>CM055965.1:42925000-43525000 GCA_029531755.1 Holothuria leucospilota | reverse complement strand
TACTTTACATAAGAGTTTCTCGGGTGTCGTCCCTCGAGGTGCCGCCAGGAGTTTGGAGACTGAGGACACCACAGAGAATAACGTTAGAAGCCTACCTGAAACAGCTCCATTGGCACAAAGTGTTACATGAAAATTAACATTTTGCAAGCCCTCTCCAGACGGCCCCGTCAGACGGAAGGTGCGTTTCACCAAAACGCCTCCCACATTGTCAGAAATTACTTTTCCCGTGCCTCAAGATGCATTTATTTATTTGAGACCTCATGTTTTAAAATGTTAAACGTTACGTCAAAAAGACCGTTGTAGATTTTCTCCCCAAATATGCTGAAAAGTGATGTTTTTGGCCTAGCAAGGGATGTTCTACAGAAACAGTTTAGAGAAAGGTATAGCTCAAATCGTGTGGGTCTCCATCGTGACACCAGTGTTAACTTTCTCTCGATATTTGATTGCTTCATGGTCCCTTCTTGTGCCCTACCCCCACGGAAGTTGAAGAAATACGGTACCTCTAGTTTTCGCCAGATTAATTACTAGTGTTACCGAAGCGCAATTGTCAAGCTTTCCTCTTACGCTTCACCCATTTCAAACACAGGCTCTGAACAACATTTTCAAGTTTATAACAAAATATGGCTGCTAACTTGAAGAGACGAGGGTGAATGAAGAATACCCGGTAATCCACTGTAGCTTCTGATGTTCATAAAATATCCCATCCCAAAAGTAGGGTATAGGTAAAAAGAGCCCCCTTTTTCGTATTGGTGTATTCCACCGTAATCGTGGCTTTGCGCAAGAGTTATCTTCCTGTTTGAAAGTAACCGTGGAATGACACTAATACGCTATGGGAAAAAGTACATTACCGAGGATGAAAGCGAGCGAAACTTACGCGAAAACTGTTACAGTCAGTGAAGCATTTGCGAAGATTTCTATTTTGCGGATGATTTGAGAGAGAAAAATATTGAAATCAATTGTTAATTGCTAAATCGAAAACGGACACCTCATCCTACCAACCATAGAAATCTCTAGATTGGACCATTTCACTGGTTACGCTTCTCGTGCCACATCTCATACAAGTTTTATAATTCATGTTGCTCGATTCTCGGGAAATCACCCACTCTTCTAGATCAGTAGTTCTCAAACATTTTGAGGGTGAGGGCCAAATAGAGATGCTGGGATGAGGTCGAGGGCCGCAGGGGAGGATCTCAGGCTTAGAAAGACGACAATAATTGGGAAGAGTGAAATCCATACTTAAGAGGTCCCGAAGCTGTATCTACGGCAAACAGAAGCAGAAGAATGACTTTTTTCAGAGGAAACGGTTCGTTAAGGTAGTAATGCACTTTTGCAGCGTCCAACAGAAGCAACCTGACCTCAGCCCCACCATGGTCGGGGCTGAGCTAGGTCAGAAAATTTTGCTTTACATCCGCTCCAGATTGCAGAAAATCGCACTCTCAACCACTAATTGCCTCTGCAATTGGGATTTTGCCAGTCTTTGTTCGACAGGGAGGCCAAGCACCATGACGGAGCGGCCGGTAACTAGTATCCCAGACCAGGGAGTTGCCACTAGAGGCAACTCCCTGCCCAGACAAGGTCGACGGGTTACTGGAAGGATAGCAAACTCGGCATTTGGCGCGAGAAGCGCGCCGAAAATTTTGGTGACTGTTTAAGTAACTTTGAGAAATTGCAGTTTTTATTGAGCCATCTGCCCTACCGGGGGCAAAATAAAGAAATTCGTCGCAGCGGCTGGTCGTCGTTAAAGGGTTACATACTTTATAGTACCCATTAAGACTCCCCTACGAAAATGGAGTTTCCCAGACTATAGGGGCCATGGCCCTTTGCTCCCCACCTGGCGCCACCCCTTTGTACAGTTCTGCATCATGCATGACTCACCAGTATGCATCATTTTAATGTTTATCATGAGTTGTTTTCTAAACTAAATATGTTGCGGACGAAAAGTTCACACTGAAACGAATGAAGTCACACAATTCTGTATTTATCCTGCATTAGTGGCCAGCATGTGAGGAAGCTCTTGATCAACTCTTCTCAAACACGGTCAGATGGAGAAGTGGGTCTGCCGAGTTCGAGGGCCGCATTCCCAAAAGTCGAAAAACTCTAAGTTGATTGAATGATTCTACTTCATTTAACAGACCTTGTGGAAAAAGCGCGCCTATATAAAATGTCGAAACACATTGTTAGGGAATGCCATTCTGATTACATTTGATTTAGTTTTTTCGAGTACCGAAAGATAACTTGCAGAAATTTTAATTTCAATTACCAATCAACACACGTTTAACACAATACATTCAGTCGGTCACCTTACTTCGCAAATTAAATTTCCGAGATATAACTTTGCTGCAAGCTTTTTTACTACAAATACAACTACTTCCCAATGCACCACTACATAACTATATGCCACCGTGTACATAGCATGATTGCCAACAACACGGCACACGAAATAAGTGTTGGCTAGATATGACTGATCAAGGAACATGCCACAGATACATGTCATTGATTATTCGCCCCTTTTTCCCACTGTACTAGATTTTTTTCTTGTCGACTGATTTCCTCAAAACGTTAAATCAATTCAGGGGCCGCACCGACAGGGCCCGGGGGCCGTATGCGGCCCTAAGGGCGGCGTTTGAGAACCACTGTTCTAGATAGTAAGATCCCATACCCATGAAGTCTCATGATCCTTATAAATTCTAACGAGACCTAGTCACGAAAATTGCTAGAGGGATTTTTTACAATAATATAGCCAATCGTCGTTTAGGCCTACAGATAATATTATGCCTCGAAAAATCCCTCGCCAACTCCCCACACTGTTAAAAATGTAAATGTTTTGTTTTATTTTCTGTAAATTAACAGACATTTTTTACAGTGCATTGGCGATTAACAGTTTGCTAATGAGGACCTTCACTTAGGCCTACACTAGAGAAATGGGTTTGGAACTTTTGCCAGGCCTTATTTTCTTTATGTGGAATCACGGCGATATTAATTGAGTCAGGGAGAAGTCTTCCAGCTCCCTGATTGAGTGAAGTGTATTACCCAAGTGCTGTTCATCACAGTCTTGTTACGTGGAACATCAACAATTCTGCTTCACCGTATTTAATCGAAGTCCATAGCTTCCATTGTGGGAATTGCTTATTTTGTCACGTGGATTTGCGCCTTCTTTTGGGGCTTGGCGTATTATTTTTTCAGCGTGACACGTATTAATATGAACACTATTACTCCGAACATACCAGCCTTCTTCATCTCCCCCCCCCCCCCCCAGTTATTTTAACTTTTCCATGAAGTGGAATTTTTTATCATTGAAAATCTCTGCCTGTTTAATACGCTGATCTCTTTCAAAAATTCTTTTAAACGTTTTAGCTTTGCTGCACATGCTCAAAGGCCCGAAACTAGGGTATAAAGGTCATAATGTACCATGTTCCCTGCTTGGAAAATTCGTTTCTTGCATGAAAGTATAAAATTGGTAGAAAAATTGGCAGCAGAACATTTTTGCTCTCAGAATTAAGCATGGCAGGCCGTTTGCCACTTTTTGTACCTCACGCGGTACTGTAGTTATTTGATCAAGAATTCAGGTGGCTCCAATATTTGGGCTCTTTGTCTCGTTTCGTACCATCTTCAGGGGTTTCAATTTGTACTTGTCTGCAAGTATCAGCCGGTTCAGTTACTTCTCATTCTACAGCATTTGTTATGGTGACAAGGGCTTCGACAGGGCATTCTAGATGGGGGGTACCGTGTTTCGCCGACCAATGGGAAGAAAATGCGGACAGAAAAAATTACCCCCGTAGCCCGAAGCCGATCAAGGGCCAACCTCAGCCCCAGGGTGGGCCCAGAGGCAACACCAAGATGGGGCCAAGAAGCGAAGCCCCGGAATTTCGGACCATTTTCAAAAGTATGTGTATCAGAATGTATCGGTAACATTTAACTATCTTCAAGGAGTTTCATGGGCAATGAGTAGACCAATAAAATCACGATTTGAACGACTTTTTATAATTTCTTAACTCGTACTAACAGCGGGTCGAATTGTCGATGCAGGGATATTGTGATGGGGGAGAACGGAGTACTGCAGGGGTTGTATATGGCTTTGGAACAATATTATCACTCATACAGACAGTAGGCCTAATTTTGCTAAACAGCAATGATGGATATGTGTGAAGCACGCACGTGGAAAAAGTTGCATTTTCAAGACAGCTTAGAAGAACAGAAAATTGTTCTTGTTTGGTTGGGTTTAAGGAAGGGCGTGATGTCTAAGTGGAGGGTCTGAAATTCTTCCATTTGAGAAATTTTTCTTTCGCTAAGGTGGTTTAGATGCAAAATGGTGTTACCTTGCGCAAAACTTTGAGAGTGATTTGATGTTAAGAAATTACTGATATTTTAGCTGTGACAAGGCACACCTACAATGGCGGTACATGAGACCAGCTCAAGGCTCCTAGAAGCTCTGGGGTAATCACAAACTGGAGACGTTAGTATGATCACCAGAAATCGTAGTTTTACTCGTTTTGAACGAGAATCCAAATATACAGCTTCCAAAGAGGAATGATCGAGAGTGGAGAAGAGGTATAACGAGGTGGTATAAAGGATCATTATAACAAAGTACATGTTTCGCAATGCTTGTTCTCTGAAAATGCAATTAATGACCTTTGAATAAACTTGTGCAATGAGTTATATACTTCAAATCTTGAACATCACGCTAAACCTGTTGCCCATAATACAAGAATGCCACATAATTGCCTTTTGATGCAAGCCTGACTGGATCCGTGAATGGGTTTTCACACTCCCTCCACCCCCACCCCCATGACGATCCTGTATGGCAGACAGCAAATAGCCTAGTTTTTAGTTGCACAAGAACGAATCGCAAACATCTAACGTCCTCAAAGCTTACTTCGAGCATGGAAGTACCACGTCGGAGGACCTCTACCTCCGAGGTAGTACTTCCCTGCTTTGAATGTAAATAAAGTAAAAGCTGAATGTGTGTTTCCCAATTCATGGAAATTCCCATTTAAATAGTCAGCTCACCCTAAGGAGATAAGTAATCAAACAGGGCTTCTGTAATGAATGGAAGGCTATGTCTGCTTTGTGTAAACTTCGCGAACAAATCTCAGACAGTTATAACCACCAGCGATCGTGAAGGCACAGAATATCTGCCACCAATCTTCTTCACTCATTTATAGAAATCTTTTTTACAAATAGAGAGAGATTGTAGTAAACGGGCCCTCCTGCGGTAGCCTATTTGAGTGGCATTTTGTGGCCTTCTATTGCTGGGCATTGCACGGAATCAAAGCGCCCCGCATCTATGAAGACTTCAAAAATAAGGACCCAGAGGCATTTGCTTAGGCCATTCCTAATTTCCTGAATCAACATTACCACTCCAATTAGTTTGACCCGTACATGTCTCGTTAAAGAGGCTCCACAAATTCACAGACATCATAGTATACTGCCCCCATAACAACATGTCAGCAGAAGAGTTGGAATATCACGACCAATCTTGCTATAGACTACGGAAGCCGAGAAAATCGCGGTGGTGTGAAATCTGACATGCCAGTTTTCCCACCCCTTTCTTCGGCAAACATGGGAAGGAGAAACCAAGATACGATTTCTCCTTACCATTATCCACCGATAATGTGGAGTGGAGAAAACCAAAGTTAGTGAGGGGTATTTCAAGAAAGGACCATTACACAGTGTCTATTTTCGAACACCCTGTCCATAAATGGACGCGCCCGCACATGACACTATGGCGCTATTGGCGCTATATAACTTTGGTTATATTATTACCAACGTGGGATGATCCCACAGTGGTCCGGAGAAATCGTCGACGAGCGAGCTAGCTATGTTACTTAAATTGAAAAGAGGACAGATATACATAGTCCATTTATGGACAGGGTGTTCGAAAATAGACACTGTGTAATGGTCCTTTCTTGAAGTACCCCCTCACTAACTTTGGTTTTCTCCACTCCACATTACTGGTGGATAATGGTAAGG
The DNA here is from genome assembly GCA_029531755.1 of Holothuria leucospilota. Classification (NCBI taxonomy): domain Eukaryota; kingdom Metazoa; phylum Echinodermata; class Holothuroidea; order Aspidochirotida; family Holothuriidae; genus Holothuria; species Holothuria leucospilota. The sequence goes on along the minus strand of CM055965.1, from coordinate 43,519,030 downwards.
ACTTGATTTCTCCTTCCCATATTTACCGAAGAAAGGGGTGGGAATACTGGCATGTCAGATTTCACACCACCGCGATTTTCTCGGCTTCCGTAATAGACAGTAACATTCTCCCCGGCCACCAAATTTACTTGTATCCCTTCCTCCAATTCAAAAGAAAAACACGTATCTCGTGCACTCTCCGGAAAAAACTGCTATGGCCGAAAGCCCTAAACTGAGTTAAAATTGTTCAATACCATTTCCAGAACTATTGTTTTGAATATCGGTATGCTGACCAATCAGAATGATTCAACTGTTTTGATTAACGTTAACCAAATTGTAGTCAACAATTACTAATAGAGATAAGGGTATATTCCTAAATGTGTAGGGTGATGCAACAGTTTCCTCAAAGCCATGGGTAAGTTAGCCTGCGTAGCTAACCTGGCGCAGTAGTATCCGTGATCACGACGGCGGAGCTCCCAGGTGGGACCTGTTCTATTCAGCCAGTCTAGAACGGGACCACTGTCGGGTGGTGTCAGTTAAGTCAAAGTTTGTCCCTTAGGGACGTTGTTACTCCTTCGGGGAGCAGAACTCCTTCGGGAGTATTGTTTGGTTTTCGCCCCTGGCTCTTCGCCAGAGAGTCAGGGGACTTTTGGAAAAAAAAACATGCGTAGCTGTTAGTTTTGGCTTCCGCCCACGAGGCAGCCATTACTGATCATGTTCAACTATTTAGGAAGTCAATATAGTCAGCACTGAATTCATACTTTCGTTGCTGCAATGGGAAAGCCTGACGGTCCAATTGCATCTTCCGTTTAAAGAACCTCTGTGCAGTACTAGTTTTAGCTTTCAGTGACGTTGGAATTGACTAATTTGAAAATCGGAGGGCTATGATCGGTTGCCAACAGCTTTAGTGACAAAATAAATTAGACTTAGGTGAAGAAATGTACAATGATCTGCAGAAGCATATCTCCTGTAAATGATATTACAAGGGTTACCCACAGCTCCTGCCCCCAGCTGCAGCCTATTCCCGGCCAATGCCGCTTCTGGGACCTTCCATTCCTTGCCAATTCCGAGTCCGAAAAAAAAGTCAAAAACCTACCTCGAGTCCAGAATGGAATCTGAGTCCAGAATTGGGTGTTACAGCCCTGGTCATAAGGATGCTCTACACCTCTCTCAACTCAAAACTCGTCAGAAAGTTTTCTTTCGAAGAGAAAAGCTGGTTGCTTAAAGGACTCGCTCTGTTGCTAAAATAAAAAAAGGAATTCTGCACGCCCAATTCAGGTGGTCTAGTCTATCGGCGAAACGGAAAAAGAGGTTTAAAATTGCCCCACCCAGTAAAATCTGGAAAATACACCGACTAAAGCATGCTAAAGTGGTGCTATTATTGTAAAGTTCCATCTTAAGGTGGTTTAAGTTTTGAAAAGTCTCCAAATATGCAAACTTTTAAATTTGTTCTGTGTGTTACATACATACATACTTTTCCATAAGGGCCTTTACAAACCATGCGTGTTCAAATTGAACTTTTGATTCCGTCGTTGGTACATATGGGAACCACTATATAAGGGTAACGGTAGAAAAAGCTTCGTCTGATTTATGCGTGAAGGCGCTATACGTACACGGGTATGGTATATTCTGGCCTGTTGTTTTAGAAAGACATGAGGTTCAATTAATGATAGTTTGAAACCACTATTTTCCCCCCTTTTCCCGGATATTTAACGCAGTTACCTTGAAAATTAGATGCTTTTCCGGTTTGTACACTAAATCATCACTTTACTAGAAATTATGGTAACCTATTGTGTGTATGAAAGACCTCCACATCCCCTTGCATAAGCGTGTGGAAAGATGTTTCAATGTTTTTCCTGATTAACGAAAAATCAAGTGCCAAAGACTCCTGTCTGCGAAACGCCCAGATTCCCTTTCCCTTTAAACGTTCAACCGTCATCATTCCCATGGCCAAACACTAGATTTTCGAAGTATGACCTAAGAAATGTTGTTCCCTTTGGGAAAGGTTGACATCCTCCAGTCCCATCCACCCCCTCCCCTCACACACAAACACTGACAAAATACTATCGACGCTACGGACTGCGACTGAGGTACCGTAGAGTGTATTCAACTTACAGTCCATGAAAAGCGTTGCGGACGTGCATTTCAATAGCTTAAAGGCAATAGACAGTCGCGCCAAAATTTGCTTTGAAAAATCAGCAAACTCTTGCAATTCTCCTCTTAATGCATTACAAGCACCTCTGAAGACGCTTTGAACATAACTATTACAAACAATAGGTAAAGCAAGGAGAAATTCTCCTTCAATTCCACACCTCACTAACAAAAACTTTGTCACATGATCAAAATAGGCCATTCATGAACTAGAGTGACGGGGCATACTCACTCTGATTGGGGCGACTGCCTACTGCCTTTAAGGTTTACAATAAGGTCTTTACATGAACGGATATCATCGATTATGGCACCTGACATGCCACAGATGAACGTTACGTTATTATTTGTCTATAGATGAGAATGTTTTTAGGGTTATTTTTAAAACTATTGTAATTCATATTTGACAAATTTGAGGTCAGTAAGTTTAATGTTTATTTCTTCTATTTCTTTACACAAATAGTTTAAAGTGGTGTTGCAGGGTGTAGCTGTCGGGTCATTGTTATTCTTTACCGTTTACACCTTTTCACCGTTCGGATCATACCACACGGAAGGAGTCATCCCCTCTGTCGATATAATGAACGAGAAACTTGAAATAGAATCCAATTCCATACTTAAACAGCAAAGGATGTATCCATATGCTCCGAAGGAAGCGTACAATGATTCATATAACGGTGGTCAATGGGACGTCCAAACATCAACATTAGGAACAACCATTTCGTCTGAAAAGATTAGAAACAACTCCTTGGAAAAATTCCATCTTGTTCCTGAGGACATAAAAAGATTCGCACCTAGGGTAAGAAATTCTTCAATTTTGCTATGTACAGGATGATTTCAGTACGTGTGTGTGTAGTACTTGAATAGGAATCCAATACCATAAATTCGTTCTGTGGCCGAGTGTATAAAGGCGGTGGTATTTGAAGCGATGAAGCTTAGCCACCGAGCTAGACGGTCGGGATCCAATGCCGGGCTGGGTTAAATTAAAGGGGCATATTGAGTTGATATCGATAACTTAACGAGGGTGTTGAAGGGCACTACCACATGACGATGATTATTATCAGCGTAATTAGCCAAGTTTCACATCCAGTAGTTACACAGAAAGTTAAAATTTTGAGATTTTGGTATCCTGGATTGTAACGGTTGTGTGCATAATTTAAAAAAGTGTCTGGTCACAAAGTTTTGAATTGAATTGAATTGAATTGTTTATTACTCACTTATGAAACAATTATTTGTATGCAAGATGTGGGGATTGTTTAAGTTTGGACCATTTGTCATTTGTCTGTATGTTGAAGAGAACTTAACCGGGGGCATGCACCGTCGACGATGGCACAGTGGTAGACCTGCAGCGTGCTGTAGGTAGGAAACTGGTTCCACGAGCGGAATAATGACAAGGCTAGGTAGGCGATGGATGAGAACAACCTCAATACACAGTGTAGAAACGGCGTAAGTCAATTTGTCACAAGTGTGAATTGTCAGTTGCTGGCCTCATATGATTCGGTCAACAAACGGACCGCAGAATAACGTCTGGACTCGATGGTGTCTGCTCTATGTCTCTCGACGATAATAGTTGTTGAACTGCCTTTTATATTGCACTAGGCTTTTATTCGAGAAACTCTCCAGAATTTAACAGAAACTTCTAGTGTAAACAGTCCAGCAATTACGAGAACGTTCCTAATAGAAACTTCTAGAACACACAGTAGTTGTAATTGGGACATAACGTAAACAGTTCTCACTTCATAGACAGTGCTAGACAAGGCTGCGTTGAAGTTGGACGTCTCTGGAACTTTCCATTCGCTCGTCGATGAATTCAATCCGGTGTTTCCGGACGGGTCGTCTTGTAACACTCCCCCCCTTGAAAAATGTTTGGGACGGTCTCGGACAAAACTTAAAGTTACAAATATTTACAATGTATAACTTTACAGTAATAAAAATACAGTATATATTTTGTAAGTCCAATATTCAATGGAAGTTATAATCATAACATTACAACTTATCTTGCTAGGTTGATGATACATGAATACAGTAACATCATCAATACACATTGTGCCATAGTTAACACAAAATTTCAAAACTTACAGTGATATCTTCAAACATACTGCAGCAAATCAAATTCTTGACAAAGAGTCTGGTACAACATTGTCTTTCCCTTTAATATGTTAAATAGCTACATTATACGATTGCAGAAAAAACCTCCACCTCATCAATCTTTGATTCTTATTCCTCATTCTTAGATACAAATGTCCAAGGGTTATGATCAGTGTATTAAGTGGATAGGGAAACTCGTAGTTACCAAATAACCATCAAAAGTGTTGAAGACCAAGTATTAAAGCTAATGTCTCCTTTTCAATTGTTGAATAATTTTTCTGGTGTTTGTCAAATTTCTTAGAAGAATAAACAAAAACAGGAGTGATCAAACAACCTATGCCATCATCAGCTTGAAAGCAAAACTGCTCCTATGCCATTGTCACTGGCATCTACTGTACCAACTTAAATTGTTTTTCAAAAATCTGGAGCGATCAACACTGGTGAAACTCATTAGTGCCCTTTTTTCAAATATTCAAATGCTGCTTGGCAATTATCCGGTCCAATCAAAACTTTTCACTCTTACTTTAACAAATTTTAGTCAGTGGTGCAGCATATGTCAGAGAAATTCGGACAAAAACTGTCTGGTAGTAACCAGGCCAATGCTAGGAAGGCGCATGAGGCTGCCTTTTTATCTTGTCTCGGGGCAGGGAATTTGTCAAATGCCCTCAACTTTGGCCTTAATTGGTCTAAACTTTACCCTGACCAACCCACATGCCCCCGTAAGTACACCACATGGGCACAAGCAATCTCACTTTTGACCAAATTGACAGTTCAAATTAGCTTTGGCAAGGACTTGTCAAATAATGTCTTAATATGTTGTTACATTGTTCATCCCTATGAGTTGTCTGTACACCAATAAGGTCATCAAACATATACTTCCACAATTATCTAAATCTGACGTAAGGTTATTTACTAAGCGTTGAAAAGGTCATCTGTGAATTTTCATACCAAACGCGCATAACCTTATACTGAAATAAAACCATTCCTGGCGTCACCGAATGCCGAGATTTTTCCGAGCCCTCTCAGTGAGTGGTATCTCCCAGTACCCCTTTAGTAAGTCAAAACTTTGACACATACGTAGCTTTACACAATCCTATCAATGCAATTATCGACCACGGGGGTATTCGGATAAGGAAATACGTTCTTAGTGACCGCATTCACCTTTCCCGGTAATCAGTACAAAATCTGTACCCACCGTATCGGCTGGGAGTACCAATATACAAGGGGAAGGGACCATTCACTATTACTAGGTTCTTATAATGTCATGGTCTAACACTATACCGAACCTCAAGTCCCTGAGATGTTGTCGTTTGCGAGGGTTTAACTCGGTAAGTGATGCTGCTTGATTGGTGTGGGCAATTCTCCCACCATCAAACATTCATGCTTCGCAATTCAAATTTGTGCTAGTAGGTATCATCTAACGAGAAACAAGCATGCATATCTCATAGATTCATGATTTCATTTCTTGACTTTTCTTTGTGATCCAGATGACTTAATTTCTGGGTCAAGATTTTCAACACATCAGAATTTTGTTAACTTAATACACATGTCAGGAACATTATTAGCCTTGATCTCATCATTACTGAGTTCATAATCAGCATTGAATAACACACACTTGATCACCCTGTATCATATAGTGTTACTATTTACATCATGTACACTTTCATCCTTAGAAATGTCACAATCTTTCTCTTTCATAATATCATTCTTCATCATTTATTAATATGACATACTCTTTTAGATTTACGCTTGGTCAGGTCGCAAAAATGACGTAATCTGTGTCACTAAACCTTTTTCTTCAATGGACATAAGGTCCTTGAAAGCGAGCTTGAAGTAGGCTGACCAGATAAACAGGTAAAAAGACTAGCACCTTATCACCAGGAGCTTAAACTCTCTTTTCACAGTGGTTCTTATCATACCACACTATTCATTTTCTTCTGAGAGAGGTCTCAGATTTCCCTGAGCAAGTTCACATAGCTCCATTAAGACGATCTTTTAAAGCGGCGATACATTAATCAAGTAGATGTATGTCTTCACCTGGATCTGATAAACCACTTCTCCTTTAAAAAACAAAAAAAAACCCCCAATTTCAATGGTCCACGAACTGTGATGTCCAAAGACAAGTTCAAATGGGCACTGAACCCAAGTGACTCTTGCATAGATTCCCTGGCAGCAAACATTACAAATGGAAATGCCTTCATCCCAATCATCTCTCATTATCATGACAATATGTCTTTAACATATTCTTCAAGGTTTGGTGTGAAAACCTTTCTAAAGCCCCTTGGCTTTCAGGATGATAAGCCGAAGACTTAATTTGGTCTATGCCTCAACTCTCATACAACATCTGCTGGAATTACAGTTGACATTGAAATTAGGGACCCTTGATTCTGATTGGATAACCTCTTTTGGCAACCCAAACAATGTGAAAAATTTTAAGTAAAGCTTGTAAGACTGTCCGGAGCCTTAATATTCCTCAGAGAGGTATTGGCCTCTTCGGAAAACCTTGGTAGAAGCACACATTAATGGTTAATATATACTGATGACCCTGCCCTACTCCTTAGGTAGGGGGCCTACACAATCAAATGATGACTCTACTAAACGGCTCTTCAAAACAGCAGGAATTGGCTCTTTAAGTGTGCAGCCGGAATATTCTGGATTCGGCTTCCAAACCATTTGCCATGTGAGTGACAGGTCTTACAAAATTTTGGCCACATCACTTTTAAGTTCTTGGCCAATAAAAGTGATTTAGAATGCTGTGGTAAGTCTTACTTGACTCCTAGGTGCCCTGCAAAATGGGCCATTTCATGGAGCAATTACTCAGTATTTTCCCCTTCTACAGGTCCTAGGTACCACAATTTGATGGTTAAATTCTCCACTCTTCATCTAAGTAGTGCATCAGGGTGGTCGCCATTTACGCATCAAAAATATTGTTTTTTCAAATAAAAGCAGGACTGGGGACGTCTTTCGATTCATCCTCAGTGAGTGCACCAGCTATTAATACAGGCTGAAGCTCTTCAATCATGTGTGTACGCGTTGGAATGACAACTGGTCTCTGTGGAGTGTGTCAGACATTTTTGATATTTTTATCCTGTTCTACCCCCTCACTATGTGTGCGGCCAGGAGACTCACAATCCTGACTATCATCAAGATTAGTCATAAATAGGATTGGGCTGGAGATCGTACCAAGAATCTTCACTTTCATGAATATTGTTGTACTGGTGAATTCTTTTCCAGATTTGACTCCTCTTTTGGGAGTGTTATTCCATTTTTAGGAACTAATTCCTCAATTTTAGAGGGTGTGATGGATTAAGTTTATCATCCTTATTTTCAGGAAATCATATCCCTCATTTTTAGAGAGTGGATGTTCAAGATTATCATCCTTAACATGAATTCCCTACTATGTTTCCCAACTTTATTGGGCAACTGATCATTCCTCACTTTTGGAGGGTGGATGTTTAAGATTATCATCCACGGCGAAGCTTTTGTGGACATAGCCTCTAGCTGGACAGCACATGGCAGGAAATAAATTTGGACAAATTCCTTTTCTAATTTGCTCTCGTGTTGTTATAATCGCATGGTTTATCTGTCAAAATTGCTATCATTGGCTACTTACCTTTCCACCAGCTTAGGTCATGCCTAGTCAACAAGAGATCCCCCTTTACAGGTAGAGTAGGTCTGACCCCTACTATGACCGAACCCAGAAACTAAAAATCTGAATATCCAAAAATTAATTTTGTGGAGACCGGAGAGGTCGACAGAAATAAAATCCACACTCAACCCCCTAGAATTAGATACATTTGCCCTGTGGAAGTAGAGTCCGATAATGGCAAAACTCCATCAAGAAGCAACGACTGAGTTGACTGCCCCCCCCCCCCCCCCCATTTGCGCGCTGTGTCACCGCAAAATTTTGAAATTTTGACGGGTGGATGAGCTGACATCTCCCATCTAGGGAAATAAAACCCCTCAGACACGAATGGAAAGGTTATTCTTCCTTAATTTGTGTCGTTAGAATTATGGCCGTAAAGTCACGACTACCTCACGAAGAATTCTCTGCATTGGCTAAGGCATTGGAGGCTGTTTCAGTCTCCTTTTTAATTTTGCCAAATGTGAAGCAATTTGCCATTGTGTGGCCTTTTTTTGTGACAGGAAAACCACAACTGTATGTCTTTAAAGGCAGCTTTGTTTGAGTGACCCTGGTCGTTCTTTTGATGGACTTGAATCTGGTTGTTTTTTACACAGAATTTGTTGGAGACGATAGAACCAGGGCTGAGAATCCACACTATTACTTGTTGTGCCACTACTATTGCCATATTTCATTATTTTGGCCTATTAAAAAAACTGACCCTTGTTTTGAGCGTCTGACCACCACTTTCACCAAATTTATCGGGTAAGTTTGCATACTGATCAGCCAAATTATTTCGCCACTTCCTTTAAGTTGTCAGCCGTTATTTTCCTCAAGGTGAGTCTTAATGTCATCATTCACCACACCGTTTGAATTCCTCGACCAGCATTCAGTTGTCTTAAAGTGTCAAATGGTCGGAGACCTTTTTGGAAGCCAAACACCATCTGTCGAAATGCCTTTCTTTTTGATAAGCAAAACTCTACGTATGTTTGTGTATCCGCCTTACGATACTCTTTCTTAAATTTTGGCGCGATAAGCTTCAGGCACCAATTCATAGGGCTTGTAATAGGGCCTTTTAAACCTTATCATAATCCATGCTGTCCTCTATTGACAGTGCGGAATACACTTCTTGAGCCTTGCCTGCTGAAATTACTCTGGATGGAGTATGGACCCATTTATCTCTTGGCCACTTTAGTTGCTCACCCAGCTTTTCGAAATGGTTAAAGAATTTCTCCACATTATCCTCCTGAAATTTGGGACAAATTTTACTGCTTAGAAACATCGAATCCCCCAGTATCCAAGCACTATTTTAGGGTCTGAGCCTTTTTATGACCCCTAAACTCTAGTAGTGCTTCAACCTAAAATTCATGTATTCTCTTGCTCTTTTCCTCCCTTACTTTCTTCCCTTTCTTCTCTTTCCTCTCTTTGTCCCTTTGCATTTGCATTTCTCTTTCCTTCTTTTTCCTTTTGCATTTCTCTTGCCATTTCTTTTAATCTAAATCTCCTTATTCATTTCTAATTCAAGCCTTTACAATCTCAAATGTGTTGTCAGGTTGGCCACAGTGATAAGCTGTTTCCAATTACTGTGACTAGGCCAAGGACACCTTCATCCACAAGATTATGTCATAGAACATATCTTTTAATCTCGTCTTTCCGCATTAAAGGCCTGAAATTCAATGCCATAATGTTGTTTTGCGACCTTTACAATCTACGAACTTCTTTAATGAATCTAGTTCCTCGAACTGAGGGACTAGCCACAAATTTATATCTAAGTTGAATGGCATTTTGAAATTTGTATAAAGCCTTCAAACAAACAAATAAGTTACGTCTGAGCAAACACAGGTGCGTACGAGTCACAAACTGGGAATTGTCTCGAATTTTCTAGATATTTTTTCGTTCCACGGATATAGATTAGGCCACCAAATTCTGTTACGGCTTGTGGTCGCGAGTCAAACCAATAACAGCGCAAAGATCACAGAAGAACGAGCATTAAAATTCAACAACTTAATGCTATTTACATCTCCGTATCTTACTTAAATTTACAATTAATTAATTAAACTTACTCACAATCCTTTACTTAATATTTGCCTGGTCTGCGATCCAAGGTGCTGGTAGTGCATGCACCGTTGGGACGATGGCCACAGTGGTAGACTGCAGCGTGCTGTAGCCGTAGGAACTGGTTTTCACCGAGGCGAATAATGACAAGGCTAGGTAGGCGATGGATGATAACAACCTCAATACACAGTGTAGAAACGGCGTAAGGCAATTTGTCACAAGTGTGAATTGTCAGTGGCTGGCCTCATATGATTCGGTCAACAAACGGACCGCAGAATAACGTCTGGACTCGATGGTGTCTCTCTATGTCTCTCGCCGATAATAGTTGTTGAACTGCCTTTTATATGCTAGGCTTTTATTCGAGAACTCTCCAGAATTTAACAGAAACTTCTAGTGTACACAGTCCAGCAATTACGAGAACGTTCCTTAATAGAAACTTCTAGAACACACAGTAGTTGTAATTGGGACATAACGTAAACAGTTCTCACTTCTAGACAGTTCTAGAAAGGCTGCGTTGAAGTTGGACGTCTCTGGAACTTTCCATTCGCTCGTCGATGAATTCAATCCGGTGTTCCTGACGGGTCGTCTTGTAACAATATCCCTGATCTGAGTTATGATTTAGTACGTACACGTCGATATTTAGTCAGGATTTGACAATGACATCATTATCCTTTTAAAGCAAAAATTATTGAAACCCGTCTCTCACTGCTATTATGAGAAGCAGACACAAATCATACGACACATCTTTTCACTTCTGTCAGATATATTGATTAATATCGTAATAACAATGTATCGCTTTGTGTGATTTTGTATACAGAGTCACGAAATTGTTAGAGTCACGAAATTGTTACTTAGTCAAAGTATCGCACAGCTTAATTGATCTCAGCACAATCTTCAGGTTGCACGTAATAAAAATTTGCTTTGCCACAAGGATGAATACCGGCAAATTTCTCAATTTTACTTAATTTTGAATATTACGTAAGAGGAAGAAGGATAATAATACTTGGAAACGATTTATCGTTTTACCAGAATGATATTATCAAAATGGGATGATGTGGGCGCAAGCTTGCAAACTAACATACAACTTAATCATGCACTTTTGAAAAATAAATGAGACCTAACCACTGGTCATTTTAAATGAGTGGTATAATATTTCTGAGTGTTAACAACTGACTAATTAAAAATAATTATACTTTGTTTCATTTCATTTCTCTTCTCTGTCCAGGTATGCTTCCAGACGAACAGATTGAAAGCATCGTTTTAAGATCTGTAAAAAATTCACAAAAAGGCCGAAAAAGGAAGGCTGGCCCCATGCAACCCGACACTGAGAAACTTCTGAGAGATTTTTATCGACCATGGAATCATAAATTAGCGGACCTTTTAAACGACACGAGGTTTCTTTGGGATTACTAAACATTGCAATATCATATGCGTGCAATACTGTACCGAGATCTGATCTCGTGGTCAGGGTCAGACGCAGATCAAGTATATAGTATAGTGTAAATGCATATAAGATTCCTTACCCTCCGTAACAAGGTGTGAACTGACCCTGGGTCCGAGTCAGTGAGATCAGCCTTGTATTGTGCTAGTTTAGGGCAAGTTGTGTACAACACAGATTCTCAAACTACTGGATTACCATTTAACCTTGCCGTGGTCTCACTAAGCCAAACCTCGGGGCGTTTACCCCACTTAGCCTCGTATAATAATTTGTTTCTAGTATGTATTGTAGAGTGTATAGACAAAAGAATATATAAGAGTTATAGAATTGTCGGATTTAAATACTGTGTATGAATATCCTATCCTCCGAAAGTCAGACATTGTCTTTAAATATTTCAATATTTTACGTATAAAGAACTGAGACAACAAGATCTGGGAAGTTTCATATATTAATACCTTGTCCGTGTAGACATTAAGGTATGAGATCCTTTCATTTTGTTATTTCATATGTTACGCTAAAATATTATATCAATATCTCGTATGTCAATAAGACATCCCCATTTTTTTAACTTCTGTACTTTAAATCTGAACATTTTATGCTAAAACGTTGACTGGGGTTACAAGATCTCGGATGTTAACATCGCAATATATCACTGACAAAACTCGAGATAACATCCTGATATCTGCATGAAGCCTCAAAACTTAAAATGCATAAGCGATCATACTGCCGTATAAGACAAAGCCCTGAGTACGGTATCTTGAAAGAATTGTTTCTTATATAGGTGTTCTTGGTCTAAAAAGTTTGATCTGAATTAGTGAGGTTGTGCAATCCCCAGAGGTAACAGTGATTAAGTCAAGTGAAGACCGATAACAGTGAAGAACTGTAGCCTGCATTTTATTCTCTTAGCTGTTGGAATAACAATCTGAAGGTAAGAGGATAGGCCTTCCAGAGCTCTAGTTTCAACCTATTTCTAGATTTCATTGGTTTATATGTGTCTGCAATTCAGGCACGTAGCCAGGGGGCGAAGGGGCTGCCCCGCCCCCTTGATCATATTTTTGGTATTTGTTTGAATGATTTTTTTTTATGATATTGATGGTAACTCAAAATCAAAAAATTTTTAGATCCAACTTTAAAGGCCTGGGAAGTGCCATTTCCAGCGATCTGGGCGGTATTTTCGGGCAAAATTTTCTTATACGCCTCCCACCAACCTATGGTGGCGCTACGCTTAAATAGTTTGCCTACAGTCTTCCCCCCCTGGCAAATTTCTGCAAATTTCTGGCTACGCGCCTGCTGCAACTACATGTCTGTCTTGTTCGTCTTTGGAAGGTGAAGTTCCAGTTAGTACTCACATATTTGAGCGCATATCTCTTATTCTTCTTGTATTGTATCATTTGCCTAAATAGTCTTCATAAAATAGTCTTCAATCATTCCAGTATGAAAACCTCGTTATTACTTTTTAAGTCCTCAGGCTTCAAAATTTTTGTCATTTCAAAGTGTTGTATTCTCCTAATACTAATTTAATTTATCTTATCTAGTTCAGTTATGTCGAAACATTCCAGTCATCGCGAAAGAACATTGAAGTGGCAATTTGCTTTTCTAGTTTAACCAGGCGATTGTTAACCATAGAAATTAAAGCAAGGGAGAATGACCTCAGGAGATCTGTGCTGAAGCCACTCAAGCGGCTCTTTGTACGGCAACAAAGCAATGGCGCGTATACAAACATTACGTCGTTGCTTTGGCCCTAGTTATTGGAGGAGAAAGTACAAACTTTCAAGTTAAGATTATACAAAAAACACTTTTCGTCTGTTGCGAAAATTACCCCTTATCTTTCGAGAAACGGATTTAATGACATTTAACTTCTGAAGTTGAATGCACGCTGTACGTACGGAGACACCCCAATCATCTAGCTTTTTGCCGTACAGCGGAAGCGCCCTAACTCACTATTTTCGTGGCTTCACTGGTTAATCAAAGCAACAGTGCACGGTGTCAGTGTTCTGCCTTACTTTAATTTCTACAAGTTGGCATTCGAAAAGGATTTGAATTAACCAGTAGGGATATTTCCAAGAACAAGTAAATATGCCGTTATTTACATAAAACGGCTATGGTTGAGAACAGCGAAGTAATGAAACGTAAAGGAGGGGTAGGCCTTCATTGCTTAGCACCATATGCCATCGTAGTTAACAAGAAATAGAAGTGGGTCTCAAGTCGGTGTGCAATACAGATAATCTGACAAATAAAACGTGTTGTACCATAGATCTGACAATCCAAAGCCATGTAAGGGTATATATCTGATAAAGCCCCCTGCCCGCTTGCTATGCCCCGCACATTTTGTTTGAATTTTGAAACCCTTTCCCTTCTTACTTAACTGCAGTGTTTGGCAGTGTTAGATTCAAAGACGCTGATTTCATCTTGGACAAGTTTCTTCAGTATAAATGAGTTGCAGAACCGAAATACGACAGTTAGATTAGTAGCTTAATTAGATTAAATCAAAGCTTGTGAAATGAACTGATTCTTATAAGTGTATTTTGAAAAAAATGCCTTTCTTAGGCCAAAGAATGGCACCGCTGTATTTTGACCATTAAAAATATGAAGGTAGGGTTTTTAGCACGAGGTGTTACCATTTTGCCTTGATTTCGTCTTTCTTATTGGAATCTTTCTTCTTTACGTCTGTGGTAGGATTAGGTGGATTAACCTCTTTCAGACAAAAGCAGGGGTATTTTATTAGACAATCAGGGGTCTAATCTCCCCAAAATGGGGTAGAAACATGTCCTCCTTGTAGCACCTAAAGCCACCTATCATCCCAGAAGGTTCTGAAAAAGAGCAGCTGATTGTTAGATTTCACATTTCTGAAATTCTTTGCATGCTATAATGCAGTGTGTGTTGTTTGTATGGAATTTCTGTGCCATATTTTCTGGCTCCGGCCAGCGGTGTGTTCTTTTTTACTTTTTTCTGCATTTTCTAATTACAATATGTGAATTATTATTTGAAGAATACATATTTATTAACAGTCAAGTCTTTTCTACTGTTTTGTTTGAAGTCATGGTACATCCATCTAGTTTTGGGGATAGTTATAAGCAGCAGCGTAGCAAGTCTCTCTGGGGCCCATGGACAAGGAGCAGTGAGGGACCCCCAAAACAATGGTATCAAAATCCTAATTGCATAAGCCATCTCCGGCCATCCACGCATATATTTACAAATTAGCAAATACACAACGTATGCTACTATATGCGATACCTTTTCCTGTGTTGCTGTTATAACTTTGACGCTGTAATAACTCGATATAATAAAGTCATATAGCCTAAAACGTGTGTTAAAACTTAAATCCTGCGTAATATGACAATGTATCATATGGCCGGGTACAAAACCCCCAAAGTTTCTTTGTTGATCTTGGTTGGAGCCTCTGGACCCTTGGGGCCCTTGGAAATTGTCCACCCAGTCCACCCGCATGCCACGCCCCTGGTTATAAGTTTAACATGTAAGGGTCAGGAAGCCAATTGTTTCATTGAGGACCCTATACCAGAGAGAGCGTGGATGAACATCGGCGAGATTCGCCTTCTCTTTTCTACTAGTGCAAAGAGGTTAACGAGGCAGGCGTGTACTAATTACTCCCAATCCTGCTCCCGGGACCGCCATTTAACAATCCGACGGACGTGAGTGTATCCCCAGTTTTTACCCACTTTTCCAAAGGCTGGGAGGGGTGGAGGTTTCTTGCCCTGCACCGATGCTCAACAGCTTTTAACAAGTCCACCATTAAATTGTATACTTAATAGCTAGAATGTTTGATAGGATTCCAGTTGGGCTCATCGAGGACCTTCTAGCTTGATGGTCGAACATCCGCAAGATTCTCTTTTTCTGTTCGACTGGTACTTAGGGAGTACCGACTAGGGCAGGGGTGTACTAAATAAGCCCAATTTATTACCCAAGAGCAAAATCGCCATTTAAGCTATAATTGTCAGATTGACAAGGGTGTATCCCCAGTCTTTAGCCACTTCAAAAGGAATCAAAACGAAATCGCGAATAACTGTGCTATTGTTATAACAATAATAATAACTGGCCAATGATATAGTACAAGAGGTCGAGGCTTCACAGCGGTGTACAATATTTAAAACTTAAAAACATCTAGACAATAACCAAGATAGCAGAGAAAGCTTATAAACAAAACAACATAACAACATGAAAACTGTAGAAAATAAGAAACAGAAACATGATTAAATCTAGAGCGGATACGAAAATGAAGAAGACATTTAAACTACACAAAATCACTCTAAAAGAAAATAAAAAACGGGGTAAGCAATCTGAAAGCAACGAGATCATGAGAACTGCATAAACGTAAAGAGGTTAAGAAAATCCAGTGAATCAAAAAGAAGATAAATTAAGTCATAAAACTATTTAAAATGAGGAAAAACGTGAACATAAAATAATAAAGAATATAAAACTGGTCCTCACAGATAAGGAAAATAGAAGAATGTGCTGAGGTCTAGATTCAAAAGTTCCAAGAGAAAGAGCATGGAGACTGTTGGCCTGAAGTTTTTTCCAGAAGAAGGCATGCGAAGGATCTATTGCCATAAAATTTTGTAAAAGCTTTTACCATGATAAGTGAACAGTTAGGACCTTCAGGTACATGAGGGTTTGTAAATAGCTGACAAATCTGATGAAAGGGGTAACTCATATGAGCTCGGAGGGGGAACCACGGGGCGCCCGGAATAAATTACACCCAGGCCTGGGTGCTCTTTCGACACGATAATACTTGGTTTGCATGGCTATAGCGAATGCCTCATTCACACCCTTGGTCAGGGGCATCCCAATCCACTTTTGCCTAGGACACCCTAAACCAAAGATACTCCACTGATTTGATAAAAATTTTGTTGCAATTCCATTCAGAGCTTTGAAGGTAATTTGAAATATTTTACTCTGTTCTTTGTATCAAGAGGACTCATGACTATACAAACACTGATTAAGAAATCAAAATTTATATTAACATATTTTGTACCCGCTTTATTAGCAAGATTAAATGTTGACTGTTAAATACGGTATCCATCATAAATTTTCAAAACTTTTACTGTATCCTTTTTGTAATCATTCTTTTGTTGTTTTATAGATAAATAGCAATTTACAGATATTGTAAGCTATGTAATTCAAATTGGTTTAGAACTTTCTTCTGAAAATTTCTCTTTTTTAACCATATGTCCTTGAATGTGAGTTCTTTATCCTGTCATTGTTTTTTATGTTTTATGTTTACTCAACTCTTGTTTATGTTTCAAATTTTTCATGCATATTTATGCCGTCGCCATCTTTGCCTTTTTAAAGTTTATAGTTTGAAAACCTATATATCCCGGGTTAAAATGCTGTCGCTCGTGTTTTCATTTCACTTGACGTATTTTCACAATTTAAAATCTTATCGCATATCACTGTAATTTACAACTAAAAAGTCCACCAGGGATGCATGAAGCTTAGCACACCCGGCCCTCCGGCCTTATGTAGCCAACGTTTGGAAAGACCATTAATCTAGCTCCCGAGGCAATTCACTGTTGCAAAATTTCTTGAAATGAAGACATTATACTGTAACTTATACAGCATGATATCTCAAAATGCAGAGATGAGACGCGATACTTCGTGGTTCAAGTGCTTTTATCGAGCTAGGAGGTGGTCCACGTAGGAGAAAATTATTAGCTCCTCTTGGATGACGTCATCAGTGACGAAATGAGGTTTCTAAGTAACGGTCGAGGTCACCGTCATATAAGGTGACCTTGTCCGTTAATTTGTGGTTACACAGACCGATTTTTTAGGGTCGGTCGTTTTTATTTTGTCGACCGATTTGGTCCGCCGATTTCGAATAGAATAGACAGTGGTTACACAGGCCGATCTTCTGTTCACACTGCCCGATTATCGCCTATACAAGATGGCGATGCTTTTTGATGACACCTTCACAGGAAAGTGAAAGTGGGGTAGGCGGTTCACTATCTGACGTTACCAAGTCTGTGAAATGCAATATTTTTTTAGTTTTTAGGGAAAAATACCCGATCATGTTAAGCATGATATAAGCAAATGCTTTAATGAATTCCACTCTTTTACTAAAGGAATGTGAGTTTTCTGAAATTGACAATTAGGAGGTTTTATCAAAACCGACTTAACCTTGACCTTAAAAAACTATTCCACCTTATGACGATAACTTGCTTGATGCGCTCATAGCTGCATTATAAATATTGACAAATCCTGCCTACGTATTCAAAGGCTACTACTGATGAGGTTCTGCCTACAGCGAGAAGAACAGAGACCGGTCTAGTTGGTTTTGAAAAAAAAAAACAGTCTTAATTTTCAACTTCAGAACAACTCACATTCCTCTGAAAGAGTGGAATTTTTCTAAAGCTTCTGCCCATATCATTGATAACATGATCGGGTATTTTTTCCGAAAAAGTATAACAGTTCACCGATTTGGTAACGTCAGAAGGTGAACTGCCTACCCCCCCCCTTTCAAGACATTTCTTCCAATGTCGCTTTCTTGAAGTCCCTATCATGATAATTAGGATGCTGGAGATTTTATAAGACGAGCCTGCTCTCAAACATCTCTACACGTTTGTCCGTGCGGGCATCAGGCCAGTGGCTCGCCATGTTTTGGGTTTTTTCAAACACAAGCTTCCCTGTAATCAGTGCAATGACGCCGGCATGGCGGGTGTAAAGGCAATTTGCACGTGATTCGGTCAAGTTTATAGGACGACGTAATCGGTGATACGTTCACACAACCAGACGGAGATTTTGTAGGCCGACTAAAGTTTGGCAGGCGCCGACTCTGATCGGGCATCCGATCGGGCATCCAGACTGTCGGCGAATCGGCCAAAGAAAAAGTGTTTACACAGGCCGATCACGACAATTTTTCGGCCGACAAGCCAGTCGCCCGACAAAATCGGTCTGTGTAACCACAGCTTTACTTAGAAATCCTGACGTCGTTTCCGCCGCTGATGAAGTCATCCCCATGCTGGCTTGTGATTGGCTCACTGGTGTAAAGTTTGCTCTGACTGCATCTTTACAATTTGTAACTAGCAATCGACCAATGGAAAGGAAAGAAAAAATGGTGGTGGGGGGGGGGGGGTATAGCAAAGGGTTCTTTGTGTGTATGAATACCATCATGTTTTTGGTTTTGTTGAATACATTGTCTCACTTTTGTTTTTCGAATTATTTTTCTTGCGTCTAACCTCCTCTTTGGCCTCTTTTATTTATTGACATACCTACACTAATCAGTCATAAAAACCTTTGTTGCTTAGCAGTCGATTATGTCTTCCACGCTTGCAACCTACAGACTACCTCGAGACTCGTCCCACCCTGATGTAGAGTCTGAAGGTCGAGAGGCTGGTCAGCTAAGTTTGTTGTCCTTTCGGGAACGTACCGTATTTCCTTTGGGGAGCAGAACTCCTCCTGGAGTAACGTTTGGTTTCGCCCTTCGGTTCTTCGACAGAGATTCGAGGGGACTTTGGAAAAGCCTACAGAATACCGGCAGACTCGTCCCATCCTGTGGACTTGTTGCTTTGCATTCCTGGTAGATCTAGATGTATGGCATGATTGAGTTTACCATACGTAACGTTATGACAACCTTGCTCGATCCTCATCCCCCTTCATGAATCCCGTTGCCTTGATAAGATAACATCGTATATTGTTAAGCAACCTACGGATCCACCATTTATATCGTGAGGCACACCCAAACCCCATCTCAATATGCACCTGTCCCACCCCAATTCGTTCCACCCAGAGAGGGGTTTCAAAACCAAATACTCTTTTACTAAATTGTTATGCTCCCTGGTGAGAATAATTACTCTACCAGGCTCCTGATTTGATCCACAATAAAATAAATAAAAAAAAAAAAAAACGATGTTTAGGTAGAAAGTTTATATTGCAGATTACTCTCTCCTCCAGAGGTGCTAATAACTTTTCTCCTTCGAGGACCAGCTTCTCCATAAAAGCACTTGACACACAAAGTATCGCGTCTGTGGTATTAGAAACGAAAACGCGTGATACTCTGTAAAAGAAGGGACCTTGCATAGTAGGTGGAAGATAGGAACGAGGTCCGCGAAGTCCGTTTCCTGTTCCGACTAACGTAGTTCATCGTTTAACTACTGTTTAAATTGAATCTTTGGACATTTTCAAACGGAAGGTTAAGGCATACTTTTTCCATCTGGCTTTCAATTAACATTCTTATTTTGTTTTCTTACATGGTTGTTGGTTTTCCCTTGCTTACTCTACTTCTGTAATGTGTTTTAAAGCTTTTGATTTTAGGGTGATGTAATGTGGTTATGTTATTTTTTTCTGTTGCCACTTCATCATCACCACAGCTCATCAGACCACCACCACAACAACCATCATTATAGTTCTTATTATCCTTTTGTTAAAATTTGGCTCGTATCTCTGCATTTCTGCATGTTTCCAGAGCTGAGACTCCTATCCGGACTCGAGGAGGTTGAGTAACCGTTGGAGTGTGGGAGCAGTTCCTAGTACTGCTGTTTTAAATAAGTTGTGAGCTCTCTGGGTGTCTGGTATGCATTGTAGGTGTTATTCATGTTTGCCGGGTGTACAGGCTCCAAGTGCTCCAACCACTACTGGTGTGTCTCATGCTTTAAAGTACCACACCACATCCTCAGGATTTCGAGTGTCAGATCCTGGTACTTATCGATCTTTTCCAGTCCTTTCGTCACGTACTTTATTTGCGTCCGACGAGATAGCCACATCGACTATGCACAGGCATAGAAAAGGTAGTCTGGAGTGCTGGGCGAAATGAAAATGTAAGGTCGTGAAGGTCAGTGGTCTCTTGAAGGGTTCATGATACTGTCTAGGTGGAACGCCACTATGAGTTGGCTAGACCCTGTTGGGTCGGCTCACCGATATCGCAAGTTCTACGGGGGTTACACCAGGTTACTATTACTAGTATTATTCTATTTCACACGCCAAGGTTCACCGGCAGATCAGAGGGGGACGCAGATCAGAGGGGACGCAGATCAGAGGGGGACGCAGATCAGAGAACGGGCAGAGAAGAGGGAGTTCAGATAGACGGGAATAATTTAGATCGTATTGTATGTTATATACAACAAAAGACCGAATAGCCCTAACAAGGGCTATGAGTTGGCTTGTAGAGTAGAAAGAAAATTTTCGCCCAAATGGCTCCTAGATTGTAGGAAACGGACTGTTAAAGTGCATCTAACGTCCAAGTTATAGTAAGGACACTTCCAGAAGAAAGGCAAATTAACGTTCAACACAAGTGTAACCCGGGGTTTTCCTATGAAAGACTACTTAGGCATTCGTCTGCCTACCATTCTTGGGAAGAGATCTGTGAGGAGGGGTGTGCCCTACGCCTTCGAAAATTTTGGCACTTAGAAGAAGCTTTAGATGCAAAGAAGTGGCACATTATCACAGTATATCTTATCTACTTTGGGGTGTTCTTGCTTTGTGAAACAAAGCAAAACATATTCAGGAAGAATGAAAAAATGATCACATTTTCGTCATGAGCCTACCGGCGCTGTTTATTTGGCAAGCTCCCGGGCCGGGGTCAGATATCCGAAGCCCCTGCAACGACAACGGGATGCCAAAAGAATGAGCAACGTAATATTTTGGGGGCGAGAAGGGCGCCCAATAAATTTATTTGGAGTTTTCCATTGAAAAATTTTTGAAAATCCTAGGTTTTCATTACCGAAAATTTGAAATATTAGGAAATTTTTTTATTTGGGGAAATTGAAAAAAATTGGACTTTTTATTGAAAAATATATCGTTTTTATGAACAAAATTAAAATAATCGTCGTGGTGATTGGTCGTCTACGGGGATTTCATATTTTATTGTTTGCTCATTAAAGACGGATTTGCATCACCCCAAGTATGACTTTTACAAAGGGGTAAGCAAAAGTCTCAATTGGTGACTACTCTTTGAGTGACATCAGAGTTACAAAATTCAAAAGATGCAGAGCAGCTCATATCACACAGCATGCACAGAGAATGTTTTGATTACACATGGGGTCTTTTATGCTCACCAGGATGTGGCCTTGAGCAGTGAATTATGTTTGTGTCTGCACAAGGAGAAGCAGTAAAGACAATTATGGGCGGGGCTTACCACCAAGTAAAAGTCATACTTGGGGTGATGCAAATCCCTCTTTAAGGCTCACAGACCGAGCTGGAAAATTTGCCAGGCGGGGGACAGCCTTCCCCGAAGAGGAGGGCATGGCCTCATGTCCCCCTGTCGTCATCCCTGAACTTACACACCCTGTCTGTAGCAATGCAGTCCTAACTTAATGTCTTCATAAATATACTGTACTGAACTGCGAAGGGCGGTAAGCGATCATGAATTACGTGTTCAAAAATTTGTACTGGTGCTGAGCAAAACAGAACGATATTGAGGGGGTATAACTTGTTTTGCATTGTATCGTGCCACATTCAAGAGAACAACAACGCGACTGAGGATTAACCTTCAAGCATCAACAAACAGTGTGTCTGCTATCCAGTGTGGAAGAACAATAACTATTTGCTACAAGAAAGCAAAACATAAACAAAAAATATCTACAGCGCGAAAAGCGCTTCAAAGATTTTGTGTTCTTATTGAATGACTTGCGCTCATCGAGAGCAAAAACAATTAAACCGCCGAGGCGACTAATCGCCGTTTGGAATTATACACTTTATCGTACCCACCATTTTGACTACCGCAGCTACCGAAGAAATTGGAAAACTATCCTACAGGGGGGACCACAGCCTGTGCCACACTTGTTTAAATGGTGATATGAAAACAGTTATAATGTCTATATTTAAAGAAATTGCGGTATAGTGAATTACCTCGGGAGCCAGATTAATGGTCTCCCCAAACGCAGGCTACATACGGCCGGAGGTCCGGGTGTGCTCCATGAATACCTGGTGGACTTGTTAGTTGTAAATTTCAGTGATATGCGATAAGATCTTAAATTGTGAAAAAACCAGTCAATAAAGTTTTGAAAAATTTTAAAATAATTGAATGAGAAAAACTACAAAAATTAAAGCTTATACGTTTGAAAGGAATATAAGTAAATGAAAACAAGAGCGGCTGCATTTTACCTGAGGCATATAGGTTTTCAAAATATACACGTTAAAAAGGCAGGGATGGTGAGGGCATGAACATACATGAAAAAGTTGAAACATAAACAAGAGTTTAGTCAAAATAAAATATAAAAAACAATGAGAGTTAAAGAACTCACATTCAAGGACACATGGTTAAAAAGAGAAATTTCCAGAAGAAAGTTCTAAACCATTATGAATTACACAGCTTTAAATGTCTGTAAATTACTATTTATTTATAAAACAACATAATAATGATTAAAAAAAAAATAAGAAAAAGTTTTGTTAATTTGTGAAGAATACCGTATTTAACAACACACATTTAGTTAATCTTGCTAACAAAGTAGTTCCAAATATGTTAATGTAAAGTTTGATTCCTTAATCAGTGTTTGCATAGTAATGAACCCTCTTGTTACCGATAAAACAAAGAACAGAGTAAAATATTTCAAATTACCTTCAAAACACTAAATGTAACTCCAGCAATATGTATATCAAATCAGTGGAGTTACTTTGGTTTAGGGTGTCCAGGGCGAAACTTGCATTGGGATCCCCCCTGACTAAGGGTGTGAATGATGCAGTCATTATAGCCATGCAAACCAAGTATTATCGTGTCGAAAGAGCACCCAGGCCTGGGTGTCATTTATCCCATGCGCCCCCGTGGTTCCCCCTCCAAGCTCATATGAGTTACCCCTTTTATCAGATTTGTCAGCTATTTACAAACCCTCGTGCACATTAAGGCCCTAACTGTTTTCCTATTATGGTAAAATCTTTTACAAAATTTTAAGACAATATATGCTTTGCTTTTGATGCCTTTTTCTGGAAAAAACTTCATGTCAACAGTCGCCATGCTCTTTCCCTTGGAATTTTTAAATCTATACCTTAACACATCTTTTCTTTTCCTTATCTTTGAGGACCAATTTTATGTTTTTTATTATTTTATGTTCATTTATTAGTTTATGTTTATGTGTTTCCTTATTTTAAGTGGGTTGATGAATTAATTTATCTTCTTTCTGATTCACTGGATTTTCTGATTTTCTGTACGTTTATGCAGTTCTAATGATCTTGTTGCTTTCAGGTTGCTTACCCCGTTTTTATTTTCTTGCAGAGTAATTTAGTGTTTTGAAAATGTTTTTTTTTTCTCATATTTGCATCCGCTTCAGGCTTAATCCTGTTTCTGTTTATTCTTTTTTAATAGTTTTCATGTTGATATAGTGCTTTGTTTATTAGCTTTTTCTCCTATCTTGGTTATTGTCTATATGTTTTATGGTTTGGTGTTGTTTGAATGTTTTTTCTTTTCATTTTCGTACTTGCTTTAGGTTTATCCTGTTTCTTTTAATTATTTTTTTTAGGTTTTTATGTTGTTATGTTGTGTTGTCTATAAACTTTTTCTGCTATCTTAGTTATTGCCCAGATGTTTCTAAGTTTTAAATATTGTACACCGCTGTGAAACCTCGACCTCTTATACTATATCATTAGCCAGCTATTTTTATTGTTGTTATAAAAATCGCACAATTATTCGCGATTTCGTTTTGATTCCTTTTGAAGTGGCTTAAGACTGGGGTTACACCCTCTTCCATCGGATATAGGTTAAATGGCGATTTTGTTCTTGGGTGCTAAATTGGGCTCATTAGTACACCCTGCCCTAGTCGTTTATCCCTATGTACCAGTCGAACAGAAAAAGAGAATCTTGCCTCCGGGGTGTTCGACCATCAACCTAGAAGGTCCTCCTAGATGAGCCCAACTGGATTCCTGTCAAACATTCATTGGGTATATAATTCAATGGTGGACTTGTTGACAACTGTCGAACAGTGCTGCAGAACCTCCACCTCTCCCAGCCTTTGGGAAAGTGGCTAAAGAATGGGGATACACTCACGTCCGTCGGATGGGAACTTTAAATGGAGTAGGAATTGGGAGCAATTATTTCATGCCTGCCTCGTACTCTGAGCACTAGTCGAAAAGAGAAGGCGAATCTCGCCGGTGTCCATCCACGGTCACTCTGGTATATGGTTCTCGATAAACCAATTGGCGTCCCGACCCTCAAACGTTAAACTTAAACTGATCCCCCAAACTGAATGGATGTGCCTTGACTTCAAATAAAACGGTAGAAAAGACTCCACTGTTAATTAATATGTATTCTTCAAAAAATATTGACATATTATAATAAGAAAATGCATAAAAAAATAAGAAAGGACATACCGTTGGAAGGAGCCTGCAAAATATGGCAAAGAAATTCCATACAAACAAAACACACACATTATAGTATGGAAAGAATTTCAGAAATTGGATATCTAACAGCAGTTGCCTTTTCAGATCCTTGTGGGAATAGGTGTATTTAAGTGTTGCAAGGGGGCATGTCCCCACCCCTTTTGGAAGATTGGACCCCTGTGACTGTCAAATAATGGTTCTACCCCTGCTTTCGTTTCGCCCACTCCAACCACAGACGGAACGAAGAAAGATTCCAATAGCAAAGAAGAAAGCAAGGCAAAATGGCAAAACCTCGTGCCAAAAACTCTAACTTAATTCATGATGGTAAAAAAACAACGGTGCCATTCTTTGGCCTGAGAAAGGGAACTGCGCTTTTCAAAATACACCGATAAGTTTATCATGATATCACAGAATGAGTTCATTTCACAAGCTTTGATTTAATCTAATTAAGCTTCTAATCTAACTGTCATATTTCGGTTCTACAGCTCATTTACTGAAGGAACTACTGAAGAAAAAATTTACTGAAGAAAGGTGAAATCAGCGTCTTTGAATCTAATACTGCCGAGCAATAAAATTTAATGAGAAGGGAAAGGGTTTCACAATTCAAACAAAATGTGCTGGGCATAGGACGCGGGGCAGGGGGCTTTATCAGATATACATCGTTTCGACTTTGGATTCTCACAGTCTATAGTACAACACGCTAAAGTTTTATTTGTCAGATTATCTGTATTACACACCGACTTGAGACCCACTTCTATTTCTTGTCAACTACGATGGCATATAGCCCTAAAAATGAAGGGGTACCTTTCCTTTACGTTTCATTACTTCACTGTTCGCAAACCTTGCCGTTTTATGTAAATAACGGCATATTTACATTTTCTTGTAAATATCGCTGCTTGTTGATGGAAATCCGTTTCGACTGCCGTCTCGTAGGCATTCCTCACTTTGCCAGAGTTCGTAAAATTACTACTTAACAACAGAGAAATTTAAGTACTGAAAACGCTTACACAGTGCATCGCTGCGTGATTGACCAGTGAAGCTACGAAAATAGTACGGGCGCTTCGCTGTACGGCAAAAGGCTACATGATTTGGGGTGTCTCCGTACGTACAGTGTGCAATCAGCTTCAGAAGTTAAATGCCATTTCATCCATTTCTCGCACTTTAAGGAGTAATATTCACAACACAGAGGGAAATTGTTTTGATACACTCTAAACTTGAAAGTCTGAAGTTTCTCCTCCAGTAACAAGGGTAAAAGCAACGACGTAATGTTTGTATACGCGCTGTTGCTATGTGACTTACAGAGAGCCACTTGAGTGGCTTCAGTCCAGATCGCCTGACGTCATTCCCCATACTTTAATTTCTAAGGTTGACAATCACTTCGCTAAACTAAAACTAGCGAATCAAGGATGTCGTAGCTGCTGCCACGCCCCCACCACATTTTGCCTTTTTTTAGAAAAATTTGAAAACATAAAAATAGTGCTTGTTTAGTAGATTTCTACCCCCTGCCCCTGTGCCCTACTTCAGATAGGCCCAATGATCAATTACAGCCATTCTCCGCCCACAGACTCCACAACACAATGAGAGCTTGCTATCAGTATCATACACAAGCTCACTCACACACTAGTTCGCTATGGTAATTTGACACCAAAATCAAAGCAACTCTCTGCCCCTCTGCCTGCATTCAAAGTACATTCGTCACGGTGGTGACTATGACCTCCTAGGGAGTTATCAGCACTGGCTATGGTGTACAGTTTGTGTGTGTGTAACAGTACACTGTCTATAGTGCTACAAGTCTTACACTGAGCTTTGACAGTACCAAATGTATTCATTTCCTTTGTAGATAGTACAGGAGATGGTCCATTGTATTCGTTGGTTGGAGAATAAATAATACCATACATACATAAAGCGAAAAGAAAAGAAAACCGAAACAAAATATAAAATAAAATTACTTCGTGATTTAATTCCATGCCATAGGAAAATAACAATGTAAAAGTCACTTTTTAATCGTTTGAATTTTAAATCTTTCCAAGAGTTGATTATTTTTTTCATTTGAGCCTTCCCAAAATTGCCCATATTAATTGCACCTACTCAATAATGTTACGACCTACGACTAAATCGTGAACTAATAACAGACAAATTATAACAGAACAGAAATCTGGACTGCCTGTAACAATGGAAACACAATCTCCCTTGAATTTCACACAAGAAAACATAACGAATGCAAATATGCCGACAAGGCTATACCAGTAAAGCTAATCACAAAGTAAACATGAAACACGGATTGCAAAACATTCCTTGTTTGTTTAAAAGTTGAGTTGACCACCAACTGTCCCCCTAAAATGATGGAAAATTAAAACTGAACACAATTTTCAATTTAAACCAAATCGCATATTAGTAACAGATACCGACAAACGGGAAAATAAAATCCATATATATTGGATACGATCTCTGGCCTACTTCTTATTCGTAGAATAAGCTCTTTAAAGAGGTCCCATTTTAACCCCTTAAAGACAGATTTGCATCACCCCAAGTATGACTTTTAGGTGGGGTTAAGCAAAAGTCTCAATTGGTGACTACTCTTTGATTGACATCAGAGTTACAAATTTCAAAAGATGCAGAGCAGCTCACATTACACAGCACTCACAGAGAATGTTTTGATTACACATGGGGTCTTTTATGCTCACCAGGATGTGGCCTTGAGCAGTGAACTATGTTTGTGTCTGCACAAGAAGAAACAGTAAAGACAATTATGGGTGGGGCTTACCACCAAGTAAAAGTCTTACTTGGGGTGATGCAAATCCATCTTTAAATGACGACAAAAATTTTGCCAGCAACAACTTTTGTTCACGTGACCTTCAAAACAGTATAAATCTAAAATTTTAGCATGTTTCGCCATGAGATTTGGAAACAAAGGACATTTTTACGTTTTCAGAAAATTAAATCTCGCAACTTCAAATAACCTAAAAATTTGTAACTAAATATTGAGTATCTAAAGACTTAGTTTCCCCAACCCACTGACAAAATTTGAGAAAATCGAATGAAAAACAACGAAACGACAATTAACCATTTAATAAACACAGTTGCAAAAAGACGGTGACAAAATTCTGGCTGTCCCGCACGATTGCTATAGCTCAGCTGAGGGCTTTCAGCTGAGCTAAAAAGGATATGCACTTCAATGTTCTTTCACGATGACTGTGGAATGTTCGACATTATGGAACGCGAATTACGCAAAGTTCATCAATAACGGCGTAATCGTTAGTAACAGCGGCATACATTGAATTAATAACGGCGTGATTATCAAGAACAGCGTGGTAAACGTTGGTAATAACGGCGTAACTTTAAGTAAAACGCGGTACGAGTGGTTAACAGCGGCGTGATACGAAGTAACAACGGCCTAATCCTTTTCAATAGCGAGCTGAATGTCGTTAACGACCTTTTCGCGTTCAACAGGCTGATTGTAAGTAAACACGTGAAAGCGGTTAACAACGTGAAAGCAGTCAATGGCGCTGTTGCAGTCAAGGCAAATTCAATCAACGGCGATGTAAACGGAAGCAACAACACGATTCGCATCAACAACGCAAACTTCAATGGCGCTGTTACTTACCGTATTGGCGATATTTAAAGCATACGGCTGATGGGGAGGCGAGGCGGAATGACTCCGTATCGGCCGGACCAATGCTTGACAGGATGAAAAATAAAAAGGCACGTAAAGTAAATTCGAAATGCTGGAATCCTAGTGAACGATTTTTTCAATCCAGAGATACTGAGTCCAAGCAATGAAAGAACCTGATAGATGAGGAAGGTTCCGAATATGTTCCTAGGGAAATTGCGAAACTCAAAGTCCACGCGGTAAAGAACAAAGAAGCATATGGCATATGGCGGCAAAATGTTTAGCGCATGGTGTGGTCTCAAATGAAAGGGTGAAGTAAACTATACTGTCCATTCGCGGGAGTAAGAAGCTTTTCTTAGCTGGGTGCGCCCGGGGACGTAGGCTACGTTTCAGACCCCTGGCGAGAATGACCTGTAGGGGCGCTTCAAAATACTTGAAGAGCCTGAGAATTTGGTCAAAGTTTGCAATAATTCGGGGCTCTTCGAAGGGTGGGTATAGATACCTATGCCTCAATACGGTAACAAGAACACCAATGTTGTTAACTTCGACTATTTGCCACTTTTCTTTGTAAACTTTCTGCACTAACATATACAAACATAGGTCAAAGCATGCAATAATTCGGGGCTCTTCGAAGGGTGGGTATACATGGAGGCCTACCTATGCCTCAATACGGTAAAAACCTAAAATTTAAGAGCGCCGACAGGAGCCATTTGGGAGTTGAGCGGTCCGTCGGGGAGGAGGGGCTGCGCCCTACATATGGTAGCATAGCCTGGCTATAGAAGAATAGGCCTAATAGAAAAATAAATGGGGTTTTTAAGATCTCGTTTCTCTCAGTCGCAATGGACTTCATATAATTTTAGTTAGTGGCACAGTGGCGCAGCTACGGTAAGGTGACCAGACGTCCCCGATTTTCGGGGACAGTCCCCGATTCCAGCGTTCCGTGCCCGATTAAAAAGTGTCCCCGATTTATAAAAATGTCCCTGAATTTTGAAATTTCCCAAAACATTAAAAATTAATGTTGCAAAATTAATACTTTGTTAAATGTGTAAGCTTACTCTGTACCTTTCGCAAACTTCAGATGGAGGCTGAGACAGTGTTGTAACGAGTCATGACTCGAGTCACTAATTTTCAAAAGGGAAATGACTCGAGCAATTGTATCATAATTTTACTCACTGAAATTATACAATGACTCGAGTCACTGACTCAACTCGAGTCACATTGAAAGTAGTAAATGACTCGACTCGACTGCAAAATTGAGTGACTAGTTACAACACTGGGCTGAGATAATGGTCCTTAACGCCCATGCACAACGTACGTAGGCAAACAGCTACCTGCAATCACAGAGATTTAAAGTCAAGAGCACCAATGACTTTTTTCTGCTGTGATCACACATGCACTGTAGCCAATTGAACAGTAACGAAGTGCGGTAGCAGTGGTTCCATACAGGGCCTTGTTTAACATACATGCTGGGGGGCCGTGGCCCCCCAGTCTCCTGAACGGCCCCCCTAGTCAGCTCATTTGCCCCCCGGTCCCTTTTTCTGGAATTCTTGAAACCAGTAGCGTAACAAAGGAAGGAGGGGAGGGGGTTCCAATGAGCTCTTGTTTTTTTTTAGTAAGCTGAAAATATTGTAGGCTTATATTTAAGCCACCAGAGGTAAGGAAGTGTGGCAAATTGTTCTTTACTATAACGTACTGGTAACACATAACAGTCAGAAAAACGTAAAAATTTTATCATACTTTGTATATTGAGGGGCAGACATCACCATATAGTGACAATCTGCCAACAGTTTTAAGATGATTAGTTCCTAGGAGCTTAATAGCAGAGCCTGAGGAGGGCGATTTCCGGTAATCTGGGGGGAATTTATCCAAACTAATTTTCTGGAACGCTCCGCCAGGGTTGCCAGATAAAAAGAAAGCTATGGCACCAAACAACGTTTCAAAAAGCGCCAAATAGAATCAAAAAGAGCCAAACAAAATTTTTTAGCTGCCAAGAAAAGCGCCAAACAAAATTTGTCCAAAAATTAATGCTCTCATTACCAAAAAAGGTCCAGATTTAGGTCGCGATTACACATTTTTGGCTCACTTTTGACAAAACAAGTCTTTTTAACTGAAATCTGGAAAAATGTGTAGGTCTACTTTGTGTGTATGCCTACACTGTACATCATATCAATATCACATTCTTTGTAATATGCACTGTACGTCTGCCTTCAGAAGGTACCCGGTCATTTCGCCCCCTTGCCAGTTCGCCTCCAACCAGTTCGCCCCGGTCGTTCCGCCCCTTGCCAGTTCGCCCCAAAGTGGAAGTCGTTTCGCCTCCAAGTACCTACCAGTTCGCCCCCTCGATTTTACTAACACTAACTGTTAGTTCTTGTAAAAAAAAATTCAAATAGGCCTACAGTTCCAGCAAAATGGCTTGAAATGTGGAAACAAAAGTGACGAGGGGACTCACTTGAACTGAAATACCGCTATACCTACAGCGCATCACATCTTTGTGCTAGTTGAAGTCTAGTGGTTTCTTAGTGTTAAGTTTTGTTAAGTTCGTGATCACATTTCCACCTTACTTAAATACAATTGTCATGAGATAGGTATATTGGAAAACTTTTTTTTTATATTGCATGGAATTGTATTTGGAAAAATGCCGACAAAAACTAGCACGCGGAGAATATATTCTTGACCATACTCGATCACATGTGCAATCAACTAAGAACAACCAATCAGGTATCATGTACGCGGAATTAGGCACTACATCTCTTTTCTGCTAATTTTCTTGTGTAATGATTTTTGATATTTGCATCAAAGGATGCATCATAAACTGATAAAGGAAGAAAAGGCACAAAAATGCCGAAAATAACAAAGGTATATTGTCAATAATTTAGGGGGCGAACTGGTCAGCACTTGGGGCGAACTGGTAGGTCTTTGGGGGCGAACTGGTCATCGCCTGGGGGCGAACTGGCAAGGGGCCGAAACGACCGTAAACCCTTTAACAGAAGCATGTGCACACGGCGTCTTCCGAGTCCAGAAACAAGTTTTACAGCATGAAGTTGATCACATTATTATAGCCTACGTACTACATTATAAGAATGTACCATTCTTTTACAAGGCAACGTTGACTTCAAACATAAAAAATGGGCAACGGTAAGCAAAGAATGATGTGAAATTGAATGTCAACATAGTGTTTGAATGAACGTATTTCAGACTGAAGAAAAGCGCCAAATTTACACCCAAAAAGCGCCAAGCCGCCAAATAGAACTTTCAGCCGCCAACCAATCCGTAAAGCGCCAAATTTTGGGAATTTGGCGGAAAAGCGCCAAAATGGCAACCCTGCGCTCCGTGCCAAGAAATGGTGGCGCTCCGCTTAGATATTCTTCCCACAATGCTTAGCTCCCCAGTCCAAAACCCTGGGTGCATCACTGGTGGATTTGTTAGTTAGATGGAGTTTTACGGCCCAGCTTCCAACCTATTGGTTCAAGTCGAGCCGGCCACGGCCTTTTTTCCAGTTGTGGCTCACTGGCTTGATTTCCCTACTCCAACTGTCCAATATATATTGCACCAGATAGCATCTGAGGGTGCTTAAAATATTCAAAAATTTCTCAGGGGGAGGGGGAACTCCCTCCTCCTCCTCTAGACCCCTTTCACAATACGGTCATTTTTCACCCAACCAAAAATTAGTATCCAGTAAATTATGAACATTTCCAGTCACATATGATCAGTTCAGAAACATCACCATTTTGCATCTAAGCTACCTTTAATTAACAAAAGTTTCTCAGAGGGTCCCCTCCCCTATACCCTTCCCCAGATAGGCCGGCGATCAGTGCAGTTATCCCCCATGCAAAAATCTTGCCTACGCCAGTGCCTGGACCCCCCGCCGTGCGCGGGCACCTTCGGGCGAAAGGGCTTCCCCCTCAGACCAGACCCCTGTCAGCTGCTGAAAATCCTGGACACGCGCCTGACTTGGTCCCTTTTGCTGACCCCCCCCCCCCCCAAAAAAAAAAAAATTCTTTAAAAAGGCCCTGCCAAAGTTAGGGTAATTGGACTAAAAACATGGCCAAAGTATCAGGCAAAAAAAAACGAAAATGTAACTTCAACAATCAGTTGCATAAGGATTTTCCGCACGTGAAATTAGTTCATGGAAAATGCAAGTAAGTAATTTTATTCCAATTTACCCCCTCCCCCCCCCCCACACACACACAGAACATGAAAAAGTTTGCTAAAACGTTTTAGTAATATACAGTATCACCATTTCACTTTTGTTCTTAGCACTCTAACGTGCATACAAATGTCTCATGGGGGAAGGGAACACCCTTTAACCCCCTTCTCATCAAGCCCCCACCCCAAAAAAACATTTCCATTGAAAAGGTATTTCCACTGAAGGATAAAAAAAATTTTCCCCAATAAACCACCACAACTAAACCTCCAAGGCTAATTAAAAAAGTCGACAATCTCGCACCATTTTGCATCTAGGCTCTTTAAAAAAGCAAAATAAAAAAAAATTTAAAGGGGAGGGGGACACACCCTCCCCTTACACCCCTCCCCCAGGCCGGCGATCACACAACATACTGCATCCGGCCACGGTTGTGCCCTCGTCGAACTGTTGTGCCACCTTGTGCTCCTCCAGAATAAAAAAAGTCTGGTGACGCCACTGATCGGAGGGGGGCAATATTTTGATCCTTTACCCGATCCCAAACGGATCTCGTTAGGCCAGGCTGTATGTATTCTTCAAGCAAAATTTTTCGTGCACACCTCTAGCTCTGAGTCTGATAAGCCTTCGATCTGTACATGACTTTGTACAAGCTTCAATAAAATCCTCAAATGCACTGCGATAAAAACACCCTCTTCCAGCAGCTTAAGTACAAGCGCCATGAAACATTGAGCATGTAGCTGTCTTCCAGCTCCATGAACATTGAGCATGGAGCTGTCTTCCAGCTCCCTGCATAGGCTCATTGACTTAGCCTACTACCAATCGTGTTGTTGCTCCCATTTACATCGTCGTTAATTGCATTTGCGTTGACTGAAACAGCGCCATTGACTGCTTTCACGTTGTTAACTCATATTACATGGTTACTTACAATCAGCCCGTTGAACGCGGAAAGGTCGTTAAAGACATTTAGCTCGCTATTGATAAGGATTACGCCGTTGTTAACCTCTTGCTGTACGAGACCACTTCGTAACATGCCGCTGTTAACTACTTTTACCGCCTTGTTACTTAAAGTTACACCATTGTTGCCGATATTAACCACGTTGTTTCTTAAAATCAGGCCGTTATTACCAATATTTACCACGCTGTTGTTGATAATCACGCCGTTATTAACTCAATGTACGCCGCTGTTACTAACGACTACGCCGTTATTGACGAACTTTGCGTAATTCGCGTTCCATACGACATGCTGAAAGAACAACTGAACGAGATAAGATAAATTAGTTTAATATAAGGAAGATACAACACTTCGAAATGACAAAAAATTTGAAGCCTGAGTACTTACAAAGTAATAACGAGGTTTTCATACTGGAATGATTGAAGATTATTTATCAAGACTATTTAGGCAAATAATACAGTACGAGATATGCGCACAAATATGTGAGTATACTAACTGGAACTTCACCTTCCAAAGACGAACAAACAGACCTGTAGGCCTACTTGCAGACTAGTACACATTGAAACCAATAAGATCTAGAAAAAGGTTGAAACTAGAGCTCTGGAAGGCCTATCCTCTTACCTTCAGATTGTTATTCCAACAGCTAAGAGAATAAAATGCAGGCTACAGTTCTTCACTGTTATCGGTCTTCACTTGACTTAGTCACTGTTACCTCTGGGGATTGCACAACCTCACTCAGTCAGATCAAACTTTTTAGACCAAGAAGAACTATACAAGAAACAATTCTTTCGAGATACCGTACTCAGGGCTTTGTATACGGCAGTATGATCGCTTCTGAATATAAGTTTTGAGGCTTTCTGTATGTGCAATTAAAATTATGAAGAACAGGTGTAGTACACAATATGCTTACAAACTGTTTGATAATGCGTGTTGGTCGTTGGAGCAGCACCTTCCCGCAATTCTAGAACTATTTGTATATGATTCACATACCGGATACAGAGAAGGCTTCGCAAAACCCCATTTTGTTTAATGCTTAAATTGATTCAAAATACAGTCGACTGCATAACTGCGAATGCATGCGTTACTAAGTTGCGGAGCACTGAAGTTGAATTTAGGGGATAAATGCGAGGGTGCCCGGTCTTAAATGTGATTTGAGACCGACGATGACGTCATCACAGAGGCTGAGCGGACCGAGGCGACAGCCGAGGTCCGCTGCCTCTGTGATAACGTCATCGGAGGTCTCGAATCACATTTAAGACCGGGCACCCTGCTTTTATCCCCATTCATAAACACTCAACATTAAAATGTTGGGAATCGACAAAAACATTGAATTTTCGACAAAATTTTACAGATCAAATTTTAATTCTCCCAGCTAACTTAGGACTCCATTATGACGTCATGTTTAGTTTCTTGCGATAGTAGCGAGCAACTTTAAGCCAAAAGAAAGTGGACAACCACGCAAATATTTTCACTTAACATATTGATTGTAATCTCAATTCATCGAACGAAATTTAACTGGATTAATTTAACGCAAAATTGTTTATCTCTGAATTACCATACATCGTTGTAGAGATGAGGCTGAGCATTAAAACAAGGAAACTAACTTCTAGCTGGCTATTGTTTACAGTGAAGTTCTACTCCACGAAAGTTTCACAGAGGTAAATAAATACACAGTGCTGTGCAGTTACGGTCTACTGTAATATATTGTGTGCAGTGCAGTGCAGCATTCAACGACATATGCATGCGGACATTTGACTGCAAGTAGTTAACGCACAAGATCGTTCAAGATCCATAAGTAAGACGGTGATTTTAGGTGTCTTTAGCCTTTTTGGAAAAGGATTATAGTGTTGGTAACTTTGAAAATGTGTTCAAGTTTTTAATACAGATTATGCAGGCCTAACGTTAGGACTAAACTATTTACAACATTAGTTCATAAGAAGCCTAGCTCGGCGTAGAACTAGAAATGAAGACCGTGCTGGCCTGTTATGTCTGTTAGTGTTAGCGGAATTGGTTCAAACGTAAAAACCTGACAGTGACACTGTCAGTAAAACTTGTTTACCATTGCTCTGCATGTCATAGTTATAACACAGGCCCCATGCTGGCATTAGCAGCACAGAGACCAAATTCACTTTTCTTTACCACGCAGCCCAACTTAGGAAAATAAGGAGTGGAATATTTGTAACAGGCAGACCGGCCGTTAACAAAATGTACCCTTGACATATACTGTAAGGTTATATACAGCTCTTTTAGCCATACCACTGCCAGTATCCAAGAAGATGAATATAGTTTTGCTAGCATTTATTCATGGGATGAAATGAGCATTATGCTTTGGAATGGTTATAGCTAAAGGGGTGCTAGGCATAACAGTGTAATACTATACTACAGTAGTTTACAGTAACTGGTTTTCTCACTCAGATGTTATGGTTTATGTTGCTATGGTAACACATCATGGACAAAGCATAGTGCACAATGCAGTAGTAACAGTGATATTCAATTCACCTTGAAAAAGTAATTCTCCTAAACTGGCAATGGCCAGTCTCGAATGCGATTCGAGACTGGTCTCGAATGGTTTTCAGCCAATCAGAATGCAGGAAATCAATAAAGGTGTTTATGAAATTATATTCATGCCCTCAACCGACAATTAAAAGATGGTGGAAATCCATTTGACTAAATCTACAATCCTTGCTATCTGACCCAGAAGCTTCAATTACGTTTTTGTTCTGAATACCATAGGCGCCAATTGAGAGTGTGTGAGGTGTTGAATCAAACGAGAGAATGAGAATACAATCTCAAATTTCCACGAATCTTTCTGATACCCTACTTCATAACTTACAAATCCATTCAAGACTATTCCTAAAGTTACATTTCTGTCAGTGCATCTTTGCCTAAGCTAACCAGGTTGTTCTTTCCATAGTTTGACCCTCCTACCACCCTATTGAGGCCCGTGCTGCTTTTACGCTGCACCTAAGGGTGGGACTCCTGGTTCTACTGTTGAAAGAGAAGATCACCAGCGAACCATAATATTTCTTGATCTACGGTGCATCCACAAATGGCTTGCGCTATGATCCTTCTCAAACATGCGCTGCAACTGCGACAGCTGTAAACCTGGGGTATTGTACTTACCGGACTCTTAAAGTGGACCTAAAGTCTAAAAATTCAAAAATATATATTTTAGAGGTTACAAAATTAATCTTATTGGTCCAACTCCCATTGTCATAGCGTATTCCATTGCTGAGATATTAAATGTTAAAATTTATTCACTTAAATCCAAACAGTTCATTGCGCAATAATTTTTGACATTCTTGTTGTACAACTCACATTAAATGCTTTGTTTTCTTTTAAAATTAAAAATGTTTATATGACCTTGACCGCTTCCTGTTTTCTTGCATGACATACTGTACAGAGAGGGCTTATATAGTCAAGTCACCCCAAAGCAGTAAGAACGCGATCACACTTTGGCACAAGGTGCGGTGGCTTTCAGAAAAACAAAGAAATACAAAGATTGTAATTTGAGTAGTACAACAATGACATCACAAATTATTGCGCAATCTACCTTTTTAAATCGAGTGAATAAACTTCAACATTTTATATCTCAGCTTAAGAAAGTCCTGTGAAGATGGGAATTGAACCATTGGAATTCAGTTTTCATGCTCTGTAATATATATTTTTGAATTTTCAGACTTTAGGTACACTTTAAAGGTGTCATGCAGATGTCGAGACATGATCTCCGTCGAGTGTCTGATTCCTTGCTGAAGGCAAAGGGATTCTACGCAATCACGCGGGCGAGTGTGGGTGTGTGTCTGTAACGCTTTGGTTGTAAAAACGGTATCTCAAGAAAGAAATGGTGGATAATTTTCATACTTGGGATATAGCATTAAGAGAGAGATCTCTATTGTTTTGAGGGGGAGGTCGAAGGTCATTACAGGTTACCAGAGGTCAATAACCGAAAACCTTGTAAACACAATATCTCTAGGTGGGAAGCATGGATGCTTTTCATACTTGGCATGTGGATGTGTTACAGTCAAAAGATAAGCCCTGTCGATTTTGGTAAAAATCAATGGTTATCTGAGGTCACCGGAGGTGGAAATACGAAATTCTTAAAAACGGCTTGTAAACACGATATTTCAAGATAGCAATGGTGTACAATCTCCTTACTTGGTATATAACTTTATTATATTGAAAGGAAGAACGCTAGCTATAGCAGAACTCCTTCGGGAGCCTAACGTTTGGTTTCGCCCCTTGGCTCTTCGCCAGGGAGTCAAGCTTGGGACTTTGGAAAAAGTACCCATTGTTTGAAGAATTAATACACTGAATGGGGCGGTCAGAACGCCAGCCTGAGGTAAGTAATAGTTTTACAAAACGTGATACAAATCACGTACTTTTTGACACCTATGGTAATATGGACAAAACAGCACTCATGCGAGGTCAATTCGCTATTTTTAGCACTTTTTTACAGTGTGCAACACACAACAGAGTAAGGCCTAATCCATTCTATTCTTCTATTGTGCCTCATTTGGGGTGACACAGACACTGCTTCCCATTCAGACTATATTAAAAACCGATCAACCATTATCTGTCCACCTTTGAGTGAGATTGTTTAGGCACTTTAGACACTTATTGAAATACTAACAGAAAATGCATTTACAGAATCCCTCCAAGTTCAATAAACATTGTTGGTGGTCATTGTCCGAGCAGGGAGTTCTCTAGCAACTCCCTGGTCCGAGTTACCTGTCCAAATCCAGCTACGTGGGTGGTGATCGTGTTCTTGTTTGTATCCCAAGACTCTCTGATTATTTTCTCGATCATTCAGCCGGCAGGTTTTCGTTGTGGAACGCTCGGTCCCTACAAAATAAACTGACGGACTGACGGACCCTAATTTACGGAAGGCGAGAACATCGCGGTGGTGTGAAATCTGACATGGTTTTCCCACCCCTTTCTTCGGTAAACATGGGAAGGAGAAATCAAAATACGATTCCTCCTTACATTATCCACCGATAATGTGGAGAAAACCAAAGTTAGTGAGGGGCGGGTACTTCAAGAAAGGACCATTACACAGTGTCTATTTTCGAACACCCTGTCCATAAATGGATGACGCGCCCGCACATGATACGGATTGGCGCTATATAACTTTGGTTATATCATTACCAACGTGGGATGATCCCACCGCGGTACGGAGAAATCAACGAGCGAGCTAGCTAAATTAAAAAGAGGATTAAATTGAAAAGAGGATTGATGGACATATTCCATTTATGGACAGGGTGTTCGAGGGTGTTCGAAAATAAACACTGTGTAATGGTCCTTTCTTGAAGTATCCCCTCACTAACTTTGGTTTTCTCCACTCCACATTATCGGTGGATAATGGTAAGGAGAAATCGTATCTTGTAATTGTAAGGAGAAATCGTATCTTGATTTCTCCTTCCCATATTTACCGAAGAAAGGGGTGGGAAAACTGGCATGTCAGATTTCACACCACCGCGATGTTCTCGGCTTCCGTACTAATTGCTAAGAAAACAGATGTATTCATTGTAAATGAGACTTGGTTTAAAGAGGGATTTCCATCACCCCAAGTATGACTTTTACTTGGTGGTAAGCCCCGCCCATAATGTGTTTACTGCGTCTTCTTGTGCAGACACAAACAGTTCACTGCTCAACGCCACATCCTGGTGAGCATATAAGACCCCATGTGTAATCAAAACATTCTCTGTGCCTGCTGTGTAATATGAGCTGCTCTGCATCTTTTGAAATTTGTAACTCTGATGTCAATCAAAGAGTAGTCACCAATTGAGACTTTTGCTAACCTCCAACTAAAAGTCATACTTGGGGTGATGCAAATCTGTCTTTAAGGATAATGATGATACCGTTGAGGGAAGATTTAAATCTGGGTGTGATGGGTTCGCCATCCATCAAGTCCCGCGTGAAGGGTGGAAGGGTGACAGAACAGCTGTCTCTTAGGCTAGTGTGAACTGCCCCTTGAATAAAACAAATTTGTCCAAAATTTACTGCATGCAAATGTGTCGTTCTTGTCCGATGTCGTTCGTGTAATTGAGATATACCGCCCTCCTTCGTTGAAGTGGACTGTTGCAGATTTCATAGCTGAATTTGCCTGGCTCTCGGAGACTATAATTCATGCAAGAGGAAGATTGCTCATTGTCCGAGATTTCAGCATCATGTCGATGACCGCAATGATAACGAAGCCATGCATGAACTTCCTCGATCTGCTATATTCTCTAGGCCTGATTCAACAAGTCTCACGCCCTATACTCAAGACAAGGGACATTCGTTTAAATTTAATAATAATGAGGGCCGAGGATATAATTCGTGACTGCTATTGATTATGTTTGTCTGTTACCATCTGACCACTGCCCCGTTCATTTCCCACGAATCTCGCCTGAGAACACTGAGACAGAACTGGTTCAAAATTGCAACACTAAATTGACGGTAGTCATGGATGAGGTTGCACCACTTTCTACAAAGTTTTATATAGACAAACCACGTGCACCTTGGTTCGACGAATGCCACCCGGAGAAACGTCGTTATTTGGCTAGCTTAGAGCAGTGGCGTAGCTAGGATTATTTGTTTGGGGGACTCGGGGGGGGGGGTTGGAGATTTTTGTAGGAGGCTCCCTTTTACTGTCCAAGAGGAGCGCCACCATGAGTTGG
The DNA here is from genome assembly GCA_029531755.1 of Holothuria leucospilota. Classification (NCBI taxonomy): domain Eukaryota; kingdom Metazoa; phylum Echinodermata; class Holothuroidea; order Aspidochirotida; family Holothuriidae; genus Holothuria; species Holothuria leucospilota. The sequence goes on along the minus strand of CM055965.1, from coordinate 43,479,084 downwards.
CGCGGAGCGTGCAAAAAAAAAAAAAAAATCATATTTTAATACATCCCAGATTACCGGAAATGACACTTGCCAGGCTTGATAGCAGCTAGCAAGATGTGCAATCACTGGCACACCCTGGACCTATGCAGTTCGTGCTGGGAAAATGGCTTGTTGTGAAGAAATGATCGAACTATTAATGTCGTAAACAAAGTATTGCAAGAGAAAATGTGTCCCGCCCAGCTTCTACTAATTACTGGAAAACCGCACCCTATACTCACAAATATCTGCAAATATCAGTACGAGATGGTTGACCAAATATTAGGGGGCAAAAGATTTTAAGTTCCCAACCAAGATATTGGGGGAACATGTCCCCCACCAGCAGGCCCGTAGCCAGAACAACCAAGTTTCGCCAGTCTGGGGGAGGGGTCTAAGGGGAGGGCTGTCCCCCTCCCCCTTTGAAAATTTTTGCCTATTTCAAGGACTCTAGATGCAAAATGGTGCGACATTTTCCATTTTTTCTTCCTATATATATTTGTATTCAAATAATGCTGGTCTCGTAATAAATTTTTGCTCCTTCAGTGCAAGACCTTTTATAGAAAAATTTTGCGGGTGCACGTGCCCCCGTGGCTACGTGCCTGCCCACCAGACATGATTTTCGCCCTTTTGTATAGTAGATTTATGTGTGTATTACGTCTACAATTGTGATGGTAGTCCATTTAATATTTAAGTAAGAGTGAGCGCGAAAAGCTCCTGAAAATTGTGTTGCACTACTCAAAGGTCAATGGAGAGTTGTTTCATAGACTATTCATTCACGCACACTTACGGTTGTTGACAAACTACAGAGGGGGTCGAAAAGCATGCCATCAGCTCAAGCACACTATCTAGGGGACTATGATTCATACTTAGAGACATCACCCAATAGCGGTTGTTGACTACTCCTATAGGGAGACGACATGGAGCCGCGTAATCATATTATTGGGAGACCATGTCCCTCATCTTCGAAAGGGGTCTGTCAGTACATTACATAGGCTGCTTTAGATGTGAGGTCTCTTTTTAGTGAAACGCTCAGTACGAAACCACCTATAAAATTTCTCTTAGCTCGACAGTTCAAAGCTTTTGATGTACAAGGTAGAAAACAGCACCCCTTGACTTCTTGTGAGCTTTCTCAAGAGGGATAGGTAATTGTTACCGTGGCTGTTCAAAACTTGTAGTTTGTTATGGAATTTGGACAGGTAACAAATGTAGGACGTAAATCAGAAAAAAAAAAAATAATTGGTGAAGCGTTATATTCAACAACGGCGACGATTTGTTGATTTGTTCTCAATATTGGGCAGGGGGGCATGACCCCATTTTCAAATATTTTACTGTGTGAAAAATCAAAGTCAATGGGCGATTCTCAAATATTGGGGGGACATATCCCCCATCCCCCGGGATCGCCGGCCATATATTCAAAGTCATTGGGAGCCGGCTAATAACTAAGTCCTGCAAACATTTCCGAGGTTTTGCGCCTTCAACAAATAGGTACACATTAGTCTTCTGCTAGACCTAAGTTGCCATTAATAACTTTGCATAGCTGAACATTTCTGTCAGTAATAAATACGGTCGAGCGCCACTACAGTCCTACTTGTTCTCGAATCTGCTGTGTCAACATTCTTCAAATTTATTTTCATCCAGTCACATCAAAAGTCACTCTGTTAGAACTCGTCGAACTATGTCGTAGTGACTTTAACCAGAGAGTTGCTCAATTCACTGCTTTATCCAGGGACCTGCCTGATTTGACAGTGCCGTTTGACTCATCGAGCAAATATACCTTCACCTTAGTCCTCTCACGACATGATTATACCGACGATAAGTGGTGATTAAGTAATTAGCCGTTCCTTTCATTTTGTAACAGGCACAAGCAAATGATTACAGTCACAGTGCAAACGCACAAATAGATCACTTTGTTGCCAGGAGAGATCTGTTTAAGTAATGTAAACTGGTTTGAATTGATGTACGTACAACAAAGTACCCAGTAGGAATCGTTACATCATAGAAATGAGCTGTGCAGGGCATACCTATTTTACTTAAACCCAAAATAGCAATCAGACACTCAAAAAATGTAACCTACAGCTGCAAAGGATTTGCAGTGTGTCCTGGGTTAGGAGGATTCTCCTTTCACTAGACCGAAGAACCCGTTTGCTAGTTCTCAATTTGAGCATGTCAGTTAGGTAATCGGGGGTTTGTCCATTTAAGCACTTTCAAACCAAGGTGAGAATCTTAAATTGAATTCGAAGTGCAATGAGAAGCCAGTGCAGTTCTTTTAAACAAATTTTTCAACTATCAAGTCTACTTTTATTCAAGACAAGCTTAGCAGCCATGTATTGAATTGGCTGCAACTTTTTAATCTCACAGTTGGAGAGGCCGTCGAGGTGTGATATAATTAAGCCATGTACAATATGCTTGCAAGAATCAATTGTAAAATAATTACTGATGCTTGCTATCAGACGGTAATTTACCATAGAAGATTTACATTTTCTTTGTATATGTAATTTCATCGAAAGGCTTTCATCCAGGTGGACGCCTAAATATTTTATAACATTGACTTTTGATGTTTCACAGTTATTAACAGACAATGTTTGAGTGATGCATTTACATAATTGCTTAGCAGATCCAAACTGAATAAACTCAGTCTTGGAGTCATTCATCTTAAGTCTATTGTGTTCCATCTGGGTTTTGACTTAATGACTTTTCAAGAATATGTGTAATGGACAATTCAGAATCTCAGCATCCTCCTAAGAAACTTATCTTCAGTGCATGATCATCGACATACCCGTGAAGTTCAACAATTTTAGGTATACATTTCCGCATTGTAGATGCATAGGCGGAATATAAGGTTGGACCGGCTACACTTACTTGTGGAACTGAAAAATCCAGATTCTTAAAAGATAAATATTCATTTTCAATTTTCACCTTGAACCCTCCTGTGGTACCAGGTAACTCTTGAACCCCTGAAGGCAATTGCCTGATAAACTAAAATTTGTGGCTAGGACATTAACAGCACCGAGAGATCGACAGTATCGAAAGCTGCGCTAAGATCTATGGACGCAAGAGATGTTACTTTTCGATTTTCCATGTTCCATAGTAATTCATGAGTAAATCTTAGGAGTGCCGTTTCACAACTGAAGAACTTACGGCAGGCGAACTGGCAACCGGGAAAGAGGTTGTATTCTTCACAGTGTGCCATGAACTGTTCCAAAGCAACTCTTTCAAGAAGTTTTGACAGAAAGTTTAAGTTGCTCACTGCATGGTCGATAGTTGGACAAAGCAAGTTCGAAATTTCCCTACTGCATGTGTGTCCCTTAGGGGTCGCAGATTTTCCGAGCAATTTTCAAATTTTTTTTAAGAAGAAAGGCTGGTTTCGATAATTGCCTGTTAACGGCCTTGTTTTATCTTTCTGCCTGTTTGTCCTCCATGGTAGACTACATGGGAGTAGTATTCTGTAGTTTGTTAAAAAAGTTCAGTTTCTTCGGTTGCTTTAGATGTCACTGCCATGGAATTGTTTCCTTTAAATATTCCCAGATTGGCACCTTTATACCCTTACACCTACCCAATCTGAACAACAGTGAAGTTTCAAGCCATATGTGCCCCCTTCACAACCAAGTCGACTTTCTTGTGTGTACACTTTATGAAAGAACTTATGGTTTGTTATTATATATATTGAAGAGAGTGATTAAATTGTGCCAGATACCCCTTTTCCTAGAAATCATTCACATTTAGCTGCATTTATGGCATAGAACTCCACAATCGAGGATTTTTCACATCATCATCGTCATCGCCATCGCCATCTCCATCTCCATCGCCATCGCCATCGCCATCGCCATCGCCATCGTCATCGTCATCGTCATCGTCACCGTCATTGTCATCATCATCGTCATCATCATCAGAAGCCCTTTATAATTTCACTTGCAAGACATATTATGTTCAGGGCCTTAGCCTGGGCGAAATCTCTAGGGGGATGTAGTTCACGACACTAGCTAAACGGAACAACAAATGGTGTGCCTACAATCAGTTGACACCCGGGATGACCCTTCCTTTCTCACCTGTGCATGAGTGCCATCCTGGGGGAGGGTGCTGGGGGAGGGGTACATGTAAGGCCTGGTTCAAGTGCAAAATTGTGCTATCGTTTGGAAAGCGTTGAATTGATTATATGTTTACCAATTGTGATTATTCAGTGATATTCCTCCTATTTTTGACTGGGCCGCGTAAGTCAAGAGGTGCTGTCTAAGAGAAGGGGATGACACTATGATAATCTATACTCTTTGAGAAGATTTTGTCTTTGTGGGGTGGCTTGGATGCAAAATGGTGCTATCTTTGGTAAAGCTTGGTAAGGCTTTGAATTGATGATATGTTTAGGAATTCTCATTATTTGGTGATTTTTTTCTATGTTGGTAGGTGTAATTGAAGGGGATGTCGCCTCAGAGGAGGGATGGCACCTCTACTCTTTGAGAAATTTTTCTTGTTCTAAGTTTTCCTAGATCTAAATTTTTTTATCTATGAACTAATAACATGATCTGAAATTTTAATTATTTACTGAATTTTTCCGCAGTAGCATGGCATTCCTTCACAAGGCTGGTACCTGATGCATGCGGGCTTCTCCCTAGCGCTTTTAGTACGCAACTGGGGAGCCACCATCGGTTGGCGCGTAGCCGTAGCGTATAGGTCTGCAAGAAAATGTTCGATTGACATGTCTCCCAGATGAGGGAAATGAGTTTTAGACCTTAAAATTGCATCTAAACATTCTTTACTTTTATATTTCATGCTTTAGAAACAAATTTAGAAGAAAGAAAAGTTAGATTTGACTTAAAGGGAAAATGCAGTCTTCCCAATTTGAATGACTGTACCATGGGTATCCTATTTCATGAATGGCTTTTGAGGATCATGTTACAATATGTTTCTCACTGAGTTGTGAAAGGACTCGTGCAGAACAACTTGATTTTCCTTGAATATGCAATATTTATGCTGTAACATATCAAGAAAGATACTTGAAGTGAAATGAGAGGGCATTTGTGAGACTTAGCTGCTGTTTGAAAATAAGTTTGCGGCGACTGCGTTTGCCCTTTAAATTAAGCTGCTTCACTTGTTGATTGAGATTAGCCAGGGAGTTTCTATTTGACTAATACCAGCTAATAATTAAAGGTAATCATAGGCTATTTAATCTTTAGTTAGAGTATGTGCTGGTGCATTCAGTGGTGTATCTTGTAGGAGGAAGATACTTTATTCGTCAGGAGGAGAAACCCACATACAAACTCATCCATGGCAGGGGCCCGAGAGCCTCCCCGAGAAAAATCGAAAATAAAAGGAACCCTTATATGTGATTTCCCAGGTTCTTGGGGCCTTGAAATCATTATTTGGACAGTGAAATTTCCAGCATTTCTGTAATAGCTTTTTCTCAAGTAGGCCAACTTTCTTTCACGATTTGGAAATCTCAGAGGGGTAGTTGCCCCCTGTCTCCCGCAGGCTACGGCCCTGATGATTATGAATGGTGTATCCAGCCAGGTTTACAGTCCAGGAGGAAAGTTCTGTAAACCTGCAGGCTTTCTTCCACTGCAGGTGAAGACTTGAAAAAGTTCAGTAAATGTGACCTGCTGGGTACGGGTTTAGTGTAGCTATAAACCCTCACAAATGGCTCTACACAGACCTTTGGTATGGATTACAATTCCCATTAACAGACTAGTGCATAATAATGCGTACGAGGAGGGAGTAATGGGGTATACAGCCTCCTCCCACCACCCGAGTTCGGGCAAAACCAATTTCTCTGTCAGATTTTTGGAAATAGGGCATTTTTCTCAGCTAAAGAAGGTTTTTCGGGTAGAAACGGTTAAGCCTCCAGAAAATGTATCCCTTAAGCATAGGCTATGTACATAATATTACATGAAGCATTAAAGGAGAAAGGATGGGGACAGAAAGGGTGGGAAGAAGCTATATGAATCATACAAGAAATGTTACCGTCGGTATACTGCCTAAAATGATTCAGGTTTGTAATGCTACATAATTTCTCCTCGCTCGTTGTCAAACCGTCTAAATAGCAGCTCCAGGATTTAGTTTAATTGCGTCCATTTTAATTTATAAAATCTATTATTCTTTTGGAAAGCAGAAAGACCTTTGGTAACTGCATTAAACAATGTGACAAAATTACCTTGATATACACCCTTTTCCAAATAACAATTACAAAGGATTGTGGGATCGAGTTTTGGTGTGTGTCGTTTTCGTCAATGGCATTTTACTGTGGACAAAAAATGCGTACTCAATGTCTATCCCGTAATCCTTTGTAGTTGCTATTTGGAAAAGGGTCTGTTTTCAGGAATTACGAAGACGGACTGAGTGAATTTTGTTGAAGCTGATCAGAACACTGCTTGCTTGCAATATCGCAGGACTACCAAAGGGTTTCGGGGTCGTAGCTCCTTTTGGGAGTAGTGTCAGATTTGCTGTCTTAGAAAATAGCTTGAATGACTTTTCTTAAAATGTAAGAAAGCTGACTTGAAACTCACATGCCTGAACAACACATCAGATTGAATAGGATGGGCAGATATTTCTGAATAGCTATTTGGAGCAGTCTCCAGGAGACTCCCCGCCCCCAAATGACGGTGCGCTATAGACAGACTCGATCCAGGGAACAGCAACAGCAATACTTATCTCTAAACCCACACATGAGCTTGCATTACTGTTAGAATTGAATCAAGGTATTATAAGCTCAGCCATCTATAAATACCAGGGGTCAAATTCAAAGATTATTCGACCGTTCTTTAGTCAAAACTAACCTGCAAGTCTGGGTCAAAATGAACACTTTCCTGGTTTAATCAATGACTGATTTGAAATCCTAAGTCAAATATTTAAATTCTTTTAGTAAACTTTATTCAGACTTTCTTGGTAACTTTAACCATGATATAGTAGGCCAATCTTTGACAACGATCCTAGTGAAATTTAACCAAAATGATTTTGCACTGTGAACAAGAACAAAGAGTATAGCTATCACGTTGTGTATGGCCCATCTCTTCCCTTCTGATATTTCAGTTATTACCACAGTGTTCGCCACCCTTCGTACCTGGCTTTGAACTCTTGTTCAAATTCATCTTCGGTGAGGATATATCTCTACATCACAAAATATGCTTTCAGTAACATGCCCCTCCCCCAAAAAGGAGGCTCAAAAGGGGGTTAATTCGTTACGTAAACCTAGTTTAGTGATGAAAAACTTTCGAATTATATAGAGCTCTATCTTAAAATCCCCATCATTCTAAAGTACAAGTAACGTAAGCTAATTATCATGAGACAATTACTTAGGATACATAAATGGAACCTACTGCCTTTGTGCTTGGTGCTCAGCATAAACAATGGAGTACGGAAAACAAGCCAGTGAGCCACAACTGGAAAAAAGGCCGTGGTCTCGACTTGAACCAATTGGTTGGAAACTGGGACGTTAAACCTCATCTAACCTAACCTAACTTAGGATACATAAAACGGCGGCAGTATTGATAAAACCGATGTCCCAAGTTAAAGAATAAACTAAGAGAAATATGTCTAATTTTACGATGGAATCGTTATCTCTTTTATAGGCAAATATTGAAATGCTACTTTGTTTATTATGAGATAAAAGCCTGTGTTTGTCATTTCAATGTGACACGGTCTTCTTAATATCATAAAAGTTAAATCTGGAAAAGAGGCAATTAGTCCAAGAGAAGTTTGTTTTTGTGTACCATTAACAATGTTATCTTCGACTGAGCAAACTCGAGGACAGTAACTCATCAAATCTGGCATGCCGTCTGTTGTGTACAAAAGCCTTCTTACCAAATGCAAAGTGATGGTACAGAAGCAAATTAGATTCCACTGTTCTGCACTGGATAAGGAATACCATGTGATCATTATAAAACCATGTTATTTAAAGTATTATTTAAAATCAGACTTCCATGGAATACCAAAAACAGATTTCACTATGTTTGTTATACCTTCCTCTTCTGGTCCGACCCTCTCATAGACACAAAAGGGACTTGGACTGGGATCATGGAGCTACTACATGGACCAAGTATTAGGTCCATGATGAGGTGTTATTATGATGATGATTATTCATGCAACAGGGCCGGGCAAAAGCTATACGTATGATGACTTAATTTACATCTAACACCGATCATGATTTAAAATTTTGTCCCGATGCACCTCAGAGGGGACGTTGGTGTCTGACCGGACAAGGCTTTGAAAGGCATCATCCAAGGGCGGCGATTTGCGTTGGCCATTGGGGGCTACAGGGGTCGGAAACCTTAAAACAGTCCATATGTACATGTGTAAATATACGTTTGTCTATATATATGCCTACACGTAATTTTATACGTATATTTATATGTAGACGTATACATAGACCTATATGTATACGTAAACACACATGGAGATGTAAACGTATAAGTTTATGTAATGCTGGTAACGAAATGTGCTATTTAGTGGAGCCGAAGAAGCACAAATCTTCCTTTTTCCTACCCTTACAAAAATCACGTGTGATATGCAACATGTGAACATACATAATCATATGTGGCAGGGCATATGAAAATACATAAGGGAAAAAGTACGGCAATGAGTGGTTACACGTTGTATTGGAACCAATCTGACACACGGGACCACGCTTTCCCCTGCATTATTGTCACACATGAAAATTTGAGTAAAAGTGGGGAAAAGTGTGATGAAACTGAGTTTTCTTTACTTCCCCACAAATTTCCACACATTACCTACTTTACGCAAGTTTGCCACATGTTACCTGTTTCCAACGTGACTTTTGATTTTCCACTCATTTCGTCATGTTTAACCTGTGGTAATGTAGGTCAATGCATGACATTTTGGAAAAGTGTGCCAATTATTTATTGAAGACACGCATTGACATGCAAAAATTACATAAATTTCATAACTCTTCAGACCCTACCACAGTTTGACACAGTATCTCACGTGTGGTATTGGAACTTTTGCCAAAGATTTCTTTGAAAGGATATGGAATTGAATTTAATATTTGCCTGTGTGTGTGTTTAAGTCTTAGTAATCACCAGGCATGTATGTTGCAATAGAAGAGCGCGATGCGCGCCGAAAAATGTGCCATTCATGGTCAATAGAGCTGCGCTTACTACGGTCGTTGACAGCAATTGAGAAGGGACGAAAGGCATATTCCATATCCCACTCAACGAAAATATTAGGGATCATGCCTTTCATTGGCCCACATGCAAATATAGGCAAATATTGCTGGTTTTGCCAAAATACTAACGGTACTCCGTCCTCCCTAACCAAATTTTTGGAGGGGACTATGTCTCACATACACCAATTTTAACTAATATTACTACAGTTGACCATTTGTACAGGGAGATTGAACAAAGGCATTGCGTTCCAACCAAATCATAGAAGAAATGTACATGTGTGTCTACGACTGTTTTATTGAAAGTTTTCATGACTTTGAAGTCATCGGAAAGTCTAATATTCACAGAAATATCAGCAATTATACAAGCCTACCAAGGATTTTAGAGTACTTCCTTTCGTAATTTGCTTGTAACTTATAACTTGTTACATTACTCGTTAACATTGTTAATTTTGTTTGTTACGAAGAAACGAAGAAACAAATAATTGGAATGAAATGAAGTTATTACGATTTCCGCAAACTTTCATAGATATTCCGTCCCCCTAAACCAAATTATCGAAGGGTGCACTATATCTCACATTCACAACATTAGCAAATATTAAATAATCGTTGACCAAATATGGGGGAGGGGAACGAAAAGTGGTCCGCCCAACCAACTTATTGGGGACATGTCCCCCATTCCCTCCCCCCCCCCCCCGTGATTGACGTCCTTGGCATTATCATTTTCTCGCTGGTGCAAGAGACCATCATAACGCTTTTCTCAGCAGGACCATGGAAATGCACATAACAAATCCCCACACTACTACTCGGTAACACCTGATGATTCTGGCGGTACACGATACACCAATAAAATAATTTATGCAAGTAGTCACACTGCCTGCAAGTCAGCCACAGGTTGTATGTGTATCTCATTCATTAGCATATTTTTCGAGTTCCTCGCGAAGAAAGTAACGTTGGTTGCGCAGACAACGTTCGTATGCGTGTCTTGCCACGTTTTTGGCTTCTACAGATCCAAGACCATTTGCAAACACCGCTTGCTTGTCATTGTGTATGTGAAGGATTAAAGCTTGAGGAATCTGCATAATAGATTCACAAACTCTAATTGACAACGAGATGATCTACGGGCAAGGCATGCAAAAAGTGATGCAAAATGAAAATGGTTAGGAATACACATTTAGATAATACATGTAATACGATAAAGAGTTTGGTATAAGGGAAGCTTTCAGCTATATTCCTGATTTCTCGAAAGAAAGAAAGAAAGAAAGAAAGAAAGAAAGAAAGAAAGAAAGAAAGAAAGAAAGAAAGAAAGAAAGAAAGAAAGAAAGAAAGAAAGAAAGAAAGAAAGAAAGAAAGAAAGAAAGAAAGAAAGAAAGAAAGAAAGAACCAAAGAAAGAAAAGAAAGAAAGAAAGAAAGAAAGAAAGACAGAAAGAAACAAAGAAAGAAAAAGAAAGAAAGAAAGAAAGAAAGAAAGAAAGAAAGAAAGAAAGAAAGAAAGAAAGAAAGAAAGAAAGAAAGAAAGAAAGAAAGAAAGAAAGAAAGAAAGAAAGAAAGAAAGAAAGAAAGAAAGAAAGAAAGAAAGAAAGAAAGAAAGAAGAAATAAAGAAGAAATAAAGAAAGAAAGAAAGAAAGAAAGAAAGAAAGAAAGAAAGAAAGAAAGAAAGAAAGAAAGAAAGAAAGAAAGAAAGAAAGAAAGAAAGAAAGAAAGAAAGAAAGAAAGAAAGAAAGAAAGAAAGAAAGAAAGAAAGAAATCATATTCTATCAAAAGTTACTATATTCCATCAAAAATTGCTGCTTCTTCCCCTCTGGATTTTCAGAGGTCTTAATACCTCGGCGTACACTCATCTTGCTTCCCATTGGCCAGAAAACTGCATATACCAGTGTTTTATACCAATACATTTCCTGGAAAGACCCAGAGAGCACCCCGGGCACATTCGGTACTCGTATTTCTGCTCTTCGCTCTTAAAAAGTGATCCCCCTTGCTTGCTTTCTTTTAAGTATAATAACCTAGCTCTGGGCCTCATTCACTCTTCAAATCAATCAAATACATTGAAATAAAATCATTCTTAGTGAAATCCTTCAGGCTTTGTCAACTTAGTGAAATTCTGTGTGATTAAGTATCGCCTACCCTTTGGTACTTTGTACTTTTCCCCCACCCACCCACCTGTTGGTGCTTTGCCTCCACCCCTTCCCTTGCCACCTATCTACGCTACTGGTTTGATCTCCAACTAAACTTTTCTTAACGAGCATGCAATAAAGAAAGAATCAATACCACCAACATTTAACAATAAATGTGGACCGGATTTTACATGCCGTTACAGATGGGTCTTCCTGAAGTTCGAACCAGATCCCGGGCGGGGTTCGTGAGCCTTCGACTTACCTATGAACACATCTTCTGACCTCATTTTTACCTTATCGTGTTCATTGAGCACACGGTACTTACTGATTAGTCCTAAAAATCGGCTCGCAGTCGCGATGTCAGAAGAGAGAACTTTGTTAAATCCGGTATTCAATACTATTGAATGCCGCGTAAATCAAGAGTACTTATTGTACTGTCCATGACGTCATGGACAGTACCTTAGGCACGCTTCTCATTTTCGAGAAGCAGTTCTTTCGTTCAATGTTTCTTGATTCTCACTGAGTGTTTTGATCTACCATTGAGCTCATTATGTAGAGTGAATCATGTAGATGGGAACGAGACTTCTTGGTCACTTTTGGTTGGAATGGGGCTGAGCATGACTGGTTTTTATTTTGGCAGTTTTGTATTTTATTGTTTTGTTAAGAATGGCTTGAGTAAGTCAAACTACCTAAATAGTAGTACAGTATATTGTGGCACATGGTCGTACTGTCGTATTTCGCCAGTACTCTACGCACGCTTCTTATGTCGTAAAACACACACTGTACGGCTATAAGAGCTGTCGCGTTTGCTGATTGGTCGATTGCTTAGAGTATGTAGGCAAGGTCAATCACGAAAAGTGAGATTTCTTGCAGCATTTTGAAGCAAGAAATGAAGCTTGCAGCCTACTATAAGTCCATTGTGACGATATCTGCGAAGAAGTACAGCTAGGCTCATTGGCAGCTCTCTTCAGTATACTAACACTAACGCCTAGCTGCGTCGCGGCCATGCACTGGGCTATTAGGCCTACAGCGCTCAGTGCATAGGTGGTCCCTCGTTATTAAGAACGGATGAAGTATACTGTATGCACGTTGTACGTGGTAAAAATGTCTCAACAAGGGACGATTTGTTTAGACATGAAATATTTTTGAATAGGCTACAAGACCAGGAGAGTACTATTTCCTGCATGCAAAACCAAAAATTTGTGCTTCTCAAAGTCAAAAAGTAAGAGCAAAGTGATCTGTCACTCAAACTTCGGTACATGAAGAGGATTAAATTATCTTCAAGTACATACAGGCCTATTGTCTGACGGATTTAGTCGAGCTTTCTCACATCTTCACTGTGCCAACACTGAAAATTGAAAGGCCATATTCTAAAGCTAGCATAACCACTGAGGACGTTTCCGCACAGAAACAATCATGGACAGTAAGTGGTTACGATTTTCGTAACCACATTTTCTAGTTGTGTAAGTGACTTTGGTTGACAGTTTGGGAAACTCGTTTCACGGTTTCACCGGTTTGGTCGTTTCCGTTTTCAGCAAGTAAAAAGGAATATCTTTACACTATAGATGTGATAACCGGTAAAAAGAATACAGAAAACCGTAACAATTATCAATAGCAATGTTACGTGAAAGTATGCGTGTAACCGCATAGTATCTTACACTGGTGGTCATGCATGATTTTGTTGTCAAAGTGATAAGACATCTGTGGTTAAAGTACAAAGCTATTATAAAGGAAAAGACCGCGGCCCCGGGGGAGTAATATAAGTGGGCCCCACATCCAAAACTTTTGGTGTGGGGGTAAGGCATAGACCGAACTCACCGGAATGAAAGTCCCCTAAGGGTAAGCTAATATAATCATGACCAAACTTTCAAACATTAAATTGCTAAATTGCTAATTTATCCCTGGGGTCCAATCTACACAGTATAGTCGCACATAATATAGGTCGCCTTAGGCCGAGGAATAGGTAGTTTCTTTTTTGTCCTGAGATGAATATCCCCGGTGGAGAATATGAAAAGCAGATATAATGAGGGAAAGTCGATCAGTTTTACCTGCTTACACTGAGAGTGATGGGAGTTTATTAAAAGTTAAATAACTTGGCAAATGGAGGAACCAATGTTTCTAGTACGATGGCCTAAAAAACATCTTACAGTTCACAAAAATTGTTTTGAAAGATGAAACATGTCATTGGCCTTACTTTTTATGACATTAATAACCTATATCCTCTTTCCTCAAATGGCGGCCCGTGAACTAAAATGACCCTCAAAAGATTCCGGGCCGCTCCAAGTTTTTCTTAAACCTATCAAGCTGTTTAATAACGTCCTGCTACTTCACAAAATAAAGAGAGAGAAAAAATGTATCAAAAGTGGCCTTGCAGCCTGAAAGAGTCAAGAACCCTTGGCCTATATGCACGACGCTCTCCACATTGGTGAATACACTTCATAACACATTGATTGTTCATTAGTACGGTTCCCTGTACATAACGGTACAAAGCCGATAACTTCAGCCAATATTTAGATCACGCTATTATACTAACGTACTAATGTTAATGATTAACAAGACCACTAATTAGGCAAGTGCTGTAACAGTTGAAGCTCCACACAATTACGTATGTCAAAAAAATCCACTGCGTGATTAAGTTCATTCCATACTCTTAGTGATAAGAAACTAACTATAATAATTAAACAGAGATAAATAAGGAGGTTACATGTACTTTGATCGATTCTATCTGAAAAGGTTGGTACAGCCTTCCTCCGTTCAGGAATTTGTCCGTCATTACGCGTCTGACGTGGAGAACGCCTGGGACTGACTTCAGTGTTTTTCTATTTCTTAATTCAAGTTAAATAACCAACGGGACAGAATCAAGCCGTAAATATAAAGACAAAGAAGACTTCTGGAGAGGATTGTTGTAATTAAGAAGATACTTCTTGAACAAAATTTCTTAATATTAGAAGAAAATAGAATCTGACGTTGAGTCAAGAAAAAAAAAAACCAAAATGAAGTTTTTAGCCTTGGTCCTGATGACCTTTTTTCTTCAGGTAATATCTTTACTTTGGTTAAAAGTTTAAGCGCAATTACTCTCTGTCATTTGTAGTCATTAAAACGAAAATGGCTTTTCTTTGCTTAATAACTCAATGAAAATCATGTAAATTTTGCATCATATTCTGACCACGATATATCATTAAGTTTGATAAAATAAGTTGCGAAACAAAAGTCTGTTTGAACGTACAAACCTTCTTTGAGAATCACAATCTAGTATGGAAGAATGGTTGATCATGAATTCCAAGTTGAGTATACAGTATCTGTCACATGACTACATTCAAATATGAACACCTATCATTAATTTTAAATGCCTTCCGTAAATGCCGTTTTTCCATCTAAACTTCCAAGCGCTATGAACCTATAAGAGCCATTTATGGTAATCCCTTGCTCTTTCGAACAAACTCATTCTGCAATTGACCACATTTTTGTGCTTTAATCCATTGTTGATTATTATCTTCATTGTAAAGAAACGTGTATACTGCGCATTTATTGACTACAAAAAAGCTTCCGATCTGGTGGATAGGACCTCTCTCTCTCTGGGTAGAATTAATTTCTCATAATATAAACGGTAAAGTCCTCGAAGTAATTTATACTCTATACAGAAATGCAAGTTGTGTGTTATTCACAATGGAGTTAAGTCAAGTCTTTTCAATTGTAAGGTATAAGGCAATGGGAGAACCTGACGCCAATATTATTTTCTATTTTCCTCAATGATTTCTGGGAGTTCATAAGTCGCTACTATAAAGGATTAGAAAATTTATTCTATTCAATTTGTAAAAACTTAAGTAATGAAGAATTTGATGTTTTTATTAGATTATTTACATTACTTTATGCCGATGAAACTATTGTCCTAGCTGAAACTGAGTCGGATAAGAAATGGGCGTTAAAAGGGGAAGAAGGTTATTGTTATTGTAAAGCCTGGCATATGTCTGTTATTTCAAGTAAAACTAAGATTATTATTTTTTCGAGAGGTAAAGTTGGGAAAGTTCCAACTATTTACTTTGTGGGGAAAGTAGCTAATGTTGTTGAAGATTACAACTATTTAGGTGCCACCATTAGTTACAATCATGAATCATAAATTTACCAAGGCTAAATGTAAGCGAGTAAATTCAGCTAGAAAGACACTTTACATTTTCTTTTTCAAGTCTTACAATTTGAATTTGCCTCTGGATTTGTTGTTACAGTTATTTGATCAAATTGTAATGCCAGTGTTGTTATATGGTTGTCAAACCCGGGGTTACAAAGATATCAAACAATTGAAAGCATTTCATCTCATTGTTTGTAAACAGGTCTTGAAGGTTAATAAAAGTACTCAGAATTGTATGGTATATGGTGAACTAGGGAGATACAGAGTTACAAATATAATTGAGCTAAGAATGATTGAATCTTGAGGTGGGACAGTTAATAGTAATGATCACAAGGTAGCTTATATGATCTATAAATTCTTGAGAACTCTTCATGACAAAGGTATGTATGGCTCTCCCTGGATAAGAAAAAATGCAGGGTTCATTTAACAGAATTGAAACGTCTTTTGTATCATGGAACAGCCATATTCACAATTTCTTAACCAAAGATTCTACACGATTTTCCATAGTTAATTACCCATTGTTGAAAAAACCGTAAAACGTAGGTTAAGTGGCATTTCTAAGCATGAATGGTCCACCAAAGTACAAAAATACCCAATGTAAAAATTTTATAATATTTAAAACTGATTTGAAATTTTAAAAGTACCTCACCATCCTCTCATTTCCTAATCGCATAAACTTATGAAGACCTCGTTGCAGCAACAGTAAAATTCCATCAGTTACTGAAGATATCAGGACATCTTTTTTGATGAAATAATGTGTACCCTTTGTTCGCAGTCTAAGTAGGTGATTAGTTCCATTACATTTTTGAATGCCCAAAATTCTCATTTGAGCCACACAATTTTATTAAACCATACTATAGGAGAAATTCCAGTGCTTTAAAGATGAAGGGCATTTTCAAATAGGTAACAGTAAGTCATTAGTTAACTTAAGTTTATTTCGTAGAAAAATTATAAACATTTTCTAATTTTTTTCATCTTCATACTACCAGCATAAGTTGTAAGTTTGGAACCAAAAGTACTTTCTGAGTTATTTTGTCGTACATACTTTTTATGAACTATTATTCGCTTCATTGAGTCTGAAGGTATTTCAAAGTTTGTCTTGTAATTTACCAATTTTTTTTTATTCCTTCATTCTTCTTTTCGCATTTCATTATTTTTCTTTTCGCATTCCATTATGTAACTATTGTAATCATAATCTCTTACACCTCAAGACGAGTATACAAAGAAAATAAACTGAAACTGAAACTTATATTAAGGTAAAGCATGCAGGTTATATGAAGTTTATATGAGGCTTTGACACACTGTTTAAATGATAATTTACCTGCGTTATATTAATTTGTTTGTTTTATTGTAAATTATAAGTAGGCCCTATGTTTTTATTGCAATAGTCACGGCCTTACTGTCGGAGCGAGTTTTTAATTTGGGACAATATTGAAGCTAATATCATTTAAGTCATATATGTAGTTTTTATTTTGGTGGCAATTACTGTGAGTAAAGTGGGAGTCAGAAAATGGAGACAGCTGGAAATCTGAGAATTATCCACCATGCCCCAGCCCGGTATAGACCTTATACATATGACGTCACAGAGCAGAAAGTGCGCCCTCTAATGGAGGCATGCGTGTATCATTGCACCTGACACTAAAATGCAGACAGCTGATTTGTGCACCGGTCTTCTACACTCGCGTGCGAAGTCTACGTCGTGGGTGCAGTGTGTTTCATTGTTTTGTCTCCAAAATTACGTCGCGTGACGTCAATGCATAAGGTCTATATTGGTATCTTCTCGATACAAAAGCTTTCTTGGCTTTTGAAGGGAACATGTTTCCTAGTATTTTACCTAGACAAACACATTTGAACAAAAGTTCTTTTGAGAGATATAACGTTGGTAGGTTTGGGATCTTATCCTGTCCTTACCGAACTAATAATGAGTTATCACAATTCATCAAACGTATTACCTAATCTTACTGAATTACGTTATTGAAACAATACTGGATGGTAACATGTTTATTTAGCGATAATAGTTATGTAACATAGGTTCGGTACTTTTGGAAACGTTTCTGGGCAAAAGGTCAAATTTATTAACCATAAATAAATTTGACTTATGACCTTGTGTGCAGTGGCGTAGCTAGAGGGGGGCAGGGGGCGGTCGCCCCCCCCACAAAGCCTCCGAAGGCCTCTGTCGGAAATTTCTAGTCTCTGTCGGAAATAAATAAAAACAATTCATTTGAAACACTCACATGTTTTTAAGCAGAATTACACATCAGTATGTCAACGTGAAAGCCAAAAAGTCGGTATCAAAATTGCCGGAAAGGAAAAAAAAAAAAAAAAAAAAGGTCCCCAGAATTTTGAATCGTACAACTACTAAGATAATCTGTCGGAGTTCTTTTGCTTCTGCCCCCACGAACAATGTCTAGCTACGCCACTGCTTGTGTGAACCACAACTTTGGGAGAAAAGTTACTTTGAAAAAAGAAAAAAACTTCAGCCGTCTTCCCCTGTATTAAGAAAAATCAATATAGAACGATATCAGTATGACGTCCAAACATTTAGTGGTCAATTGGCGATCCATGATATCTTGAAAAGTGAGGGACAGAAAGGCAAGTATCACTACATATGGAGACGTCAGTATAAACAACACATTGGTAAATCTAGAAACAAAATTCAAAGAGGAGAGCATAATCACCTTGGATCAGCCCAAGTGACATCGGTCTTGCTCCCTCCGCTTAAAGACCCTTGTTATGGCGGGTTAAGTCACCAACGGCATACAATATGCACTCTCAAATTAAAACTTTTAAGACATTAAAAGGCAAACATTCGTCAGAGTTACTTTATTGAAATGTCCAGTTTGCAGGAAATGCTTTCTTCCTAGGTGTTCAAAAAAACTTGCTCGGAAAAGTCCATATCACTAGTTTCGGAGCTGGGGTTTGGTCGGGGTAGGGGCGAGAATGCTGTTTCGGGAGCTTTGTACTTGGTAGGTACCCATTGCTTTGACACCCTCTAGAAAAGTGCCACCGAAGGATGGCTATCAGCGGTCAGGAAATTTTATGGCTAAAATACCTAACCTTCCAAATCTGTGGACTTCACCCTCTTAGAGCCTTGCAAAGTTATAGATAAAGCTTGGCAAAAGCTGAAAAGGGCGTCAGAAGCACTATATACGGAGCCCAGCCGTCGAATATCAGTTCCTGGTGTACAAGTTACGTAACAAGTAAAGGTTACCGATGAGAATGGGGCACAATTGGTAGAACAATCTAGGTAATGTCTCTAGGTAAATGAAGTCTATCAGAGAACAGAAGAGTATTAACTAACCTATCACGCGCTATACAGTGAACACTATCTTAGCCTAGAGGAATGTCAACTAACCTATAACGCGCAATTACAGTGAACACTGTCTTAGCCTAGAGCAGTTCTGTAGTCGAGACCGGAGGGTCCGAGACCGAGACCGGTCTCTCGAAGGGCTTTACACACTGTTTGCATAGGGACTCGAGACCGGTCTCGGAGACGAGATCGACAATTTCCGGTCTCGAGACAGGTCTCGCTACAGCACTGGCCTAGAGGAATGCCAACTAACCTATCATGCGCAATTACAGTTGACACTATCTTAGCCTAGAGGAATGTCAACTAACCTATCACGCGCAATCACAGTGAACACTATCTTAGCCTAGAGGAATGTCAACTAACCTATCACGCGCAATCACAGTGAACACTATCTTAGCCTAGGGGAATGTCAACTAACCCATCTCTCCCAGCTAACCCATATATCTTGCCGATTCCACAAAATAAATATTGCATGTTACAGGTAACTGGACAGACGAGTATTTATCTTTCAGGTATTGCATATGTCTGTAATAAAACTAGTGTCACATGACTTAAAAACATTTCTGATATAAAACTGAGGTATATGGTAATTGAAAAGGGGGTAACTGAATTCAACAGCATAATGCAAGCGCACCACTTAGTATTCCTCCAATCAGTTACACACTAACATGTGTTCAACAGGTACAATGTATCCCGCAGTATGTCTTTCACACTGATTCAGATTTGCGTACAATGGTCGTTGCCATTTTGAGCCAACAGAGTCTGCAGGATGGTGGTTCCTGCGTTTCACTTCATTCAAAACTCCGTTTTGCAAAGAGAAGGATATAATGAAAAGAAGTTTCCAAATTTCAATTTCTTTAAAGGTCGCGTAACATGAAAACTGCATAGTTGGATATTTGATGTAAAAAGCATTAAATATCTAGAAAATAGCCGCAATTCCCATTAAAATCCATCAAATATTGACCATTTTACAGGGTTATTTCTATTTCACACTTGTATAATGAATAACCATGAGCTAAATATGCAAATATATGTCATCGAAAGATGGACATACCATATATGGCTCATGTTAGCCTTTGTTTTTTCAACCTTCATTCCAAGGGCACTGGTAGCTTTGTTATCCCCTGAGGGGTTCATTATGAAAGTTAACTTTTTTGCTTCAGAAATGTTGAAATCTTTCACCAAACTGTAATCTATCTGATTAGTAATTAAGAGGTACTTGATACAGGGTTAACAACAGAAATCTTAACACTGTGCAACACTCCACAAAATTATTTTTGCGTAGGCTATGAGTTTCTTCAGAAACCATAATCCTTTGAAGACGTATTGAGAACGGTAAAAAATATTCCAACGGATCTTTCATTGGAGGGCTTAATTCTTTCACTGACAAGTAAAACAGCCCTTTTTGGTGACATGTCACAAGACCTTTAATCTTACGTAGTCAGTACTTCATGGAAACCACAACTTAAGCACATTACTCTAGCAGTATGTTCTATACTGTGCCCTTAGTACTTTGTAGAGTGTCCAGTTCGTGTGCTAACATCGTCAACGGGAAATTCCGTTCAATGATAGGGAATGACCTACGTTCTAGTTTACATTGATACAAAAACAATTCCTCCTATATTCCTGAATATCCTAGTAGCCTATCCTTAGTCTAACCATTTATTTGCCGTTTCCTTCATTGTGTTAGGCGATACCCTTTCTCCCGACTTTAAAGCAAACTAGTGATGCATGTACTTTCTATTTTTATCAGGTCAACAGTGACATGATCCACGAGAATGACCGATGTTCCCTACGTTCACTATGTGGGCCAAACCCTGAGACAAAGAACAGAACACAAATGTTTTGTATATACAATGACGAACCATTAACCTTGGGCTTAGAAGGTAGAACTCGTTTAAACCAGTATTGTAGCGAATATAATAACGACGAATTTGGCGCTAACGGTCCTGAGCTTTGCTGTGACGGTGGGCAAATGGAAGAAATGGAACCCATCTTTCGTACTGTACAACAATTCTTTTCTCGGTGTCCGGGATGTCAATCTAACCTTCTCGCACTCTTTTGTAACATGCTTTGCGATCCTAATCAGAGTCTTTACATAAACGGCTCGGAAACGGCAAAGGGAACGGATGGAAAAGACGGGATCACAGCCATGCACTACCTTTTGGATCGTCAGATGATGCAGAACATGTTTGACTCTTGCAAAGACGTTCAGTTTCCAGCTGCCAACACAAAGGTCATGGACCTTATGTGTGGTGGTTACACGGGTAGTGATTGCACAGTGGAGAGATGGCTTGAATTCTTCGGAAGTACTACCAATGGTTTCACACCCTTCACTATATACTTCGTCCTACTTGACGAGGGAGAAGACCACCCAGTAATAGAAGAGGAAAGTGGTATGGAGAGGCTCGTCCTAGGGACCGAAAATTGTGCTTTCCCTTCCAGCAATGATACCGAGTCCTGCAGTTGCCAAGATTGTTCCGAGGCTTGCCCCCCTCTTCCAACACCTCCCCCACCAGAGGAAGAATTTCAAGTCGGAGAAGTTAACGGCTACACTTTTATTATGCTGATGGTTTTTCTCGGATTGCTGCTCCTCATCTTGTGCCCACTGGTCATGTACGATTGCTATCGCCGAAAGCGGAAATCTTCTAGATCTTCCTTCGATGTTGCTACAGAAGATCAACCTTTAAAGAAGCCGACTCTTCCTGTCGTTATGCCAAACGAGGTACAAGATTTCACTTAAATTATCGGTATTTTCTTTTAAGTGCAAAACATGTTGTTTAACATTTCACTTAAGTTTTCCCAGCTGCATATAATTTTAGGTACATTTAAGCAATGGCAAATTTTGAATCGGTTTGGGAATGATTAGGAAAAGTTAAAGATGATGTTAGCATGCTCAAACATATCGGGGAAACGAAATCAACCTTAACTTTAACAATCAAAAGTCTAACATTCGTCACCATTCAATAGGACTCCCGGCCAGCGAACACTCATACAAACAAGCATATATATATATATATATATATATATATATATATATATATATATATATATATATATATATATATATATATATACATATATGTATATATATATATATATATATATATGTATATATATATATATATATATATTTCTCTAATTCGGCACTTAGGGGGAAAGTTGTTGTTGAAAAGTCGACCTTAAGGCCTTCTTAACGTCTACTGTATATATATATATATATATATATATAGGTCGAACGTGGTGAGATCGACTGTAAATGTAGGTCGAAAAGTTAGTAATATATATATGTATTATACATATATATATATACATATATATATATATATATATATATATATTGATCCAAGTTTAGCTATGTCCACTAGTCTTTGTTACTCTTAACATAACAAACAATTGCCTCATTTCCCGCAGATATCCTGCATCGACAAAACTGCCCACAAAATGGATATGTTTTTGACAAGAATGTTCACGAAATGGGGTATAATGGTGGCGTCCTACCCTATTGTTGTCCTCCTCATTTCCGTCACTCTGGGAATCGTAGCAAGCTGTGGTCTTGTCATGATTGAAATCATAACGGATCCAGTTGAACTGTGGTCAGCTCCGGGAAGTCGAGCACGATTAGAGAAGGAGTATTTCGACGAAACCTTCGTTCCATTCTATAGGACAGAACAAATCATTATTATGGCACCGGACTCGGAAAGTTATGAATATGAAACGTATGTGGAAGGACTGAAAACGTTTGGTCCGGTCGTCAATATCGACGTTTTAAATGAGGCAAGTCAGATTCAATAGAATTTTTCTCTCTGGGGTAAGATTAGAGAGCCTTTAAGAATATTTCTGGGGCTTATTGCGAAATTTGAAACATTCCCCAGTGGAGTTACCACCCCGAAGGGACGCGAGACGTGAAGTGGTCGAGCAGGCCAGCTCTCATACAACCCTGTAGTATCGCAAGCATGGGTTGTCTGGAGTTACTATCACAAACATAACTTGTTGTTTTCGTACTTACAAAGGGTCATAGACTCTACGGATAATCTCAACGCAAAACAAAAATTTTACAGAATGTAAGAAGGACATATTTATACGTCACATGTTAACATTCAGTGAAGATTATAATCAAGTTGTAAAACTACAAATACTTGTATTGCACAATTAAATTTACAGACTTATTTTCACTCGACCCGACTTGCTTGCTTGATGAACACCTCCCCATAATTATCAGACTCTACAAAATGATAATGGTACTCTGATGTACAAAAGAATTTTGTCATGGAGTCGTTGAGTCGTAATTCCAGAAGCCGATGTATATAAAAGATATCCCCTCAAAACGCTCATAGACGTATTAGGCTATACGTCTGCCAACATTGTCAATTTCAGGCCACTGACACTATTTTCAGGGCAAAATTCATGTCAGGATTTTTCGTCAATCCAGAAAAATACATGAAAACATCTTCCCACCTCCCCTTGTGAAACATCAGGATTAAATACAAAAACCCTTCTCTGAATATTCATATCTTTCTTACTGTATTATAAAAATCTCTCCTCATAAGGTATTGGACATTCAGCTCCATCTAATGAATATGCAAGTTCCCTACGAGGACTCGTATATTACGCTCCAAGATATCTGCAATCAGCCTCTCGCCCCTGACCTTCCAGATTGCTTGGTCCAAAGCGTCTTACAATGGTGGCAAAACGATCGAGATAATCTTATGAAATCCGTGGTAGATGAGGAAGGAAAAGTTGCTGACTGGCACGACCATTTCCTGTATTGTATGAAGTAAGTGCTGTACCTTCAAATAATTCGTAAAACAACACCATTTTGGTACGGATCGATGAGATTCTTATGCTAAAGAATTTGGCCTTTTTGGCTAAGATCATGTCTAGTATCTGTTCTTTCCAGCTAGTCTAGAACGGGGCCTCGCATGACAGGCCCATGATGAAGAGATCTGATGGTCAAAATGTTGGTCACGTTAAATTCGAGTGTCCCTTGGGGACTTTAGTCGAGCAGAACTCCTTCGAGTTCGACTTCGAGAGTAACCTTTGATTTTCTCCTTCGGTTCTTCGTCAGGGAGTAGGGGAACTTGGAAAAGGTATCTTATGCGAAGAAAGAAATATTTTCTTAAACCTTCACCAAATCTAGTAGAAGTATTCCCTCCCCAACTTCTTATATTTCTTCCTTAATGTACACTGTGCTTGTAGAGACGTGTTGCATATTAACGAGTTAGGTTTAAAGAGTAATTTTGTATTTTACCTTGCAGAAACATAACATATGCAGAGGCAACAAAGCCATGAATTTGTTTTTGTGAAGACCTTATTTCTTTAAAGTGAAGTTACCCACCTACTGTACTTAATATTGGACTGCTTATTATTCTGTAACTTCAAGTCATGGTTTAAAGGTTTGGAAATTATCTGTACCACAAACGCAAAATTTCCCTTTGAAGTTAATAAATTCATTAAAATCCTTTCGTTTTTCGTTTGTTCTTAAATTCTGATCCAACTGGAATGTTATTGTAGAATGGTCTACCACGAAAGATTCATAGTTGCAAAGAAAAGCGTAGAAGTTACAAATGTTTCCATACCGCATGTTAATTTATTGACTGTCAACATAATTTATATATATTCAAGTCATAAAATAGGTACGTTTAATCGCTCTGCTAAAATGACGTCACAAATAAAGCATCACTCAATGCATTTTCGATAAAAATGCAAATGGCCTAGTTACAAAATAAATATTTTCCAAACGCAAAGCTTTCTAGTTCAATTGCCCGTTTAGATGAAGATTTCATTATTTCAAACATTTTCATATATTTTTAATAAACGTTTAATGTTTCAATAGAATATGTTTCCGGCATCTATGGTATTATGTTCCACGGATACCATTTGCAGTGTAATCACTGACTACATTTGCCAAGGTATACCTACCCTTTAACCTTGCCTCCATAGTAAATCTTAAACATCTTACTATGGACTACCCATACAGTACTATATAAGGAGACGTAAGCTTCTTGGTATGCCAAGTCACGAAAATCAACAAATTTAAGTGTCATTACACATTCGACATTTTAAATGTTGGTAATAAAATTCTAGCTCGTATATACTGCTAAGTGTATTCTCTCTTTTTAAAGGGGCGGCTCATTGAGTTGATATCAACTGTTTTGTGATGAGGCTGAAGAAAACCATTGCATGACAATGTTTCTAGTTAGCCTCATTACTCATGTATCACATCCTATAGTTATCGAGAATGTGCGAAATTGTAGTTTTTGTGAAGAGGGGATGCATATGATTAATACCTAATGGCAAAAAGTGTCTGGTCACAAATTTGTAATAAATGATTTTAATCATTAATTACCCTATCATTGCCAGTTCAGTTGTGTGTAAGAAGGGCAGAACCTCTTAATTTGACCACTTACAATCAAGATGTGAGTAAAACTCAACAGGTGAGAAAAAATCATGAATTTTGTGAACAAACTCAATAAGAACCTTAATATCACATTTTCTTAACTTATAAGTAGGGTCCCTCTGTTATGAGCGGGTTCACACGTTGTGTAAGCCTTGCTAAGCGTCTTGTGAATTCTCCACGGTCTGTCACATGTTCATTAAGTATACAGTATGTTCAGTAATATCAATTAAATGACTTCGGTGAAAAGGCGGGAGTGATATATGCATTGGTTTTTCTTTACCAAAAGGAGCCCGCTAGGTTTAGAAGATCCAACACCTCTTTCGTTACCGTGTTATTCGGCTTTTGGTGGACCGTCTTATGCATACGTAGCTACCGGTGGATATAACGGTAAGTCAATGTGATATATTAGATCCACATCGCCAAACCGTTCCTTTCAGTATGGAGGCAGGTAACATTCCACCTTCTAACAAACGGTTTAGTGGGAGGCACTGAAAGAATGCTCAAGCAAACCTTCGTCATGTCCTGTGCTTTGCTAATACAAAGGAACACATCAACCCCATTTAAAATTAAGGGCGCTTTCGGAAAATCAGATGTTGCAACTGAACGCAAGTGAGCCGCTCGAAATCTTAATTAAATTTTCGATAGAAAATACAGGGCAATAGCCTGGGCAAAATCCCAAGGGGATGGAGGGGGTTAATGACACTATCTAAGTGGAGTCCTCTGTGACCTACCTAGGACAACTGACATCAGAGCGAATCCTTTTTTGTCACCCCTGCCAGGGGTAGGGGTCTAAGCATAGGGGTGACATTTACGGAGGTACGCTAAAGCGCAAAATGGTGCTACCTTTGGAAAAGGTTTTGACTGATTATATGTTTAGAAATTTGCATTTGGTACCGGGTAGTGAATATTTCTTTATTTCTTGACAAGGTTAAATGAAAGGGGTATTGCCTTAGTGGGAGGGTGATACATTACCCTTTGAGAAATTTTGTCCATTTATGTTTAGATGAAAAATGGTGTTGTCTTTTTCAAAGCTTTAGACTGATTACATGGTTAAAATGTTCCATTATTAAGTGAATTCTCCGATTTTTCAGGATCCAAGGGGTGTCGCCCAAGGTGCCACCTTTGCGAAATTTTGGACCATGTATAACGGCTAAGATGCAAACGGGTGCCATCTACGATCTGGTCAGCCAATACTTATAGCTTTGAACTTATAAATGTTTAGAACTCTTATTACTTAGTGATTTTCTTCAGTTGTCCCGTGGTATGGCTCCAAGGTGACCATTATTGTCCCGTAGAGAAGACCTGTAAAGTCAAAAATGTCAAGGCTTTGTGACTTGCATCTTAACATTCTTTATTTCAAGGTTTTAGCTTTACAACTTTAGATTTCAAGGGAAAAAGGTGAATTCGAAAATTTATTCAGTAAAATTACTTAGGGGAAACAGGACTTAAAGTTACTTTAAAAACTTATTACTTTAAACACTGAACTAAAGGTAATACATTTCGTAAAAAATGCTGTGGCATGCGTAAAAAGAAAGTGTGCCTACTAAAGAATCTAAGCCTACAGGTCTCAGGTGTGGTCTATACGTGCATGTAGTCCTAAATAGCTCCATGGTTACAGTAAGTACAGCAACACTGGTAACCGGACATGGGCAGATCCACTTTTTAAGGAGGGGCCCCTTTGTTAGTACAAGTGAACCCCCTTACCACATTTAGAGCGGGGTTAGGGGATCTCCCCAGGGAAATTTGGGGAAGATGTAGCCTTCGTATGCGATTCGCAGTGTCTGAGGGCCTTGAAATCATAATTGGGAAAAGGGATTTTCAAAATTTTCCGTAATTTCCGTAAATAGGCCAAATTTTATTTAGGGTTTGGAAATCTCTGGGGGCAACTGCCACCCCGAAGGCTACGTGGCCCTGAAATATTACCAAAAATTAAGCCTTAGCACTTCTAGGTGGTTCTAGTCTGCATAGCTGGCAGGCAAAATGTTACTTTACTTGAAAACCTGGTAGGAAGGTAAGATTAAACAGATCCCCTGAGAGACAGAGACAACATGACTGTTTTAGTTCTTCTTAATTAGTATCTAGACTATACGTGGCGTTCGGGCCCTGGATATTCGGAGGTTTGTTTTGCTCTTCTGTCTCGATGGTTGCAACTTTTAAAATGAAGCATGCGGCCGGTATCGCTTTTACTGCAAAAAAGATAAATTCTTGATGCAATTATTAATTACTCATGATGTCCTGTAAACATTTATGCTGGGTATTAAAAGGGTTTCAGAAGAAGTTTTAACTCTGGATTCATTTATTGTGCGTATAAATGATGACGAATGTTGGCTGACCGAAGCCACTAAATGCAAGTTTAGTCAAGTTGCTTCTCAAGTTAAGCAAAGGGTCATTCTGCTTGAAATCAAATATGATAGTCTGTAGATGAACTACTTTTTGTTCGTAGAGATGATGTATAAAGGTATATAATCCCTTGTCGAAGCAAGGCGTAAAAGGAGTGTAAGTGGATAATAACCGTAAAATTTTAAAAGTCCATATTTATACGATAATAGAGACAATCACTGGAACATACAAGGTTAAGATTTATTTACAGATGTCTCTAATTTACTTCTATGGTAGTATACTCCAACGATTTACTTACAGACATCGTATACATAGATTGCATTGCATTGTAATGCAACCCCTCCCCTAGTCAAAACTTTGCTGCAGTAATTCCCCTAAAAGTTACACAGTATGTTGGGCCAAATTGTATCCAAGGACCTTCAAATATTTAAAAATTTTCCAAAGGGGAGAGGGACATCTGACACATCTCATCCCCCTTAGACCCCCCAGGACGGTGGTTCGTCACAATGTTCAGCCTCCAGTGGAGAACAGCTTCATACACCTACAAGACATATGACAAATGTCCATCCCAACGTCGGAAAATCATCATATCTCGTTCGACAATCATGTTTTATTGATAAGGACATTACCATCCTATGGCCGATCGATGGCAGACCTCTGTAAACAGAGCTATGAATATAATCTTTAATTAATTAAATTCACTTTTGAAAATTTTTGCAGAGTCCTTTTACAACGAAGCAGAAGTTCTGGCCGTGACATTTTTAAACAATAATTACAGATACAACGAAACATTTTTCAAGAAAGCGATGGCTTGGGAGAAGGAGTACTTGGATTATATCATAAACTACGAAGGAGATTTACTTTTGTTCTACTACGCCGAGGTAAGTAATGCCTCCAAAATAACGCTTGAAGAAACAGAGCACCAATCATGGCAACGACAGAAAACACTTTGAATCTTACATTTATATCTAAAATAGGGTCTCAGTTGTTTGGAAAACGAGGCTGTTTTACCGTTTGCTTGGGCGTTATTTTCCTTAGCTGCCCCACTCCCACCCAAAATGCATATCAGAAAAATTTTCAATTATCATTACTTATTTATTTTCAAGCAGTGAAATCATTTTTGGGTTAGTGTTTCCCTTACTTTTATGGAAAATGACATTTTTGTACTGCCATGCTTTCGTTGCGTGGAGTATAGTACAGTTACGGGATCGTAATAATTTAAACATATGAGCATTTACACTGGAAACACCAGACAGACATGTTACAATGCCTAAGTTTATTTGACTAATTAAAATCCCTCTATTAGACTTTGACTCGATTTAACTTTCTGCGTCACGCCACGTAATTACTAACATATGTTATCGTACCATACTGACCTTTATACGGAGAGTACACACTTTTCACAAGTTATCAAACGAACCGCTCTAAGAGTTTCAGATAAGACTGTCCGTTTGATAAAATATTAAGAAACTTCTCTGAGCTAAGATTAGATAGCATTGTCTTTATGAAAGCTCTTAATTTGCTTTAGTTTGAATATTTTACTGCTATTAACGTTTGCTTAGGGTAATTATGAGAAAATAAATATCACTAGTTGGCTCATCTTGCTACCGATTTAAGAAAACAGATGGCAGTATAGAGCAAATATTTTTCTCAAGAGCCTCCACCCCAATGGTGAAAGCCAAAAGAGCTGTCCCCAAATAGAATTACGTCCCCAAATGGACATCAATGACTGCAACAAGAATCCAACTTTTGGACTTGTCTTAAAGTCTTTCAAACGGATAGCACATCTTAATTAAATATTAAAAGTATCATTACTAGGTACAAAACAGGAGTCGATTTATTACTGACCATTTACCTAAACTCATATGGAATTTCAACGTCTGCTTAATGAAAGTTTGTTTAAACCAATAACAAAATGAATATAAGAATGTTATAAATTCGGAAGTATGGAATACAAGAGTCGATAAATACTACAATCAGATATAGGCTTATGATGAAGACATTAGGTTTGGTAATAAATAAATATTGGGCCTTGATTATGTAAACAGTTAAGCACGTACAGCAAGATTACAAGAAGCACGTAAGGCACGTGCATGTGCCTTTCACTTGTTTCAAACTAAATTTATATTATTTTTACTGCTATTTGTATGGGGGACCTGACAAATAGGCCATAGCTGTTCTGTGCTATTGCAATAATCATAAATAGTGTGTGAATCTCATAAACCCCTTTGGTAATAGCAATTGCAAAGGATTTTGGGATAGAGTTTTGGTACCCGTCATTTCTGGCCACTGCAAAATGTCATTGACAAAAACGACGCACACAAAATCTCTCCCATAATCATCTGTAATTGCTATTTGGAAAAGGGTCTATTAGCATGAGACGAACGGCCGTATCGCAGAGTTGAGTGTCATATCGCAATTAAAATTATGCATGAGAAGAAGAAATATTACTGTTTGGGCATGGAAGTACTACCTCGGAGGTAGTACTTCCATAGACCCTTTTCCAAATAGCAATTACAAAGGATTGTGGGATAGAGTTTTGGTACGCGTCTTATTTTGCCACAGTAAAATGCCATTGACAAAAACGACGCGTTCCAAAACTCTATCCCACAAACCTTTGTAATCGCTATTTGGAAAAAGGTCTATGGTTGGAGCATACTTTTTCTGACTCTATAAAAACTAGAGAACCTATTAATGAAGTTTCTCTATCAAGGTGCTCTTATAGAAACTTCTCTCTAGTGCCCCTTCATTTCCTCCGAAAACATGTGCCCTACCTACTCCCATCCCAGCAATGCCACTGCGTTTTGGTAATAGACACCAGTCAGTCTTTTTTAGGTCTTTTGAGCAAAATAAAACTATGAAATACAAACAGCTGTAGCTTGTTTAGGTTACATTACTTGAGTTGGTAAGTTTGTTGAATGCAACAGACAATTTGAAAGAAAAAACTGAGAAAATAACAGTTTTGACATTCCAATTGGCTTTCTCAGTTCCCTCACAGAGTGAAGATGCCACCCACAGTTGCGAAGCTGAATTTCATTTAAGGTCTTTTATGTAGATTACCACATTACTTTGATTGAAATATAACGATTTCAGAGCTTCTCGTGCAGCTTTGTTTACAAAAGCTTTGTCAACTAAAGCGAACTATGTTGAGATTTACCTAAAAGATCTTTTCTTATATAGGTCAATACCTTTATAAGGCTACTGGTATCTTTAAACACCATTCCTGTTCATATTAAAACTGTTAAGTCTTGTCGTGTATATGTATATTGTTTATAGGCGTAAGGAATGAATAAACGAACGAATGGATGAATTGCGAAAGTTACAGAAATAGACTCCGCTAATGTCACCTCTTTGTTGCAGTTTAGTTGATGCATCGATAAATAATTATGATTTGATTGTTTTACTATATTTGACTTCATCTTCTTGAAAACGAATTGTGAGCTTGATAATCGTTACCCGCAGGTTGGAGATGTGTGCATGCGTCTGTAACTCACTGATAAGTAATGTTCTGTTGTTTTCTCCTTCCTATACAGAGATCAGTGGAGGATGAAATACTCCGTAGCAGTCAGGCTGATGTACTTACAATTGCTATTAGCTACATTGTCATATTTGCATACATTGCATTGGCTTTGGGTGATTTCACGGAGAAGAATAGATTAATGGTAAGATATTGATTAATCAGTCAAAGACAATTTCTCAATGATGAAAAAAGTGTTTAAGGCAATAATATGCAATGTATGATTACATAAAGTCACTTGAAGGAAGACTGTTAACAGATATTTCCATTTTATGCTTTTTATGTAAT
Source organism: Holothuria leucospilota (assembly GCA_029531755.1). NCBI lineage: Eukaryota > Metazoa > Echinodermata > Holothuroidea > Aspidochirotida > Holothuriidae > Holothuria > Holothuria leucospilota. The sequence goes on along the minus strand of CM055965.1, from coordinate 43,447,866 downwards.
TCACTGCGAGTATCTATGATAGACTGGTAGGAATTTAGTATGTCCCTGTAAAAGACGATTAGACTGTTCGAAACTTTGCGGAGTTTGCATACATCATGTGACTTCTGCTGCCTTGCCAGACAGTTTTCTAGGGCGAAAACGCCTGGATAAGGTATTCGTTTGAGTGAAATGCGTAATAAGAGCTCGTTCGACCTTACCAGTCCCTGAGTACTGTATACCATTAAGACCGCAGTTATAGCTCAGTTAACTTGACTTCAATGAGCAGTATCAAAGCGTAACCTCCATTGCACAATTGCAGATATATGTCAAGGGTGAAATGGACAGGGGGACAAGGAGCAAGGAGCCGCTTTGTTCCTGTTTCTTACCAGAAAGTTCTCGTGAGACCCCAAAAGAATAGTAGGCTAAGAGGAGTTGCTTGCTAACCTGAAATATCTTCTGATATCCCACAATTCCCTGAGTATCATGTGCATGGCTGTAATTGGTATACCGTCTCTTGGTAAACCTAGAGTGGTTCCTGGTTCCACAAGAAACCAGAAACTAGGAGGCACTTTTGGACTGAAATTGGCTGTTGGTGCAGTCAATCATTACTTAGCTTGGATATGTTTGTTTAATTAATCATAAGTAAATTAACCACCTAAGTCTTATTCCCTCTAAAAAGGGAAGTAAGCTTTTACTGCATCATTTGTAAGGTAATGCACACACTTTGAACACTGACGCACACGTACACGTTTTATATACTAGACAACACGGTGTAGCAATCTTTATTTTCATTCTGTGCCGGTCTTTATTTAAAGGTGGATTCTAAAATCGTGCTTGGTCTCGGAGGTGTGCTGATTGTCCTTCTTGCGGTGTTTTCTTCTCTCGGTCTGTACGGCTACTTTGGAGTTTCAACCACGTTAATCATTATAGAGGTCGTACCATTCCTCATTTTAGCTGTTGGTGCTGACAATATGTTCATCTTCTCATTGGATTTCCAGGTAAATATTGTGTTAGGAAAGCCTGTGCATTTCAAGTTGGTCCCCTAAAAGGCCTGGGCCCTCTCAAGAGTTTTTGTTGGGGAGGGGGGGGGGCGGGGGAGGTCTGTAGGAAATTTCCGACCTGTTTTGACAAGTCGATATACCGCTTTTATTAGACCGTAAGAATACACGAACCCAAAGTAAAATATTGTGCAAATGTAACGTATTATTTCCTCTCTGAGCCCTCAAACTTTGATCAGATTTTGTACTTCCCTGCAAACACGCGGAAACTTTAATTTCATGCAAATGATATAATTGAGTAACAGTATTACATTGCCTAGTTTTAAGTGTGTTGGTTAAACATGCTGTTTCAAATAATCACAGTCGATAAGCTCGAGTTGAGTTAAATATCTTGTGTAAGCAATGAAAACAGGCGCGTATGAAGGATTTATCTAGCTGGGGAGCGATTAAGAGAATTTAGAATGGGATTTTACACTAAGCGGAGCGCCAGCACCAGTTTGCCAAAGATGCCTCCCAGATTGCCATAGATTGCGGTTCCCAAGGATGGGGCGGGGGGTGTTGTAGGTCCCAACCCTTTGATAAATTTCTGTTCATTTAAGGTGGCTTAAATTCAAGATGGTGCTATCTTTAGCAGAGCTTTGCACTTACTATATATCTAGAACTTCAAAACATTTGGTGAAATGTTCTCACTTTTGGCTGGCTCTAAGGAAAGGAGTGTCGTATAATTGAAAGGCGCTGAAAATTAGCACGAGTCACTTTCCATCGTACAAGTCGCCTACGTACCCTGGGGTAAGACACCTATAATTTTATGGCAAAATGTGTCTGCTACGGAGGCAAGGCTGAATTAAGAATGCCCATTAATCTCCAATGTTTCAATTTTCTTTAAATTTGTCTTTTAAAAGTAGGGGATACGGGGAAATGGTTCCCCTTCTTTGCATTGCTGCAAGTGAAATCTGTGTTCCTTCGTAACTTCTCCTATATACACAAACCGTGGAAACATTGGACTGAGGGTGAAAGCAAGTACAACGCGCAAAATTTTGTTACTTTGCGAAAGATTTGTGATGGAAAACAATAAAAATAGGTTACATCTATGCATCATTCATTCCAAAGACATGACCACACCCCTATAGAAATATATAAGCGAAACACATTTAGCCATATGAAAGTTTTGGTTGAAAATTGATGGGGGAACGTTTGACTGCTGTTTCATGCTACAGCCACTAAATTCTTGTTACAAGATTTTTTTATGAGTATGATGCGCTATGTTTACACGATCATCCTTTTGAAATAAAAGATGATCATGTAAATGCGTACGATATATCGTTTGCATGTTTACCTGCACATTTTATCGTTCCCCTTTCTTATTTCTTCACCGTCCTTTTTATTTTTTCCCTTTCCTCCTTATTTTTCCTTTTTGGGAAAGCACTCTTAAAGCACCCTTCCCCGCCTCCGTGAATAAGCACCTGTAAATTTTGAAGGACTTACTGATAGCTCCTTTTGTCAACCATGATGACCGCGAGGTTGTGACTTGTGCGATCGATGTCATCCTGTCCAATGGAAAGTTCATTGGCGACAAAGCCAGCAACATTGAGACCAAAACGTCTACGAAGGCCATGCTGGATAAAAGATTCCCCGATTACGTAAAATGGACGATGGCGATTAACCGTCAACATATCATTTACAACTTATGGCTTGCTATGTTGAAGTGCCAAATTTTCTTGTGATGCAAGCGTTTTACTTTTCCTCTTTTTTCATCTCCTTTCCAACGGCCAGGGGAGGCGTAGAGCGCGCCCCAAAGCCCCTGGATACCCGGCTGGAGAGACCAGAACACGAATTACATGGACAATATTTGTAGTGGAATGAAAGTTCATATGCATTGAGTTTGCATTTGGAACAATTCTCATATTTTTTCACATTTACCATATTGTTTAGAAGACGAATCAAGTAAAAAATGTAAATAACTGTTTTCAAATAAACTTTGATTCCAGCGAGACAGACGCAGAGAAGGCGAGACATTAGAGCAACAAGTCGGACGAGTTCTAGGAGGGGTTGGTCCAAGTTTACTTATGACCGGTTTATCAGAAGGGGTGTCGTTTTATCTTGGTAAGTTTACAACTATTGACTAAATCTTTTAAATTAATTAATTTTATTTGACTTTTACCTTTATTCCATGCCTGTCCGACCTACACGAACGAAGAAATTCAATACGAAAAGTTTTACAAATAAGTCTTCATACATGATCATAACGACCATTTATTTTTCTCGGATAATTACCTTCAATAGTGCCTTGAATGATTCCCACTCTCCTCGCTTGTCTCGGAAAGTGTTTAAATGGCAGTCAAGTTATACCCAAACTTCTGATAGGCTTTTTAACAACTTTTAAAGGTATACATACCGTAACTCGGTAAATGACCATCGCAGAGTGATGATCCCTTAGTCTTTTACAGACTACCATTTATTCAAGCAGGTATAACTTCCAGTCGTTTCAATTATCAGTATATAATTGTCTTTCTTCAGGTGCATTGACCAAGATGCCAGCTGTCAAGACTTTCGCCCTGTATGCTGGATTAGCTGTTCTCATCGATTTCCTACTCCAAATAACGGCTTTCGTTGCTCTTTTGACACTTGACACAAAAAGACAGATAGTAAGCTTCGTAAACCATATATTCACTAGTAACACTAACCAGCTAACTAACTAACACTAGTAACACAAATCAGACGAATCAGTCATGATTTGAATCGGCTAACCGCGTTAGCCACTTATATTGACTTATTTTTGACGAAATCTGACAAAGTGCATAAAACTTTACTAAGAATTATCAGTCACTTATAAGTCAAAAAGTTGGTCAGAAATTAAGGCAATTGGTCAGAAATTAGTCGATCGTTGATGACTAACGTGCAGTTAACAACAGTTACGTAATTTGTATTGTAAATTTACTGGCATATTGTATAGATGTTTGTTCAAAACGCGTCCTAACATGATGATATACGACTGACATGACATCACAGTATAATGGCGTATACTATATAAAATTGGGCTTTTTGGTTGAACAATTCGAATTCAAAAGATGCAGGCTATCAGACTGTTGTGTATATTATTTAAAAGGAAGCGCAGCGTCTTATTTCAATATACCATTAAATCGGTCAAATGACTATTTTTAGGGCTGATTTGAAATGTTTTAGTTTCAAGTGCAGAATTTCTTCTTACACATCTTATGTACGTATTTCTTTCAGAGTGGACGACTTGACCTTGTTTGTTGCTTTCCACCGAGAAATAAAGATCCTATACCAGTCAAAACCGGTCTCATTCAAAGTTTTATGAAGAAATATATGGCACCATTCCTCATGAATGATATAGTGAGACCATGTGTGGTAAGTTACTAATTATACTGTTCACTCTCAAAATAGATTAGTCAAAATATACTGTCAAAGTTTCGTGAAGAAATATATGGCTCCATTCCTCATGAATGATATAGTGAGACCATGTGTGGTAAGTTACTAATTATACTGTACACTCTCAAAATAGATTAGTCAAAATATACTGTCAAAATTTCGTGAAGAAGTATGTGGCACCATTCCTCCTTAACGATATAATGAAACAATGTGAGGTAAATCACCAATTGTATGGTACATCTCTTAAAATAAATTAGTCAAGATAACTGGTCTTACTCAAAGTTCTGAGAAGAAATATATATCTAGGCCTATATGGCACAATTCCTCTTAATATAATATAATAATACCACGTGTGGTACGTTACTAATTGCCAATACCTAGGGGTATAGGATGCGGGCGACAGGGGAATATTAAAGCCCCAGTAAAAAATGGTGGACGGAAGTACTGCTTCCACCTCCCTCAATTCATGGACGCAACCCCCTTATTTGGTCCTCTGTAAGAAATGTCAAAATTTTGCGGTCATTTTCCTTAAAATTTGCCCAATATTTTGCACCAAGTTGCAACTAAGGACCCTCAAATTTCAAACATTTTTAAAAGGGGGAGGATACCCCTCCCTCAGGACGGCGGTCCGAAACAACGTTACCCCTCCGTTGAGAGCAGCTTCCTACGATTGTGGTATGGTAGACTCACAAGGTGAGTTAGTCAAAATAGTTAATTGAAACATCATTCCGTTTAATTAAAACTATGATCTATACATAAAAACTTAAAACGTTGTTTTTGAGTGTTTTTTTTTTCTTTTCAAAATAGCATAGCAGACAGTACCCCGGTCGGCATGGGTCGACCTTACATCAGCCTGCTGCTAATCTATCGACCAGCACTTAAATACGTAGTTAAGTGTTTAACATCCCTTAACCTCCCTTCTGTAATCCTTTAAAAATCCGGCACCATTCTATGAGAGATGTAAAAACTAGGGAGTTTTTTTTAACCCGGGTCCTTCCTTTACTCTAGCAACGTAAGAATGAAAATAAGAACTGACCATATGGAGTGTGTGTCTATACATTAACCATGTAAACTCAATGCACTCTTACCCTTACACTGAAATGTACTACGTGCACTATGCTTGCTCTACATTTTTACTCCAACGCATTGTTGTCATGGGGACCGTGACGTCATTCCGACTAAAGCCGCGGTCACACTACAACGAATTCGGATCGGATTCCGATCCGATTTTTGTGAGTTTTTATTAAAATCTTCTCCATCTCTGGTCAGAAAGAGCCCAAAATTTGCCAACCATTGTAAATATATGATTTGCATCAGAGGTCTATGAAAATAAAATGTTAACTGATTTTTTTTCGTGACGTCACACCGACAAACAGCTTTTATCGGACACGCGTAGTCCGATAAAAGCTGTCTGTCGATGTGACGTCACGAAATAATTCGTATAAATTTAATTTTCGTAGTCCTGCAATAAAAATCATATAATTACACAGGTTGGCAAATTTTGGGTTCTTTCCGACCCGAAATGGAGAAGATTTTAATAAAAACTCACAAAAATCGGATCGGAATCCGATCCGAATTCGTTGTAGTGTGACCGCGGCTTTACTCCCTATATTCGCTACATTATTTAGGCCTTTAATTTACACTCCAACTTTAGAGAACCATATCCTTTGGGGGGGGGGGGGGGGGATTAAGACCTACTGCATGTCATTTTAGACAAATTTAATATAAAACTTTATCCCTCTCCCCCTTCCCATCTGGAGAATTCTATCGATTTCGTTACTTGCCTTATCGCGTACAGAATGAAGTGAAAAAGATCATTTGCCTCTAAACCCCTACAACCACTTGCCTTTTCAGCGGTCGTCAGTCTGTCAGTACTGTTTGTTGTAAACAGTGACTGAAAGTTACTCTTTCAGTTTCGTTGGCGAACGAAAGAAACACATGTGTCCTGTATGAAGTAAAGTAGTAAGATTTAAAGATTTACGTGAATTGTATTCCCTTTTCATGATTTACGTTGCTTCGAGTCAGGAGTGGCGCCAGGTGGGGGTGGGGGCATGCCCCGTCAAGGAAGGCTGCCCCCGTCGGGAAATTTTCCACTTTCGTCGGAGGGTATTAATGGGTGCGATAAAATATGTAGTTCGAGACGACGACCAGTCACCCAGACGTTTTACTTGACTTTGCTCTAAAGTAGGGCAGATTCTTCAATAGAAACCGACAATTTTCCATTTTCCTTACCATAAAACCCAGATTTTTCAAATGTATAAGATAGGCCAAACATTTTCTCCAATAGAAAGTGAAAATTTTCGGCAACCCCTTGCCTTTGTCGGGGGTTCGGGGTTGCTGCCCCCGTCGGAGAGCTTGTTCCTCTTGTCGGGCAAATCCTGGGGCCACCCTAATTCGATTGCAGTTGAATTGCGATGCTAAAACATTATATTTGGGGTGTTAAACATTACATTTACCAAAAATTTTCTTGAATTATCTTTTCAGTTGGTATTGTTTCTGTTCCTGACCTGTATGTTTGCCGCCTTTTCTTTTAGTGTTCAAATTGGACTTAATCAGAATTTGGCTATGCCAAGGGTAAGAGCTGTATTTTATGTAACCTATACAATTACAAGGCTACACATTTTTTTTTATTACCATCGAATGCATTTTCTGTTCGCGTCGCTGCACAAAGGGGTAACACATAGCTAAATTTTATTTTGTCTCTTGTGTTTCTTGTGGTGTTCATGTATTTACTACTTAAGTTGATCACTAGCTTTGATAATAGTCTTCCTCTGTTTTCTATAGCCCCATCATATGTTTTTGCACCCGCACATTTTTGTTTCAACTTTTTGTAACTTTGTAAAGCATGTGAGAAATAAATTTGACTTGAATTGAATTATTTTAAATGTATGACGAAAGAGATATGAAATCAGCAAACTTCATAAAACAGTCCCCAACTTATACTCTCTAAAAACACTTGGGTCACGAGGGAACTGAAGCAACATTTTGCGTCATATTTTAACCCCATGTGGGTCATGTGAAGCCTTGTTTGAGTCCGATTATTTGACCCCAAAATTTTGGTCAGTTCCCTTCTGACCCAGTTTTGGGTCAAGTTGACCCAAGTGTTTCTACAGTGTACAGACTGAGGAACCAGGGAAGGGCGAATTAGGTGGGTGAGTTTTTTTCTTAGGGGGATCGATGATTTAGTATTTTATGATGTACAATGTCGCGATTCTTTCTACTTTCACAACCTTTCGTGAAATGGAAACACTTTCTTAGTACATAACGGAGATCGCCTGGCCCACAAACACACCGATCCCAACAAATCACTCGCCCTACATTACTGATTTTACCCATCAATAGTATATGCCTTTCCTTCTAACGTTTTTCTGATTTTTATGTCTATAGGATTCCTACTGTATCGACTATTTTGGTGCTTTAGCGCAATACATGAAAGTTGGACCACCCGTTTATTTCGTGGCACCAGAGGGGTACGATTATTCCTATAACGAAGACCAGAATTACGTGTGCGGCGGTGCAGGATGCAGCGAAAATTCCTTATCCCAACAAATATATTACGCTTCTTTGATCAAAGAACAGTAAGCACAAAAACATTCATTGATGGATTTCGATTAAAATGAAGGAAGATCTTCGATACTTTTATATTTTAAACTGCTAAAATAAGCTCTCATAACCGTACATGGTTAGATAAGTCTTATTCTGAGATGGGCATCAGTTACAAGGACAAATAGTACGTGCATGGGTAAGGATAATTATCCACGCATGTGACAACATGAGCTGGGGACAATTAATAGAAACAGCCTCGCATATCTGAAGATCTTTAAATCACATATTTTCAAACTTTTAATAGATCAGGCCCAATCAGAGAAACATGACTGAGTTTTGGGCAGCAATCGAAATCAAAAAGTACAGACATTAAAACTTGCTCAAGAGCAAAGAAAAACATTGGAAGGAGAGAGCTCAACAAATACCTTCAAATGTAATACGTTCACCATAGATTTTTCCGAATTCACTTTTTCGAATTCTGTCACTTTTTAATCTTCTTTTAGTCGAAAATTATATTTTAAAGAAGTAAAATCAATTCGGACTAGCTTTGACAGTTCCCTATGCTGAATGTGGCTCCCAGGGGTGTGGTTGAAAAGATCTGGTTAAAATCTAAAAATTAAAGGTGATCAGTCGTCTTGAAATATTCTTTGTGACGTCAGCCTTTTCTTGACATGTTTCTGCAGTCGTCACTGTTCAAGGATACACCGTACAAGCATGGTATAGCTAATCGGTAAGCAAGAAGAGACGGCTTGTAGCTGTATACCTACTAGCTATACCGATGTCATCATAGCTACTTGTACGGTTTATCCTTGAACAGTGACGACTGCAGAAACATGTCAAGAAAAGGCTGACGTCACAAAGAATATTTCAAGACGACTGATCACCTTTAAGAAAAGAAAAATGATTGAGCTAGAGAAAAAACCGAACTGGCTAAAAGGAGCAAAATGTGTTAATCCCGTGATCATTACAGAATGCATAGCTAAGCTTGACATGATAAGGGCGTCAGATATGGAAACACCTTAATGTTATCATTTCTTTTATTTCAAACAGTACAAGAATAGCTCAACCAGCGTCATCTTGGATAGATGATTACTTTGATTGGTTGAGACCAGGTTTCTTAAGCAGTGGTTGTTGCCGAACATACACTTTTGGAGAAAATCAAGGAGAATTTTGTCCCTCAGACCCCAGAGCTGGTAATGCATACATATTTATCGCGCTTACTAAACCAGCTTTGAGCCACATATATGATTAACATGTGTCTATAGTCTAAGTCACATTCTGGGGTTTTACAGGTGGATCATTATACAACTTTGCCATAGCTGAGTAATTTAACATCTACACTCTTCAGGGGCTCTACCCGTTCTAAATAAAAAAATATTAAGCCACGACAGTCGTTAATCTTAGACTCTGCTAGATATTTGCAACGTACATTTCTGTCTAAGAAGGATTCATTACCTATAATCAAAAAAAGGTTCAGCACTAATAACCAAATGGAGTCATACGTCACAACAGCTCTCTATTCATAAGTCGATTTCCTCAGAAGGGTCTGCTTTGTTCATAAAAGTTGATATTCATAGTCAATAAAGAGAGTCATTAGCCATGAGGTCGGTAATTAAAATAAAAAAGGGTTCACTATTCATTGTTAGTTAAAGGGTTCGTTATCCATAACAGAATAAAAAAAAAAAACGTTTATTATCCTGATGTAGCCCCCATACAAATTACCCATCTTTTCCTATCAATATAACTTTGAGGCATTGTGTTGGAACAATTACTTGTTAAGTCAACATTAATATAGTATGAATACAAACCTACAAAGTCAAATAGGGAGCTGTAACACTACCTGAGGATATTCATACTGCGAGTGAACCGAAGAAGGTGTTTCTTACAAGTTCGCTGTCAAAACATCTGATCAAGACAATTTTCATTAGAGAATCTCCTTCTATCCTCAGGTATCGATCCCCGTCAATGCTCATCGTGCATACCCCAGTTTCAGAGAGGACAGCGCCCAACGCCGGAGCAATTCGATAGATTTCTGCCGATGTATTTGGATGACGTACCTAACGAAATATGTAACAAAGGGTAAGCAACATAACTGACTTTAAGGTATAATGTCCGTAAAATGACGTCACGTCTCGTCACTATGCTGCAAGAAAAGATAAAGCTACCTATAGGCTATTTAAGGTTAAGCAAGGAACTACTACGGTATGTAGGAATTTAACAATTCAGTTCCACATTGTCGTCACGTGATCAAAAAGAGCCATACATGAATTAGGATACAGTGATTTCTTACTGAAATGACCGTATTTGCTCTTTTAAAGGTCCGTCGGAGACGGGGGGGGGGTGGCAGTCCCTTCCAGTAATTCTCAGTTTAAATGTTTTTGTCTTACGTCCAGAGCTACCTTAGAGGAATCCAAACTCTGAAGTTTGATGGTTCAGCCTCCAATCTTAGATACCTTCAGACGACACTTTTATGAACTGCTGCAGCCATCACCCGTTGTCAACATCTCTCGAAATAACTAAAGCGTAACTATGTTGAAAAGGCGACCTCTTTAGGGGAGCGAAATAGAGGGAGGGCGATATGTAAAGTTGTATAAAGGCAATAGTAATTTCTGTTCTCAAATTTTCCAAGAGGGGAGAAATTTTTCAATGGCCGCCCTTGCCCTCTACCCACCCCTTGACTAAGGAGAAAGGAGGAAAATTAATCAAGGAGACAGCGATTAATTTCTAAATCATAGTTCCAACCCATAGGCAGCTCTTTTCAACTTCAGTTCAAGTTCCATCCACCGCGATTATCTTCACATCCCACAATTTGCAGACAAAAATACGTAAGTTCGACATTGCATAAGTGCACCATCCATCCAGTCATTTTTGTTCGTCAAGTGAATACTAGCCATTTTGTAAGTGCGTAATTAATATCATTTCATATGGTGCTTTCTTTAACAGAGGCAGTGCGGCATACGGTGAGGCAGTTCAGTTTTATAACGATGATCCGACCAAAGATGTCCAAGGTAAGTCTGAACAAGTCAATTGACTTCATTACTTATGAAATACTTCACAATGGGTAAGAAAGAAAACCTTTTCCTATGTTATAAGACCTCCATTGCACAATGATGTGTGCTAAAATCGGGATGGAAACTCTGTTTTTGCCTAGTTTAAGGTTTTTACCTGGAGTGGGACATACCCGAGAGATTTTCTATATAAACGAAACAAATTACAATGAAATGAAAAGTCTGTAATATGTTATTTAGTTTAAGAAGTTCTGTGCCCGTTATACCTTCTCATGTCTCTACAACATTTTTGTGTTGACTTAAGGTAGGGATGTTACGTTACGTCATAATTACGTCACCTCAGAGGGAATGGAGATGACCAAGCAAAACCTTTACTGAAAAATTTAATTACAAAATTATAAAATTACAATAAATTGCTGAAAGTTTAATATGTCAAAACAAGTCAAATGCACCTTTTTTATTTTCACAGCTACGTATTTTATGACCTATCACACACCCCTGGTGGTGTCTGACGACTATATCACAGCACTGATTGAAGCACGTGAGCTGGCTGATGCCATCACTGTTGAGATGAAGAAAGCACCCCACTTGAATAACACTGATTTCGCCGTATGGCCTTATAGGTAAGATAAAAAAGCAATAGAAACTTAAAATAAGAGTTGGGGTTTACAAACATGGATGGAACCATAGTTTGGTGTGATTTTCTTCCTAAAATATTTTGGTGCTAAGGTATTGAATAAATCCCATTTACCGATGTTTGTAGCATCAAGATTAAATAAAATGTTAATAGCAAGATACTGGAACCACGGTACCTCCTTCACGCTTTTAATGTAGTGATCCAAACGTACAAGTTTTTTTAACGACACCCTGCCATACGTGTTCGCGGACATGACTCATGCAATCTATACACAAAAATGTATTCATCAAAATTAAGTGGTTGATCTTGTTCAGTTTATATCCGTGTCAGGAAGCCCATCAGGGCGTTTATCAGGGGTTCTTATTCGTTATGACATAGTTAGGCTGCGCCAAAATTAGAAAAGTTTGGTTGGCATGGTCGGGGAAGGGGCATGGACTGGAGACTCGCTGTTATAGCAACTCGATTACTATGCATCGTTATAAATTGAACATATGCTGCCCGTGGTAGGGCAGGGACTCGAGTGAAAAAGTAAAAAAAAAGCAGCAAGCTACTTGCTTTACAGCCACCTATACATAGTACGGCACTTCTGTCCATGGCTATAGCCTGTTTAAAAGTCCCTTCAGCAGTTCAGCTAGATGCCGAGGGCTAAAGCATGTTGTCCGCATGAGGTAATCAATGCCGAAGCAGACAGAATGAACATTTCAAACAAGGGTTCCATTATTTGATTATCTCTGTATGTGAAGTGTACTTAATTGTAACAGGGAGTTGCTATTTGTCAATAGCAGCTCCCTGATTGTAAAGTGTAAATTCAATTCCTAATTGTCGTTCTCGAGATGATATAAGCAGATAAAGTTATCTCATTTTCAACCCAAAGTAACTTTAAAGCCAACACATAGGCTATGGGATAATAACCTCACATTTTATAATTGTTATTGTTAAAACTTTCCACTTGAACCAATTCTCTCCTTTACCATAATCTGCCAGTGAATGCATGAAAGACGGGGAATTTAAAACATTGACATTTCCCATGAAAAATTCATATCGCTATCTTTTTTAAGGTCGCATAAAAATGAATTTTAAATCAAATAGCGTCATTGGTCAGTGATGTGAGGAGATATCATTACTCCTGCTTAGAAGTAGTACCGGTAGTAGTTTATTGACCAAAGAAGTTAGTCCAACAATACAAAATTTTGAAAAACAAAATATAAACACAAATAGCAGTGCAAAAATACAAGTTGTGGAAAAAGCTTCATAATACGAAATATAATGTCACAAACATAAGTTGAATTCATAACAGTAAGAATATCATCAAAATTCACATCCGGAAAATCATGCCTTACACCATTACATAGTTCACAGTTTACGATTACGTAATATTCTTCTTGTACCGACCCGTTATCACAAAAGCATGTACGTTGGTCACCACAGCCTGTGTGATGATGGCCTTAAACGCTTCAACGCGATCCTGTGATACTCTACCTGACAGCGACTTGTATACGCAAAACGGCAGTCAATTGATGGGCTTATAGTCCTATAGAGTTAGAGTTAGATGAGGTTTTAAGGCTCAGTTTTTTAACCAATTGGTTTAAGTCGGGCCGACCATGGCCTTTTTTCCAGTTGTGACTCACTGTCCCGAATTGAACAGTCAGAAGAATTCCTATGCCTTCGTGCTTGCTTGTCAGATTCAATAATGCCGTCCGTTACTGTTACTATATATGGCGCCATATAGGAGTACTGGCCGATTAACAGAGCCCCATAGCTTGCATAAGTGTTTCATCCTCGTAATTCCTGCGTTCAAACATCTTTTGTAAAAATATAGGCCTGCTGGTGTGCAACGCTCACTTCAAGTTCACTTCAGGTTACAATTCAGTAACTTCATCTGCAAATATCTCAAGAATGATTCAAATATTGGAATAGAGTAAAAATTACTTCCCCATGAATGCATGTGAAGAAATGTATTTTACTCAAATTCTTCCGTTAATGGTAAACGCCATTACATCGTGCTTACCATACTTCATCCAGCAGAGCTCTGAGATTAAGTTTCCCGTATTGTTTGCTTTGTTTTCACAGTCTGGTGTACGTCTACTACGAACAATACCTAACGATGGTAAAAGAGGGCGCTATTAACATCTGCCTAGCTCTGATACCCATCTTCGTGGCCAGCATGTTTATGCTTGGCTTTGACCTCCTTTCTGCTTTCATCATTATTCTCAACATCGTCATGGTTGTAATCAACACTCTCGGTGTTATGTATCTATGGAACATTGAATTCAATGCCCTCTCGCTCGTCAATCTTATTATGGTATGTCTAAACAAACACTAAAATTTAGGAAAACAAGTAGCCAATCAAATGATTCCTTTAAAGTTCCACCACTTGGGCTAGGGTGAGGGGATAGGAGTGCATTGTGATCATCCATGGTTTATTACATCTTATTACATCAAATTGTAGTGCTTGAAATATCATCAACTGGTTCGAGAGATCCAAGGGTTTTGTGGGCCGCTTAAACAGGTGTATTTCAGTACTGCCGATATAGCTTTATAACAATTCATTGTTTGTGCTTCAGCTCGTAGCCGAATGTCTACAAACTTTTTTAAAGGGGATATCTTATAAGCCTGGTATTACTCGTTCTTAATGATGAGTTGACATATAATAATTTATATCCGATTTTATGAGATAACCTCAAATAGACTTTGAACCTTAAATGATTTCTTTTTATCTCTAATTTCCCACTAGGCTGTTGGTATGTCTGTGGAATTCGTTGCACATACAACAAGGACTTTCAAGAACTCTCTCCTCCCAACACGTAAAGAGAGGGCAGCATATGCTTTACATGCTATGGGTAGTTCTGTAAGTCATCAGTGTATAAAAGAAATACTTGTAAACTACAACTGCTTGAATTTCACTATTTACCATAAAATTAATTGATAAAATTTTGAATGTTTGTATCGTTTTCAAAAAATGTATCCTGTGAGAACCCCAGGCGAACGAGGATATTTTTACTACTGTTATGAAAAGTTAACCTCTGGTCCCTCCAAATATACTTTGTTTAGCAAACCCCAACCCCACAGCTAAGGAATTCCAAGTGATGAACGTGTATACACAATATGTCCTAAATGCAACTTAGGCATTCATTTGTGAAGTTTCCTGGTTGTTAGAGAGGCCGTGGACGATCCATGAGGCTATTTGAAACATTTTTTCTTCATTCTTACTTAATACAAAACTACATTGTGGTTGCTGTTTTAAGTGAATCAGTCCAAGTTAATTCAATCACTAATGACCAGAGTGTTTTGAAAAGTAATCCCTTTCGCAAATTCCCAATCACACTTCAAAAAGTTCAAAACTTCATCTTCAGCCTTCAGTCCGTTATGCACATAGAAAACTAAGCTTGTTCATGACTTTCCGCTAAATGGTTAAATATTTTAGGTCATCATTTAACACAATGCATTTATTCCTCATTGCCATTATAAAAGTGTACCTAAAGTGTAAAATTTCAAAACATGTTAAAAAGCTTGAAAAAGAGCATAAAAATGGTCCAACTCGTATCTTTACAGAACATTCCTCATTTGAGATGTAAAATGTTGAAGCTTGTTTACTCAATTTAAAATGGTATAATGCGCAATAATTTGTACTACTCAAATTACCGTCTTTGTTTTTCGTTTGTTTTTTGAGGGGGGGGGGGGTTGTTTTTTTGTTTGTTTGTTTTTTTTTGAGAGCCAGTGCACCTTGTGCCAAAATGTGATAACTGTCTCACTGTTACAGGATGACTTCGCTATATAAGCCCCAGGGCTGTAAAGCCGAGTGCGGACTCGAATGCGTTTTTCGTCGGACTCGAAACTGGTCCGGAACTGGAGGTCCAGGAATCAAAATTGGCCCGGAATGGGCTGCAGCTGGACGCGAACTCGAAAACCGATTCCAGCCGAGTCCACAAAAATGAAATTATCATAAAAGTTAATTAAGGCTATGTTGTTACTGGTTCACAGTTCAAAAAATGAATGATCAAATACATTCACCTGAATTACACGGTAAGCAAGGGAATGAAGTCGACTTTCAAAAACCGCCCGATTTAATGAAGTGTAGATGTAAAATAGTACAAAAACTATTTTTACCAGATGCTACGTTGTCAAATGGCCGGACTCGCAATTGTCCCGGAATTTGAGGACCCTGGAATCGGAATTGGTTCGGAATGGAAGGGCACCGGACTCGGAATTGGCCCAAAATCGGGTTAGGTGAACTCGGATACAGCCCTGATAAGCCCTCTCGGTACAACATGCTATGCAATCAACTATTTCAAATTAAAGGCAACAGGCAGTCGCCCCAAAATTTTCTTTGAAAAATCAGCAAACTCTTGCAAATCTCCTCTTATTGTATTACAAGCACCTCTGAAGACGTTTTGAACATAACTGTTACAAACAATAGGTAAAGCAAGGCGAAATTCTCGTTGAATTCCACAATTCACTAACAAAAATATTGTCACATGATCAAAATAGGCCAATCATGAACTAGAGTGACAGGATACACTCACTCTGTTTGGGGTGACTGCCTACTGCCTTTAAGTGAACAAATTTCAACACTTTATATCTCAGCAATGGAGTAGGCTATGAAAATGGGAGTTGGATAAATCATTCTTTTTCTAATCTCTGAAATATATTCTTATTCTAGACTGTGGGTATACTTCAAGTTCTGTTTATGAATAAACATGATTATCAATCCACCAACTTCGTGCACAAATATCGAAATATTTTTTATTATTTATGTAAAGGTTTTAAGCGGTGTGGCGATGACAAATCTACCCGGTATTATTGTACTGGCCTTTGCAAAGTCCCAAGTTTTTGAAGTCTTCTATTTCCGGATGTTCTTAACCATTACTTTGTCTGGGACGTGGCATGGCTTGGTCTTCCTTCCAGTCGTGTTAAGCTATATCGGTAAGTAAGTCAGAGGCGGGATTGCAGAGGGAGTGGGGAAAAGGGGAACGATGGTCCCCTTTCTTGGTTCTGAAGGCATTTCGAGATAAATAATTTCAGTTTCAAATCCACAGTACTAATACCTAGAACTAACCTATATAAAATAGCACCATATTAAATCTCTGGGCTTTACTAAATTCCAAAATTTCTCAGAGTAGAGCGGGACACAGATCCTCCCTCAGTTCCCCTGATAGTTTAAGACACCATGTTCCATCCCTTCTTCTGCTGTATGTTACCTCTTACTTGCAACTGTAGAGAAAACTCACTCTGAATAAGAATACCTCTAATGCTAGTTAATGTTTGTTTGTTTGTTTGTTTGTTTCTTTTACCGATCCTCCCTTGCGGGAACTTGGCAACTCCAATCGCGGAGTATTACGACAAGCTGGCAATGCCAGTTTCGTGAGACAAACTTCCAGTTTAACGTCTATAAATGTTTGGTTCTTTTCAGTCATGTGACAAGTTTTTCTTACTAAATAGTCAAAATCTTGCAAGATGACTTCTTAATTTATTTCTAACATGGACTATTTACGCTAGGCACGTTGAGATGCTGAACCATCACGAATGATAGATCTACTTGTTAGGGAAATAAAAGGAGATCTAACAGATTGAGCTGAAGTACCAAAGTAAGGTTGCAGCTTCTGCTTATCTGGTTAGGATGAGGATCTTTTGACAGAGTCGAAAATATTCATTGAAACATTATTCTGAAAACGTCCTTCAATATTTTCCATGATTTACACTGAGATCGTTGGCACAAACCGCCCCAGCTTAGATCAGATGAAAAATAAACGTACCAACTACTAGCAGTTTTAAAGTTGTTTCATTTTCCAAAGATTAGAGTAAAAACGGAAGAAAATTAGTCCACCTGAGGTCAAGCATAAATGCTTTAAGGATTCCAGGCTTGGAATATATACTATGTGTTCAGGGCATATTCGTTCCTTGCATGCTGAAATTGGAATTACGAATGGCGCCTATATGCATAATTGTTTTTCTTTCTCTTTGAGAAGCGCCCTGCATTTCCTATGCAATTCAATCCATATGTAAGAAACAAGCGAGTTGGTTATCCGCTGTACAAATGCATAAATGTATTGCGAACTAAATGTTTAGGTAGCTAGCTGAGGATATTCTTAGTTACTTATTTACTATATGTCTCGGGTGACTCTACTTGACCTTAAAATAGTCCATAACTTTTCTAAACTCTAAACTCACCTTGACAGGATTGGCGTTTTTTAGCTTGTCTATAGTTTTCTATAGCAAAGCCAAGATACCTTTGGTGAGCTAAGAGCTGGTTGCGACACCCAGTATCTTCTCATGTGCAAGTGATGCTTTTTAAGGAGAAAAAGATGACAACTTGGAAAATGGGATTAAACTATGATAATTTAACTGTTTTGCTTTTGTCTTGAAGGGCATATTTCTTTTTTTTTTAAACAAAAGTGTCATCGATAGCACTGGGTGTTTTATACTGTTTCATCTGTTTATATATACTACTTCATATGACGTCATGACGTATTATTATCCATATCTTTCAGGACCTCCTATTAACAAAGCTAGATTATTCGATGAACAAGAACGAAGATTAGCTGAGGGTAAATTATCTCTAGGACATGAGAAGTTCAAGACCATCGAGGATAAATCATTTCAAAACGACGAAAGTGAAGAAGTGGTTTTGAAGCCAACCTCCACATCTTCTTTTGACAACGCTGCCTTGGAAACGGACGAAGACCCAACGTATTCCCATAGTATTGGAGATGTCAAAGAAACAAAAGAAGAAAAGAAAGAAGTACCAGTAGAAAAAGTAGAAGAAAAGAACAAAGAAACAGAAGAAGAGGAGAAGAGGGAGGAACAAAAGAGTACAGAAGAAGAAGAGGAAGAACAGAAGAAAGATGGAGAAGGAACAGAGGAAGCTGAGAAAGAAACAAAAGAACACTCAACAGGAGAAGAGTCAAGTAAACTGTAAGACATAGAACAGTAAAATACCACTACTGAAATCAGTATATGCACGTAAATATCAACGTCAGCTTTTGAATGTAGGAAAGTGTTACGAAACAAGACTTCTAAACAGTTTTAGGGATAGCTGGAAAAATTCTTCTGGCACATTTTGAAATATCGTAAGAACATTATCGAATACTTGGAAACAGTCTGAAGATAAAGTCTTGTTGGCATCAGTAAATGGAAGGACAGATTGAATTCGGCATTCTTGATTGTTTAGGTCTCCCTTGTATAACCTTAAAGCCTAAAAGCAGTTCTAGAGTCACCTTATGCTGATTAAATAAATCGACTACGACTGTCTTGTCCACGGACGACTTGGATATGAAAGTGCAGCCATCCTTTCTGCAACTAACCTCTTTCTACACCCCATCAATAGGAGACCGGGGTGGTATGTCTTGTTGAATCCGACTGACGTTCGCTTCCTATAGTAACAACGAACGAACCGATGAAAGCAAACCGTTGCTTGAAAAATGTCCACATAGTTGGTACTCACTTTCTTCCACCACATAGCGCCCACCACATAGCGCCTTAAGCTGTTTTCATTGAAAGTATTGTTGCTTCATGACCCTACGACCCCAATGCTCCTGTGTTCGACATCATCTATCGACTTCCTGTCCCATAAATCGCATCTACTGCTTACAAAACAAATAATCAACTACATAAATGAGGTGAGATGGGAGTGCGGTGGGGCTCCTTCTATCCATTGGGTCAAAAACCAAGAACCTTGACGAAATTATGATTATGAAGTTACTTCCCAAGAATATAGCAACCTCATGGCTTGATGTGAATGTTTGTTGCTTTAAGATTTAATATTCAAATAACTTGTAAGTATTCTCCCCGTGGCACAAAATTTAGCCTTGGCATTGTCACACAGGTAGAAATGATGTGTGTTGTACAACAGTAAAAGGGGAACGAAATATTAAGTTCTGACAAAATTTATTTCTTTAATAACAATATCTTTATTGGCCTAATTAGCTTTTATTTTTAATAGCTTCATTTCGAACTTCTTTTATTCTTTTTTTTTATTCTTTTATGTTTAAGTATTCTAAGATGTAGAAACTGTAAGTTAGAATAAGGAGAATTGTTAATCTGAGGATTAATAGTTCATCAATTGGGTAAGTTATTTTAACGACCCTGTTGGATTAAAAATGAAGAATGCATGCAGATGCGTCTGGTTATGACAGAACTCAAACCACAGCAAGCCCGTAGCCAAGGAGCGGGAGGAAGTCCCCTGGAAAAAAAAATCCCCCTAGAAGATCGAAAATTACCATTTCCTTAATGCATTTTAGTACATCTCGCCCCTCCTGAAAATACCTTCCCCCAAGCTACGTCGTCCCCTGTCAGTACTTTGGCTACGGGCCTGCACCAAAGTACAGCTCTCTGTGCCCCAAATATACGATCCTTGTATAAATGACGTCACCCTTGCATGGCATGCTACCGTTCAAAGTACATGAGAAAGTTTACGAAGAGCTGAGAAGAAGAGTGTCAAGTATAAATTGATGACGGATGAAATCATCTCAGCGATCACAGTGAGATGGGGCGGACGTATGCCCCCAGTTTTCACTTAGTCTGCGTCTGGGTGTGCAGGAATGTCTCCTGGAAAACACAGACGGTGGAGAGGGTGCAGTTTAGTGGTGATACCGTTTGTCTAGACAGAGGATGTAAAAGAGCGGGTGGGGATTCAGAGAGTCCTTGGGTTCTGGACCCTTCCCCGCTCTTGGCAAAAAAAAAAACAGTAAGAGTAAAAACAGGTAAGGAAAAGGAAAAAATGCAATCTACATGGCCCACGAAGTGCTGTATTCCCTGCAACCTGGGAGACACCTTTGTCTAAGAGCTTCTTGGTACGATACGTACCATCTAAATAGTGGGGATACACCTAAATACTGTCACGATAGTTCCTTCGGGAAAAGGCCCTGGACCACTCTCTATATGAAAACCCTGGATTCGCCCATGGATAGTTGTGTGAGTTCATTGTTACAATGAATGTCGTGAAACTAACTGGCAGCTTTACGTTCCTAACTTCCTATGACGATTAACAGTTCAATGACTTTTCTTTGAAGACACAGAAGTGGTGTGAAGATGCGGTAGACGTACACTTATAATTGAAATGTCATAAAAATTCATTTGAAATAAAAATAAAAGTTGAAAGAACTTGAAGCTACAAGAATTTTTAAGTTGCAAACCGTTGGACGTAAAGTACTGATTAATTTCGTAAAATATAAATCTAAGTCAATATTGTTTCTGTGCCAACAATACTTAATCGATTAAACGGTTGAAGGTGGTGGTTTTAATAGCAGACTTCAATGATTGCAATGCATGGTGGCAACTGGGAGTACAAACAACCGGTGCCATGCTGAGTGGAGTACCTACCAACTTAGCACTATCGCTACTACTGTATTGTTTACTCCCAGTTCCCATGGTCCTTTTGTATGCGTGACGTAATCATTAAACTCTGTAATCTTGATTTGTTATGTTTCAAATGACCTCATGTGAAAGAATGTACGACAAGTATTTTGACACTTGCATAATAGAGTATTTATTATTCAAAGAAAATATGATATCATGCAACTTGTAGGATGACAGGAAAAGCCTCAAAAAGTTGAATAAACCTGTACAATACAAAATTAAAACGCTAAATCAGACGTTCTTTTCTTGTTTTAAATTTTATTCCTTCCAGTTTTATGATCCAGAAATAAACTCTGAGACGACTCTTAATCTCCACAAGCAAGTTGATGTAACCGTTTCAAAAACAGTTCTTTGGAAATTGTAAATAAACCGAACAAATCAAGCAGCTATTTTTCTGTCAACATGTGTTGAAATCAGAAACAAATTATGCGAACTGTTCCTTCATAAGGTAATTGGGCATTTCTTTCCAAGTAATACAGGGGGAATTGCAATATTGCTAAAGATGATGGTTTACAATGTATTTATATTACGCTTTCAGGGTGGGATATGGGGACAAACTATTCAAAGAAGAAATCGATCCCTCTTGGCCCTCTTAACCAGCTGTAGCTGTAGATGTACCCTATTGTAGAGAACATCTTTAACAGCGAACGTTTAACTTTGGTTCCTCGAAATAGACTGCTGCGGAGTTACTCGCTGATGATCTTTGAAAATCGGGTGGTAGCAGTGTCAATGCACGTGTCGTCCGGGGTTTTGGTTCTGAGCACAAATATTCAGTCCTACATTTAAAGCGCATTTTAAATTTCCCGGCACACTTTTCATACATGTGATCAATCTTGTTTTAATTCTGCTGTGATTCTCAGGTTAACAAGCACTAACAATCATAATAATTTTTGTGAAGAAGTAGCATCCACCATTTGTAATGCCTGACTTACTGAGAGGCTAACGATCTGTAGGATTAGCAGCTAACTATTCACAGAGGCAGTTCCTGCATTGTTTACTTTCACTTTTCTGAGACCTTACTATAAAGGGCAGACCGAATCCACATTTGCAGGCTTGCCTAGTACAATACTGTTTCGGCTTCTTTCGGATACCTTGCAGACCGCTTTACTGATATAAGGGAGAGCGATGGGTTGTTATATAACGTATCTGATAACATTGGACGTAGTTTGGCTGTTCATCGATAAGACCTGTCAGAAATTAAGGCCGGTTTATAATCCAACATTTATTACCGCTATAAACCAACTACATATATGATGACTAGAATTCAGCATGTGTTCAGTTTATATTTTCTAAAGGCAATAAATTGTGCAGTATGAACCGGCATGTACTTCCAAATCATGTTTGCCCGTATGTAGGGTGTAGGTATTGTACACTTTTCCAAATAGCAATTACACAGGATTGTCAGACAGAATTTTGGTATGCGTCGTTATTTTTGCCACAGCAAAATACCGTTGGCAAACACGACGCGTACCAAATTTCTAGAATCCCACAATCCTTTGAAATCTCTTTTGGGATCAATCTATTGAAACAACTGAGTTGATAACTAATGTGGTGTCATAGCCACAGACGTATATGCCCATACCACGGGGCCCCAGTGTGAATTTCAGGACAAACTTCCTGCCATGATTTTTGGCCAGTTGGGGAATTTGACTTGACAAGTACCTTCCACTCCCTTACGAAATATCTTCCCCTTAGCCTATGAGCTTAGTCATTAGATAGACCAAGGCCCCATTTCATAAAAGTTAGGAATATTCTTAAAATTAAAGTTCCTAAACCGCTTAGAAACAATTCGTCCAAAATCATTCCTTTCTTCAAATATTTGGGAATAAATCAATAGTGACATTGTTTTTATCTGCGAATTTCCTGCTAAATCAATTAAGAACATTTCTAAATCTACCAAAGGTCATTCCTAAGCCTAGGAAAATTTCAGCATGAAGATAGGAATGAATTGTTCCTAAGTCCAAGATAGGAATATTCCTAACTTTTTTGAAATAGAGCCCTGTTGTTATTCGATAACTGTACTCGATGGAAAAAGAGGAACCTGACTTTGTGATAGTGGGAACCTAAAATATAAAAGTAAACACTAATTTTTCATGGCTTTGCGTTCTGAATCTCAGAAACAATAACACATTAGTACATGTCTTGTAGACAAACATAGCCTAATTTACCATTCAGACCTCCACTTCATATTCACGGGGTCGGATGCATGTCACTTTCCCGTGACAGCAATGCGCACGCGTAGTTGTAAAAACCACTTGCTACATGCACTGCGTCGGCAGTTTAGTGACCGTTTTCACTCCAGCGGTAGATGCACGCAATGAGTTGCCATGATATAATTGGCAATCCAGGGACACATTTAACGAGCCCAGCAATAGATAGTTCTCACGAGACGTCATAGGAGCTTTTCACGTGTATTATTTCAGCCATGTCTGAGGGCAACCCCGGCATGCGTGTACAGGCTTGCCCTCAGACATGGCGGTTGCTGACCCCTAGATGTGACGTCACTGAGAACTATCTATAGACCTTATGCATATGATGTCACAAAGGAGAAAGTGCTCCCTCGTTTGGAGAAAAATGGAGGAAAAGCTCGTATCATTGCAAGTCACACCAATAAATGCAGACGGCTGATTTGTCAACCAATCGCACACGCGCGTAAGTCTACTACACGTGCGGCGAAATACACGCCGTTCGTGCACGTATGCTTCATTGTTTTCACCCAAAATGACGTCAATGTGATGTCAATCACTGAACTATATGCTAGGAAGAATCATTCCACAATAATATTTTGAAGCCATCATGGAGGGTCACGTGATGTAGGTTAGCTTACTCAAGTCGCCGTAGAAACGCGTACCTAGAAGTGAAAACGCTTAGGTAATGATGTACATGCTAACGCGCCGTAGTCGGCCTTAGCGTCTCTTCGGCTTCTTGGAAGCTAATTTGCTGGCTACCACGCGTTAGCATGTACGCAAATTAGCGTCCAAGAGGCTGAAGAGACGCTAAGGCCGTCTACGGCCAAAGATATTACAAGCATAGATTCCAAACTTAAAATGGCGCGTTGACTCCCCATGGAGCCCAATATATCGGGGCGGAAGTGCTGATCACTGTTCAGTCGTTTTGAAAACAAACAGGCAAATGAATGTCTTACAAAAGTAGTAATACTTGTTGTTTCGGAACGTTGTTGACTGAAGAAGTACTCCGTCTCAATAAATTCCACTTGAACAAGAATAACTTATTTCTTCAACGCGGCATCTACGTATTTAAACTTGAACATGAACGCACAATGACTGGTTTTGCAAGTTCATGGACATTCATTGGTCAGTTTCTATGGTATCTTCAAGTGACGCACTTTTATATGAGCGTTCAATTACTTACGCGCTCATAACGGGAAAGCAACTAGCGCGTTTGTTTCCAGAGCGCGCAGAACTGTGCGTCAAGTATTCCGCATAATACACAGAGAAATGTATTCTGCGCGTATGGAACGCGCTGTAAAAGTGCACGCACGCTAACCTTTTTTAACAATGAAATTTTCTGTGGCACGTTCTAATTTTTGTATGCAGATCGCGGAATAGAACGGCGCGCATGTCAAATTAACACTTCCGCCCCGATATATGCGTCTCCATGAGGAGTCACTGAGCGTAACAGTGTAGGTATAGGAGTTTGGAATCTATGCTTATAATATCTTTGACTACGGCGCGTTAGCATGTACATCATTACCTAAGCGTTTTCACTTCTAGGTACGCGTTTCTACGGCGTTGGCGACTTGAGTTAGCTAACCTACATCACGTGACCCTCCATGGTGGCTTCAAAACCTCATTGTGGAATGATCCTTCCTAGCATATAGTTCAGTGAGCACCAAACGTTTACCGTGTAGGAAGCTTTGAGGCACATCATTGGCCAAAATGCACGCGTGCATGTGCGCGCACGTGTTACTTTCCCTTCGTGCGCCTTTTTTGTCAAGAGGACGCGTTCGACGCGTTGTACAGATTATCTGTGCACAGGTATGGACAGTCAGTAACAAGCGCGCCTACTCTGTGTACTATTCAGTGACGGTGCTATCGCATATGTTACGCAGTCATCGCGTCTCGAATCACCATACGAAATGCGGTCACATGTATGCGCTGTCCTTCAAATAGGCAGGACCACTCCTAAAAATAAGGAAAGTTTGAAAAAACAATCTTTGGATAACACAATCATGAATCATAGTGTACAAATGTCCTACTAAGGAATCACAACAAAAGCACTAGAGACGTAATGAGTAACAAAGGATTGCTTTAGCGTGTACATCAACGATTTTGCCTTACATTATTTTCACCTGTGGCTGCGCGTTTCTAGGGCAATGGAATCGACTTGAGTAAGCTAACCTACATCACGTGACCCTCCAGGTCGGCTTCAGTTTCGTCGCGTATTCCGCATTGACGTGCGGAATGTAGCTCAGTAATGTCACTCATAAGGTCTATAGACCGTATGCATTGACATCACATTGACGTCATTTTGGAGGAAAACAATGAAGCACTCGTGTACTCACGGCGTAGATTTCGCACCTGTTGTAGTGGATTTACGCGCGTATCCCCCGGTGCACAAATCAGCTGTCTGCATTAGTTGGCGTAACTTGCAATAATATGCCATTTTCCTCAAAGCGAGGGAGCACTTTCTGCTCTGTGACATTATATCAAAGATATTACAAGCATAAATTCCAAACTTAAAATGGCGCGCTGACTCCCCATCGCCGTCGTCGTCTGAAACGCTATTCCGCCGTTTGTCGGCACTGCGCATTACCACTTATGATTGCTCTCCACATCCTTCTGTCACTTGTAAGTTCTGCCAAAGAGTCCAAACCAAGATGTAGATCCGGTCTAATGTTTCTAAGGTCGCTGTTGACTCTACTGCACCAAGTTGTTTTCGGTCTCCCTCTTGATCTTCTGGTAGGACGTAGCGATTCTTGTAGAGATTGCCTGGCTGGTGTTTCGGCTGGCAGTCTCATCAGATGACCGACCCATTTCATTCTTCTCATGGTGATGTTCTCGCTCCATGGTTTGGCCAATATATAGGGGCGGAAGTGCTGAACACTGTTCAGTCGTTTTGAAAACAAACGGACAAATGAATGTCTTACAAAAGTATTAATACTTGTTATTTCGGAATGTTGTGGACTGAAGAAGTACTACGCCTCAATAAATTCCACTTGAACAAGAAGAACATTTCTTCAACGCGGCATTCCACGTATTTACACTTGAACATGAACGCACAATGACTGGTTTTAATTTAGCAAGTTGATGGACATTCATTGGTCAGTTTCTATGGTATCTTCAAGTGACGCACTTTTATATGCGCGTTCAATTACTTACGCGCTCACAACGGGAAAGCAACTAGCGCATTTGTTTCCAGAGCGCGCAGAACTGTGCGTCAAGTATTCCGCCGGATAATACACAGAGAAATGTATTCTGCTCGTATAGAACGCGTTGCAAAAGTGCACCCGCGCTAACCTCTTTGAACAATGAAATTTTCTGTGGCACGTTCTTATTTTTGTACGCAGATCGCGGAATAGAACGGTGCGCCTGTCAAATTTACACTTCCGCCCCGATATATGCGTCTTCATGAGGAGTCACTGAGCGTAACAGTTATATAGGAGTTTGGAATCTATGCTTATAATATCTTTGCATTATATGCATAAGGTCTATGATGTCGCAGAGGAGAAAGTGCTCCCTTGTTTGGAGGAAAATGGAGGGAAATGGAGGGAAAGCGCGCATCATTGCAAGTTTCACCAATAAATGCAGACAGCTGATTTGTTAACCATCGTATGTCTAGTACACGTCGTGCTTAGAAATCCACGCCGTTCGTGCACGTGTGCTCCATTGTTTTCCTCCAAAATGACGTCAGTGGATGTCAATGCATAAGTTCTATGGACCTTATGCATTGTCGTCACAGAGCAAAGATATTTTAAGCATAGATTTCAAACTTAAAATGGCCCCTCATGGAGGCCAAAAATCAGGACGGAGGTGCTGATTCTGTTCAGTCGTTTTGAAAACATACAGGCAACTGAATGGTTTACAAATGTATTAATACTTGTTCTTTCGGAACGTTGTAAATTTAAAAAGAACCACTCCTCAATGAATTCTACTTAAATAAGAAAAAGTTATAAATTCCACTTAAATAGGAAGAAGTTATTTCGTGATAGCGGCATTTCACATAAGTATACTTGAACATGAATGCACAGTGACTGGTTTAGAAGTTCATGGATTTATTCATTCGTCAGTTTCTATGGTATCTGTAAGTGACGCACTTTTATATGCACGTTCAATTTCTTACGCGCTCACAACGGGAAATAAACTAGCGCGTTCTTTTTACGAACGCACAGAAATGTGCTTTTAACTAGCGTTCCTGATAATACACAGAGGAATGTACTCTGCGCGTATAGAACGCGTAAAAGAGCACGCACGCTTACCTCTTTTAACAATGGAATTTTCTGTAACGAGCTCTTATTTTTGTACGTAGGTCACCCAACAGAACGGTGCGAATTTCAAATTTACACTTCCGCTCCGATATTTGCGTCTCCATGAGGAGTCACTGAGCGTAACAGAACAGGTATAAACCTTATGCATTGACATTACACTGACGTCATTTTGGGTGAAAACAATGAAGCACACGTGCACGAACGGCGTGGATTTCGCCGCACGTGTAGTAGACTTGCGCGCGTATACGAATGGTTGACAAATCAGCTGTCTGCATTTATTGGGGTAACTTGCAATGATACGCGCTTTTCCGCCATCTTCCCCAAAGGAGGGCGCACTTTCTCCTTTGTGACATCATATGCATAAGGTCTATAGGAGTTTGGGATCTATGTTTATAATATTTTGTACGCGTTATCTTTGCTGTCACTATGCCTGGACAACTAAATAAGGGTAGAACCAATGATATGCATGCTAACGCGCAAGTGCGCCTTAACGCCGAAGCGCCTAAGGCGCGATTTGGGCGCGTTAGCATGCACATAATTGGGTAAAACCAATACAGCGTTTTTGCGCGTTGTGTTGATTTGAAGAATATTTTTGCAACAAATTTGGGCGAAACGCTGCCGGTTATCTTTTCTCAGAGCGTATTCTTGTGTATCATGGAGTGATTCTCTGTGACGTCACTTACGTTGCGTTAACAACCTTGTTTATTAATTATTGATTACAGTTATGTATCGCTTAGTACTATTATGCACACCAAACGGAAAAGTCCAACATCCATTTCCATGAGAGAAACGATTTAAAAAAAGCTGCAAGATTGACGGACCTTAAGTTTTGAGACGGCATAATGGGGTAAGAAGTTGCTATAGTTGTTTTTGGAAATGTCAGTTCGATTATTCACAAGTAAGTATGCTAAACATGTTTGACCGTCTCATATAATATGTGGGTAGCACCCTGGTCTTACAAACTTATTAAAGATTATTAAATATTTTTTATCGCAATCGATAAGTTTTTGTGAGACGCCTTCCGTCGGTCACGTCCGTAATTTATAGAAAAATTGTATAGAAAAGGCAAGAGTTGTAAAGATTAATGGTTTGGAGTTAATTAACTTTCAGTTCAAATATACTTCGAGGGTTAACAGAACTAGGCTTTTAACTGAAGTAAGAACATAAAACCTAGGAAGATTCAATATCTCGAGAATTAATACATACGCTACACGTTTCTTCTTCTAGTAGGATTTACCAGATGGATTGTTTCAGACGGAACCATTTTAGGGAGTAGTAAACACAAGGTATAATAGGAGGGTAAAGAGGAGAGTACCGGTATGTAACGTGTCAAAGTCTTAACATGGTCGGATGGTCATGTAGTGTCGTAAAGATAGCTATTCACGTCATGATGTTTCTTTTTTCTGTATAGTCAATAGCCTATCATAATTATCTAATTGAATTATTATTTCTTCCGTAGGTTGAATCAAAGTAAACTACTGGAATTGAGCTTGAGCCTAGCTACTGTTATTGCTTTGTCGTGCAAGGTCACTCTCTGCATTTTGGGGAATCCGAGGTTATCGGCAAATGAACTACTTTTAAGAAGTCACCATAACGATTGCTGTTTGGAGAAACCTCTTGTTCCACAACATTTCAATGATGGCAAAGACGAAAATCCACTCAAAAATTCCCAGGAACCAATTTCTCTAACATTTACAGGTCAAGACTTCGAAAACCGTACGGCTGAAGAAACACATCGAGAAAATATTGCGGTGATCGGCATTCAGTGTGACCCTTCTCCCAAAAAACTCGTTAACACCGAAGTGCAATGTGATCATACATCCGAGGAAACAGGCGATATAATCACCATGAAACTAAAGTTAGCTCATGCAAATATCTACATGTTGAAGAAGCATTTTGAAGGAGAACTTTCGAGGCAGATTGGAGCAGACTTGGATGTTGCTCTCTATAGAAGCAGTGAGCTTGGAAACTACCTCATCGTACGAGGTGATACTTCTGACATGGCGGCCTGTATTACATTCTGTGAAAAGAGATATCAAGGAGAAGTGGTAAAAAAGTCACTCCTTCCGGACGAACTATACATTGAAAAAGGAGTATCATGGATGAAAGTGGTCGCAAAATCAAATATTTAATATTTAGCAAATTTATTTTCACCTCTGCACCACAGTGTATTTTTTCTTTAATCTGTACATTCATGCCTTAACTATTTTACAGCGTTTATGTTGTCAAGAATTTCCAGGAGAAGCATGCATACCTAACAAACACAAATGGAGATACAGTTTGAATGAAGCTATTGAAGAGATGTTCATTTATTTTAGATGAATTATTTAATACATGCATGCAAAAATGTAATTAAAACTACTTTTTCATTGCGTTTTGATTCGAAATCTCTTTTATTATTCAAATCATCGTAACAATCTTCAACAAACTGTTTAAGGGCCTCACTAAAGATGTGAACATTCATGGAAACAAAGTACAAAAAGTATGGTGTCACTAATACATTGATGATGTAATGAAAAGTTAACCAGGCAGACTACTAAACTACTACCTGAAATCTGGGAAGGTATTTCCAAGATCACGCAGCCAGTTAATAATTGTGTATGTGTGTGTGTGTGTGTGTGTGTGTGTGTGGGTGTGTATATGTGTGTTTATTGGGGGGGGGGGGGTTAAATGATCCTACCGATCTCATGGTTTCAGATTAATTTTTCAGGACTTATCTTGGGTGGTTTCAGGATAAAATCGTACGCAACGACCTGGATGAATCCGCTGCCCATTTTCTCAGGGCGTGAGGGTCCATTTAAGACAATGCCCACCGAAACTCTAAGTATTTACAAACTTGTGGGCATTAGAATGACACATTTAAATATCTTCAAATGGCATTGTGTGCAAAATTAACAGACCACATTTATCAAAACTTGACTATGCTTAACTCGGACTCGATTTGATGGTGCACGGGTTATACGGGGAGGTCGGAGGACGTTGTGATGGCACGAGTTTCATGTGGATTTAAAAAAATCATTCTGTCCAAGCTGTCCTATCAGAATATGGGCATATCGGAAGAAATTTCACAAGGGGAGGAAAGGTGCTTGCCTGAAACCTTTCGCTGATTAGGGAACCATTTATAGCATGTATTTTGCACTGCAAATAAGTGCTAGTGCCCCTGCGTCTACATTTTTGCCCTGTAATTGGTTTTGAATTGATCTGGGGTTTGGGACTGCACTGTGCTGCTACAGACTTCCGTCTCATACGCCTATGCACAGAAAGATGTAAAAAAGGTTATACCTGTTGAGTGCGCTCAATGTGTGCAAAAATAGGTCTTTCGGGCATTTTTTTTGTAAGAAGTTACCTCATATTTACATTCATTTTAATAAAATTTAGTCATAAATTTTGTGTTTCAGTTCCATTGCTTTAATTTTTGACCCAGGTTTTGGGGGTTCTAATCCATAACCCCCTCCCGTTGTTAAACTGGCAATATTCAAGACATTAAGGGACTATTTGGAAAGCCTGGTCATCGGAAAATATTTAAATTAAAATAGTTTTAACTCTTAAGTGACCAAGATAAAAAACTTGAGATTTACAACTTCCTACACCCTTCCTATCCCACACACTTTGCCTTCCTTTATCATTTGTCACTCTCTTCTTCCTTCACACCTACTTAAATCTGCCTAAATCCAGCCTCTTACCTGACACCGTTCACCCTCATTACACTCGATCCGGGTCTTCGTTTTTTCGTCCTATAATACTCCCTTCCAACGCCTCCCCCTAATTCCATTGTACGTTCCTGTTCTAGCCTCCCTAGTCCCTCTTTCTCCCAGTCTCCTTGCCCTTTCTTCCTTTCCTCACCCTTTCATCTTCTCCCACCCCAGCCTACCTCAAGACTCGCAGTCTTTATGTATTTTAATCTATTATCAATCCACGTCCACTTCTCTTTACTCCCTCCCTCCCTATTCAATAATCCTGATTTTATCCTTTATTTGGTTTTTGTTTTCTCTCCTCCTGTCATCTCTTCTATCTTTCTTCCTCTCCTTTTCCTTGATTGTTATTTTCACTTCTTCGTAGAGGGGGGGGGGGGGCTACCGCCTTCCTTCCCCGTTTGGCTTCTCTTTTCCCACCGTCACAAGAGTGGGTATCGGAGTCTCACAATTTGACTTTTTATTGCACAAAAATGGCTCTCTATCAATAAATTTTCCCAAGGATAGGAGTGTAAATATATCTGAAACACTGCTTGAAGTATAAAATGGTGACACAGGGAAGGGAGTGGGGAGTTAAGGAATAGATCGTATTTTTGATCCCTTCCCTTTCCAGTTCCCAGACCATCCACTTGTAAAGTATACGGTACCAAAGCCCTTACGCTAAAAAAATAAGTTGCAATTTTAACATAACAAGCAGTCTATCTGCGATGCACGTGCACTTTTCAAATTTCCATGCAGTGCACAATAAAAGCTACCCTATACAAAGATCAAGGCGATTTTCCCCTCTGAGAGTTTGATAACTATCTTATAGTTGAACTTTTGACTATATCTTACGCTTTTGGCTTCTTCTTTTCCTACAGGTTAAACAAAGTGGGAGATATATAGGCGACAACTTATGTTGGTGTAATCTGTAGGTTACTTATTCCCTATTACAAACCAAATAGATAAACGCAAAACCCATACTCTCCTAGCATGACATTCAACAGAGGACAAGAACAAAAGAGTCAAAGAATGTAAAATTCCACGGCAGTAAAGTTCACCAGTTAAATTTATAATTCGGATAGCAGAGATGAACGCTCATTGATCTATTAGTATAGATAGTTCCCACGTGACGTCATAGGAACTTTTCACGTGTATTACTTCAGCTATGTCTGAGGGCAACCCCGGCATGTGTGTACAGGCTTGCCCTCAGACATGGCGGTTGCTAACCCCTAGCTGTGACGTCACTGAGAACTATCTATAAGCCTACATCACGAATGCCGTCTTCAGAGACCGGTTTAATCACTCTATGAGAGTTGTGGACTGGAGTCTATGGCTGGCCATAAGGGTCATAACGTCTAAACCTTTCTGAATAAAGAATAACACATGACGTCTTACAGAACTAACCAATCATAGTGCTTGAATGTCATTCATGTTTTTTTTACGCGTAAAGAAAATCTCCTAGTCTTTTACGAACTGTCAAATTCCTTTGCCCTTAAAGAGTTGCCGGGTTTCATAACGTTTAAAACTTTAAGGGTAAAAAGTCGAGTCTTTGTCCACCTCACAAAGTAGCAACATTTAACATAATAGAAGGAATCATGATTGAGGGAACCATAACATTGTCACAAAACTAATATTTCCTTATTTTAAAACATTCAATTTAGCTTATTAGGGAAAGACATTGGTTGGGCTGGAAGGGTATCTTAACAAACAAAAATTAAGAGCTCTCTGAAGGTTGAGGTAAAGAGCCGCATTAGAAAAATATACCCTCTAGACATCAATAAGGAACCGGTTTAGGAGAGTAAAGTGGACTAAGAAAAGGAAACAAGAACAAAGGGGATTCAGTATCTGGAGAAAAGAGGGCCTTTAACAGCTCACAGTCAGGACTTTTTCGTTACACTTCTGAATGTCCCAACAAGTTCCCAAGAGGCCTCTGGAACTTGACGAGCTTTGACAGCAAAATATGGACCCATTGGAGTGATTAGGGTCCATGGTGGGGTCTTAAGCAATCCCAAGGCTGTAAACCAGGACGTCCTACTGGAGCTCCGTCTTCAGTATTTACAAACTTTGGGGACCAGAATGAAGATTTTAACTATCTAAAAAGGCCAATTTATTCCCACTTAGCAGACTACACTTAGCTCACTTTGACCATTTTTGTCACAACCTAAGTCGACATGTTACAGCGGCTCGGACGAACGGCTGGTCACTTTAATGACGAAGGGGGCCGCATATGGACTGGGGATGGATGATGATAGGATGGTGTGGGGCTTTGGAAAAATTATGCATTCAGTACTCACATTTGGTCCTGGGACAACCATGAACAACTGCTGCTCGCAAAGTGGACGAAAGATAATTTCATTTTAAGACTTTTAGTCATTTTTACTTCCTTTAACAGCGCAAAAGCTATCCATTATACCAACGCTTTCATCTCATTTCTCTTTTCTCCTTCCCCTTTTCTCTTCCTTGTGATATGGTTATTTTTTCGACCATATACAATTGGGTCGAGGGAGTTTATGATCATCCGTATTCTACCTCTGTGGCCACGCTTCTTAAAGGCCAAGTCCTCACATCTGAACGCAAAGGGTACGTCTACGATCGAAATCTCATTCGGCAAATGGTACATGGAATTCCATAGAGAGAGAGTTTCACATAAATTATCTGGAACTCTTAGCTTTTTATTTTGGCCTAATAACTTTGTGTAATAGTATGTGTGGAAAACACATCAAGGTCTTAACTGATAACATGACTGCAGTTGCTTACATTAATAAGATGGGAGGTGTTTGGAATTGCCTCCCAGGAAAACGGGGAAAGAAACCCTAACGTGCAATTTTCCTGGTTCTGAAAGCAATAAATCATACATGACAATGTCATCTTTATTTTGCAGCAATTGCGGAAAGTATGGTATTTGGGAAAATAGCGCGGACCCCGTATCTCCCCTCCCATCTGCAGTTGTAGCGATAACTCCATAATGCAAAACTCGAAACATAAATATACAAGAAATGTAGCACTTTCAATTCCCATCTCTGTAATGGTTCTTTTCTTGTGGGAGATGATTTGACTTTTGTTACACGTACACTACGTTTGGGTGACATCAAAAGGCCTCGAGGGCCTCAAGAAGCCTGAGAGCTGCTTTTGAGAATCAATGGCTTAAACGAATTTTGGGGTCATTTTAAATTTTAGTAAATAATGGTTTACCCGCGCATCTGTTCGTGGCTATAATAATTTTTCTTTAGCTATTAATTTGCCAGACTGGGAGGGGCACAGCCAACATGTATACGCCTGTCTATGGGCTCGTTTTCAGTAGAGGGGCGGTGGTTCCCCATACCTACGTTCTTACGTCTGTTTCAGAAGCAACCAAGACTTTCCAAAGAAAACTAATACAAGTCTTGTTATATCATTTTCGCTTTTCCTGTTTCTTCTTTCCTTCAATTTGCCGACAGGTGCAGAATTTTGCCGACTGGGTTGATGAATGGAGGGAAGGGTTCTCACCAGTGGCGTAGCTAGATATTTGGGGGGGGGGGGGGGAAAGCAAAAATTTCCGACAGATTATTATCTTGAAGTAATGATGTACTATCTAAGCGTAGCGCCACCACCATCTGGCGTGTAGCGCGCGGAAAAAAAAATTAAAATATCTCCGAGACTGCCTTAAATGACACTTCCAGGCCTTGTCAGTAACCATTTCGATGTGTAATTCTGCTTAAAAACATAAGAAGTGTTGTAAGTAACCCCTAAGAATATCATTTTAGCTACTAATTTCCGTTGAAAGCATTTTTAATTAAGGTGGTAAAAATTCCCGACAGAGACTAGAAATTTCCGACAGAGTCCTTTGGAGGCTTTGTGGGGGGCGACCGCCCCTTCCCCCTCTAGCTACGCCACTGGTTCTCACACCTACACAATCTCTCTGGCTAAACGTTCCTCGTGGCCATCCCCTCCACAAAAGGACAATGTTTGAAGTGGTTGGAGACTAACAGTCTTTGCCAAAAGATTTGCAACTCAGAAATTTAAGTGCAGTGAGGATAATCCCATTCTTGTTTCCGTCTCATAGATCAGTTAGGTGTTCAGGTATGAGTCTACACCCCCTTTGTCTTGGTAAACGTAAGGAAGCAACTAACGGAGTACTTGAATAAAATTAAGGAATGAAAAGCATTGCTCAAATTATACCTACATCACTTAGAACACATGAACTCAGCGAAATTACTCAGAAATTAATTGCAGGATCTTGCAAGCGGAAGGTCCGAGCGTCCCTCAGAATCTCGACAGATGGTCAGCCTAATGGGCTCTTGATCCGCTACCAAAGGGGAAATGACTGGTCCGTTACATCTGATATTGTAAAATTGACTCATCTATAGATATTGCTGGAAGATATACAAGAAGAAAATTAATTTGGTCAAACTGTATCTTTGGCAAGGATTGGTTTACCAGGAGTAGCTGTAGTAGGTATTGGACTAATTACAAAAAAGTAATAGTAATAAATAAATACGAAATAGGTGGAAAACCAAAAACGTAGAAGTTTAGGACCAACTTTCAAAATTTCTCTTAATTCTGATTTACTTGCAGAAAGTCCTGAAGTTTAATAAAAACTAAGGTCTGCAGGTAAGTATAATTTAAGTGCTAAGCAAGTATAGTTGTTCATGGTGTCTTAATTCTTGTCATGGACGAAACGAAGAACAGAGAATTTGCAGGTGTTAAAAAGCTCAAACAATTTGTTTTTCCTGAGACAGAAGCTCTTCAACCAAACAGTTATCTAAACATTTATTTTTGCTTTGTTTTATCTGTAACCTTTGTATCAAAGTTTGCCAATCCACTTACAGCCGACGTGGGTTTACCGTATTTAAGTCCATAAAGCAAGTAAACAATTCACTGTATGCAAGCATAGTGCATATAGATTCAAGTGGCAGCTCCCTCAGTGGTGGATTGTGCCACCATACTAACAACTGGTTAAGTAGTAGCACTGGGTGACGTGAGGCTTTTGGCGTGGATGGTGCCGTTATTTCCCATTATTATGGTGAAACGGTTTGGTTGGAACCAGGGAACCAAATGAAGACAAAGGCAACCCTACACCAGCCCACTTCTTTGTCGCAATGGCGGAGATATTGGGGGTTGTTTCTCGTGGTTTCGTCGTTCTTTGTCGGAAGTGTTACCGCTACAGGTATGTACACATGTCGTTAAGTATATAGGCCCGTACGTATGTAAATACAATTATTACGATATTAATTTATTAAATTATGACCTGAGTATACTCGCTACATCAAAACTGCGCAGATGGGCCAAATGTATGTGGAAATGCTGCAGAGGCACACCGATTTCATATTCATCTACATAGGTACAAACGTTATTCCCAGGGTGACAGTCCGGGAGATTCTCCCGTTTGGGGGGAACACCAACATTCTCCCGAATAGGGGAAATGTATGCAACACATCGTATAGGCTAAGCCTAACAAAGACATTTTAAAGCAAGACTGCAAACCAGTCAAAAACTCGCGCTTTTCTCAAAAACGGCCTGGTGAACCATCGATCAGGACGTGGCTTTTCGGTATAGTTATGACAATAAACCTTCCGATTGTAATTAAATTCCATTACTTCCGACAATTTTGCAGGGGGTTTCCACAACCCATTCGCTACTGACAATGTACGAAATGAAGGCACGAGATTGTGGGTAAAACAGACAAAACGGTGGCACCCATGACGAATTTTTCTCCCGATCGAGCGAAAAGTAGGTTCTCCCAAAAGGGGCCCCTCCCGAACTGGTGACCTAAGTTATGCGTGGGTAAACCCAGAGTTTTACAAAAAGAGGAAGGGAAGAGGGCTCACCTTGTGGGGCGAGACATGAACCTGGTAGCTTCCAGAGCCGGTGGAGCCTCGATTGTGGATCTTCAGGGTCTCCCACGAAAATTTTTAACATTCGGGTCTTCAATTAGGTGCGATTTCCCCAGCTTTTTGAGATCAAGATCGTACACAAAGATTTTTATGGATTAGTTTGACTACTTTTGAACGAGAAGCCAATCGAACAGCTTCCAATGAGGAATAACTGAGAGGGGATTTAAAGTTTAAAAAAAGGGTGAAAGATTAATAAGTATGTGTCATAATGCTTATTCTCTGTAAATGCACATATCATACCTTTGAATAAGCTTGTGTGAAGAGTAATATACTTCAGATCATGTACATCACACTACAGATGTTGCCTATAATATAAGATTGCCACATATTATCACCTCTTGACAGCTTGATGCAAACCTGAGGTTTTATTTAAAGTTTTCGGAAAGTTTTCGGAAAATAATGGACATAAGTCATGGGGTATAAACCTTGGCAACTGCGGGTGAAGCACGGCGAAATTTTGCATTAGATTTGTTATGAAAACCCGTTCCCATGCATACGTATATGATAGTAATAAAGCAAAGAATAAAAAGAGCTGAAGGTAAAAACGGCCCGAGCGTGCAAATGTTTGGTGGTTTGCAAACGATTTGGGGTAGAAAATGATTAAAATAGATCACTCAGTCGCAAACACACCTCAGCTTGTAACCCCCCCCCCACCCGAAATCTATAGCTTAAAACCCTTTTTGGTTCATTTTAAGAAAAATCGAAAAATCGATTGGGGCACGTACCCGCCCCACGCCCCCTGCAACTGATACAAAGAAAAAGATTCACCCCTCCTCCATGCCTTTCCGTCTTTTGGAAATATTATACTGTGACAAATCAAACGAAAATCGTATTAAAGAAATACATTTTTGGATCAGCTGTACTCTATCTTAGAATGTCGAGAGAGAACAGAGGTATATATTCAAAGGAAGGAATGACCTTTAGCTCCCCCAGATTTTACCAAAATGATCTTTTAGGTGTTATAATGTAACGTGTCCCCAGTCTGGGTGTTGTGTGAATTTTTATGAAAGGGTGAGATATTCCTTGGTCTATGATTGTGTCAATAAACACAGTAAGGAGTTAAACAAGAGTCATGCTCTGCATTACGTAAGATCAAGTATAGCCTTTCACAGGTCAAAGGTCATAAACGTTTAAGGCCATTGCTTAAATTTTAGCCACCCCTTCTATGACCCCCAGGCATGACTAGACCAATAATCTTGGGGCTGAGGCCCTAATCCCATTTACCATTGTTCCCTGGACTCCAATTCCCCGGTCCAATTAAAATTTATAATTTCCGAGTTAGTTGATATCTCCCAGATAAATTCACTTCTAGCCATAGACGTATGAGGCGGGGGAGGGGGCTGGGGAGCTGCAGCCCCTCAACCAAATATTTTTGTGAATATTGGGGCAGTATATTTTTACTAAGTCTGCTACTTCGTAACAGATTAGCTCTAACAGTATGCTGCGAATTTTTCAGGCACCTACTGAACGCTGAAAGAAAAATAATGCAATGATGCAGCTAAAGGTAATCAATAGTTCAAAAAACTTCCTTGGTAATTACAATAAAGTTCTGATTTGAGTTACATCAGCACCTATTTATTCGGTATTAAGTTACCAGTGTGTTTTTAAATGGTTTAACTTATATTATGATTATTAGTGGTGTATTTAGGGGACCATTGGTCTATGCCTCTCTCATTGATGCCCGGATTTTTTTCTTTTTAGTACCTAAAATACGTAATTTTTTAACGCAAGTTTTACCTCAAAGGTAGCTTATGTGGCAGCAGACTGCATGTAAGGAAACCTAATTTTTCAAAAATTTTCAAAGGGGGAGAGGACACCCCTCCCCTTAAACCCCTCCCCAGGCCGCTATCATACAACAGAATGCAAGCTCCCCACCCCATGAGAGAAATAAAAAAAATATAATCAATATGGAAGGGGAGTAACACGGCAAATGATTGTATGGAATTTACAATTTGGTTACATTTTTCGGGCAAGTCGTTACAGCACCCCCCCCATCAACTTGGGGGCCCCTTCGCCTATGCTTCTAGCCCCAACCCACCCCACCCAACCATAAATAAGTCTTTGGCACCTTCCAAACGAAGACCTAAGCCTACATGAAGTCCAATTTCTCCAAGGCAGTACCTTACGGTGTTGGGTGTGACCATTGTACATGTCACATTATATTGATTTGCACGTATGAATCACCAATAAGTATTTCAAATACCTGGGTATAAAAATGTATTCGGGGTTACACAAAAGCTATTTATAGAAAAACAACGTTACAACCTGGACATGTTCCACCTGCTTTATCATCAGTTTCCCCTAGCTAATTATAGACCGACTGCATGGTCAAGTGGTTAGAGCATCCTACTTGGTTGCAGCCGGAGGGTCTAGGGTTCGATTCCTGGCCGGGTCATTTAAAAAAATGGAACCTACATTGTGCTTGGTGCTCAGCATAAGCAATGAAGTAGGGAAAACAAGTGACAACTGGAAAAAAGGCCATGGCCGTTCCAACGTAAACCAATTGGTAAGAAAACTGAGCATTAAAACCCCATCTAACCCTAGCTAAGAATAATATATGATGAAAGATTCTTAGTAAAACCCGAAGTTGAAATGCTTCCAGCTTTACCTTACATGGGATATGTTGGCACGTGTTAAGTCTATACCATAGAGGTATAGTCATAGGGGTATAAGGCAGGGGTGTAGGGGGATACAGCCCCAGGCAAAAATATGTCATTTTCTTGGCAAAATTCTTGTCATAATTGCTTGCTATTGCTGTTTCTGTTTCTTTAAAAACCTAACAAACACCAAGTGCCCCAGGGCTACCCTTGAGGAAACTGATGAAATATCTTCCCATACTCCTGTACCAACAACATTCCTTTCTTTGGAAACTCTTTGAATCAGAATTTTAATTCCGATACCAAGGAGACAATTAGTGTGGTTTAATGGGAAAAGACA
Source organism: Holothuria leucospilota (assembly GCA_029531755.1). NCBI lineage: Eukaryota > Metazoa > Echinodermata > Holothuroidea > Aspidochirotida > Holothuriidae > Holothuria > Holothuria leucospilota. Next base: position 43,408,019 of record CM055965.1, on the reverse strand, counting down.
ACGAATGAAAGCGGCGTTATTTAGCGTCGGATGTATGCATACCAGTGCCTTCATAGAATTGAAACTGTTATAACCTGTCTTTGTCATTCATAGATTGTTATTGTTCAACGAAGTAATTAGTCTTAATACAAACTTTCATCGAATATTTTGCTGTAGATCCATCCTAAGAAAATGATCAGACTTAGAGCTGCTTAAGAAGTATCTCAATCGTTGTAAATTTCTGAACAATTAATATTCCCATCACATCATAGCGGTGTATCACACCATACTACACTAGAAGCGGTGTAATATTATGCCACTATAAGGGGCTTCAGTTATCGTGCCCAACCATAACAGTCCCATGGCAATTTTCATTCCCAAAATAGTTGGGGCTAAGGTCACAAATATTTCCAAAACCGGCACCTTAAATTTCAAAGAATTGCACTCAAATTCGTCACTGCAGGGTCCTGTTTCATAAAGAATGATACTAGATATTATAAGTTTAATTATTACACAACAGCCATATATAATCAAACTAAAGATCGACCGCAGCTTTTTCATGAAACTGGGCCCCTATCTGTGTTTGAAATGTATGGGGGTGCAAGTGTGGTTAGAAGGAGTAGCCACTCAGGGCTAATGGAGGAGGTGCCATCGTCCCACCGCTCTCTAAAATCCATCTGGTTACGTCGCTGGAAAACAAGCTTGTAGGTCTAATTTGTATCAAGAGGGAAAATGTGGTAACATGTTTAAACTTTCATCTTCTAAATAAAATTTACGAAACTTGAAAGGGATGCCTCACTTCACAACTTTAACAGGAAAACAAAACTTTAAATCACTCTCATTCTCCGAACTTTCCAACACTCTAAAATAGGTTTAAGCGGGTCCAATACTTTGGAGTCGGGTCCCCGTGGACTCGATTAGTCGCCACTCCTGCAATGACGTCACTGACACAGGAACATAATACCTCAGCAGCCATAAGCTGTTGACTATAGCCTAGCCTCGAAATGTGAATAAGTGGACCTGAAGACTTACAACGTATGTGCTTCTCAACAGATGAGATACCTAACAGACAATGTCGGATAATCATAGTAGCCAACTGAAGGGACAACTTGCAATTGAACAATTGAATAGAGAAAACGATCAAAAGAGCCAGTTACTTTGTACTTCTTTATTACAACCTGTGAAATAATACAAATTTAAACTCTAAAATATAATTCTGGTATATATGTTTGGAGTAGGCCAATTGAAAATTATAAGAGTCGCAATTCCAAGAAATATGAAGTTGCTACTCCACTCCCGGCCAGGAGTAGCCACTCTGTAGTAGAGACGGGTAGCCTGTCCAAGCTACCCTGCGGAACGGACTCTGTTTGCTCAGCCCCTCTTTAATAGCATAATGCTTCTATAAACATGACAGACCAAGGAATATGCCATTTACCACCTGCTTCGTAGGCAACGTCCAAACCTATATATCGTGATTTTGTGCGCTGGGAGTAGGCCCGTAGCCAGACAAGGTACTGAAGGGGAGAAAAAGCTTCCAGGGTGAAATATTTTTCAGGGGGCAAGACTTACTAAAATGCATTGAGGCAATGGTAATGTTTTATCTTATGGGGGCGAAAATTTTCCAGGGGATTCCCCCTTGCCCTTCCCCCTTAGCTACGGGCTTAACGAGGAGGCCACGACGGTTACGTAATGGGTATAAGTGAAAGTAGAAAGTGGGAGAATGTTATTGTAGGCGTAAGTTACCGTCTATACCCCTCTCAAAACATCAGGTATACCGTGACATATACAGTGGGCTATTAGACCATCGTGAGTCACATTAAGTGCCCCTCGCATTTAATTGGATACAAGAAACCAGTCAACTTCCTTTTAGCCTCTTCCAACACGACGTTTCTTATCACTCCTTGACCTTAAAGCTGCTTGATCCTTTACATCATCATCATCATCATCATCATCATCATCATCATCATCATCATCATCATCATCATCATCATCATCATCATCATCATCATCATCATCATCATCATCATCGTATCTGTTTACTATGAGAAATGACATTTAACTTGATATACTTCATAAAAAAATGAACGTGTTCAATAATAAAAATACATCAGAGACCTGATCCTCTGAAAAGGCCTGTAGCCACGCGAGGTACTGGAGGGGCGAGATAGCTTCCATGGGGGAGAAACGGCATACTCATAACTTAAACAGTTAAAGAGATGTTTTACAGACAACAACGCATCACGCTCCTTCTGATTCTACATCCCACCTTTGGCCTTATCGTGATCTAGGGACCTGCGAATGCAAGTACTGTGCATGAGCTGTGTGACAGCCAGCATGACAGAATAAACAAAAGAAAAATTTGTGTCACGTGACTCAAGACGAATGGGAAAAATTTTAGGTGGGGTAGGAGGGTCACGGCCGTCGACAGGGGGACAGGGGCAATTTGGGGGGCCCGGGAAAATTGGTCATAAAATATATTATATCATATCGAATTATTTCCTCGTGAACACCACACTTACTTTGGTGAGAGGGGGACCGCATTGAAATTTTATACCGGGGCCCCGGTCGGCTGTCGGCATCTCTGAGGAGGGTGTTTTACCTAAAAACTTTCCCGGACTGGAAAGCCATCATGACCAAAACTTCTCTCTAAAATAGACCACCAATAACCCCAAATCGAAATTTCGAGCTGGAGGGGGAGGGGTGGGGGAGGAGTGGGGGAGGGGTGGGGGGAGGGGGAGACTGCCGTCCACAAACCAGTAACTCCTACGCTTATGCACGTGACGAACATTTATTCCGAGGCAATTGATTTCGACAGTGACTTTGATCTACTTTTAGTCCATCGATGCCAGGGAGAGAAATGTATCAGTGAAATGTCGTCTACTTTACCGGTGTTGTGAAACTGCGAATCAATAGCATGTTCAGGAAATGCGGATAAAACGTGACTTAAAGGTGTTTATGTTAAAGACACCTTGTTTGCTAGACAGGATAAGTCCTGAGAATTATTGCCAAGTATAAGTTTAATAGTATGTACATAACAACATTATAGGAGAATAACGCAGAGGCAATTACTTCATCCACAGGGAGATAGCTAGAGGGAAGCTAAACATGACTAAGAAAACAATATTCTCTCAATTTTAAAGATTTAAAGAATAAATGAAATCAAAAGGACACAAAAAAGCTAACAACAATGTTTGATTTCCGAGATATCAGATTATTTATGGATTAATTATTTTCATTCTTGATAAGATTTCCATGATTTTACCAATAAAATACAAAGTGTGTCAGTGCTAACGAAGTTACATCTGTAAATAATGGATGTAGTCTCTACGGAACGACTTAAAAATGTTCAATTTGTTGTGGTTCTATAACATGCATGGCAAACTTGCTGAAATTTATCATTTTTGAAAATAACAGCATTTGGTCGTAACAAACGAATGACTATATCTGAACAAGAAACAGATCATATTTAGCCTTTCATGGTCATGTTTACTAACTTTTTATTTCCGAGTACTTGAACTCGTGGCCATGCAAGCCATAGGCTTAAGAAGATTTTTAACATAAGGGGAAGGGAAAGGGGGATTGAGGATCAATAATTGACACTCTAAGCGAAGCACCACCATTGGTTGGCACGAAGCATACAAAGAAAATTTTGCAAAACTGCCTTCCAGATTTCAGGAAATGACACTTCTCAGGCCTTGTAAGTTGCATCTGAAAATTCATTATTTGTAGAATTATCTGCTTACAGAAAGAAAATACTAAACACTTTTTAGGCAAATAATGGTACTGAATGTTACTTACACTATAAATTTATTTTAACGCGGTAAAATTCAGTTAAAGATGGACAAGATGTTTGATTAAGGAAAGGTGATCCATCACTGATGTGCACACTTTAAGACCTGTTGCATGGGAGAGGTTTGTAAGAGGAGGGGTATGGGTGTGGGTGTGCCCGGTCCCTTTCATGAATTTTTGAAATTTGATTATGCGTAAAAAAGTGGTGGCATCTACACAGGAATTCGACTCACACAATCGGTCTGATTTTTCAGATTTTTTTAATATGTAACACTGAATTGAATTGACGGGACGATACGGTAGCCTTTTTCCATGTTAAGTACATTGTCCATGTTTGCTAAACTGACTTGCTAAAACTAATGTTGATATATTTTCCAGGAAACAAATTTATATATAAAGAATAGTTACACCGCTTTATGGTTTCATCTGCAAGGTCAGAGTCATGCGTTTGATAAATGCAGTGGCGCACTTAGGATAGTTGGCACCTGGGGTTGGCATTTTGGGGAGGGGGCTAAGGAAGTCTACAACCCCCTCTTCAAAAAAGTTTTGTTCAGATAGGTTGGCTTAGATGCAAAATGGTGCTCTCTTTGGCAAAACTTTGAACTGATTATACGTTTGTATTTTCTCACCATTTAGAGATTGTTCAGCTCTTGCATTGCATTCCCCAAGTCTGGTATCAAGGGCGAATTGCTTCCCTTAGGACGCCGGTTGGGCAAAAAAAAAAAATCTTAGGGACAGAAATGGAATGACCAAGGGGTCCGTCTCTAGGCCTTCAGTGTGTGTCAAGGAAGGTGATTTAACACATTTTAAAATGCATTTGATATGCACTAATAAGTTGACAACACAGATATATCACAATTTGATTATTTTACTCTATATATAGTAACATCGACCAGCCTAACGGCAAGTCGGCTTGATGATGCATGGGGTCTATGCAGGAGGACTAGATCAACGATGGCAGGGCTTGAATAAAACTTTGAAAAAAATAATATGATACGTACTTAGTTTTTATGGGTGCGTGCAAAGAGGGCTAAAAGGAGGCCTATCTTTTAAAGGCAATTTTGAAATCATCCAAAGTCTAATGCGTTTCATCGAAAGCTGTTTCTAATAGGACAAGGGGTCTATAGCTCTGTATATTTTTTGATAAGTACCGGTACCATATCTTCAATGGGGAAAGTGGAGGCAAGTTAAAGTCTGGAGTTACCCATTCCCCTTTATGACCCCTAGATCACCATTGTTTAGAGTATGCTTAATTGCAGGGGTGGGCTGCAAATGAAAGTTTTGGGCTTGTCTACACGTTATTGGTGAGAATGGGAAAAAAGTTTTCACTTATAAATAAATATCGAATGTTACAACCATTGCTAATTCTCAATACTTTTCGAGCTATTTGTTTACATGCTGAAATACTCAGCCTAAATATTTGAGCTTTTTTACAAATTATTGTTGAGAATGAAAAAAATCGTCAATTATAAATAAAAATAAAATGTGATAACAATATAGTTAATTTTCAGTGCTTTTCGAGCTTTTTGTTTATATGCTGAGACACTTATCCTCAATTATGAGGGGTCTAAAAGAGTCAAATTATTGGAGGCCGACCCCCTCCACCCCGCCTCCTAAATCTATGAAGTGCCAGCTTCCTTTCATTGGCAATACAGTACAGTCATATAATCGCAGTCAGATGTTTACTAACATTATTTCAAGTCATCCTGTATGGATAACTTTAGAATCGCTCCTTCATAGATCCTTCATAGATCCTTCTAAATGTATAAAAGAAATCTTGTAGGCTAATAGCATAGGTCTCTATGTCCAGACAGATTTTGAAGCCCCCCCCCCCCATCATGCACCCACCGGCCTTCCAACGCCTGCGTTTAGGAACTTTCGACTTCCTGATAAGTCATGTTTTACAATAAGCGATGTCCGTATTGATCATGGTTGCTGGAGTAGCTTGAACTTTCTATCTTTCATAATGAAAACAATAACGTCAAATAAAGAATACTTTTATCAAGATATTGCTGAAAGGTTCTGGATGAGTAGCTGCATCCTGAACTACATTGCTATAAGAGGGGTCATGGCTGGGGACATGGGGAGGGGAGGGGGTTAAGTCTGATGTTACTCGTCTTTTATTATGTGATGTAAATTTGCTTACTTCCAGATTGGTGTAGAATTATATTCGCCAAGGAAATTCATCCCTTTTGGTTAGCTAAGACTACAAATACTACGTAGTAACGTCCAATAAAACCATACGCGAAATAGTAAGGCGACATCTGTAAATTCGCCATATAATTAGTCATATGATATCTCTCAGCTTGTTCAAGCGAACCAATGTCAAAAATAATGACTTGGCTTTCTAATATATTACTGTCTCATAATATGGCAATAAATCACATTGGTGCATGGTATTGGATGACTTTCCTGATAGCCTAAATTAAAGATAAATATCTCTATACACTCAGGTGTACTTTATGGTTGATAACATTCTCAGTGTTCCATGTTTTGAATTTTTAAACAGACATTTGCACACACTTGATGAGTTAGTTACAGATAACACACATTAAAGCCTCTATTACCAATATATTCAGCGTTTTCTCTAGAGAACCAAGCTAGTTACTTTCAAAATCCAAAAAACCATTCTGTTATTGCATCTGAGGTTACATTCACACATGGAAACTGATGATCCTATTCCGTCTCCTGTGTAAGGTCAGGAAGACGACGTTGTGATTTGTTCAGCTATATTCGAGGCAGGTCCCTTGGAGCTTCTAGCCTTGAAGAAGTGTTTCGTTCAGTTCATCACTAGGAAAAAGTCAACTGACCGCCTATGTGGCAAAAACAAAAGAGAGACGCTACACAGGCTAAGGTCCCTATAGGCCCTACCATTTTACAAGAGTTCTCAGTACAACTTCTACATTTTCCGCAAATTTCTCAGCAAACGTACGATACTTCATTCATAACTTTTGTGCAAATGGATCTTCCTTGTGCTTATTTCAAACCATAGTTTTCAAAACAAGGCAGATAAAATATGCAAGAGTCGATTACGCGCGTTCAGTTACAGTCCTTTTCAAAGATGCAACAGTTTTGTCTCTCCATAAGTTTATCCTCAGTTTTTGGCTGGTAGACTATATTTAAAGGACAGAATTTCACTGTTTCAGACACTTTTCGTGTAAATAAAGTATTTAGAAAATTGTCGGTAAGAAATTTGATACCCTTTTAAAGAGTTTATCGTCAAGGTTAGAATTAAAGAGAAGCTTTTTGGAAGGTATGTAATATTCATGACCCAAATAAAGAGAAATAAAGCAGCATCTACAACTATTTGAAAAAGGGTGTAAAATTATAGAATAAAAATAAAGAAGTACCAAGCAAGTGCACTAACATTTGCAACAGAGTAGGAAAATGAAGATACAATTTAGTAGGTCTTCGTCATCTAGCATTGATATCGTTTCAAAAATGAACCAATATGACCAACCCCTCCCCCCCCCCATTGTGCGAGTGACTCTTAAAACCCCACGCATTGGTTGTCATTAGTCCCCGAAAGAAAGGTAAGCTTAATTTCAATTAAAATGCTCACTTAAACCTTCGTTATCACTGAAATCTCTGCAGACATTAACAAACTTTCTTTTTTACAGTTATATAGAGTTTCAGTGGAAGCATACCAAAGATGCTCAGGACGGTTCTTTACTTATGCCTTATTATTGAAATATTAAACAAAATTCTTAAGCCATTGGCAGAAACAAAATGTAAAAGGTAATATTTCCAGAAGTATTGTTGATATAATTTACGAACGAAAGAAAAAGCAATAAGCTCCTTAAACAGAATCTTTGACCAACATTGAATTTTACAATGTGAATGATGACGAGTCTGAAGTGTTTCTGTCAATTAAATGATAAATTAATTTTCATAAGCCCCTCCCTAGTCAGACATATCAGTGTAAGGAAAGAGATTTTGTGGAGGGTCTAGATAATTTCATGATATGAAAATTTGAAATAAAATTCTATATAGAGGTTAATGATTCGCTGCAACGGCATTGTAGGTCTATATTTGTAATGTTGACCCTAGCAACCCGTTCTGTTTTGAATACACGTGTAAATGTATTTCTTTTGTAAAGCTACCCTGGATTTATTGTCCTCTGTCTAAGGCAGGGTTGAAAAAGTGAATCCAGTCAAATGTAATCTCATCTTGAAAGTCCTTGTTGGCTACAGTGGTGTCAAATATCATTCCTAAATAACTGGTAAAGGCTGCAAGGAGTCTCATAAAATTAGCTTTTCTTGTCTTCACTGTGAAATACTTCCTGAATTGTACCGTTACCCCTCATGAAACATCCATTGCAATTTTAAGTTTTCAACGTAATATTTCTCTTTTCTGGGAGAAAATTATGTAACTTACAAAGTCTACAAAATTTATCCGAGTTCGATTTGTCGGCAATCAAAGACACTTTTTTGTTTCTTTATATAGGCATAAAGGCTTAATTCACTTCAATAGTCCATGCACGTAAACCTATCACTGTTATTACTTTTATGTTTGACGCGTTAGTGAAAATGTATCACAAATATTTTTGAAAGTATCATGGAATTTATTATCACTTTCTCTTACTATACAGTTATAATTACAATAAGGAAGCCAAGCAGTGAACGTTGATGTTAGAAACCTTTCGCATGTACACATATCTTGCGTACAACGCTTTTTTGTGTGTTGTACGCATGTGCAACGGAAGAAGTATAAGGGATTGACTGTTTCATTGCCCTAAAATGCCAGTAACGTATTAGTCACTACAATAAACAATTAGCAATCATACTTTAGATGAAAAGTCCTTTGTACTATATCCCTCTGCACGTAAAAACAGTGAACTGTTTCAAGAACCCTCAATCTTAAATTTGCAACATATTTTCACTGGATGACATTTTTACCTCCCTTGGACATTTGCATCCAAGCCTGCCGTTGTGTCATCACTGACTGTCGCTTGTCATTATTCAACATAAACTCTTGTTTGACAAAGATCAAGTAAAAAGACCATAATATGATCCATGAGTTTACTTGAACTTTATGAAACAGGGTTTCGTTGGGTTAATTAAAAATGACACAAAAATGGATTATTTGAAAGTCTGATTTTGCAAGGAAAGAGAATGTACATGAAAATCTGCAGTCTGTAGCAGTGCCTTCATCATGTAGGTAATTAACATATAAAGATGAGAAATCCCTTTCATATGGCTTATAGCTAACGCTTGTGAAATCGTGTGTTGTATTTCAGAACTTAAGAAAGTTTGTGACATCATAATGTTATTGAATAACGAAACATGTACATTATGATTAAGTCATATTATTCTGAGACAAACAGAAATTGCCCTATTTCTTGTGATTAATATTTGTATAATGAAAACATGGTCACAATTATAGTTTTATTTATTAAAAACGATCTAAAACATCCAATTCAATATAAGCGCCAAGCAATGGTAGTAAATTTATATTTAGCACAAAAAAGATAATATAAAAAGGCCTCTATGACATACAGACTTAAACTCGATCTAAAGTTTGGTTTATCAAATAATCGGCCAATAAATATCAAGTCTAAGATTGAGTGTCACTCGTTATAAATAGTATCCAGCTGTCAAGTGTGTTATTACTGATTACTTGTTGTCGTCAACATATTAAGCAGTATAATTTACTATAGGGTGTTTATAATAAAAGTTTTTCATATTTTATGTTGACACAAAGTTATTATGTTGCAAAGGAAATAGCCACAAGTACTATTCAAGTATTATACAATCCAATGTATGTTCATTGGTTTAGTATTAAACCTACAATGTGGAAACGTTAACGATCAAAACTGAAAAGAGACCGGCCACAAGGTTTAGCACGAAATTTGAAGTAACAACAAAATAAGTAATGACTTACGGTTTCGTTTCTCTGGAAGACCATACTACTGCCTGTTAGAAGTGATTGTCACGTAGCTATCATTTCTTATTACTATTTGAGGACTCTCTAAATTTTATATTTTTGTTTTGGCTTATTAATGGCTAAAATGGCAGCAAACAGTGACAGGAAGGATATATTTGAGCTCGCAGTCAATTACAGTTCTGTTGGTCAGCAAGTTTAGAGACAACCTCCCTGAGGCTGTAGGGATGAAAGAATGACTGGAAACAATATCTGATCTAGAATACAATAGAATAACGGACACCGTTTCATTAAGGATGACCAAATTTTTCCATTGCAATCCCAATGCGGGAACGCTGAAAGTAGATCATCTGGCTTTATATTTAAGAGTAATTTTTCTTCTTTGATAGCTTTTAGAAGAGCTTCTTTCAGAAAATATGAACATTTATTCAAAACAGAAGGCTTCCATCTACTTTTTTGTTCAGATCAAGTTCATCGAAGGTGCAATTGATCTATACTTCTTATCAATATGTTTAACATTTCCCGTGCTTCTATTACTTTATTCACATTCTTTCCACTACGTACTGAAAACCGGAAAACCTTTTAATCCTGAAAAATGAAGGCAGATACCAGTTTCAGTTTCAGTTTACCACAAAACGGTATATTCCGAAGTCACTGTCCCTCTGTCCTTCAGCCCAGTTCCCTTCAACCCAATTCAAACATACCAAACTACTCTTAAACCATGGCTTTGTGATTAACTCTACCACAGTAAAGTCCAGTTATCTTATTAACTGGCTCTTCAGATAACTTTCCTTAAGGTTTTTTTTTTCCCGGAAAACATCTAAAGAAAGACTCTTGACTCTTAGGTTAAGTATTCCTCATAGGACACTACTGGGGCTAAAGACAGTACTTCGTCTTTCTTCCATGTACATGCTAGTACCTTTCCTTGTAAGCTGTATTTAAACGAGTGTGTACTTGCAATTAATTTTAAAAGTATCAGAATTAATGAGCGTTAATCAATTTGTACTTTAAACTCAAACTAAGACAATCAACCCCAAACTACACGAACCCCTGCAAACACCTTATCTGATACCACACAAATATATATGGTTATGATATTAAATCATACAAAGTACCCTTACGAACTGCGGTCGGTCAATTTATATAAGATTAAGATTGCTTGTCTTTGTAATTATAGTCGTATAAAAAGGTTAAAGAAAATCGTCAAAAAATGCTTTCAATGGAAACAAAATAGGGAAAAGGCATGTATAAAGCCTGCTAAGCCCTCATCATAATTTAGAATTTCCGTAGCCTGTAATCACTTAATTTAAGACTGTGGAACAAGGAGAATGTGGGGGGGGGGGGGACCCGCATGGCTCAAATGACGCCTTCTTGAAATCAAAACCGCGGTTTGAAGAGTTTTACGAAGTTGAGCAAAAACACCGAAAGTTGCTTTCAGCCTGTCAGTCTAGGCATACGAGGGTTTGTCCCTTAATCAGTTTGATCGTCTGTGAGGTCAGCAAGTTATATGAACAAACCATGGAGCTGCGTCTTTCACAACCAACTCTGCTCTGCCTTGCAGGGTGTTATCAGTGAACTGCAGATGTTAAATTCCCTATAATTAGCGAACAGTAATGACATTTATTTTGCTCTATACTTTTCCGTCCTTTAATCGACATGTTTTTGCTCTGATTTGGGCTACCGACCAATTACCCTCCTTTTTGTCCCTATTCTAATTAGTAACTGAAAGACACCATCGTTTTGCGAAGGCCATTCGAGACTGAATCCGAATTTTGTGTTTTCCATGAACCAGATGTATTGCTTTGAAATTTACTGGCTACAATACCCCCCCCCCCCATACACACACAGTTGTGCTTTACATACTGTTTGAGGACCTCATTGTTTTCTCTATTGTGTTTGGCTCCTTAACCTTAACTTTAACAACAGACTCTCTATTGTTAAACTTCTGAGGACATAAGAAATCTATTGTATTTCCTTCTAAGGACCTGAAATCCATTGTTTAGGTCCTCAGGCTCAATCTGAATGGAAAGTAAGTGCGCGCGCGCAGACTCCTACACTCCACTGATGTTGAAGGTCCCAGTGGTACTTGTTTCCCCCTAAGAAACATCCTTGCCTGTACGTGTTTGTCTGCCCCCACATAGACCCTTTTCCAAATAGCAAGTACAAAGGATTGTGGGATCGAGTTTTGGTGTGTGTCGTTTTCGTCAATGGCATTTTACTGTGGACAAAAAAATGCGTACTTAAAGTCTATCCCATAACCCTTTGTAGTTGCTATTTGGAAAAGGGTCAATTGTGAGCTAGAAAACGTCACCAAGTTTCACCATGCTGTTCCTAAGCTTATATAATCTCTGCTTTTACCATCAAGTAGCATCACTTTATCTCCGAAGCCTAGTAAGCTTTGTTAAATACATTACGGTAATTACAAGTTTAAAGCAGATAACATAGCCGATTAGTTTTACTTGTTCTCGTTATAGCTGCATTCATAATCAGTCATGTTTACTGGTTCTATGCAGCTTAATGTTTTAATAAAGTTAATACATTATCGTCGTACGTAGATAACGGGACTGTATAGCCGTTATCAGTCTCATCTTAACTTATTCGAGAACAATTGCTAACAATTCAAAACTGCTGTGTTACGCTTGACACTCAGTGGTCTAAGAATACACCCTCGATTATGATTAATGAGTTTACATTTTATCTTATCTACATCGTGTCTACTTGAGACCTTAATCTGTTATGATTTTGATCACGGATTAATTTAATACAAATAAAATTGTAACACGTACGATTGAGTTATAAAGATTATAAAATGTAATAAGTGCGTGAAAGATATGACCCACCTTGCTCAATTACCAACACCGTCAAATGAATCCACTTAATATTCCATCCAAAACGCAAGCAAACCTATATTCTCTCCATCTAGCCTACATCTCTACGAAAGAAAAATGAAACGGAATATCCAGGGTGTGAGGTAGCCTATGTATTCCTACCATTTTTTCATGAGCTGATCGATGTAATTCTATCCCTTTGAACTCAAGAACAAAGTACTACCTACTTTCATGATGCAAGGGTGTAGTACAACAATACACACGAAAGCTAATTGAGTTGTAGTCTTGTTTTCCCCTATAGTATGTGATCAATTCGCGTGACGTGTCAATGTCCTTCCACACCTGTAAAGGTTAATAAACGCACATGGCTAGACGTAATGAAAGTTACAGCTAAATCAGTGTCAAGGTTATAAACTCAAATCTGCAGAGGGGCCAACAGATAAATATGACAAGAGTCTATATCAGTGTTCCCCAACCTTTTTCAGTCCCCCCCCCCCCCGAAAACGTAAAGCCTTGATCGTGAATATAGTCGGAGGAATATTTTTGAAATTGGACACCAGGGGCTCACGGAATTGTAGAGTTTTCCCCAAGAGTCTCTAATGGGGTACAAGGGCAACGTCTTGGCGGGAGACCAGGAAACAAACCCGCTGGGAGCCCACGGGTATTTATAAAATTGCAACTCAAGATTGAAGGACTGTAAGTCAAATTTTGACAATCGTCCTATTACCTAATAACCTTAAATGCGCCCTAAAGAGATTTCACAAAAAACATCATTAAACCATTTTACATTTCAAAAGTTGCTAACGGAAGTTCCTTCTGATGCTTCTAGGGATTTGTCTTGTGGGTGGGAGGAAGAAGGACGGTATGGGCGGTATGGGGCTTTGAAAACTTCTGCCACCCTAGCTGCCTTACAGGTGGTAATAATGAGAAAGACCAAATTGTCCCACCGAAAAATTGCATTTTGAAAATATTTCGACGTTTTGCTTCATTGTACATTGCAAAAGTTATCTATAATGCTACAGTTATCTGTAATTGTCACTTCTGTCAGTAAGTTATATCTATGGACAGCAGCAAGAAAAAGCACTTTCGAGGAAAAAGTGGAGGGGGTAATTTTTAGCCATGTCCCCTTCGCTTACACTTTTCCTTGTCACCGATGGAAATATGAGGGTCCTCGCCAGGGAATTTTTAAAATTAGAGTCTTTTAGATGCGATTTCCTGGCATTTGGCATTGAAACAATTAACAAACTTGGTAGTTCAGCCTAGGAGAGAATGTTAGACTAACTCGACTTCTTGACATTATTTTATCTCCTATTCATGCAAACCAATTTGAGAGGGCAGATAGAGGAATCCTTTTGGAATCTGGTAAAGCTCTGGGTTTAAATTTAATATCACTTTTTCTTTTATTAAATGCCCCATTGCTACCCCGTAGCGGTCATTACCCCCTTGAGTTCCGAAAACGCCTTTAGGAGTGATAACACACCATTGGGAACCACTGGTCTAAATGACCCAAGTCGGTCTTGGTAACTCAAGAAAGGCTTTCTTAGCAATTTCATCCCTGGCAACTCCAACGTTCAGCGTTTTCATTTATTTTGTAAATGCGGCACCTTTCTTCTTGACAGAGCTTACGCTGTTGAAGTCGCAGAATGTCACATCGCCTTCAGTCCCCTTTTTCATACTAACAGGGGTCTAATATGGCCGAGGTAAAACAAAACTGTTCTAATTATGCTCATTTAAATCAGAGGCACTTCTTCACACATGGTCCTTGATGATCGTCAGATGAAGTCCCCGACCTGTAGTTAAACTCAGGGCCGCCGACAGGGGAAACAGGGGGTCAGGGGGCAAGGGGGACAAATGTCCCGGGGCCCGGGGCAATTTGAGGGGCCCGGCAAAATTGGTCATTAAATTATATTATATCATATCGAATTATTTCCTCGTGAACACTACACTTACTTTGGTGAGAGGGGGTCCGCACTGAAATTTTGTACCGGGGCCCGGGTCGGCGGTCAGCAGCTCTGGTTAAACTAAAACAGTCTCTCTATTAAACAAGAACTGATAGATATATGACGCAACGACAAACTTCGACACAATGCGTAGGAAAAATGTTGCGCAACGTAAGAGATAGCGATTTTCGTTTTGCTTGCAGGCAACATTAAAACATAAAAGTAATTTCTTCGGTTCTAAACAAATCATCCTCGTGGTATAAATAACGTCTCTGTGCCTTTTAAACAGTTATACCTAAGGAGAGTTTCTCTACTCCTTGCCCTACACAAAGGTGCCTCCAACTTTTATGCATTGATCCAATATTATTCCCAGAGCTGAAAAAGTTGATCGTTGAGTACTGGGACGGATTCAGGATTTTTCGTGCCGGTATGATGGGTTGGTGGGGGAATTCTATAATTGTTGTCCAAAGGCATTGCCTGGAAACCTACCATTCATAGACTAAACTCGCATTGAAAAGTCCATTCGTTGCCGAAACCGGGAAGGACGGAACCCCTCTGTAAAACCACTTTTGTAACAACGACCACCTTAGTAGCAATTATCGCCCACTTTTGTCACAATTATGGCCCATTTTGTCACAATGGAGGCCACGAGTTTTGTCACAAGTCTTCCACTTTTGTCACAATTTTACAGGTCACCACTTTTGTCACACACATCACCCATTTTTGTCACACCCGGCAATTGACTTGGGAAGATAAGTATTTTGAGGTTATACTTAAGCTTACTGAATAAGGACCCTGACTCAGCGATTTCAATCAACTTTTGATGAATATGGTGAATACGTAGAAGAGGGTCCTTTGAAAAAAATATTTTAAAATAACATAAACAACCGTAAAGCGTATCTGATTGTTCGGGGCAGGGACTTGGCTCCAAACGGGTAAAATAGCACACATTTCGGGTTTAAAAAGCTAAGTAGGGAATAAGGGAGAAAGAGAGGAAATGGGCTAGGGAAAAGTGGAAGGGGCAGAGCTTATATTATATAAAGAACTGGAGAGAACCAAAAAGAAGGAGAGTATAAGATGAAAAGCACTTGACAGTGTAAAGAACTTGGGATGGAAATGTATACCGTCAATCTTCACGGTGAAAATCTTAAACAACAGTGAAACAAAAAAAAAAATCTGTACCAATTTTTATTATTTAAATGCCAATCCTTAATTGGTATACATTACGGTAATGTGACAGGAAACATCCTGGACAAATGATGACAAATGGTGACTTGTACAGTAAGTGGTTCAGAAGCAAGCAACTTACACACAGTTGTGTGTGATTCCCGTATGGCCATGAGAAATTTTAATTTCAGTACCCCTGCTCAAACCAGACTAGCGTGTGTACACTTGGGCTTTTGTGCCTCGTACCTTTGTGATGGGCAGAAGGGAGCGAGGCAGAAAAGAGATCGTCTTTGTTAACTCATACTTTTGTACTGGGCAGGAGGGAGGGTGGTAGAAAAAGGTATTGCATGAGACTCCAACATCTTTAGAACACCCTTGCTTTCATGCCTGCTTGCATTACAAAATTTCAGCTAACGGGTGTCTTACTGCCATGCTCTTAAAACTAAGTTCAAAAAAATTCTATAATGTGCTTCAAAACATTTTAAGAAAAAACTTTTACAAAAGATTTTATACATCAGAAAACGGTAGCATTTTCCAGATATGTCTGCAAGTATGCTCTTTCCCCCTGAACCATCCTTCATACAACAACTTCTTCTGCAATCTTATCCTCTCGAATACAGACTTTGCCGAAGAATGTACTCAGTTTAAAAAAGCTAAGAAAAACAAAAAAAAATTGAGACATGTCATTTTAAAATCCTTGTAATTATTGAGAATCATTGTCACGTCCGGCGATAATCCTCCTGGAAGAAATATTAACCTATGTGTTTATTTGTCATGCAATCTGTTTTTCACTCTCTTTGCATTGTCTTCGTATCTAATCTTGGAATACATTAATAATTATGGAGTTGGTCTAGCACATTCATCCTTGGTTTCGAAGGCATTAAAAAATTTGGTTTCGTTTATGACTACATGTATGCAGTTAGATAGAAACATAAATTTGTTAATATACAGGATCTCACAGATGGAAGGACGTGTACTGAAACCCTAGTCGGGGATGGATGACGTGTTTATCCCGAGAAAATGTGTAAATATAAATTTCAGAAAATAAGATGTACCCACGTTGAAATTTTAAGGAGAACAAACCCTCTCCTAACAATCTACACCTTATCTTCCGTACCCCGGATGGTTTGGCAGCAACATAATGTACGGAGACAAGGATAAAGCGAGTAAACCAGAATGCAAAAATGCATTGTGGTTTCGATGATTCATACACACCTACAGTATCATGGAATTACAGTACTATGAAGTGACTGCAAACTTTATTAAGGCCAGACCCCTGATGACCCCAAATGACCTTTGACCTCCACCAAAAGTGATAGGGTTCTTCCTCTCACCAGTAGGCATCTACATACTAAGTATGAAATTCATCCAACTTCCTATGTCAAGATATCATGTTACCAGGGTTTTCAGGGTTTGACCCCCGGTGACTCCTGATGACCTTTGACCTCCACCAAAAACAATAGCATTCTTTGCCTTCCATAACTCATCTACATACTATGCACAAAATTTATCCATGCTTCCTACATCAAGATAGCGTGTTAACAAGGTCTTCAGTTTGACCCCAGTGACCCCAAATGACGTTTGACCTCCACCAAAAACAACAGGGTTCTTTCTCTTCCCATAATGCATCTACATACTAAGTATGAAATTCATCCAAGCTTTCTAACTTGAGATATTGTGCTAACAAGGTTTTCAGTGTTCGACCCCCAGTGACCCCAGATGACCTTTGACCTCCACCAAAAACAATAGGGTTCTTCCTCTTTCCATAATGCATCTACATACTAAGTATGACTTTCATCCAAGCTTTCTACCTTAAGATATTGTGTTAACAAGTTTTTCAGAGTTTGACCGCCGATGACCGCAAATGACCTTTGACCTCCACTAAAATCGATAAAGTTCTTCCCATTTATATAACACATCTACATACTAAGTATGAATTTTATCCAAGCTTCCTACATCGAGATATAGTGTTAACAAGGTTTTCAGCATTTGACCCCTGGTGACCCCAGATGACTTTTGACCTCCACCAAAAGAAATAGGATTGTCTGCCTTACCATAAGGCATCTACATACTAAGTATGAAATTTATCCAAGCTTCCTACATCGAGATATCGTGTTAACAAGGTTTTCAGTGTTTGAACCCCGATGACCCCAAATTACCTATGACCTGAACTAAAATCAATAGGATTCTTCCTCTTTCTATAACACATCTACATACTAAGTATGAAATTTATCCAAGCTTCCTACATGGAGATATCGTGTTAACAAGGTTTTCAGAGTTTGACCCCTGGTGACCCCAAATGACCTTTGACCTCCACCAAAATCAATAGGATTCTTCCTCTTTTTATAACACATCTACATACTAAGTATGAAATTTATCCAAGCTTCCTACATGGAGATATCGTGTTAACAAGGTTTTCAGAGTTTGACCCCTGGTGACCCCAAATGACCTTTGACCTCCACCAAAATCAATAGGGTTCTTTCTCTTTCCATAACGCATCTACCTACTATGTATGAAATTCATCCAAGTTTTTAACCTTGAGATATTGTGTTAACAAAAGATTTCAGATTTTGACCCCTGGTGACCCCAGATGACCTTCGACCCCCACCAAAAACAATAGGGTTCTTTCTCTCAATATGGGGCACCTATGTACCAAGTTTGAGAAGTGTCAGAGTTTCCCTTCTTGAGATATCGTGTTAACGAGCAAGTGTCACAAACACACATACACACATACACACACACGCACACACACATACATACATACATACATACACACGCCAGCACAGTTGCATAGGTTTCTCTTATCATCGAAACCAAAAAGGGACAGTTTCAAATCGGTTAACACACACCAATAGTATGGTGTGATAAAGGAAACAGCTTAATTATTGATGGAAATATCTCAGTTGATTGTAGATGAAAGCAAAATGGATGTTACCATTCTACTGAGAGCAACTGCCATGATCAAATTTTACAATTGCATGTTTTTCATAAGTTTAACCGTTTATTGAATAGAGTAAAAAAGAGATCGGGCTTTACTCATATCCATGTTAACTTACAGCTCACAAATGAAAGCAACTACCCTACAGTGAGCACACAAACGTAACTTTGCCTTGTCATAATGTGAATAGATCATGCGTGGAAGGTATCATTCTTTCACACTTTGCCTACGGTTCAGAGTATCCACCCAGAACACTAATGGCTCCAGAGTAATTGGGACAATCGAAATATAGGCTATTTGGATATTAGCCTCCGTCCAACTTTTCATGGACCGATCATGTCATGCAGTATATGCCTTCGGTCTGCTTGCCTTGCGAGACTTATCAGGATGAAGTATGACGAACAAAAAGAAACTTGCTTCCCTTTTTACAGAAAAGTTCAACTTGTAAAAAACTTCATCACCTCCATCTGGAAGTAACATGTTGTCTCAGTAATAATTCCATTAACCAATTGATTTACATGGCACATTAAGGTCATCATCTGTTTAGGTAAAGCATTCAAAGACACACCGATGATTGTCAGTTCTGCACACATACTGCACCGTACTTACCCAGTCTTATATACCTTTCAGGGACGTGTATTTTCATGTTTAAAAAACAATTCCATCTGTCTCTATCCAAATATTGGAAGTCAATGTTATGTTTGAAGGGATACCTATCTAAATAAAATAGTCATGGTTCGATCTAGCTCTGAAACTACATTATTTGTACACTTAATCGTATCGGAAACCCTGGAAGACTATGTACTTTTCCCTTGTAATATGTTTTGAAATGTCTCATAGTCCCATTAAAACCAAATAGAAGAATCCGAGTATGATGTAAAAAGTCGATCTAAAAGGTAACGCTGTAGATCCCAGTTTGTACTGAAACCTGTATCTGAGCCTCTGTATAATGATGGAGTTTGGTATCCGCTGTAAGTTTGATCACTTTTGGGAATCTTTACACAGCTCTTTTATGAAGGCTATCAAACTTCAAGAGCAAAATAGTTAATGTGTGCCAGACCTACCATAGATCTGAGCTCGGTGTCTTCTTTGTGACACAGTCAACTTAGATTACAAATAGGAATGGTCGATGTGGATTTGGTAACATCTATCTTACAATTATAATAGGCAATAAATTTACCCAAATTTTTGAACAGTGACCAACTTCTCTGATGCAAAGTCCGGTAGAATTATTTGACTATCTTTCACCGTTTTAAAGATGTGCGTTTTCAAAGTTTGACTATTTCTGAGCTTTCACATTATTAATGCAAAACTAATGACAACGAGTAGTGCACAGTGTCTGTATTTTTGCTAGTCCTGAATAAATTATCCGTTAATTACTTACCAGCTACTGGTAGTATCTAGTTTAAGGCATAATGTTGATATTTTCTATACAGTAATAGCAGTAATAGTAATTTATTTTCTCTATTACCTTACCTTAAAACACGACCTCAGATCTCCTTACAGAACAAGGTAAACCAAAAAGGGGTAATAACAATTAAACAAAATTAGTCCAACTTGTTTTGTATCAAACCATGTACCTGTCCCATTCATTTTTCTTTTTTGAAGTAAAATTTCCAAGAACCTACTACATAGAAATCGTATGCGCAGACCTTGAAATAACTTATTTTAATGTTCTTGTTTCCGCCTGCAATAATTAAGAAAAATCCCTTCAGTTCCTAATTAGAATGTTAATTTCGGACATCCCATTAAATGCTTTTTTACTGTGGCCCCAAGATATGTGGCCAGTGGAATTTGCCAGGCCTGTATACAATAGGTACCACAGCTCGGTCTTCTTTTGAGTTAATCACTTTGCTACTTTCCCACAGCAATATGTATTTTCCTGGTAACAGGATTGCTCTTACCTTAGGAACTGTTACTGAAATAGTTTGATTCTTGCAAATAACCAAGGAAAAAAGGGGTTGGATGAAACAAAACTGAAGAGAATCTGTTGATCCCCTTTTCCTGGATACTTAATGGGACCATCCTCTTTAATGTGACCGTTTGGAGACATAATCCAAATTTTGAGTCAATTATTGTCGTAACTTGATTTGATTGTTTCATTTTTCGATACGATGGCTGAACAGACGGTAGTTATGACATTTATAAGTTCCTTGCACCATACTTTGTAACTTTTTTTTTTCATTTTGGCTTTTTTGACAGTTTACATGAATAAACACTGTCACGGTTCTATTACGAGTCGAGGGGACATTATCAAGTCGCAAGACACCCTGTACTACGAACCAAATTCTAAGTGCGAGCTCATTCTGATGGCTGGTGGGAACAGTAAAATACTTTTACAGGTAAGTGGCTCAGTTCAATAAATCACAGTAGCCGTGGATAATGGTAGCAATGCCTTTAATTAGGTTGGTATCATCGTCCTAGTCGAGTAAGCCATTTCTGGAAACACATTATACAAATAATGAATGTTTATGAGTGCGATAGTATGAATTATTTCATGAGTTGAAAGAATGAACGTTCTATTCAACGAGGCAAAACCGAGTTGAATAGAACGTTAAATCTCTCAACGAATGAAATTATCCGTAGTATCGCACGAATGAAAAACATTCATTATTTGTTTTATATAACACGTTATAACTTTGATGCAGTCGTTGGTTAAAGGATAGTGGCGTCACCAGACTTTTTCATTCTGGGGGTGCACAAGGGGGGCACAACAGTTCGATAAGGGGGTACAACTAGAGAGCGGCGTATGCAGTATGTTGTGTGAACGCCGGCCTGGGGGAGGGGTTGAAAAATTAGGTGTCCTTAGATGCAATCTGGTGCCACATACGTTACCTTTTTGAAGTAAAATTTCTGTCAAAAAATAACGAATTTTTAGAAACCAAAAAAAAATTATGCATGGATTGAGAAATTTTTATGAAAGTGAAAAAACGTGCATGTGTATTGCCGAGTCAACGATCAAATATTCGTTCGATCGTGGACTTTTCAATTAACGTGAAATTCTCATGATCCACAAACTGAGTGATTGGAGACTTACGGGATTAAAGTGATCATAGAGTTTTGTATCATATATTTCTCTTTTAAAATTTTTTGGAATTATTTTTTTCGAAGAAGAAAATACGGAAAAGTCTCCTTGAAATTGCTGGCACTGAGCTTGCATTACAATTCGCAACGCAAGTGGCAGGCAAATTCCATGGTACTGTACGTAACAAACAACATCATTCACTGTTTTGGTTAATGAGTCCGCGAGGCAGACATTTCCGCTACACTTTATCAAGGCGTGTACTCACACCTATTGAAGCGGCGAGGATTATGGATAGATTACCAAGACCGATGCTCAGCCTCCGACACAGAGAACACTGTCTGCTTTATGAGATGGGGCCATTTTGTTATTCGAAAAAATACAAATTGCTGCCTTTTCTTGTCCTAAGAAGAATCAAATCATATGAAACATGGTAGTCAAATATTCTAACTACAGAACTTACAGAAGATCTATACATTTTTTTTTTCAAAATCTCAGATCTCAGTTGGGGGGCACACGGGGGGCACAATGTTTTCCAGGGGGCACGTGCCCCTGGTCCCCCCTTGGCGACGCCACTGTTAAAGTTGTCTTTTGGCGGTCACTATGGTTGTGTTTGTCCGTGTGGTAGCTCCGGTTTGTCGCTTGCTAGCTACGCGTTTATGTGCCTATTACGTACGATATGCAATGTGCGATCCCCACAGCTGCATTGATTTATTGAGTTGCCCTATAGTGTGTACGTATCGCAGTGATAGCTGACGTCACCGCCGTGTGGTATACTAGTAGCCCGTGTGTTATACTAGACTATTGCACGATGGATAACACACGTCAGTGAAGATAGTGCCGAATGACCTATGGCATGTGACCACCAATCCTCCAACCAAATGTAGAGAAATTAATAAGGGGTTATGTAAAACAATATGGTATACATTGAAAAATCAGTAGACAAACCAAAGACTACATGCGTATGAAAGAAAAACAGTGCAGGTCTGTTATGCGAAAAAGTTAACTACTTGCAAGTGGCAGTAATGCACCAACGATTTCCAAGGACGGGGGCATGGTTTAGGTAATGTAGATGCACTTACCAGCTTACTGTACATCACGAATTTTATCGGATTGTATCCAAGGGTGGGATTTGCACCAACTGCTGACTAGTTAAAGAGTAACCATATGCATCACGCTTTGGCAAGGAGCATTAGAAAAATAATCCCGAATAAGAAAATGACAACAAACGATATACAACTTTTTCCACACTTAAAAGATGGTGTCGCGCAAACAGGTTGAAATTAAATAGCACATTACTTTTCTCCAATAAATTTGGAGCACTGAGTGTTTCAAATATTTCAGAGAGGGCACACCGATGAAAAATACCATCCTCCAGTGCATCAACAGTAGCATTAAGATATGTCATCTTGCAGTGATGTTAATGAGATATCAAATAAGAAGATTTCGGAACTTAAAAATTGATACCAATTTATTTTTATCTTCCAGATTCTTGACATAAACATTGTTCCATCGGGTTCCAACTGCCATGCGAGCTATCTAGAAGTCTTTCCTGTTGCAGGTTCATCCAAGAATCTCTTCCTATGTAATAGATCTACGGTTCCAAAACTTATTACGTCCAAAGGATCTTACCTCCGCCTTCGTCTTGTGAACCAAGGAGACCGTGTTGGAAGAGGTTTCTACGGAGTTTTCGCCACCACCTACCCCTCAGGTAAATGACGAAAAAATGAAAATAACAATAACAATAATTATAGGGCTTTACAATATCAGTGGGATCTCAAAGGGTTTTCCAGTTTTGCATCAATCTTACATTTCCGAAGCGGTCTCAAGCCCCAGCTGGTCATGCCAACCTGGGACCATAAGTGATATCCATTCAGGTGTTCACGGTTAAAAAATAACAAAATAGTGTACCACTCCTGCTCCGGTCTCTTATGGTGAGTAAAACGAGATAACAGGTCTCATTTCACGGTCTTTAAAATGACCTGACTGCGGTAAAACCCAGCTTCCCTGCTGACATTAAGTTACTCTATCAATTGGCTACCTAGTCCGTCGAACTCCATGTATTGAGAAGGATAAAACGGACAATATGATAAAAAGGACAATACTACAATACTTCTTTTCTAGAAATGACATTACATCCCAAGCAGGGCAGTCAGACGTTTGCTTACGTGTGGTGTAAACCTCTTGGTTCTTGTCTTTTAGTATTTCTAAGGTAAAAATTAATAACCATTTCAGTGGATATGGTAAATGGTAACAGGTAACTAAAGAAAAGTTGCAATGGAAATTCAAAGAAGCCCAACATTGTCTAATTTCTACAACTCTTTCATAATATAACGTGTTGAATATCACCATCAAATGTTACTGACTGTATTAAAAGCTGAAAGCATAACCGCAGACTCTCTATACCTTAGGTGAGCAAAGTTTAAACATCCCTTTTTGAACAGTAAATTATATTAAAACACGTTTTTGTCGAATATAATGGTCCTGTAAAGTAATTAGCCTATATAAGAGTTCCCACAGTGCAGCTGTTCATGTCAATTGGCCTATTTTGGTGCCCATTCTTGACCAATTCTTTAGTCGGATGTTCTGAAACTAACCTGTAGCCGGGGGAAGGGGCTATTTCCCCAACTTTGTAGCTGACTCACTTACAGACCCTAATAATGAAACCAGACAAGTGCCCTCAGTGCTTAAGACATGCTCCACCACACCTTAGCAACTGGCCTTGGTCTCAGGTTAAACCCTGGTTTCTCCCACTTAGGCCATAAAAAATAACGCCACAATGTGTACTCCTTAGCTAGTTTTTCATTACTTGCATCCAACTGTCCAGCCCTTGGAATTTGCTGTGATGGAGATATTGGTCAAACACAATTCTTAACATTGCAAATGAGAAAAGGGTTATAAAATACTACAACCAGGTAGACTCGTAATTTGAGTACAATATCTTGAGTGGGAGAACAAGCGCATTGCCTCTGGTTATGAGAATGCGTACGAGTGCAGGTCATTCTCATGAGAACAAGTACAAAAGTTTGCGTTAGTATCAATCCTCAACTTTCAAAAAATGTCAGTGTGAGTTCAAAAATTTGCAAACCTATTTTTTCACGAGAACGAGTGCAGGCAAATGTTGCAAAGCGTTAGTACGTGTGCACAGCATAGTCAATACAAGTGTGCAGCTCTGTCGCTGATATCTCACTTACACCATACAAACGACCACTTATCACTGCTGCTCGTTTTTTTATTTTGCGTATCCCCTCCAGGTAAACCCCTCTCCTGTCGATACCCTGAATATCACCAATGTTCCAATGGATACTGCATTTCTCATGATTTAACATGTGACACGGTCAACCACTGTGGAGACAACTCGGACGAAGACCCATCTCTCTGTAAAGGTACGCACTTTTTATCGTCTGAAATGTCACCTTATGAGCAATTAATGAGACAAATTGTGAGTTGATCAACCAAGCATGCTTGCATAAGACTAAATGAGAGCTTAACTGGCATATGTATAAGGTATATTGTACTCCTGTACCCATATGCCTAGGCTTCTGCATGATTCAACTCAATAGCACCCTCAACCAGTTGTGCTAGAATCATATTTACACTTTCAATCTTTTTATCCTTGTATACTGATACATTTCTCATTTTAACGAGCAGAAGGGCTTGTTCATCTTGCAATACTTCCTTTTGTAATATTCGACTTAAAATCTATGATTCATTTTCTGCCACAGATAGGAATTTACTCTTCAAAGCATTGACCGGAACTTAATCGTCTTCCATTTCTCAGTCCTCATTTAAAGTAAAATAACAATTTTTACATAGGACTAGTCTCGCCACAGAAATAATAATAGCTACTATACATAAATACATACAGGAGGTATTAAAAAGAGTCCAATTATTCAAGGCAAAACAATGAACAGGCAATTTTCAGGCAATTTGAACAGGCAATTTTCAAATGTCAGTTCAACTTCCTGCACATATATTTACATCTGTGGACTTACATTGAGGCAATTAGTAGCTACCCTTATTCTAAGGTCTCCGACTGCTTGATTAGGGACTGAGACCACACACTACTCGTGACTTACGTGATTGAATAATTATTAACCATTAACTGACAGAATCAAACCTTAATCCTATCAAGTACATTTTCAAGAATCTCCAACAGTAAAACAGGTAAGTCCACGAGAATGGACTTCTAGTGCATTCTAGGGAAGTCCACCAGAATGGACGCCAACTAGACTACTCATCTACTTTAGGAGTCGACGCCCTGTAGAGTCAAGGTCTATTATACCAAAGGTCCACTAGACCGAGCATCTACTTTGTGAATTGCACTTCAATCAGGGAGCTGCCACTACCAGAGTGGCAGCTCCCTGATCCAATTAAGCTTAGGGTGACAGTTACAATTATTGCTGCAGGAGCTAGGGTTAGTGAATTCGAGGACCTTCAGACTGGCTAGCATTCCATTTAGTGGACCCAGCTCAACACAAACTGTATCTGACTCATGACACAGTGCTGTCACAGCTGGTAGTTAGACAACCTTCCTCCTCACCCAACGACAACCCTCCACAAACACTACCCCTGAATATGAAAATTGGACGAAAACACAAGAACATTAACTTATACCATCCACAGTGTACCTTCCAGTCATTTTGCCATAGACCTACAGTCTGAAAGCATTGACAATTCTAAGCGCCAATATTTGTTTCATTGAATTTTCAGAGGAGGTTTATCGTTGGATGGAACTAAGTAAAGGTCCAATTTCTGTAGTAGAAATAGTGTTTACTCTGATTGGACTTGGCATAGTCATCACAGTTGTAGTTGTAGTCGTATCCAATTGCTGCATCGACTTTCAACGACGACGACGTCAAACATACGATATGAGCGACAGTGTTCTTGGGGAAACGTTTTTGAGGAAAGATTCAGTGTCATATCATCCAGCGGGCTCACGTGTTCCAATACAAATAACAAGATCGGCTTCGATCGATTATTCTGCAAGAACTGCCACTCAAGAAGATTTACAATACCTACAAAAATTATCGGAGAGTGATGACGTCTTTTTGGACTCTGATCTGGAGTCTAATTCTTCAGAGGCCAGAAAAAAGATCTCAGTAAGACGTGAGCAAATAAACCAAGAAATTGAAGACAAAGTGAGAGATATTAATAGAAATAACGTGAAACAAACAGAGACGGACTCTCCATCTAGTCAGAAACAGAAAGGGAAATTACCAAGGCGTGTCAGTTTCGATGAACAGGTTCCCCCAAACCTGAATAATTTACAAGAGAAAAGTGAATCCGTGGCTTCCAAACAGAAAACGAAAAAGAAATTGCAGAGGAGCGTGAGCTTTGATGATCAGGTTTCTGCCAATTTAAATTATACAGAAGAAAGGGAAGAATCCCTAGCATTGCTTCAACAGCCAAGTATTCAACAAGAAAGACGTAGAAAGCCAGGTGTAATAATGGAACACGACGAAGGTGCTTTCGCGGAAGTTTTTGAAACAGAGATTTGAAAGTTTCAGATTTGTCCGTTGTGTTCTACTCTCTAGGCATGAACATACTAGAGTAAGGCAAACAAGTCTGAACATAGTATTAATATTCCAAACGGTGCTGTCCCTAATGCAGGATATATGTGTCAACAGGGTCTTTTCATTTCACAAGGTATTGTAAAATTGTATCTGGTTTTAATATGTATACGATGCTGCTTAAAATGGCCAAAGCAGCATGGATTCTTTGCTGTATGTGTGATTTAACTTTTTAAGTAATTAGTAACATTTACTAAAGATAAAATGTTTGAAGACAACTGAGACTACAGAAAAGTATTACTCATCATGATTAACGTAAAATACTTTTAAGTTTTTAAACTAAAACTATTGAGAAATATCCATTTAGTGGTCAGTTACTAAAATTTAGCAGAAATAAAGAGAAAGTGCAAAATGATATAAACATTAAAGTGCCAAAACACGTGAAAATTGTCCCGACATTTGGACCATTTCTATTTTAAAGTTGCAGGGATTATTTTGGAGATCTTTTTCATAATTGAAGAGCAGATAATAAAATTGTTCACCCTTAACCCTTAACAAGTTGTCTTCATTATATTCCGTATTTTTCAGTACATCTGAAAGTCAAATGTTCAAGAAATGAAATTGGAAGGTTTTCAATTACACTGCTTAGTTTCTCTTACATGTCCCTGCTCACAATGTTCATCAGTTGACTTTAAACAATGAGAGTACAACGGTAATTAAAACGTAATGGCACCTAGACTGTCTTTAGAGTAGTATCTCTTGTCAATTACTAGATGCTTTGGCTTATGATCTCTTTTTCAGTATTGAGCTTTAGGGCCTTGGTCGTCACACATGTTTGATTTAGCTGAAAATGTTTAAAAGTCAGCACACCTTTCGCAAAATGTTTTTAAGCTTGTTCGATAGTCATTTAACACCCTTTTTTCTTTATATTTATGTTCGTGAAATTGGTGACCCTGGTAATTAACTCCTAAATACTGGATCATGAAGTAAAACGTTTGAGAAACAAGGCCCAAGGGCACCCGTAATACTTCAAGTGGTCCTTAGCAGTAGTTGTTATGAACAGTTTTTTTCACATACTATACAGGTGAAAGTTTGAACGAACAGAACCATTACTGAAATTCTGAAGGAACATACCTGCTTGAGATGAAAAATTAAAGTGAAGATGCTAGATAAATCAAGGATTTATATAGGACTGGCATTAAAGAGAGTATCTTGGATAAATACTTTCATGATCAAATGAAGTATCATTTTCTTTCTTCCAGTAATTTGCACACTTCCGTTTGTGTGGTCTGAACCATCAAGTCTTTTGCCATGCTTGCTTTCTTTTCATTTTTATTTAATGTCAAAGATATTTCCATTCATACAGAGCCAAAATTTGCAAGAAGTTTTAGTTTTCAAAGAAAGCTGTTGTCTTCCTATATAGTTATATAACATTTTTTCCTGTCAACAATATGACACTTTGCTTTCTTTTTATTATACGTCTCTTTCGTTATAACTTGGCTAATTTTCAAAGAAAAAATGTTATCATGAATAACCTTTCAAATACCATTAGGGAGAAAGAATCCTGCCATTATAGCGAAACAATTTTCAGTAATAAGATTAAATGCCATGTCAGATTTTTAGCTATATATTTTGTTATCCATTATAAGAAATATTCCCATGAGCGAAGGTGAATAAGAAATTAATGTCTGTAGAAATTACAACAATAACATTTTTTTCGATGGTGCTACATGGCTTTTGCGAAAGTTAGGATGCTGTTTGCTATTTAATAAAAGTTACCACTTTTTTCTTGCAAAGTGTAGTTTTGTTTTACCATCTAAGATGTTTGCTTCAATATTTTTAAGGTAAGATATGATAACAGATTATCTAGTAATCAAGACTTTATATACTGGTATTACCTCAACGATTTACACCTTACATTACAAAATTATAGAAATCACACTCTGGACTGTTTCCATCTTCAAACATACTAGCAGTGTAAAAGTTGTCACATAAAAATTGTCATACAACATATATTAAGATAACTAGAAGTCCCACAGCCTCTGATTTACCACCATACTACATACATACTTCCAGAATATTTTGGTATATTTTCAAAGATTCAAAAAGGCAGAAGTGAGATGACTTACAAACTCTAACAACACCCTGGTTAAATGTAACAAGGAAATATTCTTCCAAATAAACATTTTTCAGGTAAATAAACAATTGATGAAAAATTCTGGTAAAAAATCAACATTTTTGTTAAATTTATTCAGGACTGCAATTTAACAAGGGTGTTTTTTTAAAATGCATTCACAGGTAATTGTTACAGGTTTCTTTTTAGTTGCGTTGTACTTAATTTAACATATTGACTTGTCGCTAGAAGTCTTCATTAAATATAATTGGTCATGCAGAAATGCAGAAATCTGCAGTCATGTCCACCTTCTGGATAGTATGCACATTACAGAGCAGTGTGCGAAAATATGTATATTCAGAAACTAATTATTTGATTGTTTTAGGATCAACGTATCAATAAATGTCGAACGGTTACGCTCACTCTATTTAGCGAAAACATTCAAGAGAGATTTCTATGCAAATACATTCAACAAAGGGTAGACCATTATATCTATTAACTTTTTAGCTTTATAATTCATAGTTCAAAGGTGCAAACATTGGTGCTAAGCAACATGGTGACAAATTTTACGACTTGGCTTGCCATTTTTACTTGCCATAGAATTTTATGTTGAGAATTATTTAATTACCAATTTAAGGATATTTAATAATTTGTCAGATGAATTATATAAACAGGATTTGTGCTCAACCTATTAAGTTGTGGAAGTGTCCATAGATCTTTTTCAGCCAAATCCCACAGTTGAATTATTCTCATGTACTGCAATTATACTCTGCTGAATAATACTCATGTTTGGTTTTGGTTTTGCTTTAGGACAGCAGGGTTTACATCAACTTAGCTTCAACCAGTACAATGGAAATATTTTCATGTCTGTCTTTCTTTTTATCTAAAATGGGTCTTGAAAAAGCAGGAAATGTCCTCCTGAAGACTGATGTAACTTCATCACTCACTAACTTATTGCGACCATTGGCCAAAGGAGACGAGATTAAAGTAGGATAAGGTAATTGGTCTGATTCGAACAATTACAGTTAAAATATTACAAAAGTGTGTACTCATGCAAATATGATAAATGAATATTCAGTTCACAAGCTGCCCACTTGGCATGTATTTCCAGCAGAGTGAAATAGTTCTGAAAGAATTGTATGTCTGAACTAATACAGCTTTTGGATTGACACCATCACACATTTTAGCAATTTTCAATGTCAAAAATAATTTTTCAGCAGTAGATCTACCGTTTATAAGACAGACTCTGCATGTTTACTGATGGTAACTATGAAATTTTCATGGTGATTTGAAAATGAAAAAATAAGAGGCTTGCCAAGAGTAAAGAAATATTTTCATTATTGAAACTCTGCATTGCAGATGCAATATTGCTTTCAACATGTAAAATCTGTCTATGTCATGAAGCATAGAAGAAATACAGTATACCTATTAAACGATTCGTTTGTTGTCAGTTTTTATAATCTTATTTACTTATTCAATAATATTATGGAAACTTAAATCATTCATCTGATAGTCTAACGTGATAAAGGTAGCTAGATATTAGGGTTCGGGAAGGGCCAGAGGAGAGTGGCAGTTGGTACAGCGCCTGGTATATACTGAACAAGGCATCTCTGGGGCAGAATTTTCATTATGACCTCAAAACTTTGACGCTCTTTTGCTTTCAGTAGAGTTCTGATGTTTCCCTCCCGACACGTAATTGATCCTTCTTGGCCCTCAGTGAGGACAGATTCATTGACCCCTAGGATTTTTAGTGTGTTTCCCATGCTGCACAACTCTGAAAGTCTTAGTTTTCCACAAATCCCTACATTAACACAAAACTCGCACAAAAACTTGCATATTTTGCAAAATGTGAAAAATATTTAATGACGTTGCATAGTGTTGTATTCAAGTTTTCTTCCTCCCCGACCAAACAATAAAAGAAGACACTATACGACTAGAATCTCAAACATATGATCAGTTTAAAGCATTGCGAAAGATAGCAAGATTTTGCATCCAAGCGACGTTGCATGGAAAAGAATTTGTATTTTACATTTAAGGCACCGCAATGAACAAACATTTATCATTAGAGGAGTGGGTATACCTTTCTTCGGACGTCGAACACGGACGGCAACACCAGCAAAACGTGACAAAGGAAGGATCCGCTCAGGCGTTCACCGACTACGTTACTCAACTAATGACGCCAAACAGATATAAGATCTTGATTCTTAAAATGTTGTATTAGTAAAAGTGCACGAACCGTATATTCGGGACTATTGTTGAGAAAAAGTTTTAGCACGCCCTTCTCCCCGGCTGGGTAGGGGAAGCTCGCCTCCTCCCTGACGGGGTCATCTTAGAACCACACATGCTAGAGACAGTTTGAGTACAGTAATCTACTTTGTAAGTCAGGGTTCAAATTAGTGACTTCAACACCAATTCAAATCTAAAGTCATGCAAAGCAAGTCTGCACAGAGACGCGCTAGGCCGCTAAAATCGGGAATGTGAGTAATCAAAACATATTTGTCAAGGTCACGAGCTATTTATTACCAGCCAAAGTCACCGTTGCTACATGAGTAGATTTACACTGTGCAGTCCACTTGAAGAAGTTTACTCACTCTATACTAAGATCTCTACTTGTAGCTGAAACAAGAAATTATTACTCCCCTCACTGGGCGTCCCAACGAGCCTATGGATCTCAAAAATCATGTGCGTAACCAGGGGGCTCAGGGGGTTCGGACGAACCCGCCTTCCAGCGAAACCTCCATATGCCTTGAACGAACCCCCTTCTCACATAGAACCTAGCGCATAACTGTGCTGAATTGAACGCTGTCTTGGTAGAGGTGTGTGTAGGGGTACTGTAATCATTTAAAATGAATTGTTCACAAGGAGAAGAATAAATGAGGTAAGCAACTTGTAAAATAGGCCTATCTGCGAAAGTATGGGCAATGAACTGCCACACTAATCAAAAGTAAACACAATAAGCTCAAAGACCCCTTTTATATTCTGCCTGCATGATCACAGGCATTTAAATTTTGAATCAAGGTAGAATTTGAATTCCCTTTTCAAGTCTTAAAAGGAACATAATTCCATGATGGATCAGGGTCCAAACTAACCGCCTCTTTTGAGTAAGCCTCAGTGTCATATGAGCGAACCCCCTCCCGCCTACCAACCTTATTACCCACCCTTTCTGGAAATATAGACTACCCATGGAGACAAGTCGGTTACAGAAGTACTCTTTATATGCGTAGAGTAACTTTGATGAACAAAGCACTCTCTGCACTTTGCTCCAAATTGCAACGGTATATTAAGTACGGTACTACACATGTAAAAATCTGCTGTAAACTGATGTAAACTTGTCCTTGGCAAATTTACATCAAGTTGGTAAAGGCCCTAAAAATCCCACCGCTGGGAGTCGGCACATGGCAGCCCCTTCTGGTAACATTTCCTCGATATTTCATTTGTGTTCCTTTTCTAGGAGGTCAACTTTTTCAGTGTCATCCAAAATTTTCGCTCGCTCGCCTAGACCGTTATAAAGTCATCTTGCTATTTTTTCATAGTTTGGTTTTGTACAACAAAATAATATTAGAAAACATGAAGAAATTTGCAAGTCATACGAACACAAATGAGTATTACTTTACATATACAATTTGTGATTTGGCTAATTTCACATCTATTTGACAGGTATTCATCGTTCTTTTACGCAATTGATAACTCTGTTAGTGACATTTCCACACATTGTCTGTGGTATGGTAGTGTTGGTGGTGGCGTATCTAGGGAAGGGGAGGGGTCAAGGGAGGAAGAGTTTCCATCCCGGAACTGTGACGTGAATGGCCAGTTCAAACTATCAGGCTGATTGAGGCAAAGTAGTGAGGGGAGGGAGAAGGAACATAGAAGAAAATTTTAAGATGGATAACCAGTCCGTTGCAAACGAAGTAAAACATTGAAACTATTGATACCTACATTTTCTCAAGCTCTTCCCGCGCACGCATTGTTGGTAACTGCAGCTGGCGTAACTCCCGGATTAAGAGAAATTATTCCCAAACCCCATCATGAGTTTGCCCCTGAAGAAGGCCAAGGACCAATATGCTCCAACGCCCAGTCCTTTTTCTAATTTTTACAGAGGTGAAGGGAATAACATAAAGTGCGGGAATTTCGAACGGTGGTCACCTAACCTTTTGCTTAATTAAAGTTTGCTCTTAAAGAAGACAGCTTTCTTAATTTCATCCCAAATTATTTGGCATGCTTTGCGAATGACAAAGTTTCGTGACTTTTAATTAATTGTTTGGTTTCAGAGAGGGAAGTAGAGCAATCCCACCTTCCCATTACCAAGTAATTAGTTCATCCTCGGTTGTATCGGTTATTTCTTCTGTTGTGTCTGTTGTTCTGTTGAAGATATCATAAGCTTGTATGGGGTGTTCGTGGGTGGGTGAGGAATTAACCATTTCATTTCCACTGGCAGACGGGCAGATAAGTTGAAATGTTTTTCCCGAGTCAGCACTATCCTGTTCTTGAGATGAAGATTCTCCCTTGCGTCACTGAGTAAGGAATTCACCTAAACAAAATGTATGCCTTCTCTTGGGGGTTGTATTTTGGCCAGTCTCTTCAAATACGCTATTGAATGTTAGAAGGTAGGTAGGTCTAGTGACGTCATGCGAGTTTGCTACCTACTGTTCTTTCTCCTTTGTAATTTGACCACACCCCTTGCTCCTTTCAACAACTCAACAGACCCGTGTTTATACATTCTGTACCCGAGCCCGGATCGGTTTTCGGCGGACCTGTCTGCATTATTTAATTTGACACAAAAATTTTACTCTCGCTGTGAAGTCTGCTTATTCCTTCTATGCTAATGCATAACCTTTGCCGGACTAAGCCTACACAGCGAAATACTTAGAAGTCGTGATCACTTTCTCTGGCGGGTGGTGGTATACGACACAATGCGTTTATCCTTCATCATTACCAGCAGCCAGACAAGTGTCTCCCCTCTAACATCATACTTTTCTCCTCTGAAGATAGATTCGCCTACAAGTTACTAAAACATTTGCACCTTGTGCCGGTTATGTTACCCCTGTTTGTTAGATATTTTTGAAAAACACGATCATAAAAAGCTCGATACTCCCAATTTTTACACCTGGTACCAAGTGTACCATGACATGGAATGACAATGTGTAAAAATTCTTCCCACTCACTCCAAATTAACTGAGGTCGTTCTCTTCGAATATGCCGCTCATCTCATTCCCTCCTGGCCTATATCGGGGCATAAGGTTTCTGCCCATCTTCGATCATTACTTGACGTCAATCGTCTTCCTCTTATCCCTCCCACACATACACACACATAAAAATGTATGGTCATATAGAAGTTAAGATAAAATTCCCCCTAAGCTTGAGATATGAGCCTAGCCACCTCCCCCCCCCCTGGAAAATCCTGAAAACGGGTACAAATTAGTCTTGTGTAAGACGTTTGTACATTCGTCCTTATTTTCCGTTCTGGTAAAATGAGGGCACACGTCAACTGAATTTTGAAAAATCAAACCGTATCACATTCATTAAGCATAGTAGGAATTTTGGAGAAAAGAGGGGGAGCACTCTCAGAAGTTCCTGGTTTACGTTGTACTGAGTGCAAGTATAGTACTAGGATCTTGCGTGAGACTTGGCACAAACTTGAGCATAGGCGTACGGGGTCAATATTTCTAGGGGGTCAGGGATAATTTTTGCCCGAATTTGGAATTATGGGCCAAGTTACCCGAATTTTGATACCGCTGTGTCGGTTGCAAAAGGACATAATTTATATTCTTAGCTGTCTCATTTGCCCCAATGGATCCACCATTTTTGCCCAAATTGGGAGGGCATATGCCCCCCCCCCCCGTCTCGTACGCTTATGGACTTAAGGGTAGTTGCAAATTCTGCTCTAACGTTTTTGTAATCAGTGAGGATTGAAAGATGACATTCTATCAGAGCGGTTTCTATAAACATGTTCGGAGAGCCGACTTCAGCATCAATATAACTGTACTTTGCACGTGCACCGAGGTTGGCATAAGTGTGTAGTAACGGCTTACATGCTGTTAAAATTTCTGCAAAAAAATTGTTAAGAAAAAAGTTTCTTAAAATGAAAAGTCATGAATCGATAAATGAGATGTAAAAAGTTGCAAATCCTGCAGTTTACGAAGAAAAAGTTTAGTGTTAGTGTTAGGAATACATTCACCAAGCAACGAACTTCAATCAGTTTTTGCAAACTTGATTAAAGCCGGTTATGCATGATATGGGCTCTAAGACAATCTTCAGGGACGTGAGCCTGGCCAAAGACACTTTTAGCAAAGAGAATCAGTCTATTTTGCATATTATTCAGATCTCTCATGTGAGATGTCGAAGCTCCCGAATTCCGTGAAAAATTAAGAGTTATAATTGAATAAACATAGCCGATCTCCTCAGCTCCTCTCATAGGAGTACAAAGCTGGCAAAAAATTCCCTCTCGGTACATGGGTAGAAAACGAAAGCAGGACCTTCAAAATTAAGTTTGGCGCGCGGAAATTTGTCAGAATGGAACATCATTACACTCTAAAGGCGGAGCGCTACCACCAGTTGGTACATAGCAAAGCATGAGTTTTTTTTTTTTGGCAAAATGCCTTCCACATTGTCAGAAATGGCACTTCCCAGGCCTTAAGTTACACCTAAATATTTCATATGCCGCAATCCGATGTTTTAGGAATCTACGCTTTAAGTTGCAAAAGGCATAGAGTATCTTTTCCAAAGAAATATGTATAATGATCCTTTTTCGACTCCGAAAGAACCGCTGTAACAAATGCGTAGGGTCCAAGGACAAAGCACAAAAAACACTCCTAGAGCGGAGTGCACGAGTAGTATCCTTGTGGAGGTTCTGGAGCGAAAACATTGGAAGCTCGGGGGTAATTTGAAAAATGAAATCGCTAATTGGAGTAGAAAA
Organism: Holothuria leucospilota; assembly: GCA_029531755.1. Lineage (NCBI taxonomy): Eukaryota > Metazoa > Echinodermata > Holothuroidea > Aspidochirotida > Holothuriidae > Holothuria > Holothuria leucospilota. Next base: position 43,371,934 of record CM055965.1, on the reverse strand, counting down.
TCCAAACGATCGGTTCGTACGGGGGAATGGTCAAGAGAGGCTTAGGAATAATCAATGTTTGCGCGCATGTAGTGTTTGTAGGAGAGATTTCGCCAGAAAAATTCAGAGTAGTTTTACCCTGCATAATGTACCTCAGATGCGGGGCGCAAACTGTGGCTTATGCGCGCAGATTGATCAAAACTTACACATTAAAAATCATTTTCAATGATAAAATTTGCATACAATTGCTCTGCATCCAGACACTTTCAAGGCTGAGTGTTTCACCGTGGCCGATTATTGACAACCTACCCGCTATTTGGAAACCTTTCATCTTTACGCCGAATACTGCGAAAATCTTTAAATTATAAGCAAAGGTTTGTGATAGAAAAACGAACACAGTAGATCCGTGACCTGTCTGAAACTAAGATAGCTCACTTTAACCCTTACAAATAGCTCTCAAGCTTAAACGCCCACGCAGGCTTTAGCGGTCATTTCAATTATGGGGTGGACAATCGATTGAGGACACGTCACATGCGTACTCCAAAACTGAACTTAAGCTGCAATCTCTTCACCAGTCGCACTTAAGGACAAGTTCTTGTATAGGCTGGAAACAAATGTACAGTTCTAAAAAACTTTGTTACAAAGATTCTGAATATAATTCTCATAGATGAGATCACAAATGATGAAAACTCCTGAATACCCCCCGCCCCCCATGAGCTTCTTCGTCTATGTCCATACCAAGGACTGTAGGCCTACATGTGACTGTATACGCCGTGAATGCGGTATCATTCGAGGGTATAAGAGTTCTTAGAATTTCGTGTGATTGCTATTATTTCTTAATTATTAAGTGTGCGTACGCCAACCCGCGCAACTGGTTGTGGAGGTGTGCTTCACATTCTATACTGAACTGTATAAGGATCACGTCAATACAAAGACGTCCTGATTTTGAAGCAAACACAAGATGAGGTGATCTCACTGACCTAATCCACTTTCTTGAGTCTTCTCGTCCACATATGGCCGTACGGGCCGGGGGCTGGGGCGGCCGCCCTTCCCCCAAATGTAAGAAGCCTGACTAAATCGGGCAGATATTTTGTCTCAGTCGGTCGGAAAACTGGACATTTAAATTAGGTCTGGAGTCGGGCAAAAATCACCTCCCTCCCTGAGAAAAACAGTCCCGCACGACCATGTGACCACATCATGACTCTACAAAATTTCCGAGAGTATCAATAAATAAAAAGTCAATAGTTTCGATCCTCTGTAAGAATGGCTCTAACCGTCAGACCGTCCAGTTCATTACGTCGACCGTCACGGCCTTTCAGATCCACGTTTTAAATTGAAAATGCCGAAAGCCAAGAAACGAAGCACACTGACAATTATTGGACCACAGTGAACACGTGGACGTGCATTCAGTTCTTTACTTCAAGTTCGCCGGACACCATTTACTGTAGTGGGACTAATACGCGAAACCGGTTATGTGGCCGTACTTATCCGCTCAGTTTACCCTTTAAGCAGGGAGGTGTTATTAGCTAATAACACCATGCTTTAAGTGAATATAATGTCAGCCGTTATATATGCTATATCATTGCCTTGAAAATTAATTTGCAGCTCCCAACGCGATGCAATGCTTATCACAATAGGCTAGTTAAATTTTATGTAACATGTTAATCATGTACTTACTATTCGGAAATTGCGAGAGTTTGCGGAAAGTAATATAATCTTAAAACAAATTATAGTCTTACACCTCTCTTTAGTCCTTTACACATTGTTCCAGTGTAAGACCTTCTTGTTATAAGATAGTCCTTCTAGACTCCTTAGGAATTACCAGTCGTTTTGATTTATTAGACAGTGTTTCTTACTTGACTGTCAGTAAAAACCTTCGGATCAAAGCATTGTTCCTCCTAATCTTATTCATACGGTATAAGTAGGTGTATAAAAGGTTTAATTGGGTATCGTGTCCCAATTGAAAAGGATCAGGCAAAAGAAGTGGGTACCCTAAGCTCTAATAATCACTCATGAACTGAAACTATGCAGACGATGAGGTGGATCTAATCAGATTACCATAAATTAAAGTTTCCGATGTATCTCCTTCTAAGTATAACAACTCCCTGGCAGGGGCGTAGCTAGGATGAAATTTTTAGGGGGTCTAGGTAACAAATGGGGGGGGGGCGGCACCGCCGAGGGTCAGGCTTGTCAAGACTATCTAAGCGGAGCACCACCATCGATTGGCGCGGAACGTGCAAGAAAATTTTTGGCTTTACAAACTCTCCTGATGGCCGGAAACGGCACTTCCCACGTGTTTTAAGCTGCGTGCACCCAGCCTTGAAATTCGAATCTCCTGTCTGCCATTTCTCAAATAATGGAAAAAAATCAATCCATGAAAAATGGTAATAGACAAGGCCGCACATACACTTTTTTGCTAGGGGGCAAAAAGTGGACATCACTGATCTGTGGCCTGGGGGAGGGGACTAAAGAGAACGGGTGTCTCCCCCCCCCCCCCCTTGGCGAAAATTTGTAATTTCAGGAAGACATATAGATAGCAAATGGTGCAATATTTGAGGGATTTCAGCTTTAAAAGGAAAACGAAAAGTACTTGTGACTAAGTGGGACAAAAGTCATTTTTGAGAGAGTGGTGGATATGATGTGAAGCATGACCTCAGCCATTGAATTCCGTTGTGAGGGAGAGTTTAAGGGAGGGAAGGGAGTGTTATTGGTTGTAAAACGTTTTCATGACTAAACTGGCACGGTTTAAAAACGTTTTCAGGCCATTGATGATTGAAGCTATCTATAGCAATAACAGCAACATGTAGCTATGCATAATCGCGCGAGAAGTTTAGAAAAGTGGGCTAGAAATACATCCTCATAGAGCTGTAAATGATTGGTGATGTGTACAGATATAGGCACATGAAAATATTGATCTGCCTATTTGAAATTTTTTAAGTTCTATCGTTACGATCACAGCTAATATCCATACTTTAGTGAATTCCAATTTTTGTTGAGGTGAAAGAGGAGAGTATATTGTCTAGGAGAAGGGTATGTTGTAAACAAACCTCCTGAAGCCCCCTTTTGGCTACTTAAATTAATGCCGTCTGTGCGGGGAAACTTTTTTCGTAAAAATACGTGCGTGGAGTCCACAGAAACATTCTTGGACTATTCTGAAAATTTTCTTTGCTTCATTTTGCATTATGAAAGGGTATCTAAGGCTGGCAGACAGCGGTATAGGGCGTCCTGGAAGCTCTCGATTAATTATATAAAATAGGACACTGACATGATGCTTATTGCCTGACATCCAAATGATACTATAGAGTATGATGCCGAGCACTTTACAACTATCGTATGTTTAATAAGTTTGAACGAAAATCCAGACGAACAGCTTCCGGCAATGGGGAATGGGAGGGAGAGTATAGGTGCAAGGAGGTGATATTAGACCTCCCTGACAGGTATAGCAAAAGGGGTTTAGGACTAAAAAGCGCATTTCAAAATGCTTTTTCGTCGTAAGTGTATTAACAATCACCATCTATACCGGTAATGGCTGCATTTGAAAAATGTATAACGGCAAATACATACTTTCAACCTTCCACATCATGCTACAAATTAGACTGAAAGATCCCATAGGCCTACATAGGTTGGAGATGTACTTATGTTTCTCGGAAAAGTGTTGTGATCAGAATAGTTGCATGTATTATAACCTTAATGATGGTCATAAGATGGGATGCAAACCGTGACGAATGCGCGCGAAGCGCGCCGAAATTATTCATTAAATAAGATAACCATGACCAAACCTGCATTCATGATCCTCTGCATCGAGACACTTTCAATTCCTCAACAAACCTATATGCCAATCACAAAGCCAATCTTTTACCTGAGAATTCGTAAACAGCCTTCAACTTTTGTTACTGTGCTTCTGCGGGAGTTGCTACCAGAAATTATTGACAATAAGGATATTACTGGGGTAAGGTTTGGAGCGCACGAAGCAAGCGAAAATTTTGATGGTTTGTGAATGATTACCACAGATCCATCTTTCGGTTGAAAACACACCTCACCCTACCCCCTAGAGAAATCTATAGCTTAAACGCCTTTTGACAGTTTGAGATCATTTTTCAAAAAAAAATTTGCTGAAATCGATTGGGGGCACGTGCCCCCCATTACCCCCGTGTCGGCGCCACTGGCTTTATATATAGATGGTTGACTATACGTAATAGTAAGCTGTAGCGATTGTGCTATTGCTTAAGTTTTACCTTCTTACACCACAGAATGTGAAGTCCTTACGCGCACGATGCTCCCAACCCATCGGAACACTGGTCGTTCTATACGTTTCTAACAAACCAGTCACAGGCGCAGTTTTGTGCTACTTAAATATCTGTTCACCCCGTGATATTTCTAACCGTTACTGGCACAAACTCGACATAGAATACCCGAATAAAGCGTTGAATCGTAACACTCTTAAATCATTCCATCAAGTGAAGTACTGCTTGGGGGGGATTCTTTTTGTTATCATGCAACCGACTTGTTTTTCTCTATTGCTAACTATGCACCAGCTTATCGAAAAGAACGAGAATTCAAATTTCATGATTGGTTCACCAAATTTCTGCGTGGCACCTCGTTGGCATTCTATCGCCGACTTTACCCTACCGCTACTGATGAGACCTGGTATTTATCTTCCACGGTTGAAACGCGTCTAGCATACCAGCTATGGCTTACTACCAACTGAGTACCAAGTAAGGTCACTCTATACCATTTAAACCAGACCCATCCCTGGTTTCCTGATTTCCTATTTTAGTTACCATAACACGGTAATTTGACGGTTCTAGGATAGATTATAGGTATCTTGTATATCCCGACATATCATCACTTCAGTCACGTCACTGACTAGTTCTGGAGAGCCGACTACTCTTTTTAATTCTAAAAAAAATCAGAATTCGATTGGGGGCACGGCCCCCTTGGCACCCCCTCTGGCTACGCCAATGTTAAGGCATCGAGTATACCCCTACTAAGTATACAAGCTGCCCTACAAGCCATTGTCGCCCCTCTTATTGAAACCACTAGCAGAAAGACGAGAATACGAGTTTATGTCTAGGCGGACTTAAAACAGTGCCAAATGTCCGGGCAGACATTGTGCACTAGTTTAAAGTCCGACAGGGACGTTTTTACTAAATTTCTGTCCGGAGAGACAGGGGAATGTTCCACTCCTGGGGAGGTGGACATTCTGCACTTTTACAGCTCCAACAAATTTTAGTTGAGACATTTGACAGATAACCAGCTGCAGAGGATCGGAGGAAATAGTTGGAATCAGTGGCCTCTTAATAATTCCACTTTTTTTTAAATTGCGGATATTCCATCGGAATGGTGTTTTGGAAAATTTTGGGAATAAATCCAGGAATATGGAGAAGCATTTTTTCCACTCATCAGAGAACAAAACCTTTTTATTCTTTCTTTAAAACATGGACATTGATAATTCCGGAGTTTTGGCATTTTGGCAAGAGCTAAGAACCGTCAGTCCAACCGGTAGTAGTCCAGCAGGGTGACGCCAGGATTTGCCCAACTTGGGGAGGGGGGGGGGAGGGCAACGACCCGTAGCCTCGACAGCCCCGATGCCGTCGAGGGGTTGGTGAGGGGAGATTTGAAGAAAAGCTGTGTACTATACACAGATTTGTACCATGCCATTGCGGAGCATAATATTGCACTAAATGTTGTATATACTAGAGGAAAATAGTTCCTCCCGATTTAAGGGCTGTGAAATTGCAAAGCGCGCGAAATTTTTGGGTAAGCTTACACTAAAAAAAATCTGTATTATTTATATAGGTCAACCAGTGGAGTACCCAGGACTTCTCTCAAGGGAGGGATGCAATATGTTGTGTGATCACCGGCCTGGGGAAGAGTTGTAAAGGGAGGGGCTGTCCCCTTCCCCCTCCGACACCCTTTCCCCTTTGAAAATTTTTGAAAAATTAGGTGTCCTTACATGCGATCTGGTGCGACATATGCCACCTTTGGAAGTAAAATTTGTGTCAAAACATTACTTTTTTAGGAACTGAAAAAATTGGCATCCGTGAGGGGGGCATGGCCCAGTGGCCTCCCCCTGTGTAAGCCACTGAGGTCAACTGTCCAGGCAGTTGGGCCCTATCGGGCACAACTTACATTGTACTTCCCTCTTCGAGTCCGGTTAAGCGAAATGACATGAGATTCCCGGCATTTACATAAAACGATAAATTCTACTTAAGTTACTTGAAAAGATGGAAATGACTTGTTCTGTATTTAGCTATTAGTAACGAAACTGGGGAAGAGTGGGCAAAACATTCCGTAAATTTTGGGTTTTATCGCAGAAATGACCTTTTTGAAAGCTAAAATAAGTAAACCGACCATGGGTGGCGACAGAATTTTCCCAACATGGGGCCGGGCCATGCCAGCGACCCTAAGTTTCGACAGCATGTTGAGGGAGGTGAGAAAGGTGCATGTCATTGCAGAGTACCGTATATTTTGCATTATATCACTTAATTACGCACTGGTACTGTACTATTCTTCTTCTTCTTCTTCTTCTTCTTCTTCTTCTTCTTCTTCTTCTTCTTCTTCTTCTTCTTCTTCTTCTTCTTCTTCTTCTTCTTCTTCTTCTTCTTCTTCTTCTTCTTCTTCTTCTTCTTCTTCTTCTTCTTCTTCTTCTTCTTCTCTTCTTCTTCTTCTTCTTCTTCTTCTTCTTCTTCTTCTTCTTCTTCTTCTTCTTCTTCTTCTTCTTCTTCTTCTTCTTCTTCTTCTTCTTCTTCTTCTTCTTCTTCTTCTTCTTCTTCTTCTTCTTCTTCTTCTTCTTCTTCTTTCAAATGCAGCACAAACGCCAGACAAAGCTATCCCGTGCTGTTGAACTAGGGCCAGGGAGTCGGATGAATAAAGTAAACTAGCTACAACGATTTTGATCAAGGGCTAAAAGCTGGTTTTTAAAGCTGTACACTGAAGGGGCACAGCAAGCCTGTTCTGGCAATAGGTTCCAGCTAGGGATAGTTCTTGGATAGAGAGATTTCTGATAGCAAAGCTTGTTTGTGGAGGGATGATGGTATAGATACCTTCCACTAGTACGACGGGTAGTCCGTCGATTAAGATTTGAAGGGTCAATAAGATGATTCCTTACATTACTTGGAAGTAATCCATGCGTTTCTTTACACGTAACAACAAGACGAGCCCTAAATCGTCGACTAGTTTCAAGGCTGTCCCATTTAAGATCTTTAATCATCTCAGAAACACTTGATTGGCCACTGTAGTTGTTAAAGAGGAATCTGCCAGCACACCACTGGAAATTTTCTGTAGAATTCTTTTCGGATTGGGTATAGGGGTCCCATACCATACTGCAATAATCGAGAATGGGTCGAACAAGAGCAAAGTACGCTGCAGTACTAGTCTTAGTATCTTTATCACAGTGCGAGAGGTTTCGCCTCAATAGGCCCAACGTCCGGTTTGCTTTGGATACAATTTGGTTAATATGTCTTTTCCAGTTCATACTAGAAGAGAGTTCAACTCCTCAGTAAGGGTGGTGATTAACCTGCTCTAAAGTATGATTACCCATTTGGTAAAAATATGGATTTGGATTTGCTTTATGGGAGACTCTCATAGTAAAACACTAATTAGATTTATAAACCCCATCTGCCAGATTGATTCCCACTGACACAGATTGTCAACATCATGTTGAAGAATTTTTGTATCCTCTATGTTTTTTATTTCACGATACAGGATACAGTCATCGGCAAATAACCTGACGCTTGATTGAATATTTGCCGGCAAGTCGTTAATGTAGACTAAAAAGAGTAAGGGTCCCAAGACAGTGCGAGTCTGAATCGCGGTGAAATTGCAAAGGGCGCGAAATTTTTTGGTAGGCTAAGACAAAAAACATGTTATCATTAAGTACAAAAAGAAAACATAAAAAATGTAATAGTTGTAGATTGTATCGGGGACAACATACATTGTGTCGAAACCACCCCGATCAGAAATAGCCAAACTTTGCTCCGTGAGTCGTTCACCAACTGACCGTACCGCACGACACACACTACAGAACAGCAACTAGGCTTTGAGATATTGGATGAAATTTACGACTTCTTCATAACCTGTGTACACTGCCTACATGTTACTTGGTAAGGTTGACAGGACTTATGCTATCTAGCTTTGTGGACTGGAACTAATGAAGAAACTGGAGTGGCATTACAGCGCGCGCAGTTGCGTGGAAAATTTTGGGTTCTGATAACAGAAATTGTCCTCTTTCTTTCACTTCTTTCCTCTTTTCCTCGTGTTTCCTTCATTTTGCCGACTGGTGTAAGGCCGATTTTCAGACGATGAGTAGCGTGCGGGCCTCACACAAAGTTTACTGAGTCCGAGCGGAAAAATATCGACAGGAGAATCCAGAAAAATGGAGAGAAACGTTTCTTGAAGGTTCACAGTATTTTATTGGTCCTTTTGGATAACAAACTCGAACAGAATACAGTAATACAAGGTGATCGGGAACAATTTTATGAGAGAGTCCTAAATACGGGTCTGGTTGAGCTGATGTCTAAAATCAAACTGATTACAAATCTTACTTCGGGCTCCGACGCTCAGAAATCCTGAGAGCCCGCCAAAAACTTAATACATACTGATTGGCTAAAGCAATAACGTCATACGCATAAATTATAATAACACCCTGTGAATGGTTAGATCATACATGAGATCACGCAATGTCAGCGCACAGCTGGCGTGCGCGTCTTTCCAAGCATTCTACTCCAATAACACTCTGACAGCTCTCTGACGCGTGATTAACTTGGCAAGGAGCCAAGCCCAGGCAGCGAGAAGTCTGACGATCCTGACCTTGAGCGTGACCTTCAGCTCATAGTGCAAATAGCATACAACACAACCCAATTCGTAAGTGTAATAGCAGAACACATACAGAAAATATTTAAGTTTAAAGAACAACTAATAATACGTCTCACACTGGTACAGAATTTACCTACTCAATGCCAGAAACCACATGAACGATGAACTCCTTTAGTATATACAATGATACTGAAAAGTCCTGTGTAGATTTTTTGCCGACAGAATATGTTTTAAGTTTCAAAAAGTGTTGCTTACGGTCTTAGAAAATATTGTGATAAACGTTGTCTACAAATGCATTCCAATCCCCTGTCTTCCGTCTGCACCAGTCTCTCTCTCTTGCCCTGCTTGATCTCCCTCCCCTGTTCTTCTGTTCGCTCGCTCTTTCTATCTCCCTCTTCTCTCACCTCTTTTTTTTCTTTTTTCCTCTTTCTTCTTCCCTCTAACTTTCCTTCGTTTGCACTTCACTTTTCCATTTTTGCAGACCAGTGCAGGATTTTGCCGACTGCGTGGATGATGGGGTGTCACACCCCTCCCCCTCTAGCGTTGGCCCTGGCCGTGCCCCCCCCCCTTTATTTGGTACTTCCCCTAAAAATTTCATCCATAGCTACGCCCCTGCCTTCAAAATCACTATTTGGGGGGGGGGTATAGCCCCGTCCCCTTCCCCGCCCTGCTCCGACGGCCCTTATTTTGTCTACAAAGGCTAAAAACGACCACAAGTAGCGAGCAGAATATAGGCTAAGCAACTTCAAATCAAGGCAAGACGACATGTTGAATTACGTTCTGTATGATTTGTGGGAGTGCTGAGCATGTTACTCACGACACTTGACCAGTTGCAGCTTACCTGCTACAGTGCTAAGCTCGTTTCATATTGCGAGACATCAATGATTGGTAACTATATAATTCATCTTATTATCCGCTGGAATTCGTACGGAGGGAAACAGCATTCTTCCAAGAATTTTCGTTAGAGATAATGGGCATATGACGTTTTTTAACCTCGAAGACCAATTACAATATTTGGCGATTACAGCATCCTCATTTTTCATACCAAATATTGTGGGCCTAGTTCCACGATGGGTAGTGTTTACTGTGCAGTGTGCTGTAGTGTAACGTTAGACCAGTGACTTTGCCTAATGCATTATGTAAGTGGCAATTGGGCTGAGAAGGCTTAGCTTAAGACCAAAAGTCTAGTCTTTTCCGTGATTATATCAAGAGTAAGTGCAGAATACCCAATCTTGCATGTTATGGACTTCAGGGCACTGATCTTATGGGGCCAGTTATAGCCCTCCTTTGGCTTTGCCATTTAACCCATTATGTTAATTGGGTGATGTATTGTACGGTAAGTCTACAGGTTGGCCTACTACAGTGGTCCTAGCAGCAAAGGACTGTGTGTATGGCCTTTCACCAACAGCTTTCTATATACAGCCCTTACAATGACATAGGCCTATGGGTGATTGGCCGTCTCTATGATGCTTGAAAGTGACTCTCATATCACAGCAAATTTTGGACATGAAATCTTAATTAATTTATTACCATGACTTTTCTTCTCCAGATCTTACCGTGAAGTTGTTTTCGATCACTGGGATCTTCTTGAAACGACCAAAGATTTGAGGTGAAATCAGCAACTTTTTTGTGCCATAAAATTAACTGTGTGACTCAGGAACTTTGTTTGTTTACATCAGTATGCTAATGAGTCCCAATGTTATGTCATAAAATGCTTGTTGAGGCAACTTTCTATGTAGTTGTGTAGGAATTACAGAGATGTAATGTTTCGTATGACCTCACACCCGGCATTCTGATGTAAATAGATATTTCAAATGATACAGTAAATTCTACAAAGTGGCAAGTGGATGGTTGTCATTTCAAATTTTCGGACCTTTTCAGAAGATTTCAGTGATTAAAACAACTGTGCACAGTACTCCTGCAAGATTTGGAAAGAAAAGTCATGGTGCAGTGGTAAGTAAATTTCCTGGTCCAAAATTTGGTGTAAGAAGAAAGTCAATTTTGACCATCATACAGTAAGGACTGTGTATGGTTTATAGCTCTTGGTGAATGGCCACACAGTGCATTGAGCCTAATTACATTATGACTCTCTGTTCAGGAAAACGTAGCCCACTGTAGGCCAAAGTCTTGGCAACAGATTGACAGTGTACAATAAAGATAGTACATTGTAGCCTTGTCGAGGGCAAATATAGTAATAGGTTCTAACTTTGTATACTGTACCTCCTACACTGTACTGTACAAATGTAGGTGTCCAAGGTACAAGTAATTGTGGGAACTGTCAACCTTAATTGTGTAAGTCTGCATCAATTGTATATTATAGTGTGGTATTTTGGTCTTCTTGTTTCTTTTCCTGTTCCTTATACAGGTATCCCACAAAATATTCTTAGTGGATGGAGAGTGCCTATAGATACTGTATGACACATAAAATATTTTGTCCAGTTGTTAACAACAGCAAACAATGGCAACCACTGGCCAAGCAAATTCAGTTGACTGTCAACTTCAGGTGAATAATTTTACTGAAACTTTACTGGATCATAAGGTTTTCTTTCAAGTCTTGAAGATGAAAGATAGCTTCTTCATCTGGGTTGGCTCAGAATCACCAAAGCTTGCAGGTCTTGCAGTTGCCATGACAACAAATGTGGTATGTTTATGTAAATTTATCAGTGTTTTAATAGTTGATTTCAAGACTCAGGATAATGATTACTGTAGGTTAACTCCATGTGAAGTTGTGAACTGAACTTGACTCAGAGGTCAACTTTCTTTCCTTTCAGCTTTGTAAACTAGTCTTTAGGGTGACATAAAAAGTTTTGGCTTGAATGAAAGATCAATTAATCAAGCTTCCTTTGTATTTATTTATCTGTTGTGGGTCACAAGACATCAGTGTAAGGTCTCATGTAAACTTCATTCATTGTCAATACAAGAACATTAAAGCCAACCCTTTCTACAGTACGTATCTTGTTTGAGGGAATTCTCTTTGATACACTTGGTTTACAGTATCTTAAGTGAAGGAGTATGGATTTTTATTCAATTTTGAAGGGGGAGGTATACATTTGGGGACAAAGAAATTAGTCCTTTAAAGCATAGCACATTTTTAAATCTGAAAGCATGTTTAATGCAAACATTCAGTTGCATGTCTCAGTAATTATATACAGTATTGTATCATTTTTACTCAACTTTCTTGATTGCTCAATGGCAGAATGAGTTTAGGAAATACAAGCAGTCCACTGTAGTCAATTTGGTCAGTACAAGCAGTTAAAGGGAGAATGCAGTCACCCCAATAAAGAATTGTATAGTAGACTATCCTATTTCCTGAGTGGCTCTTAAGAATCATGTGACAGTATTTTTCTCACTCAGTTGCAAAATTTACAAGGAACAACTGCTTGATTTACCTTGAATATGCAATATTTAGGCCTATGTCCTAAAATATTATGAAAGATACTTGGAAGAGAAATAAGAAGAAATCTGTGACATTTAGCTATTGTTTCAAAATAAGTTTGGGGGACTGCTTTTGACCTTTAAAGAAGTCTATTTATTTTTTGTAAATCTGTATCCCATTGTGTTTGTAGAGTTTAGTGCTAAAACCGTTTGAGTAGTGTATAAGTTATGCAGCTGTGAAAAGTTTCCTAACATTTGTAATTTTTACAGTACAAATTTTTGTGTACAGGGTATGGCCTTTTGGATTAAATTCTTGTGCATCATACTGTACACAGGTCCTGTTTATACCATATTTGCTCTGTTTCTTTGTCATGTGCAAAGTCTTTTGGCAAATGACTCTGACATCCATGAAACTGATACTTTAAACATCAATATAATATCTCACATAACATGCGATGTAGGAACTGTAGTTCTGATTTAAACTTGACACTTCTGTATTTTTCAGGATAAAGAACCAAGTTCAGCATCAATGATTGGTGAAAATGTTGATCTTCTTTCAGCATCACTGGCCAAGAAGCTAGGTATGTATACTGTACTCATGCTACTATGGTACAGTAGATGAGTGTGTCTGTACTTGGTGTGTGTACAAAGCTGTGCTCAGTGTGCTGTCAGGTATGTGTAGTTACCAATTATATAGCTGTGCTACTGTACAAGGCAAGTGAAGCTGTGCAACTACTGTAGGTGAGTGTACAGTAGCTGTTCCACTAAGTATGTATAGTACTTTAGTGTATGTACAGCTTTGCTAGAAAGGTAATTGCAGCTGCACTACTCAGTACATCTAGCTATGGTATATGATACTGTAGGTTTTTTATTTAACTGTGTTACCCAAAGCTTACCAGTAAAAATGAATGTACCAGGAAAATGGTTTAGAGCACGGTTTTTATTTAAATTATATACTGCACTTTAAATGACATCAAGGTACAGTACTTGTCAAGAAGAAGTTTAGTGTCCAGTCTCAGCCTAACTGCATTCAGGGTTGTAGAGTAGCTACAGTACTGTACGTGGGTTGGCGAGGGATGGTAATGACCCACACTGGGTTTTGCCAACCCATACTGGCGCTAAAATGAAGCCCCTCTGACCTCACAAATATAATATAAGAATATCATAGGCTATATAATAATGTAGGATGTTAAACTTAGAAAAGAAACACAGGAAGTGCCATTTCCTGCAATCTGGGAAGCATATTTTTGCCAAAAATTTTCTGTACACTCTGCACCAACTGATGGTACCCCTATACTTAGTCATTCCCGTGATTTCCGTCCCACACTCAGATCTTTCTAGCTACAGTACAACCCTGTCTGCATTCACTGCTGGTTGTTGAAAGGATATTAATCAAGACCAAAATTTGTGTCTGGTATGTGTAAGGGTAAGGGGAACTCAGTCTTAACATTTTTGTGAAACTTTAATTCAATTTTTATTTTCAGGTAACAGGATATGAGTAGGCAAACAACTTGCAATATTTGTAGGCATTATTACATCATGGCTTCACTTTGATGACCAGTATTATGTTTTCTTTTAAAATTTACATTCAGTTTTATGCAATAGAAATCAGATGCATTCATGATATGATAGCAACCCATATCAATCCAAAGTCAAAATAAGAGGTTGAGAAACTTTAAAAAAACAACATTGGGTAACCAGTGTGGAGCTGTATTAACATCATGCCTGCTTGCATCAAGTTCACCCTTAGCAAAAGTAGGATAACTTCAGCTGAAAACCAATCATGAGAACCAATTATGGGAATTGCATGCAAGTTTCTCAAATATACTGTGATAAATTCAGAGAAATTAAAGTAATGGAGAATGACATCTGGTGATCTGGATTGAAGCCATTGATTTGGCTCTCTGTATGGCAACAAAGCAACAGTGCATAATACAAACATCACATCATTACTTTTGCCCCAGTTATTGGTGGAGAAACTACACCTTCTCTTTGCCTATATTTAAAGGGGCTTTTTGAGTTGGTTAACAGAATTCATAATTTTAGTCACATCTGTTGAGATTTACTCACATCTTGATAGTAAATGGTCAAACTAAGGGATTCTGCACATCAGACACACAACTAAAATGACAATGATAGGGTAATTTATGATTAAAATCATTAATACAAATTCGTGACCAGACACTTTTTACCATTAGATGTCAATCAAATGCAACCCAAAGTACAATTTCTCACATTTTTGGTAACTATAGGAAGTGATACATGAGTAATGAGGCTAATTAGAAACATTGTGATGCAATGCTTTCCTTCAGAGTCATCTTTAAATAATCGATATCAACTCAATGAGCCCCTTTGAAGTATAGTCTTTCTACTGTTAGCATTGTTTTGTTACTGTATGTCATCTCCCTGCATGTAATTTGATGTTGCATTTGACCGAACATTAGAAGTGACAAGATGTGACTTCAGGTAACTTTGGTATATAAAGATGGGCTGGTATATTTAATTGAATTTGAGAAAGTATGTAGTGCCTTTAAACATCCGTTCATTTTTTTTTCTTTCATATAATGGAACAAATCATTTAGCTAAAGCAACAAAGAAGCAAGTATTTGTTAGTTACAACTTCCCATCAGATCATCAGTTGCTCTCCTTGGTTGAGAAGAGGTTGAACGAAGAGATGCAGATACATCCTGAATGGTTTTGAACTTCCAAGCTCTTCATAAAAATTTTGCTGTCAGCCTTCATGGCTTCAAGGTAAAGGAAAATACTCAAAGAATATAAACCTTAGCTGATTTTATCAAATTGTTGGTTGAAATAATAACAGGGCTGGGTCACCACCATTTCTTAAGGCTTGAAATGAAAAATGTTTGTATTGACGAGACATCTGCCCCCACCCCCCTCAACTGGACAGTGGAATCATCTAGGCGGGAAATGTCTTGGACAATGGTTGTCTTCTATAGTTAGTAGATGGTGTGGCAGATGTTTCTGGAATATATGATGATCACACTTACACATGAGGTAAGTTTTCAGTAGTCATGAGCTGAGTATTTGTATAGCTTTGTTGTATATGTACAGTAGTACCCCAAGGTTAGGGTGGGGATGACAAGAGTTAGGTTTACTCAAACAGCCTTTATATTTGCTTAGATTTCAGTGAACAACACATGTTAGTATATGAAAGTACAAAACGTGTCATTTTATTCCAATTTACATGTAAATTAAGGATGTGCAAGTGGCTTTTTGTGCATAAGAGGTTATTATTATTAAGTAACACTTAATAATGTTACTTAATAATAAGAGGTTAAACCAGGACTTGGCAGCTAAACCCAGACTGCTGAGAATGCTATTGTGGAGGATACAGACGGGATTCAGATTTAGTTGATGAACAGAAGTGTGCAAAATAATTACCAAAGTATTTGAAAAAGTTTCGTTCATGAAATCTGGAGTAATGAGACCCATTCACAATTTTTGAAGGTGTACAAATGGGGTGAGCTGCAGACAAACACAGATAATTTACTCTTTTGCTGGAAAATGCACTTGTTTTCGGGCAAACTTGTGATAAAGGTATCACGTAAACCTCAGGCATAAGTGCTCAGCTTCCCCCCACCCTGGCTCACTCCTACCCCCTTTAGAACATGCTCCAGCTACAGATAGTAGTAAAAAGACTTCTTTTGTAAGAATTAAACCTGAACTTGATTAGCCTTGTCCTTCAGTATGAGCTCAAACTATTCATGTTTCAGCAAATCACAAATGATGCAGTAGCATCATGTACAGTACCTGCTATTAAATTTACAAGTTTTGAAGGATATTAACTGCTGAAGTCACATTTGTGGGAATATTTTTTGATTCCTTGCAGAAGCAAAAGTAATCTATGCAATCATGATGGCAAGTGTATGTATGTGGGTGTGTGCATTTGTGTATGTATTCATGTTTGTGATGCTCAGCTTGTAAACACAGCAGAACTCCTTCGGGAGAAACGTTTGGTTTCTCCCCTTGACTCTTTGCCAGAGAGTCGAATGGACTTTAGAAAAACTATTTAGGGTCAAGAGGTTGGTCAGTTTAAGTTTGTTGTCCTTTCAGGTACATACTCTAGCTCCTTTGGGGAACAGAACTCCTTCGGGAGTAACGTTTGGTTTCACTCCTTGGCTCTTTGCCAGAGAGTCAAGGAGATTTTGGAGAAAGTATGACTATTTAGACTTAGGACCATTCAGAGTTAAATTTGTTGTCCTTTCTGGGATGTACTCTTTTGGGGAGGAGAACTCCTTTGGAAGTAACATTTGTTTTTGCCCCATGGCTCTTCACCAGAGAGTCAAAGGGACTTTGGAAAAAGCACATTAAGACTGGCTTTTGCTTCTCGGCCCTTTCCAGTACAGTAGCTTAGATTATGTGTGGTACCTGTTCTTCTCAGCCAGTGTAAAAGAGGGCTATGCATGACAGACCTACAGTATGATGTTGAGGTCTGATGGTCAAGAGGTATGTCATGTTAAGTCTTGCTGTCCCCTCAGGGATGTAGCTCCTTTTTGGAGTAGAACTCATTGGAAGTAACGTCTTGTTTCAGCTATTCGCCAGAGAGTCAAAGGGACTTTGGAAAAGTACCAATTAGAACTTGCCTTAAAAGAACTTGGAAAAAAATTTATTACAGTTTACACTGTGGTAACTGACACTTTAAATTACAAATAACATCAAGAGTACTACTTCCTGTACTCTGTCGAAGCAATGCAAGTCAGTTCTTACCCTCACAATTGAAAGAAGGAATGTGTGGTATCTGTTTCAAAGAGCCAGTCTGGGGTACAGGGCTATGTATGACAAACCTATGAAAGGATCTGATCCATAGAGCCAGTCTGGGACAGGACAATGACTATGTATGACAAACCTATGAAAGGATCTGATCCATAGAGCCAGTCTGGAACAGGGCTATGTGAGACAAACCTATGAAAGGATCTGATCCATAGAGCTAGTCTGGGACAGGGCTTTGTGTGGCAAACCTTTGAAAGGATCTGATGGCTGAGATGCTATCATGTAAAGTCTTTGTGCCCGTCAGGGGACATAGCTCCTTCCAGGAGCAGAACCCTTCAGGGGAAGCATTTGGTTTTCACCCTTTGGTATCCAGCTGAAGGGACTTTTGATAAAGTACAAATGCAAGCTGGATGTCTGATGGGTTATTAGCAAGTTTTGTGATCAAACTGTGTCAATTTAGTAGCCAGAGTACTTTAATACATATTTGCAGAGAAAAAGAACCTCTTGGAAGCTTTGAGCTTTCTGTTCATTGTATGGGAGGGGACTTTAAAAATATCAGAGCTAAGTGGGCTACAGTAGTAGGTTTTTTTTTAAGATATCTCAGTACACTGTACATTGCCCATCTGTAGGGTGTCTACTGTAAGGCTTATCTTTGAATACCATGTGCATCATTCATGAAATAATTTGTCACTTTAGGAAATTTTGGGTACTTTCTCATTCACATAGTGATGATGGTATGAGCTACCTTTTACCTGTTATCATGTTTATACTAAAAAACTTATTGAAATGAAGCAGTAGGCCACCTTGGCAGGTAATTTTGTTTTGCTGCACACAAAAGAAAGTGAGACATTGCAGTCACTGAAACAAGTCTTCCTGTTTTTTTCCTATTCAAGATGTTGCCTCAAGAGATAGGATGGCTGATGGGTAGAGTGTCTGCCTTTCAGACAGGAAGCTGGAGTTTAAATTGCAATCGTGTCATTCCAAAGACTGAAAAAATGGGATGTGTTCTCTTCTCGTCCTCGTCATAGAAGATTGTAGAAGGAATAACGAGCCAATATGACATTGTGAGTTCTCACAGTTTATAATGACTGCCAGGTTAGTAGTGTCCCCAGGGGCTTGAGAACACTTAGAAATAAAAAGACTGATGTGAAACTCTGGAAGGTTCATTGGAATGCATGGACTAGTGGAAAGCAAGATGAATGTACAGTATATTATTAATTCATCATTTTCCTGCCAGGTAGGTGGTCATGAAAACTCTTTGAAAGCATCTACAAACACAGTCTCCTTGGCTCACAAGAAGAAGGTGGAGGTACAGTAAGATCCTTTGGACATTATGAAAAGAGGAATTGCATAGTATTACGCAGGAGGAGACTCTTGCCTGTAACAAGAAAGACCGAGTTAGCCAGCCCAGTAGTTGGGACCAGTGGCAAGAGTCTGGAAGACTTGCCCACCTGGCGGACGTGTATTACTCCTGCACCTATATTGGCTGCACTCGTAATACTAACCTCCACGAACTTTCGCAAGAATTCTTCGTCAAACTGCATAAAAACTGTACGCTATTAACTATTCATATATACGATTACAAAAAACAGAATTATAAATATTCAACAAACAAACGACTAAAGCAAGTCTTGATTATCATGCTGTTTCAAACGACAAATGTCAGTGGGGATTTAGTGTGTGATTTTGCCCGCTTCAAGCTCACACAATGAAGTCTTATTGACTTACTGTGTAAAAGTGAACCTTGAAGCTGAAGCCTTTTGTGCAATGTGAATATTCATATATTGAAACCAATCAACAGTTGAGAGAGTAAAATCGTATTGGGGTCATGAATATAATGAAATTGGATGATCTCTGTCATTGTTTGCAGGTGTTAGAGTATGTACGCCAAAGAGGAGTACATATACGACACCTGCTATGAAGGTAATTGGAAGACATACATGAATTGGAACATTCTACGAATTGTGAACTGAAATTACCATCACTCTCATTGGTTGGTTTATTTTTTTTTCTTTGTATCTTTATTACTTTCACTGAAAGGTCCCATTTTTTTATGCTGGTAATATGCAGTGGGGGATAGTGCCATCTCTCAAATATGCAGTGCGTATTCTTGTAAGTTCACAAGAAAGGCAGTGTACAATTTAAAAATGATTTGTTCACTGGCACTCACTTTTTGTGGCATGGAAGTAGTTGTACATCATTGGTTTTCCTTTTCAGAATCACAATGATATCATTTAAGTTGTTTGCCAAAAATTGATCCATAAGTCAACTTCTCAAGAAGAAATCAGAGCATATCACAACCTAGATGGTCAGATGAAATTCTTGGTACACAGTACACATATAGCACATTTACCTTCCATCAACCTTGTGATGGTTCTTTAAAATTGTACTTCACATTACATTCAATAACAACTGGTTAGGTTACCTTCTTAACAGATAGGTTCTTTTTCTTTTGGTCATGTACACTTGGTGTCGAGCATGACTACAGATACAATCCTGCAGACTAATACAACTATGTGTTTTAATGTTGTAATAATGGTTATGTTGGAAGTGATACTGAACCAAAGCTATTGTCCACACTGTCTGTGGTTTGTGTACTTATTAAAAGCACTGCACCTGTAAAAATACCTACTTCAACTTGCCAACAGAGGGAGCTCACCCTTGGAGTTTGGTTTATAGCAAAAGTGTCTTGGGACTACTAATGCACCTTCTACTGGTAACAGAACCATGGCAGGGGTTGTTCATGTCCATTGTAAACAAAGCAAAAATACAAGTATAGGCTGCATACTGCATGTTAATTAGAGATAATCAAACGGGGCTCACAAATACCAAAACCAGGAAGTTTGCATAATATTTACAAGTGTGGTGGTCGAAACTCAAATGTTCAAGTTTTCCAAATTGTCTGGCACTACAATGAGGATTTGAATTATCTTCTTGTTAGTACTGATCTTCCAAAATGTCTCAAATAGAAATGTAAAGTATTGTACTATGTCTCCTAAAAGTTACACTAGTCTACTCTTTTGGGTGGTTGGAGGTAATGAGAAGCTGTGTTCAGTAATAGTGTCTAAGATTAAAGCGATATGTCCAGGTAAATTCATACTGTTCTTGCAAACCATTCTTTACCTCTCAAAAGAATGTTAAGCTGTTATACCCACTGCAACAGGCCTGGGAAATCTATCTGTCCATAAACCTGGCCCTGCAGTCATCAAAGATGTTGTAGGACTAGGAAGTCGACATTAATCATCCTGATCTGTTGAAGGGGTTTCTCTTAATTACTGAAATCGGGGACAGGCAGAGTTGTAGAATCGAGTCATGCAACGTGGACTCCAGTCACTTTTTTGTGGCTTGCGACTTGACTCGCAGATACTAGCAAAGACTTTGCGAGAAATGACTTGACTTGGTCTTGCCAAAATGACGTGTTAACAACGCAAGTCATGCTCGTCGAGCATGACTTGCGTTGTTGCGTTGTTGGGGGCCGCAGTGGAACAGACATGTGTACACGAGGGTGGCGTCTCACTGTCACCCCTTCCCCACCCTTCCCCCACCCTTTTCCCCACCCCTCCCCCGTTAATGACCAATGTGCCCATCTAGGCAGACCCACATGCACTCGAATAATATTGTAGTATGGGCCAGCTAATTGTTGGCGAAACTTGTCCCGTGTATTGCATCTCTATTTTGTCGACAAATATGTTAATTCAGATTTAGAATGCGTTTTACAAGTGAATTCTTTAGTTTATCAAATAATGAAATGGTCGAAAATATCCACCTTACATTAAAGGAAGTGATCGTTTCTTTGTTTTCATGATATCCTGTACTTAAGTCAAGTTTAAAGTGTACCTAAAGTCTGAAAATTCAAAAATATATATTACAGAGCATGAAAACTGAATTCCAATGGTCCAATTCCCATCTTCACAGGACTTTCTTAAGCTGAGATATAAAATGTTGAAGTTTATTCACTCGATTTAAAAAGGTAGATTGCGCAATAATTTGTGATGTCATTGTTGTACTACTCAAATTACAATCTTTGTATTTCTTTGTTTTTCTGAAAGCCACCACACCTTGTGCCAAAATGTGATCGCGTTCTTACTGCTTTGGGGTGACTTGACTATATAAGCCCTCTCTGTACAGCATGTCGTGCAAGAAAACAGGAAGCGGTCAAGGTCATATAAACATTTTTAATTTTTAAAGAAAACAAAGCACTTAATGTGAGTTGTACAACAAGAATGTCAAAAATTATTGCGCAATGAACTGTTTGGATTTAAGTGAATAAATTTTAACATTTAATATCTCAGCAATGGAATAAGCTATGACAATGGGAGATGGAGGACCAATAAGATTAATTTTGTAACCTCTAAAATATATATTTTTGAATTTTTAGACTTTAGGTCCACTTTAAGTTGTGGTCAAATAACAAGATGTACAAGGGCCAAAAATTAGGCAAATTGAAATTGGTTCGCGGGCCGCACAGGAGGAAGTTGCGGGCCGCATTTGGCCCGCGGGCTGCAGGTTGCACACCCCTGTCATAGGTGAACGCTCTTTGATTGACATCAAAGCTCACAATACACAGCATGCGCAGAGAATGTTCTGGTTACATATTATGGACTTGTATGCCCTTCAGCAATAAACTAGGTTTGTGTCTGCACAAGGAGGCTCAACACAGTTTTGGAAGGAGTAACTTAGTCGGGAGAATTGGAACTGTCTAGGACGAAGAGGGGGCAGATTCTTCCATAGAAACCCAAGTTTTCTAAGTTTCCTTACTAAGAACCAATATTTTTAATTCTTCTTCAACAGAACCCCAAATTTTTCGCCGGTCGCCCAAAATTTCGCGTTCGGTATCCAATCTGCAACCCATTGCTTCTGACGGGGCTTCAGGTTGCTGGACCTCTTAGGGGAGCTTGGTCCCTTCGTCGGGCTTATCTTTCCACTACCCCTTGCTGAGGCTGTATGCAGGTTTTACCGTGGTAAATAATTTTCCTGCAAAATTTCGGCGCTTTTCGCGCGCAATTCTCACAAGCGAAGTAATATCACCCATGAACATTATTAATGCAAAATTTCAAGTGAACTCTTCCAGCCAAAGCTAGGTGAAGGCTCGAAGTTAGATCCCGGACATCAAGGGGCTTTTTTCTAGTAATCTAGTACCCTTGAGTAACATTCGCTCCGCGACGACTATACGGCTTAAAGCTAAATTTACTCGTACCAAAAATTTGCTCCAAAATTTACTTTTTCTGTTTTATTTTTCCATGCAAAATTTCATTCAAAGTAGAAACACGATAATAACCATCTGAATTGTGAACTGTGAAGATACTGGTGTGCTCTCACTGTCATTCAAAGTCCTGCTCAAAGCCCCATGCTAGTGTTCCCATATTGTTAATTCGCCACATTTTCGGGGAATTTTCCTCTGGGTCCTAACAAAATCATACTGGATCACACCAAGCCTGCCTAATGGCAGCCCCTGGTCCCGCCTCACCGTTCGCAAAGTACTCGACCGGCTGCACCTGCGCTTGTTGAGATGAAGATATATCGTGATTATAGTCTTGTTGCCTTCACTTGTGGAGAATTTTTACGTCTCTGTATTGCAAGCGGAGGAAAAAATTTCCATCAGAAGAGTGAAATTTTCGCGCGCTTCTCGCGTATGTGCACACGTAAAACCGATACCTTTAAGCTATGTGTGGTAAGCTTGAGATATAATCCCCTGTAGTTCCGGCAAACTGTAATCCGGTGGTGGCACTACTGACAACAAACATAATCTTCGGTGCCCCTCTATGAGGTGTCGGTGCCCCCCTATATCAGAATTCCTGGCTACCGGCCTGACATGGCAAGCATTTTTGGCATTTTGGGTACGTTACACGCCAACTGAGTCTGATGGTAATCCCTCTCTGAGAGGCTACCGGTATAGCATCGAATTTAATGTAGCAGATGTGGGAAAGAAAAAGGCAAAATTCAAGTGTCACATGAAGTAATCAATAATCAGACCATTAGTCGCAACTTTCACAAACTCGTACCATCAACAGAACTAACTGTTCTCTGACTCATATATCTTCAATTTTTCTAGTATTTTCTGAGAAAAGTAAAGAACCATCTTTACCAGTAACAAGTTTATTTTACCAGTTGCTCTGTTCATCTTTTGAGTTTGTTAAAATTATTTGGAGTTTAGAAATCCCAAAGGGTGAGAACTCCCACACGAAATAAAGAAAGCTAAGTTAAAAAATTTGTCTTGAAGTTGTGACTTTTATTTGTCTACCATCAAGTTCGAAATGCAAATTTGGACCAGATCTGAGTTGATGCCGAATGCTTATAGCAGCAGGTGGACAAGTCTGTAGCTTCACTTCTGCTTACTGCAAAGAGGCTTGTGACTTGCTTTGTGCTGGAGCTAAATGACGTGTGACTTCACTTCTGAAAATTTGTGACTTGATTTGTGATGAGTTGTGACTTGACTTGTGAATGAAACAAAAGACTTGCTACTTGGATCGCAAAAATGACTTGTGACGACTTAGACTTGCCAGAAATGACTTGCTACCATCTCTGGGGACAGGTACAATAAAATGAGGAGTTTCAGGGTCCTATCATAGCTTATAATTTCTATTATAAAGTTCTCGAAAACTTACTTTAAATGATAAATGAGGGGTACCTACGTGTTTTAGTAAACAAGATGGACCACTGTTTCATAAATAAACAGGAGAATATTATCAAACAGGGGAACGAAATTTAAAGGGAATGTATTTCCAATCACGGGCGTAGATACCGGGGGGATAGGGGGATATATCCCCAACATTTGACTTGGGGGTGGTCCATGTAATCACCCCCCCCCCCCCATGTAACAGTCTACAAATACGTGTATATATTCTGGAAAGTACATTTTATTCTTCATTTTCGTAAGAAATTCTTCAATCTCTGCTTCATTTTCTATTACAAATGTTTCTCAAACCAGGGAGCTGGAAGTCTTCCAGCTCCCTGCTCAAACTATCACAATTTTAGCAAATCCTTCGCAAACTATGAAACTTTTCGCGCGCTTCAAACCTTACATCAGTGTTATTCTTATTACCAATATCTTCCGATAGCAACTTTCGCAGAAGCTCAGCAACAAAAAGTTGAAACTTTACGAATTAAAAGGGAAAAGACTGGCTTATAGCAGTGGCATGCAGGTTTGTTGGGCTATTGAAAGTGTCTCGATGCAGAGCCTGAATGCTGGTTTTATCATGGAAACCTTATTTAATAAAAATTTTCGTCCCGCTTCCCGCGCATTTGTCACGGTTTGCTCTCCATGTCATTACCATTATTAAGGTAATAATGCATGAAACTATTCTGATCACAACACTTTCAGAAGAACAGAGATACATCACCAAAGGGCTGTGGGCACCTCGCATTAAAATGGGATCTTACAATCTAATATGTAGCATGATGTGGAAGGTTGAAAGTACTTATCTGCTGTTATACATTTTTCAAAAATTTTTACCGAGCGCTTCACGCGCAGCCATTATCGGTATACATGGTGATTGTTAATACACTTACGAGGAAAACAACTTTCTGAAACGCACTTATTAGTCCTTCACCCTTTTTGATAACCTATCAGGGAGGTCTAATAATCACTTTCCTGCACCTATACTCTCCCTCTCTCTTATTGCCCACTGCTGGAAGCTGTACGTCTGGATTTCCGTTCAAAATTAGTAAAAATACGACAGTTGCAAAGTGTACGGCGTCATGACTCTCTATACTATCATTTGGATGTCAGGTAGTATACAAATAATGAATGTTTATGAGTGCGATAGTATGAATAATTTCATGAGTTGAAAGATTGAACGTTCTATTCAACGAGGCGAAGCCGAGTTGAATAGAACGTTAAAGCTTTCAACGAATGAAATTATTCATACTATCGCTCGAATGAAAAACATTCATTATTTGTTTTATATAACACCTTATAATTTTGATCTATCCATTGGTTAAATTTGTGTTTTGAAGGTCACTATGGATTCGTGTTTGTCCGTGTAGTAGCTCCATGGTTTGTCGTTTTCTAACTGCGAGTTTATGTACCTAATATAGAGGGATTCTTTGTGACTTCAAGCGTGTTGGAATCTCAGACACTGGAGGGCAAAACCACATACGCAGTAAGCCTATTTACAGCACACGCGCACGGCATTGCCATAGATACTTCTGTGACACAATGAACGCTTGTCCATCAAAACCAAAGAGACGCGCGATCTTGCCCTTCAAAACCAAAGAGACGCGTGATCACTTGACGTAGGTGAATACAACGTACGATCCCCAGTGCTGCAGTGATTTATTGAGACGCGGCATACCTTGTACGTAGCGCGCTCAATGCATCGCTGACTCATTGCCGTGGGTTAGTAAAGGGTTAATCAACGCTGGACCGTGCATTAAGTAGAGGATAATGCACGATCGGGGGTTAATGCAAGCGATGCACGAGGGCGCAGCCCGAGTGCATCTAGCGATAGCATTAACCCCCGGAGTGCATTATCCTCTATTTAATGCACGGTCCAGCGTTGATTAACCCTGTTCATTCATACACAAGAATTTGATGAAAAAATAGTAAAAAGAAAGAAAATTTGTGTTTGCAGATAACCACATTTTTATTGAAATCAAAACCCCGAGGAAAGATGAGCACCTCTTCACAACCTTTCAAAACAATAGGCCTATTCGTGCGCAATTAATAAAGTAGCCTACTATTAAACAAAATGAATTCAATGAAATACTCATAAGTCATGAAATATAACAACGATGTGACTAAATTTGAGAAATGGTATTCTGCTTTAAAGACTTCAACAGCCGAAAAGGACCGAAAAGGACAAAAAATTAACAGTTGGTAACGTAACTAGAGGTATTATGACTCCATGGTAACCCCTTACTTTTAGCCAAGAAATCTTGCATTTGTATCATGTACATTTGCACTGCACACGTACACAGCATATTTACTAGGCCTATCATGGTACGTTGTGTACGCTGTGGGTGCACATGCTGTGTACATAAACACATGCACGTACGACGCATAGGCTATACTAGTACTGCAGTACGTAGTGACATATCGACCAGTATAAGTAGCGCGGTCTTTTTAAAATTGCTCGTCATTTGTTCGAACCCTAACGGACTTGTTCAGGTGTTCTTGAGCTTTTAAGTTACTTCAAATGATGGAATTTGCCTAGGATTCAGCTACTGATTTTGGGAGATAAACAGTCACAGCATTTCAAACGTACATTTGGAGAAAAGTCTGGACATGTTAGAGATCTCAGCCCTAACAGCGGTAACGTTAGTAACGCTGATTTCGTTCGAGGATTCAGTGCTCGACAGGGAACTTTTGTGTAAGTTGTAACGTTACTGAGGCTTGGACCTAGGTTATTTGACTTTGAATTATAACCGTTTATGGATCCTTTGCCTCTATAGGGTTTCACGTAAGATTTGGGAACAAAAGTGTTTCTTAGAAATGGAAGCGATTTCGTAGGCCTTGATGTGACTAATGAGTAGTGTCACACCACAGGCCTAACGTTGGATATATCATATCATGCTCAGCTAGGCCTATGTGTGTCAAGCCAGCTAGCCATATCTAAAGCTAGGTGATGTTATAAATACAGTGTATATAGTACGGTATTGTATTCATCCGCCGGTGATTTTATTCTTAATTTACAGTGGGTTATCCTAGGATAATGCACGGTCACCTGACCTTAATGAACCAATAGAAGTTGAGGATTTTAACTAAGTATGAATGAATATATACTAACCAACGACCGTGGGTTAGTATATACTAACCAACGGTCGAGCACCACAATCTTGATGATAGTGCCGAATCACGCATAGCATGTGACCACCAATCTTCCAATCAGATGTAGAGAAATTAATAAGGTGTTATATAATGTGCATTATGTCATTGCCCACATTTAATATGATTAATGCAGAGCTTCCAGGAGGTCCTATACAGTAATTATCTGCTAGCCTTAGATGCCCTTTCATAATGCACAATGAAGGAAAGGAAATATTTCGTAATAGTCCAAGAATGTTTCCGTGGACTCCATGCACGTATTTTTGTGTAAAACCTTTCCCCAAATAGAAAGCAGTGAAATAGACAAAAGCGAGGAGGCTCCAGGAGGTTTGTTGACAACGTATCTTCCTCTTGATAGACATGCATATTCTTATCTTAATTTTACCTTACCAAAAATTAGCATTCACTACTAGTAAATTTTCCAGCCATAAATGATCAGTTCTAAAAACATCCCAAAGGAAGCACAATTTTTCGTCTAAAAGACCTTAAATTAATAATAAAAAATCTCAAAGGGGAGGGAGAACCCCTTCCCCAGGACGACAACTTTATGTAGTGACAAACGAAAGATTGAAACTGCTGCGTGCAAATGCAGAAACCCATGAAAAATAAAGGGGCAATTTACGCAGACTTGGGGGAACTGAGGTATTATTACGTTCATCATCTATGGTGCCCCCAGCCACAAAAAACCTGGCTGCGCCTCTGATCTCAAGCCCACTTGCAGGTCTTGTAATGATCTCCGAATTCAAAATCCAGTTGTCTGGGATGACCCTATAAGTTGATCCCTGTCATTTTAAGCTTAAACAGCTCATTGTTGCTCTTGTACAGTTTCAATCCAGTGCAGCTTATCAATGAGTTTTGTGATCAAAATAGCATTTCCTAAATGTATAAATATACCAACACCCAAGAACATTATCTCTGAAATTCACTCCTTAAAACAGTCTTCCTGGCACTTCTGAGACTTTAAAGCCCAAGAGCTTCCGGGGACTTTGCCCCTGGACCCCACCCACCAGGGGCTTTAAGGCGGGCCCCTGGACCCCACCCGTCTTGGGCTTCGCGCTCCGCGCTCGACGTGCACGCTTCTCGTACACACTTTCTAGAGTTGCGATAATTCACCCTTACCCCCCAAAGTTGTTAAGAAATCTACTCCCCTGTTCTCAGTCCACATTGTTTGAACTTTACCAAGATTACTGACCCAAGGTTGCCTCCCCCCCCCCTCATCTGCAGTCTCAATAGTCATAGTACACTTCAATCTGAGCAGTTTTGTTGCCTAGTGAGTTTTGATCGTCAGCCTACATGGACATCAACCTTTCTGCATCACCAACTTTTGCTATTCATGTACAGCGACCTCGATTTGTGGATCTCTTTAAAGAGATGAGGAAGTCCCCCTAAAAGAAGCCCAAAACAGTATACTGCCATCACTGAAATGTCTGTTATCACTCCCCCCCCCCTTCCCGCCTCCACTTCTGATAGAGATGCCAAAATGAAAGGAAAGTACATTACTACTGCTGAAGAGACTGCAGTGGCTTGCCAGACCTTTTCAGACAAGCCGTTTTATACCTATTAACTTGAGAGTAAATATCACTCTTTGCCGGTCTGTACAATGAGAAACTCAGCTATGCAATCATTGCCATACTGATTTGGCACATGTCACTGACCAAACAGAGTGGCTTATAAACCTTTTGCCCTCTTTTCTCTTCAACCAAAACACCGTTAACAGTTACAAATGTTGGCGAGGTGACGGAAAGACAAGAAACGTTTGTTTTCAACATATTTATTAATACTCTTTGAATCCTGAAAAATCAAACAGACAAGTAGCTTGGAATTACAGTATTTTGAACGATCAAAAGAATCACCTGAAAACATCACTGTAGTGTACTTTAAATGAACAATCTCATTTTTTTACGATAATGATGTAAAGACAAACCAACTCAAGCAACTTTAACTTCACATACTGCTGTGGCCGCATGACAGCAATAAACGTCTGCCAATAAACAGAGACTATTTGGCTACACCTGGGATTCATCTTCATATCGTGGATCCTGGAATTCATATAAATAAAAGGATGGCCTTAGCTCGAATCAGGTTTGGATAAAGGGGTACTTATTCTTAACAATCTGGTTAAATTTCCATTGAAATCCGATGTGTGGTTCTCAAGATATCAGCAGATAAAGTTGTCACATTTTCAACACAAAGTTAACACAAAGCAAGCACATGTGATGTCATACCCTCGCATTAATGAGCAGTCTTTTGTTATTCTTTAAACTTTATCACCAATTTTCTCCTCAACAATAAAATGTTACTCGAGTATGGGGATGGGATTGCATGACAGGAATGGGAAAATTGCAAACTTCACAATCCCCATGGGGAGGTCCTATCCCTATTAATTTCAAGGTCGACACAACAGCAAAGCATTCCTTATCAATTTGAGGAAGTGATATCAGGAAGCTGCCTAGTAATATAACTCCCACTTGCCTCAAGCTCCCTTTGGGTCTCAAAAGGTAGTAACTTCTTTTGCTGATATCTCGAATAATACATGTCCGATTTGAATGAAAGTTTCACCAAAATGCATAGATTTAGTTCCTCTTTCACATATTAAAAGTAATTTTTTGCTTAAACCCTTCTTTTAAAATTCGTCGGGCTTCATGGACATCAACCTTCCTGCGCGCATGCATCACCAACTTTTGCTATTCTTGTATACAGCGACCTCGATTTGTTGATAAATTTAGCCTGTGAGCCTGGATTTGGTGGCCTGTTACCTAGGTCATGAATATTCATTACAGATAACGCTAAACCTCGTCTTAAAGCAAGGGTGGGTACCTCTGACTTTTTTTATCCGACCCGCGAGGAAATTCATACATGCAAATACAAAATCACTTGAAAAGTAAATGATAAAAGTCTTTAAACCAATGGTACCCACCCTTTATCAGGCTAATATCACTTTCCGGATATTTCACGTCAGTTAATCTGCTACGAAAGGCTGCCAGTATATTACCAGGGCGTTGCATTCTGATGGCAGCTCCTTGATATGAGGGAGTTTTTAGATTACTAAAACCCTAGTATGCGCAATGTAAGGTGTCCACCATATTGTGAGAGATGATTCGGGTGCAGAATTCTCGTAAGTCTAGTGGTAACCTGATTACGGAAGCTTTGCGTGGGATGCTACATAGCACTGAACAGAAATGCACCATCACAAGTACAGCTCGAAACAATGCTCGAATACAATCCGAAACTCCGTGCGCTCTTTACGTATTCTCCGCGGAGGAAGATTCGGGAAGAGGATAGAACCATGGAAGTCCGCAGAAAAAAATTAGGGGGGACTTTTCATTGATCAAATCAGGGGAAATTTTTACTCCCAGAAAAGTTTGCTAAATGTTGGCCCTTTTACAGGAGTGGAGCCAGAATTCGCCGGGAACCTGTAGGCAAAATAAGTATAGCGCCAAGAAAATTTTGGCCGAAATCCCTCCTAGATCGCTGAAAACGACACTTCCCAGGCCTAATAATAGTTGGTTCTTATTAAGGAAAGTTAGAAACTTTGGCATTCTATAGAAGAATCTGCTCCCTTTCTTATCCAAAACTCTTCCAGTCATCCCAACTAAGTTGTTCCTAGTCAACTATTTTTATTTTTTTTAAACAAAACTCCAAATTTTTCGGGGCTCTTTGCGCGCTCCAAATTTGCGTTCGGCATCCTTTGGGCAACCCGTAGCTTCTGACGGGACTTTAGGTTGCAGGACTCCTTGTGGTTTATCCTTTGTACCACATGCAGGTTTTACCATGGTATACAATTTTCCTGCAAAATTTGGGGGCTCAGCGTTCAGTTCTCACAATCGAACTTGTATCAGTAATGAACATTACTAGCACGAAAATTCCAGGAAACTATTCTAGCCGAAGCGAGGTGAAGGCTCATAGTTAAATGCCGGGCATGAAGGGGTTTTATGTGGCAATCTCATACCTTAAGTGACATTTTTTACGTGATAACTATATGGTTTGAAGTTAAATTTACTAATACCACAAATTTACTAAAAAAATTACTTTTTCTCTTCATGCAAACTTTTGTTCAAAAGTAAAAATACGATAATGGCAATCTGAATTGTGAACTATGAAGAGCTTGGTGTACTCTGTCATTCAAATTCCTGCTGAAAGCTCCATGATAGTGTTTCCATTTTGTTGAATCCTAGGACGTTTTGGAAATTTCACTAAGAATCCTATCAAAATCATACTGGACCACACCAAGCCTGCCATATGACAGTTCCTGGTCCCCTTTTTGTTCGCAAAGTACTTAACTCTTCACTTGCCCTTGCAGAGCTGAAGAAGCATCATTGCAAGAATAGCCCTGTTCACTTGTGGCGGCTTTCCACTTCTCGGTATTGCAAGAGAAGGGGAAATTTCTTCCAGAAGAGCGAAGTTTTGGCGCCCTTTCAGGGCGCATGTGCACACTTTAACCTATCTGTGGTAGGCTTGAGGTATCATCCCCTGTGGTTAGCGCAAACTGTTATCATATGGTGGAACTAATAACTGCAATCATATCATCTTCTTAGGTGCCCCCGATGCGGTGCTGGTGCCTCTTATATCAGAATTCCTGAATACAGGCCTGGGCAGAATATGGCCTTGCTCTTTTTTCCTTGAATTATAGATGTATACATGCCGCACGCCTGGGCTTATTTCCGAATCAGACACGATGCATGTTCCCACCATAAGCGGCTCGCCTAGGGATACAGAGAGAAACTTCCCCCCTCCCCAAAGCTTTGCAAATTATGTACTGTATTTATCAAAAATGTCATAGAACAGCAGGAGTATTATGATATCATGGACGATGGTATTCTTTCCATGTCACAAATGTTTTACATTTTTATTGGGCTACTCTGCCATTGGTCGTCTGGATTAATATTGTGAGAGGCGTTGTGACTACAAGATATCCCCCTCCCGCAAAACAGCATTTTTACAGTTCTTATTGGTTTCCACCTTATAAAACAAAACCTTTTTATACACTTTACGTTAAACACAACTTTAAAACGGACTATTGAGATTTTTCCGAGTGCCGGGGGGCCAACTGAAAAGCGACTTAGATATGGAGAAGTAAGACTACAGTGTTGATCCATTATCAGCACGAGGCGAGGGTTGGGTGACTAAAGGGGTGCAAGTTACTTTCCCGGTTCTGCAAAACTGAGGGTTATATAACATCTTTACCAAAGATCTTAATTGTATTTATTTATACCACTTTATTTTATTCGGATGGAAATATGACGTAAGAAACAATAACACCACGGACAGTTTAAAGAAAGAATGTTCTTGAACACAAGTTGACATTAAAAATAAAGACATTTTGCAGAAATTTCCATCTAAGCACTTTTGATTACCTCTCGGTGAACCCCATCTTCCTGAGGAGACATCCCCTTTATAACTGTATTTTCAAATACATCAAACACTCCCCCGAGTTTCTACAGTAACGACCTCCACTGTTAGACAAATATGGTTACGAGCCTGACGGAGTAACATCGCATAAGAAGACGTAGTCCTAAAATGGAAATACTACCGAGCCAGTACTTCCATGGTCCTAAGTACTACAAGTACTAAGTACATATTCGAAAGATCTTACTAAACACTGCCGCCGAACTTCTATTTCATAAATATCTCGGTTAAGCGACATTCGCAGCAGTTATGTGGTCAGGATTTTGTCATGATGGAATATTCTAGAATACTTGGTACGTAATGTTTGATGCTTTTCGGACCCTTACACTTACCTCGTAATTGGTGCCTGCAGGACAAGCGAGCACATTTTACCTCATTGAGGCTAATGTCTTATGTTTCACACGAGATAAAGATTTAATTTAGGCAAGTTGCTACATTCATCTTTGCTAAGCTGGGACGCTAGTTTGGTGTAAGTAGATACCAGGGAGTCCATCTGGGGCTACCTAAGTTAGTTAGTTATTTAGTTAATTAGTTAGTTAGTTAGTTATTTAGTTAGTTAGTTGGTTAGTTTGTTAGTTTTTTAGTTAGTTAGTTAGTTAGTAAGTAAGTAAGTAAGTTAGTTAGTTAGTTAGTTAGTTAGTTAGTTAGTTAGTTAGTTAGTTAGTTAGTTAGTTAGTTAGTTAGTTAGTTAGTTAGTTAGTTAGTTAGTTAATAGTTAGTTAGGGTTTTACGTCTCAACTTATAACCTCTTGGTTTAATCTAGTGGCGCCCACGGCCTTTTTCCAGTTGTGGGGCACCGGCTTGTTTTCCCTACTCCTTTGCATATGCGAAACATCACGCACAATGGCTACCTAAGACCATGTGAAAGAAGTATATGTGATTGAATGAGAATGTTACAAATTTATATTGCCTCTTACGCTGTCAGACTTTGACACCTCTGTTAATAAGAAAATTCCTGAATGAAGACCGTATATGACATTCTATGAGTACCAGAGCGTCAACTCTGTCAAATGTATTGCATTCAATTGCAATACATTAAATGAGAAAAGTGGAACGTCCGAGTTACCATGTAGATTACTTATACCACGTTCTTCGAAGAGTTAACAAGACTAACTTCGCTCGTTAACAATCTCGGCGTCCGTTTTGTCGGGGTTCTGTGAATTTGAGTTAACTGCTTCAGGTCTCCCGTAGTTTGCATCTACTCATAACGGGTGTGAATTAATCCTGAGAGCTGTGGTTTGACAGGCGTACAATTCTAAGGCCAAACTCGGAATTGGTCTAACCTACCCCGTAAGATAATACACATTCAGGCAGAACTTTTGCTTTGGTGGAAAAAATATTTTCGTAATATTTCTTGAAATTCTAAGGGATATAATAACTTTAATCACAGGTTACTTAAAGTGTGAGAATACATAATACCCAATCCCCAGATTACGATACGTGTCATGTTCCTTTGTTGATAGAAAGGTGCTGGGAGAACACACTTAGTTGACACAGTAAGTTTACTTTGTAATCTTGTTGCTCAAGCACACGTGTGACCACAATATTTGTATTAAACTAATTGATTACACAGATTAGAGGCCTCGGCAGACACAATTTTGTTGAAGTAAACATATAGTCCCATTAATCATAATCTTCCTTGTCACTATTTTACACGCAATGGCTCAGCAGTCTTGCAATCGATAAATGCTGATAAAATATTAACTTTATAAAAAGATGTAGTGCATATAAAAATAAACTCTACCAATTATAAATGTATCTTTAATAATGAAAAAGATGAACCGAGTAGGCATTTTAAAGAGGGCTCAAAGAGCAAAATAACATGTTATAATGGTGAGCTATTTTTCAGGCCAATCACAATGGAGCAAGTCGGCGTGATGAGATAATTTATCTGAATATCGTTTTCTAGGGAGTCTACATGTTGCTTTTCGCGATTTAATTTTCTTCACTCTTTTCAATATCTTTACTCTCCTGGAATGGTCCTGAAGTTACATAAACTTCTACTATATGCACATTGATGTAATAAAAATTATGTACACTTTATATTAAGGTAGACTTTTTCGACACGGGGTTGGGTAATAGGGCGTTTTACACACTCAGACTTTCAACCCGGCAAACTGCTTAATAAACGGGTTATTTTGGTGTGCATTCAGTGGATGTAAATGTCTTAAGAAGAGGTCCATAGCATGTATATTCGCCTACTGCAGTTACAGCGGAAAAGGGATTCCACTTCTCTGTGAGGAATAGCCCAAAGGAGTCAATCTCTGTTCGTTCAATTGAACGAAAGTTTCCCATCCTACACACATAGGAGGAAAGCTCAGGGGGTAGGGTATATATCCCCCACTTTTTTACAAGGGGTATACCCTACGCAAATAACCCTCAGATTTTCAAAATATTGTAAAATACATAGGCTACTCTGTATCATTTAAATGACAACTAATGTATGGTGTGAAATGATGCCATTTTGCTCAGTATTTTACTGTGCGCTTTGCGTGCATCCATCTTACAATTTTGACTTATTCTTACATGTCAGCTTGAGCGAGATTATTTGCCAACGCCCTATGCAACTCCTACCATTGTCTATCCTCTCGAACCACAAACCGTAACGTATCTGACGAGGAAAGCCCGATAAGGCATTGCCTGGGAAGGGATAGCTCAAATTACAGACAGCTGAAACAGTCCTTGTGCAAGATGGGAATTTTGACCAATTGGTACCAACTTAGGGCACAAACTAGGAGTGCTTTCAATTTGTTCAGGTACATCAGCTAGATACATTTTTACATGAAAGGCCTGTCAAAGTCACAACCCTTACTCAAAATCCATATATGGCCCAGATATGGGATTTCATATCTGGCCCATATCTGGGCCAGATATGGAATTCATATCTGGATTGTACAAGAATTGGGCAGATATAACTTGATATAATATAAAGGCCATATATGGCCCAGGTAAAGTTTCACTTTTATATGGCCCAGATATGCCCCATATATGGCTACTCCATTTCTGGCCCATATATGGAAAATCCATATATGCCACATATAAAGAGATTTATATCTGGTCCATATCTGTGCCATATATGACCCATATAAAACTTTATATTGCCCATATATGGCCCATATATGGAAATTTATATCTGGCCCATATCTGCACCAGATATGGGATTTATATCAGATCGGATAAAAAGTTAGGCAGATATAACACAGATCTAAACCAGAACCAGATCTAAACCATACATGGCCAGATAAAGTTCTATCTGGATCAAGCCTTTATATGGTACAGATCTGCTCTAGTTATGAATCATAGTTAGGACTTATAGTCCACACTCCTCATGGAGACTTTGAACACCAGAAAGCAATGTTTAAGTGCTCCGTGAATTAGAATTTAATGTAAGTATTAGGTTGAATTGACTTAAGAACATAAATTCAACTTATTTCATAACAGTGAACAGAAAAATGCCTTGAAATTTCCTATTTTATGTAATCACAGTGATATGGGCTTCTTATTTTAAACTTAATTACGTATTTCACTCTAAATTTTGTTTAATGCGTGGTGCAAATTTTACTTTCAACTTCCTAAATCATGAAAAATGTAGGTTTAGATACAAGCTCCGCCCAAATATGCAAATTATTTGCCTAAGTTCACTTAGTACACTGCGGTATTAACAGAAGTGTAGCCACTAAATAACTGCAATGTCTGGGAAGGTGATGCTGTTGCCAAAACATGTCTTAATTTGTAACAAGCATAATCCAAGAATCAAATTAAATAAATAATAAAACAAACTAACAAAATGCTCATTTGCATATCTAGCATATCAAGTTATATCTGCATATATTTGCATATCTGGAATTACACTGTATCAAGTTATATCTGGCTTGATATGGCCATATCAAACTTTATATACATATCAGGATCACGATTATATCAAGTTATATCTGGCTTTATATGGCCATATCAAACTTTATATACATATCTGGATCATGATTATATCAAGTTATATCTGGCTTGATATGGCCATATCAAACTTTATATCCATATCTGGATCACAGTTTTATCAAGTTATATCTGGCTTTATATGGCCATATCAAACTTTATATACATATCAGGATCACGATTATATCAAGTTATATCTGGCTTTATATGGCCATATCAAACTTAATATGCATATCTGGGTTATTTTTTAATCAAGTTATATCTGGCTTTATATGGCCATATCAAACTTTATATCCATATCTGGATCACCATTTTATCAAGTTATATCTGGCTTTATATGGCCATATCAAACTTTGTATACATATCTGGATCACGGTTATATCAAGTTATATCTGGCTTTATATGGCCATAACAAACTTAATATTCATATCTGGGTTATGTTTTAATTAAGTTTTATCTGGCTTTATATGGCCATATCAAACTTTATATACATATCTGGATCACCATTTTATCAAGTTATATCTGGCTTGATATGGCCATATCAAACTTTATATCTATATCTGGATCACAGTTTTATCAAGTTATATCTGGCTTTATATGGCCATATCAAACTTTATATGCATATCTGGATCACGATTATATCAAGTTACATCTGGCTTTATATGGCCATATCAAACTTTATATGCATATCTGCCAGTGGGTTGTGTTTTATCAAGTTATATATGGCTTTATATGGCCATCTAAAGTCTTTAATCAACCAGATATTTCCAGATATAAAGCCAGATATGGATTTTGAGTAATGGAACTGAAGCCTACTAATTTGCTTAAACAAAATGGTCGCTGCCGGATATTTCGAAATACTGTATTCAGGTTGTAATAAAAGCAGGAGTATTCATGTGGGAAACAAGTGTCAAATTAAAGTTTTGGATAATAAAAAACAACACATTTTATATTTATTCATTTCAACTTGACACAATTTGCATAAATCTAATATATTGCGGCAAATTTGCATATTATGGTGATTTTTTCATGAAAAGTGACTGAATATTGTCAGAAATGACGTATGTTTTATAAGCTCATCATTATACGTCAACAAATATGTAACATATCTGCATCTTTCACAACCTATTTAATTGTACAGTCATGCTAATTTGCATAAACAATGGCCGCTGCTGAAATATCGAAATATTTAGCTTTCGCCGTCTCTTGAATTAAACAAGGAGTATTCAAGTTGGTTACAAGGGCTAACTTAATGTTCTGGATAATAAATGAACAACCAAGTTTATTTCAAATTGACCGTTATTTGCATAAATTTAATACTGTGGTAACTTTGCTTGATTCTGGTAATTTTTTGTGAAAACTGACTGAATATTGCCATTTTAAGAGATGGTACCGATAATTTCTATATTTTCTCAGCTCATCATTATACTACAATAAATATGATACATATTTGCATGTTGCAGAACCGATTTAATGGTTCAGACATGCTCATTTAGTAAAATGGGTGACTGTGAAATTCTGGTGTACGGTATTTGATTTGGGGCATTTTCTTGCTTTAAGAGGAAGTATTGAATTGGAAAAAAGGGCTAACATGAGATACTACAACCTAAACAAACAATTGACCTATTCATGATGCAGTTCGACTTTACCCTTGTTTGCTTACATATAATAAAGTGTCAAAATTTGAGCAATTTTGGTGACCCTTTTATCGAAGCTTATCGTCATTTTGGGGTATGATATTGGTGTTTTTTAAACTTCCTTACTCATGGAACTGTGACCCGACCACATGCAATTATAAAAGTTGATATTTTAACTAATTAAGCTACCTATGCAATAATGGAGACAAGCTTATTTGCAGACTCTGATTTGCTACCACCAAAATCCTGATATGGTTCGTCACCGAAATTTGGACATAATTAGTTCTAGAGAAACAAAGTGTAAAGGGAAAAGTTGATCACCTTTCAAAACCAGTAATCATACGGAGAAATAATAACCCCGGCCTTGTAGGGCATTTGATTTACTACACTAAGCAACCAAAAATGTTGGAGAAGCCAACGTCTTATAAAATTACAACGTCACGTCAGGTGGCCAATCAACTTGGGACTACCATGGTAACAAGGAGAGAAAATTGAATCACACGAGGTATTTGTAGCATGTTTGTCGCTTCTGTGAATCACAAGCCGAACTGGTGTAGTGGTCACAGACTCTGCCCGGAAAGCGGAGGATGGTGGGTTCAAACCCTCGGTAAGGCTCAATTTTTCTCTCTGGTATTTTCTCTTAACCTTTCCTGCTTTGATAAGGGCTATGCTCTATCTAGGATTGGTATAAAAATTCAAGATCGAATGTACAACTATTTACCTTTCGACCTACACATTCTAACTTCGATCTACCAACCTCGACCTATATATTTATATTAATATATTATAATAATAGGAAAAATAATTATTAAAAAACATTTCATACAGAGGTAAACCTTATCTGTGCCCATATTCTATTGAAAATATTGAAAAAGTATTTTTCTAGACATTTTTTGCAGGATCTGGGTCAATCAAGATGGCGGAAATAGCAAAACGGCGGCTAATGTTAAAATTTCAATAAATTATAATAATACGGAAAATAATCCTTAAAAAATATATTTGTGACAGTTGTTCTTTATGTGTAGCCATATTTTGAGCCAAATATATCAAACATATTTTTCAAAACATTTTTGCTTTAATTCCGGTCAACCAAGATGGCGGAAGAAGCAAAATGACAGCCAGTTGTGTAATTACAATATTTTATATTAATAAGGAAAATAATCCGTAAAAATATTTTTAACACATTTAAACCTAACGTCTGGCCATAATCTGTAATAAATATTCAAAACGTATTTTTCTGGACATGTTTCATAGGTTACAGGTCAACCAAGATGGCGGAAATAGCAAAATGGCCGCTCATATAATTATCTTAATTATGACTATCTTAATTGTATGAGTTGCCATTTTACTATTTTCGCCGTCTTGGTTGACCTGATTCCTGCAAAATATGTCCAGAAAATACTCCCTGAATATTTATTACAGAATATGGACTGACTTTATATTTAAATGTGTTGAAAATATTTTTAAGGATTATTTTCTTTATTATTATGCTATATTGTATCTATACCGATGGGCGGCCATTTTGCTTTTTCCGCCATCTTAGTTGACCTGAATTCAAAAAAAAAAAAAATGTTTTAAAAAATATTTTTTATTACTTGGCATAAAATATGTCCATTTATTCGCAGCAAGTGTGACAAACATATTTTTCATAAAATTTTTTATCATTATTTCAATGTACTTTAATCATGTAATAATTATATGGACGGCCATTTTGTTATTTTTGCCACCTCGGTTTACCTGAAACCTGTGAAACATATCCAGAAAAATACTTTCTGAATATGTATTACAGATTATGGCCAGACTTTAGGTTTAAATGTGTTAAAAATATTTTTTACAGATTATTTTCCTTATTAATATAAAGTATTGTAATTATACCACTTGGCGGCAGTTTTGCTTCTTACGCCATCTTGGTTGACCTGAATTCCAGCAAAAATATTTTGAAAAATATATTTGATATATTTGGCTCAAAATATGGCCATATATAAAGAGCAACTCTCACAAATATATTTTTTAAGGATTATTTTCCGTATTATAATTTATTGAAATTTTAACATTAGCCGCCATTTTGCTATTTCCGCCATCATGATTGCCCCAGATCCTGCAAAAATGTCCAGAAAAATACTTTTTGAATATTTACGATAGAATTGGGCGCAGATTAGGTTTACCTCTGTATAAAGTATTTTTTAATAATTATTTTTTCTATTATTAAAACATATTGACATAATTATTGCATTGGCGGCCATTTTGCTTTTTCCGCCATATTGGTTGACCTGAATTTAAAACAAGTGAATTAGATTTTGAGTTTGAATTTGAGTTTTCTGTAGTCTTAAACCTATTATTTGACACCAGGATTATTAAAATCAACTTGGGAAGTGAAAATCTATGGCAAACTATATTATTTTTTGGCCGAAATGGCGGCCATCTTCAAAAATGGCGGCCATTTTGAAATTCACGTGGCTAATGGTATTTTTCAAAGACAGACCCCAAAAGTACAATCTATCAAATTTTGGTGCTCTTTTCCGGAAGTGAATGATTTTCACACTTATCTG
Organism: Holothuria leucospilota; assembly: GCA_029531755.1. Classification (NCBI taxonomy): domain Eukaryota; kingdom Metazoa; phylum Echinodermata; class Holothuroidea; order Aspidochirotida; family Holothuriidae; genus Holothuria; species Holothuria leucospilota. Next base: position 43,331,744 of record CM055965.1, on the reverse strand, counting down.
CCCTACTATTTCACTATCTGAAAATGGCAGTGAATTCGTTTCAAACAGACCTCAAAACTGGATTGACTATTATTTTTCGTTGTTGCATATTTGTTAGTACAAGGAGATTTGGGGTTGGAGAGGTGGATCACGGAGCTTAATTGTATCTCCATTAACGATGAAAGCTAGTATAAGAGTTACATAGAAACAATAATACCAGTACCCAAGCTGTATAAAAGGAATTGACAAGGGAGCAACTTCAATGCTACGATGGGTGAAAATGGAGCACGCCAAAAAGTCGCATTAAAGACAGTGCAGAATATTTTACTTCATTCTGCATTACAAACGTTATCCAAGTTACATTAAAATACCCTTTTTTCTTCACTTTCTTTCTTCCATTTACTTTGCCCTTTTAGTCCTTGGGTCAGATAGGGTGGACCGTATCAAATAGGGGCACAAAACGTGAGTGCTATCAACTTGTCAACTACATCAACTAGATCTAAGTCTAACCTGAAGCCTTCTAATTCGCATAAACAATATGGTCACCGCTGAAATTTGGAAATATTCAGTTTGACCATTTCCTGACATAAAGAAGCAGTATTCATGTGGAAACAAGTGCGGAACTTAAAGTTTTGTTAATTAAAGAACAATATATCTTTTATTTCTTTATTTCAAATTACAAGCGGATAAATGTGTCATCCATTTAAAACCAGTATCACCCTTTTTGTAAAATGAATTCTACACTCATCCGTTGGGTTATCGTACAACCAACGATCTGTGGATTTGATTGGTTTATGGCCTGTTTTTAATTCGTCGAAATCAATCCGTCTAATGCCCAGTACTGCCACCGATAGACGGATACCACAGTGGTATATGAAAGAGATATATTATTGTTACCTGCCAAGGGTAACTTTTGCCCTTCATTTACCGAAACACGAAATAAACAACGTGGCTATGTTATCTGGGCTACGTACCACTCACTTCTTGCTGATAAGATCGTGATCAGTTCTCTTTTAAAATGCGATAACACTCTTAGTTCTGGGTGCAGTAAATCACGTTTCTAAAACTACGTTTGCTTTAAAACAATCTTGACCTTCCAATTGAACATCAAACTTAGACTGTACCGGTTCGACGACTGTGGCAACCGAGTAGGATTTTTTTTTTGTCAGTGCTTACAGAGAAGTGTGGTAAAGTAGGAAACTGGAGGTTTAGTATCACTACCTATGAATTTCTCTCTACTTTGCATAAAGCTTTTGGCTATGTTTCTACCAAGTACTTGGAAGTGTAAAAATGAACTGAATCCCTGCATGATTTGTACTGGTTGCAGGTAGCAGTCTGGTTTTCGAAACTTAATTAAGAGTAATTGTGACTTTAGTCTAGGCTAGACCTACACTAGCTCATTTCTGTTGGGTTGGTTTTACTATAGGCACTAGTATATCGGCTCTGTTTTACAATGTACTCTTTGGTTTAAGCAATGTGTAGTGACTATTTATATTTGTAACCATTGGTGAAGAACAGTACATTTGTTGAGATGTTTAATGTGATGTGGGAAAATTTAAAAATTCAGTCTGTCAGTTGTAGATTGTCTTAAGAAAAACACCTAAAGAGAATTTTACTTTCATTTGACAGAAATATGTTCATGTAAAAAACTTAGAAGATTTAAGTTGGGACAAATTCGGGGGAAGGAGTAGCTTACAATAGGGGATGGTCACATAACTGGTGTTATGGAGTCTTCAGTTGAAAACTGTGGAACTTTGTACAAATGGGCAGCTCCATGTGAACATCGAATGTCATGTTTCAATTGATTCCAAAATTTGGTTAAACAGCTGCAGGCTAGGGAGATAACTGTTCCTTCTAAATCTGTAATGCAATGATCTATATTCACTCCTTTTCTCTACTACTTTAGGCTTATATTGTGGAAAATAAGTAATTGCATCTTTTCTTTAACAAACAACAGGCTAAAGTAAAATCTCTCTTACTTTGAATATAAGTGCGGGCTTTGCATTAGTATTTTGTAGCTTCAGATGTGATAACCCAAATAGCACGCAGCGTTGGCGTTACGTTGGGCAATGTTGGCAATCGTTGGCAAAAGTTGGTATGATGTTGTGTAGGCTTCTTAAGACAGGGCCAACATTTCACCAACTTTATACAACCAACAGTTGGCAAGTATATGCGCTTAACGTTTAAATTGCAGAAAAATTATTAATTGCAACTTTTTCTTAATAAACAGCAGGCTAAAGTAACACACCTCTTGCTTTATATAGACTATAAATGTGGGTTTTGTATTAACATTTTGTAGTTTTAATTGTAATAACCCAAATTGCACATAGGGTGGTTGTTAATTTGGGCGAATGTTGGCAAACGTTTACAACAGTTGGTATTTTGTAATGAAGGTAACTAACGACATGACCAACATTTCACTAACCTTGCACAGCCAGCAATTGGAAACTACATATATTGCCAACATTTGACCAACGTTTACAGGCCAATTGTAGGACATCATGCATTTAACCAACTTCAAGTAGCCAACTGTTGGAAGCTTTAAATTTAACCTACATCCAACCACTTTCATGAAACCAACTGTTGGTCGAAATGTTTTAAACCAACACTGAGTCAGCTATGTTTAGCCAACTGTTGGGCGATATGTATAGTAAACCAACGCTGAGCCAATCTTAAGTGACCAGTTTTGAGCATCAAATATTGAACCAACATTGGACCTGAATTTGACCTAAATTTCTTTAGGCGTTAAACAGTAATGCCATAATAAACCATAACAGACTTTATGTAGACGTGTCAAAACAGTAAGTCGAAGTTCCAAATACATCAACTGCCACTTATCTATGATATTATCGTTTGAAAATTAAACAGCAAGAGCGTATGTACGTGGATTGTAAATTGTTTAATAGTTTCCCCTCGATTCGTGTGCTGAATCTGAAGGAAACTGAAAAGCCGGCCTGCAAACTATGGTTGGCCTAATATTAGCTTTCGGTTTTTGGGTTGTCGAACGGTGACATTAGTCGCAATTGGCAAATGGTATAAGTGGCCCAAAATTGGCCCAACAATGGACCACCAGAAAAGTACCAAGCTGGTCAGTTTGCTATCAGACTAATCTCATATTTTTTAATAAAGCTATTTATGAAGTTTACATTCCAAAGTTTTGGGGTTGCCGAACAGTGACATTGGTCCCAATTGGCAAATGGTAAGTGGCCCAACATTTGCCCAACAATGGACCACCAGAGAAGCATTAAGCTGACCAGTTTGGTATCAAGCTAATCTCATATTTTTTAATAACAGCTATTTCTAAAGTTTACATTCACAGAGTATGTTTTGCAAAAACTTCACTTACACTATGGAAATTTTTGTTAGGAAATTTGAGAAAATGTTAACAATGCTGTGCAATTCCATTGAAACATCATGTTTATACACCTTTTATCTAAATGGAACATTCCGAACTTTTGATATGAGAATGGTTTCTTCCGCTTAATGCGGGTGTAATGGAAATAAATTGTGGAAAGAATTGTCATTTCTTGCAGATGTTATGTACGAACTTCCGGAATATACTACACTTCAAAGTGGCTGGCACCTGTATTGTTTAAGATGTTCAGACCGTCTAGCATTTGCTGGCATTGATCATGTGTAGTACATGGTCATTTCAGCCAGTTGAGAATGGGACCACGCACAACAGGCCCTTGATGTAGAGGTGTGAGAGTCGAGAGGTTGGTCAGTTTAGTTTGTTGTCCTTTGGGGGACGCAGATCCCTTGGGGAGCTGATCTCCTTCGGGATTAACGTTTGGTTTCGCACTTGAGCTCTTCGCCAGAGAGTCGAAGGGACTTTAGAAAAAGCTGGCACCTTTATTGCTTTTAACTTAGTGAAATTTGCGGAAGTAGAGTTGAAGCAATATTGTGCCAACCATTCTTTGTATTACCATAATGCATGACAGGACCGTTGGGCCACTGTCGGCTATGAAATTTTGGTTAAACGTTGGGAAAATGGTATTGGCCTACTGGTAAAAATGGCCAAATTTTAGCACTTACAGCGACCAGCTAGAACGTTGGCCAAATGTCAGAGCTAACAGTTGATACCACTTATTAAACAAGGACCAGATGTTGGAACTAACAGTTTGTACAACCTATTTTGCCAATTTTGACCCAATGGCATGACGTTAGGTAGGCAAAATGTTGGCCCATCATTAACTATTCTTGGCTCAACCTTTTCCCAATAAGCAGCCACCAATTCAGATAACATTAGCCCAACCGTTTGGCCAACCAATTTTCCAGTATTGGCCCAACATTATTTGTGCTATCTGGGAAGGACGCTACTTTTCCACTAACCAGGAATCACTAGTATTTCAGTGATTTTTTCCACATGACCAAATACGTCCATGCATTTTGAACATTTTTGTCCCATCTCCCTACATGCTACTCAAAGAGAGAGAGGAGGCATTGCACTTCACCTAACATAAAAAATGGAAGCTGTGTGTGAGTGTCTAAGTGAGTGGGTGTGAACCTGTGTGTGAATAAAGAATATACCGCGAACTCCTTCTACACCGTAAGTCCGATGAGATTGAAACTTGATGGGCATGTACCTGGTCATAAAAACTCGTGCATGTGTAATTTATGACGTCACAGGTCATCTATCTGAGGTCAAAAGTGAAATATGCGAAAGAAGGGTTTCTGCCTATCGGTATGTTAAAAAACAAAACCATATGATAGGCTACGCTAGGACTGATACAGTTATTCCAATCCTTGGACGCTTCAAACCGGGATAATCTGAAACGTTAGTCCCTTCACTCCGGTACATTCAGGTACCATACAATCTGATTGACTTGTACAGTTATTCCAATCCTTGGACACTTCAAACCCGGATAATTTCAAACGTTAGTCCCTTCACTCCGGGACATCCAGGTATCATACAATCTGATTGACTTGGTAACGTAAGCAAAGGGAATCATCACAAGCAAACAAACAAAAATACAAACAAGATATTGTATGTAGCACTCATAGTACTCATTGCATGGTCCTGGCATGCAACTACCCTTGTTCATAATTGATTAATCTAACTTCACATTAGATGTACATTCCGGCCGTTAGGGATGTTTGTACGCAGATATTGTAGGCAGACATATTGAGTCTGGTCACGTGACACCGGAGTAAAGCTGTTCAACGTTTATTGGGGATGATTATCAACAAATCTAACGGGGTTGTACACGTAATGAAGTCAACTGAGTTTATAATAAATACTTTGATACGGGCAGTTTTGAGTTCTTGCTTGGCGCTCAACTCAAAACAAATTAGTCAAAATAGATCAAATTGGAACAATCTAAACATTTTAGGCTCTTGGGATGTTTTACGTAAGTACTATCTGGTTTACTGCGCTAACGCCATGCTTGAGTTTCATGATATAGCCAACAGCCTAGGTTCCCAAGTGCCGGCCTCTGGCCATTTGCTGCCGGCCACGTCCCTTAAAGCGAGGAGACAGATTTTTACATGAAATTTCCTGAGTGCAGTTTTACAGAGCATTAGGATGCCACACTTTCATCTATAGGAAAATGGGTGATTCACACATCGTAACAGCAAAAGTCTAGTTACGATATGTCCTCCGATCTAGAGCTTTTGGGATGCTATTTTTTCTCCTGCATTGGTGACCCACTCATGATGGACGAAGAGTTCTGAAGAAAAAATTGTGTTTTAAGAGTGAAATTTCCTACTATCTAAGGCGGTTGGGATGCCAAATTTCCTACCACAAACGCCTCCGAGACAAGGAACCATGGCAAATTGGGGTAACAGAGTGATTTTACTACTTTCTAGGCCGTTTAGAGTGTCAAATTTTCTCACCTCACCCCAATCTTGGTGGGGCTAGGCTGAGGTCAGTTGTGATCCCGTAGGACGCTCCTAGTAAGGAACCACCAACCAAATTAAGAATCACTAGACTTGTCACTACCTTCCTTGCAGGCACTTTCGAAGCTCTTATGGGTGGGCTTCGCCCCAAGAATAAGGCATACTTTCTCCAACCCGGCTAGCTTGAACAGGATTAATGCAAAAACTGAAGGAATTGTGGCCCCCTCGGCTGAAAACACTTGAGAACTCCTGTCCTACAGTATGTCATCCCCAATGTCACTTTAATACTAATATCAAATTGTTCATACGATGCATAACATACAAAGAAAATATTTACAAAAAGTCTGTGTGTGAAAATGTCAGTTCTGTTTCTTCTGCTGCCTCATGCATATCTTTGTATGGAAGCATCGAAGATTTACATTTCTTCAGTAGTTCACTTGCGCGAGGGCATCCTTTTACAGCATCGCGCGTATTAGTTGTTGGACATTTTGATCCGCAAGATAAAATTGAACAAGCAGCCCAACGGTAAATAATATTAATCGTGATTATGGGACACGGTTTTGTTTTTCCTAAGCGTATGGAAGAATCGCTGCTCTCCAGCTTTGCTGCGGTGTGTTGTATATCAACGCACCCATAAATCTCTGAATTTTGCTTCTCAAATAATTTGGGAATGTCAGTATCACACACTGACTAATAGTCCATGGTCGGCTTCGGTCCCGAACAACCCCCTCTTTCATTCGCTGTTAGGAATACATATCAAATGTGCTTCAGGGTGTACTGGATGACACGGTCGATGGAGTGCAACGAAATTAATTTTTAGAGTACCTTCTCCATTGGCAGGATGAAACAATTCACTGCTCTTGCGCAAATGCGATCCCTACTCATTTTATTCATGTATTTCGAGAAAACCCTATTCTTTAATCGGGCCCGTATGCACAAAAAATCCTTATCTTAAGTGGAAAATTCTCCTTAACTTCATAAACGAAATCTTAGCTAAGTATGCACAAAGCACCTTAACAGTTTCCTCAGCTAAGAATTTTCTCAAACAATAGGAAATTCCTCAACTCTGTGGGATTTCTCTTATGTCTAGATGTATGTTTAGCCTGTGCAATGACCAACAGAATTCACTGTTACAGTAGCTCACACTGGGCAATTCCAGGGGAATCACCCAGTGGCGCCGCCAGGATTTGGTGATGGGGGGGGGGGGGGGCATAACAGATGATGTCATATTGCCACCTCAGTTTTTTTCCCAAGTCTGCTTAAATTGTACCATTTTTGTGCGTCCCTGCGATTGTACACAGCAATGTGGAGGGGAGTCCTTTTTGGCACTACATAAAGGTGCCGTCCTGGGGGAGGGGTCTAAGGGGAACCCCCTCGCCTTTGAGAAATTTTTGTTAATTTAAGGTTGCCTAGATGCAAAATGGTGCTATCTTTGGAGTATTTTTGGAAGTGATCTTACATGATTGAAAATTATCCTCATTTAGTGAATTCTAATTTTTGGTTAGGAGAAAGAAGAGAGCGTGCGCCCCTGCGATGGTATACAGCAGTGTGGAATCCTTTTTGTCACTACATAAAGGTACCGTCGTGGGAGAGGGTCTAAGTTTGAGAAATTTTGGTAATTTAAAGTTGCTTAGATGCAAAATGGTGCTATCTTAAGGATATTTTTGGAACTGATCATACATGGCTGGAAAATATCCATAATTTAGTGAATGCTAACTTTTGGTTAGGTGAAAGAGGAGAGTGTGTTGTCTTAGAGAAGGGTATGTTGTGAACAAGCCTCGCCAAGCCCCCTTTTTGGCTAGCCTTTAATGCCTTCTATTCGGGGAAAGTTTTTACGACAAAATACATGGGTGGAGTCCACAGAAACATTCTTGGACTATTACGAAAATTTTCCTTTGTCTCATTGTGCATTATAAAAGGGTATCGAATACTGACAAACACCTGTATAGTGCCTCCTGGTAGCTCTGGATTAATTATATAAAATGGGGCATTGATATGATATCACCTGACATCCAAATGGTAATATAGAGTATAATGCCGAGCTCATTACAACAATGGTATTTTCACTAAGTTTGAAAGAAAATCCAGACGAACATCTTACATCAATGGGGAATGAGAGAGAGTATAGGTGCAAGGAAGTGATATTAGACCGGTTAAGGACTAAACGGCGCGTTTCAGAATATTTTTTTTGTCGTAAGTGTATTAACAATAACCATCTATACAGGTACCGTAGAGGCTGCCCGAGAAGCTCTGGGTAAAAAATTTTGAAAAATGTATAACGGCAAATACACAATTTCAACCTTCCACATCATGCTACAAATTAGACTGAAAGATCCCGTAGGCCCCTGCAGATGTTGGGGATGTACATGTGTTATAACCTTAATAATGGTCATGAGTTGGAATAAAAACAGTGATGAATGCGCCCGAAGCGAGCCGAAATTTTTCATTAAATAGGATAAGCATGACAAAACCTGCATTCGTGCTCTGCATCGAGACACTTTCAATTCCCCAACAAACCTATCTGCCAATCACAAAGCCAGTCCGATTTTACCTGAGAATTCGTAAACAGGTTTTGTTGCTGTGCTTCTGTGGGAGTTGCTACCGGAAATTATTGATAATTAGAACAATATTAGGTAAGGTTTGAAGCGCTCGGAGCGCGCGAAAATTTTGAAAGTTTGCGAAGGATTTGCGATAATTCTGATAGTTTGAGAACCATTTGTGATGGAAAATGGCTACAAGAGATCCATCACTTGGTTGATAACACACCACACCCTACCCCATACAGAAATCTATAGCTTAAACGCCTTTTGAGATCATTTTAAAATCTTCAAAAAAAAATTCTGAAATCGATTGGGGGGCACGCCCCCCCCCCGGTGCCGGCACCTTGTCAAGGAATCCCCTATTTGGAAGTAAGCAAGCACATGGGTGTGTAATGTGTACACTGTATCGTGTTGTATGGGCTATAAAAATGACAGCTAGAAAGAGGGCATATTTGGAATTATTAGGAGAAAAAGGTACTTGCTGAGGAATTCTTGAACCAGTAACTCATCCTCGGTTAAAGATTTTCTAGGAAGATCACAGCACAAACCAAAATAGATTTATGGACCAAAGTGATGAATGCTGTAAATCAGCACAATCTTGATATTAAGGGAGGCGTGAAAAGTATACAAGAGAAGTGGGACAACCTGCTTTTAAATGCAAAAAAGGACATCATCGATCTGTTGAAAGCTCCCACAAGTATAGAACCTTAGAGTAATGAAAACCTGTAGTATGGCAGGAACTGCGTGGCTTCTGTTAGTGTTTGGTTCACTATCTTCAGCCAGAAGATCCGTAATGAAAATTATCCCCACGATATCATAACGAAATAGCTGGTAGATCTCATGATTTGGGTAAAAATCCAAAGAATTTTCACAGTCCTGCATGGGCGTGGAACATGGGGACGGGGGACGCGTCCCTCCTTCACTTTTTTGGAAGGGGGGGACATCTCCAATAAGTCCCCCATTTTTTTCAAAAATGATGAGAACTAACACTGTGATGAATTATAATATAACATAGATTACGAATTGATACTAGTACATTTCAAAAGCTAAATTCCTCCCAAATATGGCATCATTTGCCATACAGACACCTTCTAATTTCTTTTTTACAAAGGGGGACACCCCTCCCCTTAGACCCTTCCCCAGGGGGAGATTCGCAAATGGTGAAAAGTCCTCCCCTCCTTTGGGGATGAATCCATGCCCTTGCAGCCCCGATATATTCTTGGTCTCGGGACTGCCCTTTTGACTTCTTCCACTTCACGCTAAACAGTAATAATAAGAAACAGTAATAGTAAGAGCCATGTAGAAATAATGTTGCTCCACAGCTTTGACTAGGTCCAAACGCAAATTAATTCCACTGTGATGTACAGTCACTGAATCTAAGGATAAAATTTCCACTTAAAAGAATCGATAAGGTACCTTTAAAGTTAAGAAGATATTTGGGAAAATTCTCGTCTTCAGATGTTTTGCCCATACCATTTGGGAAATTCTTAAAAAAATGCACTTAAGATGTTTTGTGCATACGGGCCCTGGATCTTTTATCGAACAAAATAAAAACATCAATAATCATTCATTTCATGGGCATGTTTTTGAAGTTCATTGCTGGCTTGTAATTAATCTGTAATCCCAGTCATTAACATCGAATTTAACATTTCTAATGAAATAAACCTGACAAATAGAGCCTTTGGAACTTATTTTCGGGGGTCTTTACAACTAAATTGCAGGACCGTCCGGGAGCTTCGTACCCGGAACCCCATGGGGCTCTGCCCCCTGGACCCCGCTAGGAAGCCTAAGTTGCCCCCCCTGGACCCCACGCGTGCATTTTTTTCAATATTTTTTTTAAATTTTTGGGTGGAATTGAAAGGTCATGTGAGGCCAGGAAAGGTCAAATTGTGAAACTTCGTAGAAAATAATATAGTCAAGGAGGATAAATTTGAGGAATTAATCTCCGTGCAATGAATCATCCCCTGTCGGCAGGGAATCACTAAGCCTTTGGGCTTCCTGGTTATAATTTAAAATATTGCTCGTGAGTGCACTGTTGTGGGTATTTACTGAATGATTTTTAGAGACGTTGCACTGAAGAGTCGTAACTTTCATGACACTTTCTTAATTATTTTACGTACATTTAATCTTATTCAATTTACTGATTCTAATATTACATATTCGAACAAAGTCGTCGCATTTTGGACATGAGAGAAGCGTACCCGAAACAACTTTCGACATTAGAAAGCTACTTCTATGGATCTTTCGCAAACTAGAAAAGCTCTTCACGCTAACATTCACTGTTCTACGCTTATTAACAATACCGTCTCCAACGTATTTCACAACGAGCTGTTTGTTCTTGGGTATAGGATTACGTAGGAGCATTTTGGGTTTTTTTTTTCTAGCATTCCTTTTCTCTTGAAGACATGTTTAATGAAATTAGTGGCTTTAGCGGATTAAATGGCATCATCCCATATCTCAGTATCTTGGCAGAAGTCATTTGTTAGGAAATTTGAAGTATCTCAGTGCAGAGCCTGCATGCAATTTTTGTCATAGAAAATTATTTTTGATGTAAAGCTTAGGCACTTCTCTCTCGTTAGTTGGGTTTGCTCTTCATAGGCAGATAGGTGATAGCCATTATAGTGGGGTGTCAAACTTGGCAAAACTTATCTTCCATATCACCTTCATGCAAAAGCTTCCTGTAGGAATCAATGTTACATTTACATCTAAAGAACAAGTTTATTTTGAGTGGAGAATGATCAACTAACAAGTAGGGGACCCTGTGACTTCTCCACCGCCTGGCAAGGGACCATCCTTCAATTTTCCGCTAAATTTTGCAAAAAGTATATTTGCAATCTTTTGAATGAATGGGTCTTACTTATACCCTATAAATGTAAAACAACTATACAAGATGGTTTTAACTAGAGATTAAAACAACTTTGGGGTCTTTCTCAACTAGAAATAAAAAGAACTTTAAGCCGAATAATATTGGTAAATTCATAATTTTATCCCATAATCATTGTTGTCATGATCCTTTCTTAACGAGTTGGGATCACATGACAATCTGACACTAGATGTTTATGTGAAAACTCACTTGCGCAATAGAATTTAGCAAGAGTATTATTCATACACTATGACCAGGTTTTCACATTTTTGTGTATTGAGATATTTGAAATAACGGCGACAGTAATCACATCAGTTCCTTAAAGGGGCTAAGTGAGTTGGTTTATGAACTTCATGATTTTTTTGTCACACCAGTTGAGGTTTACTAACATCGTCATTGTACATGGTCAAACTAAGAGATTTTGCACATCTAACACACAACTGAAACAGGAATGATAGAGTAATTAATGGTTAAAATCACTCATTAGAAGGTCGTGGCCAGACATTTTCTTACCACTAGGGACATAAATCATAGGCAACCCCTGTTCAAAGACAAGCAGTGAGTGAAGTTTATACCGACTTGATTAACAGGCTAGTAACTCCTCTTACGAACAGCTGTTATCAAGGCTTCAGTTTTATATACATGTCGTATATTCAAGAGAGACTGATCTATCAAGGGCTTGTACGAGCATCGTGAACAATCTCATAAAAACCACAATCTTTCACGTTTTTGGTAACTATAGGAATTGATAAATGAATACTGAGGCTAATTACAAGCAGTTTCATGCAATGATTTTCTACAAACACGTCACAAAATAATCGATATCAACTCAATGAGCCTCTTTAAACGATGAAAAAAATCAAAATTCTAATATTTTAATAAAACAGCTGCATATGTAACCGGAACAGTTGGAATGGTATTATTGGTTTTCATTGTTTCTTGGCCAATTGAAGGGGTGAACATCGTCTGGAGACATTGAGGCGCGTTCCCACTGCTTTGTGAGTTGTGGAGACATGATACATATTTAATAAATTGAAATGGCACGTTGTGCACTATTCATCAAACTACGTGAGCTTTATAAGCAAAAAATAGCAGTGTGTGGCAGCCATGCTTACTCGTACATACAGGTAGCATATCAGGGCTGTGCCTATAAGTCCACACAGAGAATGCTGTAATACCACCACCCTGGTCCACATAACTCGCTTACGAACCAATTCCGAATCCAATGACTACCATTCCGGTCCAATACCCAGTCCGGTACCCACAGAGTCCAATCCAGTTCCGATCACAAGGACCCGATGCAATTCAGGACCAATTCCGAGTCCATCCAGTCTCTAGTTACGCATATTTTGCATATCTTTTAATGTACTTTTCAAGTAAAGTAAACCTTGGGAGCTAATTTAAAAGTCTGTCTCCACCACCTATTTACACTTGATCGTGTGTGATCATTCATACAAACACTGTGCACCCAAAATGAATCTTTTACTTATCATTTTGTATTTTTCATTTCTTGTAGACTCGACTGGATTCAGCTCAGAGTGTGAGACCATTCCGATTCCGAGACTTCCCATTCCAGGCCAAGTAACTGTAACTAGCTATCCCTTCAACACTGTATTATTAGCAAGTGTGACAAGTTATAATTTTAGGGAAATAACTATAATCAGAACGAGTACTTGATTTAAAGCAACTTCCAATTATTTTCTTTTCATTTCTACCAAAGGATCTGCAAACGCTAAGGCATGGCTTGGAAATTTTGTGTTTGCCTGGTTACGTTTCTCACTTTCCACGTTGCATACTCTGGACATGGTAATCGCTCCTTTGGTTTCTTACAACGATCCTGTATCACTTTAGAAAATTCTAATGACAAAAACAAGAAATTTCTGCCCAAAAGGTTAAAGTTTTTACCATTTTACCATGGGCCAGTAGAGTAAAAAAGGGGGACAAAAACTGTGATGCAATACCTTTTCTTTGTAAGTAGTCAGTTCAATTTGTTTCAAATCGCATAGGTGTTTGAAGAGTGAGCCCGCACTTGTAAAACTCACTGAGTCTGTGCGCCTCTGTAATGGTTATCAAAAGTTTATCATGTATTTATAGTTTCATTTTTCTTTCAATGGTTATGATTTATCGTACTCAATAAGGACTAATCATGTATAATTAGCCATACGTAAATTTGTATATATATAAAAACATTAATACATTCGTACGTAGGTAGGTTGGTACGTACGTACATACATGTATAGGATTTCACGTACGTTCGTACGTAGGTACGTACGTACATACATATATATATATAAACGTAAGTGCGTACTTACATACATACATACATACATACATACATACATACATACATACATACATACATACATACATACATACATACATACATACATACATTCATACATACATACATTCATACATACATACGTACATACATACATACATACACACATACACACATACACACATACATACATACACACATACACACATACGTACATACATACATACATACGTACGTACGTACGTACATACATACATACATACATACATACATACATACCTACTATTTGGCTATTAAATTATATTTCCCTGACTCGTTTGGCAGTGTTACACGTGTGACCGCTTTACAAGTCAGTTTTTAGACTTTAACAATTTCGTTACATGGAAACAGTTGATGATGATCTCGAGACTGAACTGAGTTGAAACTGCTTTTTAGTGTCAAGTGGCAACCACATGAGTCTGTTCTAGGATTATAGGTACTCAGTGTACGGGGGATGGGCACAACTTAGTCGTGGGGTTGCAACTGGGGACAGGAAAATTGACAACTTTGCATTGGCCTATATGCGCATGTGCAGTATTGAGATATGGCAGAGACTGCTTATACGGCTGTGTGATTCTAAATGTGAACTGACAAAACTTTTATTGTTTGGATTTCTCAATTTTTTGTACTGTCAGAGCTAAGCTGCCGGTAGACAGAGGGGTTTCAAAATATTTCCGTAGGCACCTCGACAAACGGCACTGCACCTATTGTACCTTAGGTACAATAGGTGAAACCTATACCCATCCCCTTAAATAGAAATCCTGCACCCAGCAGTATTTGTATCAACTGCTACCACTTGCCACCGCTGACCTTGACTTTAGATCGAGGCTAATATTGTGTACACTCTACAGATTCATATAGTGACAAACCTCATCTTTTACTTCATAGTGTATTTACATGCCTAATTACATTCAATTTTGAAAACTCATCTTGTGGACATCATAAGAGTGTACTAACTCATAAGTTTCCCAAATTATGTTGAATCCAATGAGTCCAGTTCAGCATCCTTTTATTTGAATATTATGTAAATGGTATAGTATTTTAAAACTTTGCCCCAGGTGTGCTCTTCCAGACAATTAAACAAAACATACTGAATGAACAAAGAAAGAAGTTTTATAGAGCTGACAAGCCAGCCAACGTGACGACATTATACATTAAGCAGCCCTTGGATCACTTTAATCGATTGGTGAGAGTGTTTTATATCAGTTTTGATGTACCTTTGAGATATATATATACATACATATATATATATATATATATATATGTGTGTATATATATATATATATATATATATATATATATATATATATATATATATATATATGAGCTAACCTACACAAATGTCATGTAAATAAGTTTTAAGAACTCAAGATATGAAGAATAGATGCTTCCATTCTTAATATTAATGCATTACATCTGGCACGGTACATTATTAATGATGGAAGCATATATTAGACGCAGAATATTAAAACGTTGCACCCATACCATTACTCAATTGTTTTTCAAGCATTCTGAGGTATTTATCAGAGGTGGTTCTACTGAACAAACAGTGTAAACAGGTTATTTGAATCATCCCGATGCATTTTGACATTCTGTTCCCCGACTGGTATTGTTTTTCATTAAGGCACATGAGCTTTGCTTTGGTTACACGGAGAATATCTGCAACCCGCTTATAGGCAAGTCATTTTTGGGTAAAGCTGGAACGTTGGGTGCATAATTATATGCTTTGCTAATCAGGGATTACATGCAGATACAGTACTACATTCATCCACAATGTAATACTACATTTAGATAGTGAAAACTTTTTGTGTTATTAAATTTATTAAAATAAAACTTCTTATATTTCAAAGGATGAGAGAACTTTCATGCAACGGTATCATGTGATTGATGCTTACTGGAATGACCCAGGTCATGGACCGGTTTTCCTCTTCATTGGAGGAGAGCGATCGCTGGAAGAGCGTCACGTAAACACAGGTAGTGCAAAAACAATGAAGTCCTTAATCTAGAGTTATAGAGTTAAACCAATTGGTTAGAAACTGAGCCGTACAACCTCATCTATCTAACTAACTATAGAGTTATGATGCGGAAGTCGATGTTGCTTATGATCCAATCATCTACGTTTCACCTTTGTCATTCTGTGAGATTGACAGATATTCATACAATAGACGAGTTGGGAAATCTTTCCACCCAATGCAATATAGGAATGGGTCAAAGGTAGAGTGTACCACGCTTACAGTGTGGTGTTGCATGCTGAGCATGCATAGCTAAACACGTTGCCCGTTGTCATGTACACTTGACCTTGTGACCCAACCGGAAGTACCGAATTTCCCAACACGTCTATAATAGACCACGACCAAATACTGACAGAACTAATCCAACATTTTTCAATCAGAAAGAAAGACAAAACAGATTACTTCTGGATGTTGCTGTAGCATTTACGTTCATTTCATTTAATCCTTCGCAAAACTGCTTTAATGCAATTGTAAGCAAGTTCAAGACAAAAATAACCATACAATCAGACAATAGAGTTGAAGACCACAGGTAAAATGCCAAGTGAGATCAGGGAGTTCTGCAGAGCAACTTCCTGATGAGAGAATGTATCAGGGGTGGCGCCAGGATTTGCCCAATGAGGGTCAACGCATAGCAACCAGAGGGAGCAAACCCGAACCACCGACAAAAGCGAGGGGTTGCCTGAAGAATGCCGAACGTATATTTTCCATTGGCTGCCAGAGCTAAAAAGTTTGGGACTTAAAAAATTTGGGATGTTTTGTTATGGAAAGTTTGAAAATTTTGGGTTCGTATTGAAGAAACTTTGGGGTTTTACTGTAAACAAACTGGAAAATTTGGGATTTATATTGAAGAATCACTCCTGTATATGAGAAAATCAACTAATCCGCTGTTAACTGTCGACGTCGGGGATTGCGTGATTTATCATACCCAATGAAGCTTCCCGACGAAAGTGGAAAATTTGCCCGACTGTACCAGCCTTTCCTGTCTGTGAAATACATAGCCCCCCCCCCCACACACACACACACACATGGCCCCAATCGTGGACTACGGTTTTAAATCTAGTTTTGTATTAATGGAGAACATTGTTATTAGTTATATACGAATGATTCCCTGACGGTGGTTGGGAGAAACTGATGATTGGTATAAATGACGTTAAACTCATATTGCTGTTAAGAATCAATGTTCTTTCTTTTTTAATGCACAGCTTATTTAAAATTGTCGTAGATTGTTGATGCGTTTTATTAATGTATGGGTTTAATGTAATTCCATTATTGTCATTTTGAGTAGCGACTTTGTGTTGAACGAATACCCGCTTTTTAACAAAAAGACACTCTTCACTGTTCAACAAGTGGTATAGTGATGGCTTCAGTGAAAAATATGTACCCCCCCCCCTCTCGATTTTTGGCTTATAGTTTGTGGCACATGTTTCAAATAACCTTGAACAGTTTTCGTATTTTTTTTACATTTCCCCGATCTTCATGTAATTACAGTTTATTGTTGTCTAGTGATACCTCAGCTACATACAAATCTCTATAATTACAGCTCACATGTCTCTTTCATGGGTCTGATCAGGAAGGAAACGCAGCTAAGTCTTCTAATCTGTATGGTGACCCCAAGCCTGAATAAATGAGTTTCATAGACACTTTGCATGCGCTAGGACTGTGTAGGCCTGAAAGTAATCATTCCTTGATACTGTTTAGGTGTATTTTTGTAGGCTCCATTTGTTATCGTGAGTCTTATACAGGAGAATTGTGTAATCTCCCCGAAATGTCTTCTTAACTTTGACTTTTCTCCCTATGACGTGAACTGCCTGAGTTGAACTTATTGACCAAGTACTCGATGCGACTACTCCAATCAAAGGTCTTTGAAACTTCGTGTTTTGGTTAAGGTGGTAAATGTTGTGGAATTTTAACATATCAAATTCTAAACAAAACTACACAAGTAGTTTAGTAGTAAAATTAGGAAACCACAAAATATACAACAAGACTAAGTGGGTCTATCTCACATTAAGTGTAACGCATTTACAACACTTAACATCTAAGCGACTGGAATAAGCTAGGGAAATGAAAAATAGACCAAACAGAGGTAACTTTTTCCACGTCTGTTGTGAACATCTTTCCGAATGTTGACATAGTGTCCTTATTAAGACTCTTGACACTTTGAAAGATATTTCAAGAATTTTGGCTTCTTGACTGAGGGCGACCTTTCTGTCCCCATTTCAAGCCCAGCTGGGTTTTGAGCCGCTGTTACTCCTATTCCTCGTGTTACCTTTGTATTTTTACAGGTCATCAGTTGGAGATGGCAAAGAAATTTCATGCGTTAATCTTTGGAGTAGAGCATCGTTTCTATGGTAAAAGTGTTCCTAATAAAGGACTTACCTTAGAGGTACTGCAGTACCTTAGCAGTCAACAGGCGTAAGTATAGCAACCCACATCTGTAATGCAGAATCAAATCAGTAAAGAGCAAGAGTCTCAAAGGACTAAATAGGCCCTACTAAATCATTTAACCATTTGAAAAGGTTAGAATTCATATTGAACATATTGAACAGAATCATGGGCGGCTCTACGAAATTTTGTTTGGGGGGCAAACTCAAGTCCGTATTCAGGGAGGTTCGGAAGACCCCCCCCCCGCAAAATTAATGGCCAGCTCCGGATAGTACAATAGGAGTGTGGTTATTATAATGTATTACAGCGATGCCCGATGTAGTTTTCAAGAGCTCTTCAAAAACCATTTCAGGCAGTCAGTCATGAGCTGACTACTTTAAAAATAAACATAGGCGTAGGAAGCTTTTCGAGACGGGGGGCTGAACCTTGTTTCGGATCGCCGTCCTGGGGGAGGGGTCTAAGGGGAGGGGGTTCCCACTCCCCTCTGGAAATTTTTTTGGGTATTTGAGGGTCCTCAGATGCAATTTGGTGCAACATTTTGGACAAACTTTAAGAAAAATTACAGAAAATTTTTGACATTTCTTACAGAAGATACAAATAAGGGGTTTTCGCCTTTGGATCTTGGGGGGCGGAAGCATACTTCAGCCCCTCACGTCTTTGAAATGGGGGCTTTAGCCCCCCCCCCCCGCTTCCTACGCCTATGAAAATAAATACAACCATATCAGCCGATCGCTGCTCCATAGGGGGAGTAAGAGGCAGGTGAAATGGGCAAAGCGGCTTGATCCATTTGTATAAAATGAGCCCCACCTTTAAATATTTTTTTTTTTTTATTGTGTCACAGTGTGTTTCAGCTTTACCAAGAAACCATAAAATGTTGGTTTTCTGGATAGTTTTCTTAAACTAACGAAAATTTCGAGCACTGAAGACACTTGAAAACGATGAAATGATAGCACTATTTTGAATCTCAGTACCGTTCCGAAACGAAATTTTTTTAAGGGGGAGGGCAATTCCCGTAACTCAGAACGACGTCTCGTCCTATATACAATTAGCTAGGCCAAACAGTCTCACTACACTGAACTTAGATTGACTGTTTGGTGTCTTTATTTTAAATCAACTGAAACGGTGTACTTTAGCACAGAAGTGGAGAACCTTTTGCTTATAACATGCCATTGACAGTCATAAGACCGTTCGTGGGCCAACGGCGCTGTCAGTTGGAGACGCGAAGGGAAATCTTTTCTTCTATGGGAAACACAATACGTTTAGGCTACATGACCGTTACAACTTTTTGTAGACAGATAGCTATGCTAATCTGGCCAGGTGACAGCCGGGCAAAACTGCTTTTAGTCGTGGATGATAATCAACACGACTAATTGAGGGTTGTGTATTGAATGACCCCGAAAGCTCTGAAGTGTCTGCAAAACTATGGGCATTTAACTCCAGCATTACCGTTACCCTCTGTAAATGACATTATGATGCCTAAGCTAATCAGATTACAAAAATCACAGCCTGATCATTTGTTTTGGTAACCTTAGCTCGCAGTAATGGTAGGTCCATTGGTGATGTCAGAAGTATATACAGTAGCAAACAAGCAATGAGAAAACGCGCAAAGCGCGCCGAAAAAAAATGTCGTTTTGAAAGCACTTTATTAATGTTTAACCTTCGCGACATTGCATTGGAAAGTTATTCACTTCGTTAATATTATTAATATGTTTTGTTTTATTTAGGCCTATTTATTATTTTTTTGGAAGATTGAAGACCATGCTTTGCAAACTTTGGGGGGGGGGCAAGTGCCCCCCCCCGTGCCCCTATGGCGAGCCGTTAATGAACAGAATGGGTGATTTGATCATACTGTAGGCTACGCGAGTACGCAGGAAATGAAATGATTATCAACGGTGAACGAATCGTGGTACTTGACGACGTCAGGGCAGTCACATTCTAGTATTATTGAAAACTCCATTGTAAACATGAGTGCAGATATGGGCATTGTGCCTTCGGGTTGGAACAAGGCTAAATGATTCCCTCATACTCTGCTTTGAAAAATTCTGTAAATAATTACACACATCACGTACTTCCAAATAAAACTATGGTGCTTGAAAAATAATTCAATGTACATTATAAGACTTCAGTATGGTCCTAATCTGTCAAAGATATGTAACAGACAATACCTGGTGTGAAAATTAAGTTCATGAATAATGACTGAACTATGGAATGAGAAAACAAAGAGTAAATCATAGCATATGTGTCGAACTTTTGTTCCTGCTGTCTTTGATCAACTTGTAAGCACATACTTAGTGCGAAATTGTAAATGGGAAGCAACTCTATCAGCAACTTTTGTATATATCATATCAATCATGTAAATGTTTTAAGTCGACCTTAGTCCATCGATAGAGCAAACCAAGTTAGTCAAGTAACATAACATTTGACTCCTCCTTGAAGTCGATCTACATGTTTAACCTCTGCTTGGAATGCAGTTACATAGAATGTAAAGTCTTTCCCCGTAGTAAAATATTACAAACAAATTTGAAAAGTTATGTTTGGTAAATTCTCCTGTCAGGGTCTGTTTGCAGATTCTTCATTAAGTGGGTTCGATATTTTGGGAAGTGGGCCATTTTAATTGCTCAATTGGTATGGTTGAAATGGTGTTAAAAACAAAGCGCTATTGTGGGAAATAATCGTTGTTATTTGAAGAAGGGGAGAATGGTAAGCCACAAAATGTTCTGTCTAAATGAGGTCATTATTGGTCGACAAGAAGCATATAAAAGAAATTTAAACCAATCATGCCTTCCAGCTAGTTACTGTAAGATATCAAATTGTAGAAATTTGCATCTCCCAAGAAGTTTAAAGTAGAAACTTTTATTCCTTAACATCACTCAATGTGTTATCAAAATGAAACAACAGATAATCACAGAAATCACGAATCATTCGCGGTTCAATGTATCACGGTTATACCTGCTGTCAAACACTGGTATTATTTACATCGATCTGTTAAATGAAAATATGAATTTCTAAAATACGAAGTCTTGAAAATCAAAAATGTGAAGATGCAGCCTACATGCCCTAGGCGAGTAGCCAGGATTTGATCTTGGCGGGGTTTAGGAATATTGAGACAACTAGTTGTCATAGCTACGCGAAGTGGATGATTTATTAATGAGCTGGGTAGTGGCATACTTCGGAAATCAAAAGCCATTGGCTTCCAGGCTTACGATAGTCACTATGATAGTATGAGAAGTCACTTTACCATGCAGGACGCACGCCGCACAATTCAAGAAGTCCCTTGCAGCAAGGAGCTGGTAATCCATCTCCCTGCTTGTAGGAACAGTCTGTAATTTGCGGAGGCATTTGTATTATGAAAAAGCACGAGAATACAAAGGAGTGAAGTAACGATATTCAGATATTATGACACTTAGTTCTGTAACAAAGAACAGTTTCCACGCACAGCGGACTCTGTTTGCTCGCACCCCTTTAAATTAAGACCTCCAAAACAGGGATGTGACTGAGAAAGGAATATGCCGTACAGAAATCGGCCGCAGAACACTTGCGGCACTTTAGCACCAGGTAGTTGTCCTAACACCTCCGTGGTAGCACACAATATCTGCAATACTTTCAGTATGTAAACATTCTCGCTACGATCTCAAAGTTCGAAACCAAAACCAGTGGCGCCGGCACGGGGGGCATGGGGGGCGCGTGCCCCCCCAATCGATTTCAGAAATTTTTTTTTTTGAAAATTTTGAAATGATCCCAAAAGGCGTTTAAGGTTTAGATTTCTGTATGGGGTAGGGTGAGGTGTGTTTTCAACCAAGTGATGGATCTATTGTAACCATTTTTTATCAGAAATGGTTCTCAAACTATCAGAATTATCGCAAATCCTTTGCAAACTTCAAAATGTTCGCGCGCTCCGCGCGCTTCAAACCTTACATCAGTATTGTTCTAATTATCAATAATTTTCGGTAGCAACTCCCACAGAAGCACAACAATTCTCAGGTAAACTGGCTTTGTGATTGGCAATTAGGTTTGTTGGGGAATTGAAAGTGTCTCGATGCAGGCATGAATGCAGGTTTTGTCATGATTATCTTATTTAATGAAAAATTTCGGCGCGCATCGCGCGCATTCATCACTGTTTTCACTCCAACTCATGACCATTATTAAGGTTACAACACATGCAACTATTCTGATCACAACACTTTTCCGAAAAACAGAAGTAAATCCCCAACATCTGTAGGGGCCTATGGGATCTTTCAGTCTAATTTGTAGCATGATGTGGAAGGTTGAAAGTGCGTATTTGCCGTTATACATTTTTCATTTTTTTTTTTTTTGCGCAGCGCTTCGCGCGCAGCCTCTACCTGTGTAGATGGTGATTGTTAATACACTTACGACGAAAGAAATATTCTGAAACGCGCCTTTTAGTCCTTAACCGGTCTAATATCACTTCCCTGCACCTATACTCTCTCTCTCATTCCCCATTGATGGAAGATGTTCGTCTGGATTTTCTTTCAAACTTAGTAAAAATACCATTGTTGTAACGTGCTCGGCATTATACTCTATAGTACCATTTGGATGTCAGGTGATATCATATCAGTGCCCCATTTTATATAATTAATCCAGAGCTTCCAGGAGGCACTATACAGGTGTCTGTCAGTATTCGATACCCTTTTATAATGCACAATGAGACAAAGGAAAATTTTCGTAATAGTCCAAGAATGTTTCTGTGGACTCCACCCACGTATTTTGTCGTAAAAACTTTCCCCGAATAGAAGGCATTAAAGCCTAGCCAAAAAGGGGGCTTGGCGAGGCTTGTTCACAACATACCATTCTCTAAGACAACACACTTTCCTCTTCCACCTAACCAAAAACTAGAATTCACTAAATTACGGATATTTTCCAGCCATGTATGATCAGTTCCAAAAATATCCTAAAGATAGCACCATTTTGCATCTAGGCAACCTTAAATTAACATAACCTTCTCAAAGGGGAGAAGGACACCCCCTCCCCTTAGACCCCTCTCCCAGGATGGTACCTTTATGCAGTGACAAAAAGGATTCCACAGTGCTGTATACCATAGCATGGACGCACACTCTCTTCTTTCTCCTAACCAAAAATTAGAATTCACTAAATAAGGATAGCCTATTTTCCAATCATATAAGATCACTTCCAAAAATACTCCAAAGATAGCACCATTTTGCATCTAGGCAACCTTAAATTAACAAAACTTTCTCAAAGGGGAGGGGGAACCCCCTCCCTTAGACCCCTCCCCCAGGACGGCACCTTTATGTAGTGTCAAAAAGGACTCCCTTCCACATTGCTGTGTACAATCGCAGGGACGCACAAAAATGGTACAATTTAAGCAGACTTGGGGGAAACTGAGGTGGAATTATGACATCATCTGTTATGCCCCCCCCCCCCCAATCACCAAATTCTGGCGGCGACACTGACCAAAACATCCCATAAAATATGGAACGCGAATTACGCAAAGTTCGTTAATAACGGCGTAATCGTTATAGTAACAGTGGCGTACATTGAGTTAATAACGGCGTGATTTTCAACAACAGCGTGGTAAATGTTGGTAATAACGGCCTGATTTTAAGAAACAACGTGGTTAATATCGGCAACAATGGTGTAACTTTATGTAACAAGGAGGTAAAAGTAGTTAACAGCGGCGTGTTACGAAGTGGCCTCGTACAGCAAGAGGTTAACAACGGCGTAATCCTTATCAATAGCTCTTTAACGACCTTTCCGCGTTCAACGGGCTGATTGTAAGTAACCATGTAATATGAGTTAACAACGTGAAAGCAGTCAATGGCGCTGTTTCAGTCAACGCAAATGCAATTAACGACGATGTAAATGGGAGCAACAACACGATTGGTAGTAGGCTAAGTCAATGAGGCTATGCAAGGAGCTAGAAGACAGCCCATGCTCAGTGTTCATGGAGCTGGTAGACAGCTACATGTTCAATGTTTCATGGCGCTTGTACTTAAAGGCAGTAGGCAGTCACCCCAAACACAGTGAGTGTGCCCTGTTACTCTTGTTCATTATTGGCCTATTTTGATCATGTGACAATATTTTTGTTAGTAAAATTGTAAAATTCAAGGAGAATTTCTCCTTGCTTTCCATATTGTTTGTAACAGTTATGTTTAAAACTATGGAACGCGAATTACGCAAAGTTCGTTAATAACGGCGTAATCGTTAGTAACAGTGGCGTACATTGAGATAATAACGGCGTGATTTTCAACAACAGCGTGGTAAATGTTGGTAATAACGGCCTGATTTTAAGAAACAACGTGGTTAATATCGGCAACAATGGTGTAACTTTAAGTAACAAGGCGGTAAAAGTAGTTAACAGCGGCGTGTTACGAAGTGGCCTCGCACAGCAAGAGGTTAACAACGGCGTAATCCTTATCAATAGCGAGCTAAATGTCTTTAATGACCTTTCCGCGTTCAACGGGCTGATTGTAAGTAACCATGTAATCGAAAAATTAAACGAGACCCTAAGGTTGATGTTTGATTGAGATTCTACCGAGTATTACATGAACGAAAGGGGATTACATGAGATTGCATAATTGGCTAGCCAGGATCAGTTTTCAAAGGGCATGTGAAGGAACACACCCGTGGGAGGGTTTCAAGTTGATGTACTGTATGTACACAGCTGTATTGAACAGACAATGTATGGGAGGGCATGTAATCCCCTTTCGTTCATGTAATACTCGGTAGAATCTCAATCAAACATCAACCTTAGGGTCTCGTTTAATTTTTCGATTCTACCTCGTTATTACATTCACTCAGGGCATTACATGAGACTTTAAAGCAGTGTTTCGAGCATGCACAAAAAATACCAGACTCCAGGATTAGTGCTTCTTACCTTTGTATTGCTCTTTTTAGTAAGTTTAAAGTAGTCATATACTTTATCTGCCAGGTCTCTTTCCTGACGGGATAAATAAAATTGATGAGGTACAAAATACATTTCCTGACACTTGCTTAAGTGTTTACAATGCCTTCCTTGGCATAACGTAATAATTGTTCTTTAACCACATTGTACTTCTCCAAGCCTTTCCTCTGAAATAACATAATGGCATAATAACATAATATAATTAACAAGGCAACATAAGACTTCCTAGTCCTATTTCTTTCGCCTAAATAATCAAACACATTTATCTCAATGACATTTTATGTCAGCATATTTTCCTACAACATAACGATGTATATGGCCACTTCTTTCATATATTTTCCACTACACTAACAAATACATGTCACATCCATGACACCGTATATGACCATTCCTCTTACATATTTTTCCAATAAAATAATGAATACACTCAATCATCTTCTATGCCTCTAAAACTGCTGTAGCAAAAGGTTTACTACTTTCAACTGGTTTTTTGTAAAACCGTGCGAATGTTTTTTCCGAAGACCAGCCTGCAGTACTCAGGATGTCTTCTACAGGCACATTCTTACAACTTGCAGCAGAAACCGCTGCTGCCCTAGTGCTATGTGCACTATATTGAGTAGTGTCGATACCCGCTACATCCAATATTTCCTTTATCCAGCGTGATAAGGTGTCTCTAGACACCGGTTTGTGAGGGGGTACATAGCTTATGAAGAGTTGGGACTCACTTCCCCTTAACGAAGAAGTAGTCTGCAAGTAGTACTTAAGCAAAGAATAAGCATCCAATTTTTCATCTGAGTCGTATAAAGGCAATACGATTTCCATTGGCTTGTAGCCTGGACGTGACTGTTTAAGTTTGTTGGGTAATACAAACACAGCCTGTTTGTCCTTAAAGTAAAGGTTATTAATATCTAGTAGTTGTAACGTTTGTAACCTCTGTGCTGTGATTAAAGCTATGAGCACCAGCAGCTTGTGTGTAAGCTGTTTAAGAGTCAACTTGGAAGTAGGATAATAAGATCGTAGAACATTTAATACTAAAGACACATTCCAAACTGTTTTGTATCTAGGCTCTGGAGTTCTGAGCTGATAGACCCCTTTAAGAAACCTTCTAATCAGAGGGTGAGAGCCAACTGTGTTCCTATGATCTAGGTCCAGCAACGCTGAAAGTGAAGAACGGGCTGTGTTGATGGCACTGTAACTTAAGCCTGCTTGAAAAAGGCTCGTTAGAAATTGAAGAATCTGATTTATAGTGGGATCAGACGGATCAACCTGTTTTCTAGAACAGAATTCAAACCACTTGTTTTGGTAAGCGCGATATTGTTTTTGGGTAGACCTTCTCCAGGATGATAAGAGTATAGCGGCAGTGTCCTCCGAAATGCCAAAGTTTCGTAGTCGTTGCTTGACACTAGGCATGCCAACAACTGTAGTTTTGGGTAAAGGGGGTGTACACGGTGCTCCTCTCCTGGCAGAGTCAGCACATCTTTCCCCACTGGTATAGCTCTTGGCATATCGATGGTCATGTTTAAAAGTCTTGCATACCAATGCTGTGTTGGCCATTGTGGTACTATCAATACCCCTTTTGCTCGATCTTTCATTATTTTTTGCAGAATTCGGGAGATCAGGCTGAATGAAGGAAATGCATAAAAGTAAAAATTACGCCAATTAATGGAAAAGGCATCTATAACCAGTGCATCAGGGTCTGGTTTCCATGATACAAAAGGACAGAGTTGTTTGTTTGTACGGGAAGCAAATAAGTCAACATCGAATTTTCCCCAAAATCTGGATACAGTATTAAAAACTTCTCGATTTAGCATCCATTCTGTGTTTGTTTCAAATTTACGAGACAACACGTCTGCCTGAAGATTATGTTTGCCTGGTAAGTGGCAGCAAGACAGCCAAATATGTTTTGAAATGCACCATTCCCAAATAGTTTTGGTAAGCAAATTGCATTGTTTAGAATGTGTGCCCCCCATAGCGTTGACATATGCTACGGCTGTCGTACTGTCAGTTAAAATCCTGACGTGTTTATATTGACAGTTTTGAAGCAAGGCTTTAAGGCTAAAATATATTGCCAAAATTTCAAGCACATTAATGTGCTGGTTTTTCTCTATGTTTGTCCACTTACCCTGAGCCTTAGTGGAAAAGGTTGGAGAATAACCACCCCAGCCTTGTTGAGAGGCATCTGTCTCTAAGATAATATCAGGATCATCCTCTAGGACCCTGTGTGATGCTGTAGTAAGATTTTCTTGGCACCATACAAGTTCTTCAAGATCATTTTCAGATACATAAATTTCTGCATCATAATCTCCCCGATGGTGTTTTAGGAGTTTCACTTTGAGCATCCCCATGTTTCTATAATGCAGAGGCCCATACTGCACTCCAGGAAATAGTGATACAAGGAGGCCAATAATGTGAGCTAATTCCCTTAATGTTTTCCTCTGCTTGCTTTTAAATTTTCTTATTTCATCCAGAGATTTACTAACTCTCTCTGGTTTCGGCCTGATGATCATATTTTGTGAATCAAGAAGGAAGCCTAAAAAGTTTAGAGTGTTAGTTGGCTCAAATACAGATTTTTCTGGGTGAACTATAAAGCCCACCTTTTGCAACAAATATACTGCTTCATGAACTGCATATGTACATTCTGTTTTAGAGCTGGCTTGAATATATATTTCATCAATGTAGCTCAGGCAAGAAATTCCTAATCTCCTAAGTTCTGCTAAAACAGGCTTAAGCACCTTGGTAAATATGCGAGGTGCACTTGCAAGCCCATTAGGTAAACAAGTGTATTGATACAATGTTCCTCTGTGTAGCAGTCTCAGGAACTTTCTGCTTGCTTGATTGATGGGCACTGAATAATAGGCATCCTTTAGGTCTATAGACGCCATGAAACAATTTGGTTCCATAAGTCTCAGGCGGACTGCAAAGTGTCCATTTTGAAATGGTGGTATGCAACACTTTCATTTAAATTTTTTAAATTAAGTATCATACGGTATGTCCCATCAGGTTTTGGTCGCAAGAAAACTGAAGAAATAAACTCGTTTGGCGAGTGATGAGTTCTTTCTATAACGCCTTTTGAAAGAAGCTTTGTGATTTCTTGCTGCAACCCCAGATCTTCTGTTTTGCTCCGTGGGGTATTGACTTGTTTGGACTTTAGGTAATTGATCGGTTTTGCCCTGTCAAACTCTATGTCATAGCCAGTGACACTGTTTAATATGCTAGAATCACTAGTAATTTCTTGCCATTGAGCCAGAAAAAATTTTAGTCTACCTGCTATTTTCACAGGTATAGGCTTTAAGAGCAATGAACATACCTCACCTGAAGTACTTAGTTGGCTTGGCTCTTGTTTTGACTCTTCGGAGGCATTCTCTTGTATGGCCGTCTCCAGTGAGCATGGCGATTGCCTAAAAAAGGCTGGTAACGTTGACCTGCATGTGCACGGCCCCTGAATTTCATTCGTCCATAACTTTGCCCTCTCCCACGAAGGGGGGACATGCAGCGCTTAGTAAGTTTGTTTGCATCACTGATATCCCGTAGCTTTTGTGGGATATCATCTCCGAACAAAAGTTTGGAGGGTGGTGTGGATTTGTCAAACAGGCCTTTGTATTCTGGTTTTAGCTCTGGTTTAATTAAATCACGACGAAGTTGATTCAAATCAACATTTGCACTGCCCATTAATGCTAACGCATCTGTAACTTTGAGTAATAAGGACTGTTTATCCAATTTTGCTTTGCTCACTAGAGTATCATTGAGCAGGCTTGTCAAGGCAGTCATTGCCTTCATGTTAAGCATTTGAATTTTTTGCAGCTTTATGTCTCTCGTTCTGGTTCCCAACTGCAGATGATCCCAGATCAATTTGTTTACTTGGGTTGTCTGCATTAATTCTATATTTTCAGGAATTTGATACTTCTCACTTTTTTCTTTCAGTTTACTGGGTGGTAATTTGGTGGAGCAAACACTAGTTATGAGAGAAGCAACTTTTTCTTGGACTTTTGGCCCTGTCTTTGAGGCTGCTGTTAGGTCAGAGACTAGCTCATCGAATACATGTTCATCAGAGCTTTGTTCCCCTAGGGTGATTTCACTTATTGTGTTAGTTTCAGGCTCTTCATCAGAAGCCCCTAACAAATTTTGAATTTCCTGATCAAAATCTAGTTGTGAATCAGATTCCAGATTGCCTGGGAAAACGTTATCGCCCAGTGCATCCTGATTGCTAGCAGCAGGCTTGGAAGTAGGCTCATCGAGTGATGGCTTACAAACTTTCTCGGTTAACAACTGTATTTGTGCTTGCATTTGGGCTAGCATGTCGGTAAATTCTACATTTCTGGTAGATGTGCCTTCTCTCGAAGGAGCTGGCACACGAGATTTTTCCTTAGGGAGGTCGAGGAGTGGCAAGACTTCCTCTGAGTCCTGATAGTCTAATTCTTCGGTGTCCATAACAGGTTCACCAATAGTGAAAGAGCCAATTAAAGAAGAGCTCTGTGGTTATTAATGAAAACTAAGCCGTACGGCAAAATACCAATTCTACGATGGCTTGAATTTTGCAAATTTGCCCGTTAATGATTGGCAATTTTATTCACAGGGCATAGCCAGCCACCTAAATTTCTGCCCAGACTAGGTATTTTTGCAAATAACTTCCACATATAGCAAAATACTTTCGTGGAGAATATGTACTATTTGTATTACCAGCACAAGGATGGCAAAATACCTCCTGTGCAAACCTGACACTTGCAATGTAGGCCAGCGGCCTACCAAATAATGATAGACTTGATTACGTCACTCCGATATTAACGTTAGTCTCCTATCATAGCCGAGGCTATTGAAGTAAAGTCTGTCAAGCAAAATACTGACAGTAATGAAGTATAAATATCGGTAAGCAAGTCAGGTAATGCAACTTCTACTACACCACAGTAACGATAATTAAAAGATGCTGGGAATACTTACACAGCAAGCGCTGCAGTGTCTGGCCACCTTCAGAAACCCTTCCAGAGCTTAACTGATACTGTGCTAACTCGTGAAGGTATTCTCGGTATGCATGTAGCGCAGATCTAGTACAGAGACAAGATGAACAATGGTGTAGTAGAAGCTTGCGAACGTGGCATAGAACAATACATGCCACGCCTGGCTAGAGAAGAGAGCGTCTGTAAAATACGTCTGCTCTCTTCGACTCCTAATCATGCACTGATCCTGGCTAGCCAATTATGCAATCTCATGTAATGCCCTGAGTGAATGTAATAACGAGGTAGAATATGAGTTAACAACGTGAAAGCAGTCAATGGCGCTGTTTCAGTCAACGCAAATGCGATTAACGACGATGTAAATTAGAGCAACAACACGATTGGTAGTAGGCTAAGTCAATGAGCCTATGCAGGGAGCTAGCTAGAATACAGCTCCATGCTCAATGTTCATGGAGCTGGAAGACAGCTACATGCTCAATGTTTCATGGCGCTTGTACTTAAGCTGCTGGAAGAGTGGATGTTTTTTTTTTTTATCGCAGTGCATTTGAAGATTTTATTGAAGCTTGTTCAAAGTCATGTACAGATAGAAGGCTTATCAGACTCAGAGCTAGAGGTGTGCACGAAAAATTTTGCTTGAAGAACAAATACAGCATGGCCTAACGAGATCCGTCTGGGATCGGGTAAAGGATCAAAATAATGCCCCCTCCGATCACTGGCGTCACCAGACTTTTTTATTCTGGGGGAGCACAAGGTGGCACAACAGTTCGACGAGGGGGCACAACTAGATAGTGGCCGGATGCATTATGTTGTGTGATCGTCGGCCTGGGGGAGGGGTGTAAGGGGAGGGTGTGTCCCCTCCCCTTAAATTTTTTTTTTTGCTTTTTTAAAGAGCCTAGATGCAAAATGGTGCGAGATTGTAGACTTTTTTAATTAACCTTGGAGGTTTAGTTATGGTGGTTTATTGGGGAAATTTTTTTATCCTTCAGTGGAAATACCTTTTCATTGGAAATGTTTTTTTTGGGGGGGGGGCTTGATGAGAGGGAATGGTTAAAGGGTGTTCTTTTCCCCCTTGAGACATTTGTATGCACGTAAGATTGCTAAGAACAAAAGTAAAATGGTGATACTGTAGAGTACTATAACTTTTTAGCAAACTTTTTCATGTTTTGTGTGTGCGTGTGTGTGTGTGTGGGGGGGGCTAAATTGGAATAAAATTGCTTACTTGCATTTTCCGTGAACTAATTTCACGTGCGGAAAATCCATATGCAACTGATTGTTGAAGTTACATTTTCATTTTTTTGCCTGATACTTTGGCCATGTTTTTAGTCGAATTACCCTAACCTTGTCAGGGCCTTTTTTAAGAATTTTTTAGTGGGGGGGGGGGGGGAATTCCGTAAAAGGGGCCAACTCAGGCGCGTGTCCAGGATTTTCAGCAGCTGACAGGGGTCTGGCCTGAGGGGGAAGCCCTTTCGCCCGAAGGTGCCCGCGCACGGCGGGGGGTCCAGGCACTGGCGTAGGCAGGATTTTTGCATGGGGGATAACTGCCGGACCTGATCGCCGGCCTAGCTGGGGAAGGGGTATAGGGGAGGGGGCTCTCTGAGAAATTTTTGTTAATTTAAGGTAGCTGAGATGCAAAATGGTGATGTTTCTGAACTGATCATATGTGACTGGAAATGTTCATAATTTACTGGATACTAATTTTTGGTTAAAATGGCCGTATTGTGAAAGGGGTCTAGAGGAGGAGAGAGTGTCTCCCTCCCCCTGAGAAATTTTTGAATATTTTAAGCACCCTCTGATGCAATCTGGTGCACTATTTAGCATCATTTGAAGTCTTTTTTTTTCCATTACAAAAAATAAAGTTAAAAAAGTTCGGCGCGAGCAGGAGGGTCTGGACTCCCTCTGGACACGCGCCTGCAACTTAAACATAACGCGACCATTAGTCGGCGCATACATTACAAAGAAGAAAAAAGATTGCCAGAAACGGGACTTCCAATGGCTTATAAGAAAATTCATACATTATTTATAGCCTATTTTATTTAGTCACTGAGTGAGGTCATTTTATAGTACCCCCTTCCCTCCCCGTCTGCTTAACATTAGGCAGTGACTTCCACCAGTGATGCACCCAGGATTTTGGACTGGGGAGCTAAGGATTGTGGGAAGAATATCTAAGCGGAGCGCCACCATTGGTTGGCGCGGAGCGTTCCAGAAAATTAGTTTGGATAAATTCCCCCCAGATTACAGGAAATCGCCCTCCTCAGGCTCTGCTATTAAGCTCCTAGGAACGGTATTTTCAGTATTTTCTAGGATAGAAAACCAATCTTCTTAAAACTGTTGGCAGATTGTCAAAATATGGTGATGTCTGCCCCTCAATATACAAAGTATGGTAAAATTTTTACGTTTTTCTAACTGTTATGTGTTACCAGTACGTTATAGTAAAGAACAATTTGCCACACTTCCTTACCTCTGGTGGCTTAAATATAAGTCTACAATATTTTCAGCTTACTAAAAAAAAACAAGAGTTCGTTGGAACCCCCTCCCCTCCTTCCTTTGGTACTCTACTGGTTTCAAGAATTCCAGAAAAAGGGACCAAAGGGGGGGGGGCAAATGAGCTGACTAGGGGGGCCGTGCAGGGGACTGGGGGGCCACGGTCCCCCAGTATGTATGTTAAACAAGGCCCTGTATGGAACCACTCAGTGGCAGATCCAGGATTTGGCAGAAGGGGGGGGGCAGGTCATAGTGGTTTGTATAAAAGTCCGATTTGGGGGAGGGATCTAAGGGGGGAGGCGGTGCGCCAGGAGTGGCGCCAGGGTATTTTGATAGGAGGTAAAGTATGTGATGAGTGATCACCGTCCTGGGGGAGGGGTCTAAGGGGTGTCCCCCTCCCCTTTGAGAAATTTTTGTTAATTTAAGGTTGCTCAGATGCAAAATGGTGATGTCTTTGGTATATTTTTTGGACTGATCATACTCATACATGGCTGGAGAGTGTTCATAATTCAGTCAATTTTAATTTTTGGTTGGGTGGAAGATGCTTTTCTGGGGAGGGGTCTAAGGGGAGGGGTGTCCTCTCCCCTTTAAGAAAATTTTCGTTAATTTAAGATTGCTAAGATGCAAAATGGCGATGTCTGTAGTATATTTTTGAAACTGATCATATATGGCTGGAAAATGCTCATAATTTAGTGAAATTTAAATTTTGGTTGGTTGAAAGAGGAGAGTTGAGTAGCCTTTGTTGTCCACATATTAGGATGTCAGTTTCCCGAATTGAAGTCTTCTTTTCCCTTATATTACCCTAAATTCGAAGTATATTTCATTAAAGTGAATTACAAAGCTTAAAGAAGATGCTAATGATGCAGCAAGTTATAGTTAAAAGCCTGAGGTTGTTGAAAGTATTCCTCTAAATATTAAAGAATTCTCAAATTCCCTTGAAAGTAGTAGCAGTGTTCCCAATGATGTGGGCCCGGCCGGTAATAGACTGAAGTTAGCAGTCCAATGCAGCGCTCATGGGTAACCCCTTGCAATGCCCGGAAAAAGTTATTGTGACCAACATAAGCCAAAATGTTATCAGCCGGAGGTCAGTAACAGAATTATTAACATAAGACTGATTTTCTGAGGTAGAAATTTAAGTAATGAACAAATCTGAATTTCACTCTGACACATCACAAAGGCCTATTTAATTGGAATAGGGCCTATTCATTTGTTTTATGACGTTGAAAAAAACTTCAAAAATTTTTGGAAGGGGGGCCGGGCCCCCTGCCCCCCCCTAAATCCGCCCCTGCCACTGCTACCGCACTTCGATGCTGTTCAATTGGCTACAGTGCATGTGTGATCACAGCAGAAAAAAGTCATTGGTGCTCTTGACTTGAAATTTCTGTGATTGCAGGTAACTGTTTGCCTACGTACGTTGTGCATGGGCGTTACGGACCATTATCTCAGCCCAGTGTAGTAACTAGTCACTCAATTTTGCAGTCGAGTCGAGTCATTTACTACTTTCAATGTGACTCGAGCCGAGTCAGTGACTGGAGTCATTGTATTATTTCAATGAGTAAAATTATGATACAATTGCTCGAGTCATTTCCCTTTTCAAAATTAGTGACTCGAGTCACATGACTCGTTACAACACTGTCTCAGTCTCCATCTGAAGTTTGCGAAAGGTATAGAAGGCTTACACATTTAACAAAACATTAATTTTTAATGTTTTGGGAAATTTCAAAATTAGGGACATTTTTATAAATCGGGGACACTTTTTAATCGGGCACGGAACGCTGGAATCGGGGACTGTACCCGAAAACCGGGGACGTCTGGTCACCTTTCCGTAGCTGCGCCAATGCCACTAACTAAAATTATATGAAGTTCATTGCGACTGAGAGAAACGAGATCTTAAAAACCCCACTTATTATTGTATTAGGCCTATTCTTCTATAGCCTATGCTACCATATGTAGGTCGCAGCCCCTGCACCAGGAAGGACCGCTCATCTCCCAAATGGCTCCTGTCGGCGCCCTTAAATTTTAGGTTTTTACCGTTTTGAGGCATAGGTATCTATACCCACCCTTCGAAGAGCCCCGAATTATTGCATGCTTTGACCAAATTCTCAGGCTCTTCTTATTTTGAAGCGCCCCTACAGGTCATTCTCGCCAGGGGTCTGAAACGTAGCCTACGTCCCCTGGCACCCAGCTAAGAAAAGCTTCTTACTCCCGCGAATGAACAGTATAGTTTACTTCACCCTTTCATTTGAGACCACACCATGCGCTAAACGTTTTGCCGCCATATGGCATATGCTTCTTTGTTCTTTACCGTGGACTTTGAGTTTCGCAATTTCCCTAGGAACATATTCGGAACCTTCCTCATCTATCAGGTTCTTTCATTGCTTGGACTCAGTATCTCTGGATTGAAAAAAAATCGTTCACTAGGATTCCAGCATTTCGAATTTACTTTACGCGCCTTTTTATTTTTCATCCTGTCAAGCATCGGTCCGGCCGATACGGAGCCATTCCGCCTCGCCTCCACATCAGCCGTGTGCTTTAAATATCGCCAATACGGTAAGTAGCAGCGCCATTGAAGTTGAAGTTTGCGTTGTTGATGCGAATCGTGTTGTTGCTTCCGTTTACATCGCCGTTGATTGAATTTGCCTTGACTGCAACAGCGCCATTGACTGCTTTCACGTTGTTAACTGCTTTCACGTGTTTACTTACAATCAGCCTGTTGAACGCGAAAAGGTCGTTAACGACATTTAGCTCGCTATTGAAAAGGATTACGCCGTTGTTACTTTGTATCACGCCGCTGTTAACCACTCGTACCGCGTTTTACTTAAATTTACGCCGTTATTACCAATACATACCACGTTGTTTCTTAAAATCAGGCCGTTATTACCAACATTTACCACGCTGTTGTTGATAATCACGCCGTTATTAACTCAATGTATGCCGCTGTTACTAACGATTACGCCGTTATTGATGAACTTTGCGTAATTCGCGTTCCATAATAAAATGCATAATAAAGGTCAGGTGCTAATATTTTATCATTATATTGCTCTTTTAGACGTAATTGAACATTCCAACCATAAATTTGTCAGAATGTTGCAGAGATGGCTTCAATTTTAATAGATTTGGGCTCTATATTTTTTTGTCCTTGGTGGTCGACCGTCGCGTCAAACAGAAGCTACGTACAAGTCATGTGACACAACTTCACGGGTGCTGAGAATAATATACGCACTGCAGACTTACTAACAGGTTTGTGTAGTGCCCTAGTACACAACGGCAGATCGTTAGCGGAATAATACATTAAATGTCCTTTTTAAGGCTCCCAACTTGTATGTTTTTAATGCGAAATTGTGAATGATTTTAACTATTTCTTCCTACCTTCCTTTAAATTATCAATTCTTTCTTGCAAAGGGTACTGCAAGTTTCACAGTGAGCACTGCCAATGGGGACACACATTTGGTGCTATTTTTCTTTTGTCGTAATAACATTCTTCGACAGTGTGTGAAGAGAAAATCGACGAAATCTTTTGTTTTTTATTGTTTGATGACGTCATAGAGCTCCAAAGGTAGAGTACGGCAACAGAAGCTTACTAGCGTAAGCTAATAAATACGTCATACTAAACGAGATGTTTACCCCCAGTGTAATACTAATATTGAAAATATTCTTCTTAATGCGTTTCGTATTCTCAGTTAAAATAATTTTTGCAATGTTATTCAGTTATTACGTTCGTGTTTTATTTCTTAGATTTTTTTATTTTTCACTTGCTACATATTTAACAATTTTGTATCGTTTCAACTTGAAACGGTTCTGATCGATGGATACATTAGTCAATACATCGAGTTATCATGGCAGCTACGTTGGACAATTTTGATACCGTCTCCGCGAAAAACCTATCATCTGGTTGCGTTAGCATTTTGTTATAGCCTACTTGTAGTGCTTCTGGGCATTATTTTGGTTTCATTTCGAGTAAAATAAGTTTTCCTTTCGAGCTAGTGAAAAGCTCAACAGAACCGGATGCTAGTGGTTATACTGCACAGAACCGTCTGTGCGTTTTCAAATCAACGTGTCAGCGTAAGGAGTCTCGTAGCGGAGGCTGTCCGTGTAAAAGCACGAGCAACCTCCACCTGTAGCCAGTGTGTAAATGTGGGACCAGGAAACGAAAATGCTTGAATCAGCCACCTCCGGTACGCCTTGAACTTGTTGTTTTTTCAAACAATGAGTTTCCATTTCTTCCCCATAGTAGATTCGCTTTTACTAACCACCATCAAACTCATTAAAGGCTAACTAAGAAAATCATAGCCCTAAGTAAAATTACGTTAGGCCTAAAAGTAAGCAGCATCGTACTAAAACATGCGACACTAATATACTACACATGTACGTACGTTGTGAGTTGTGTGTGCTAGACACAATGCATTTCGGATCGAATCGATAAACCAAGAAGCATAACCGGATGTGACGTAACGAAGTCGGTGGGTCCGAGAATTTATCCTGTTTTGGCGGCTACCCAGCTCCTTTAAGACATTTTGGTTCACTTCGATGTAAAATTCAGAGTCTACCAGAATATTTTTCCAAGAAACAAGTGTCTGTATTGGGTCATGGAGGTTAGGGGTTGAATCTCCCAGCTCCTCCCCTTGGTTTCACGTCAGACAAGACCAGAATATCACATTGGTCTCTCTCAGGCATGAGGATAATCTTGGCCAAAAAATATTGTACGTTATCTAGCTACATGCCCAGTGACGCTACGTTCAGATAGCGTCGTGGCAACTTACACCTGCCTTCCACACACACAAACACACATTTCAAGAAGGGTGAATCTGCCAAAGGCCTATTACCATCTTTGGCGTGCAGTGGATAGGATATTATGTAAAAAAATACGGTCAATTTGCGATGTTCGGAGTCATCTGTCAAATGTGCATCCAGTTCGAAAACAATTAAAAGCTTCATTTAATGTCACAAATTTTGCAATTACCCATAGATTCTACCAACGTCACCTTTCAGTGTGTCAAGGTTTCTTTTTTATTTCTGCTTTGTCTTTCTCTGTCCGTGGCTCTCGCGACTAGTACCGTATGAAAAATGTGGCATGCAAACTAATATAATATAGAACCCCATATATCGCATGAATAGAATGATTTCGATTTCAAGGTTATAAGAAATTGGGTATTATTTATTTATTTTACAACTGCAAATACTCTCATAATGCTATATATAGGCTACTCGAAGAGGACCGTGGATGTTCTGGGGTAGCCTTCGAACGCCCCCCCCCCCACCTTCATACGTGCCTGACCGTCAGGTCAGGAAGCCTATAAAAAGCTCCACAAGGACATTTATCATGATTTAACTCTAGTCAGGTT
This sequence comes from Holothuria leucospilota, assembly GCA_029531755.1. NCBI lineage: Eukaryota > Metazoa > Echinodermata > Holothuroidea > Aspidochirotida > Holothuriidae > Holothuria > Holothuria leucospilota. The sequence continues at coordinate 43,294,158 of CM055965.1, read as the reverse complement.
ACCTTACCGTCTCTTTGGCTTGTGTCTAATAGTTGTTGTTTTTCGTTTCAGTCTTGCAGATTTGGCCAATTTTATTAGTTTTGCTACTGAGCAGTATTCTTTGTCTGATTCCAACACCTGGATTAGCATTGGGTGTTCCTACCCTGGATCTCTGTCAGCTTGGATGAATCTCAAGGTAGTTACATTGATTACTTTCCAGGTCATGAGAGTAATCGGAATATATTTATTTGAACTGAAGAAGCGAAACGCGAAAGCCCCAAATGAAGAAAGTTCAAAATCCGGAATTTATCACGTTATGGAAAGACCGTAAAAACCCAAAGCATAGATGTATGACCGATATCGTGTTTTGAAGAAAAAAAAATGAGTTTGTAAATATGTTGGACTGGCTGCTTGATGTTGACACATCGGTGAGGTTTTTCTTTTGATTGTGGTTCATCATATTTTAAAAGCAACTCCACACTGTTAGATAGCCTATATTTGGCTGGATAAAATTTACAACAAAGATATCATTTAAACAGAAGAAAACAACTTCTCAAACGACTAAACTGTTGCAAATAATACTCATTCGGATACAGCTAAACTCGTAACAAAATGTTGTTTTATACCACAAAATGCGGCATACCTTACGCTCACCAAAAATCTTCTTGTCCTAAAGTGTGATAAAATGGTCCACGTGAAACTGACTAAAGATTCATATCAATGTGAATGGTGAAGAAAGCTGCTATAGGCCTTATGCATGGACATCACACTGACGTCATTTTGGAGGAAAACAATGAAGCACACGTGCACTCACGGCGTAGATTTTACACGCGCGTGTAGTAGACTTACGCGCGTACCGGTGCACAAATCAGCTGTCTGCATTTTTTTGTGTAAAATGCATACGCCATTTTCCTCCAAACGAGGGAGCACTTTCTGCCCTCTGACATCATATGCAAAAGGTCTATTTGTAATTCCCATCAGTCTCAAGCTTTCATCCATCTGCTTTAGTATCTTTGATGTGGCAGACTGAACCTGTTTTGTTTTACTTCATCAGTATGGTCATTTAATCTTTGGTGCACTGGCTTCCTCTGCTCCTGTCAGAGCTCAAGTTGATTTTCAGGAATTTAACGATGTCGTGGGTGCCGGCCTGAGCAATACAAAGACAGGTGGATCCGCAGAGGTAAGAAAATTGAACAACTTTTTTGTTCTCTTCAAGAGTCAGTTAGAGATAAGTATTTTACTGATGGATGGACTTACCAAAACCAGCCCTTCTTTAAAGACATGTTAGCAGCCCTCACCTTCCTTTAACACATCAGAGGAGCCGTTAAAATCTCCCAATACGTCCCTCATATTAAAGTGCTTTTATCTATGACCAACATGTCTACACATGCAGCTAAAGCAAAAACGGTATCTCATGTACACTTAATATTTCATTAACATATTAGTTTAGTCTAAACGTCATTCAACATCGCGGTTTTGAACACTACAATAGGGACGTCAGAGAGCACATTGCACTTTCCCCAGTTCCCGATGACTATCAAATCATGTCCTTTTCCTTGGACAATGATTGCTTTATATTAAAGGAGCTGAGTAGCCCCCAAAGAAGAATAAATTCTCGGACCCGCCGACTTCGTTACGTCACATCCGGCTATGCTTCTTGGTTTATCGATTCGATCCGATACCGATACTTATCAAAGCCATGCATGCAGTGTGTCTGGTGTAACAGTACACTGTCGTTAACAGTACTAACGTTAGCCTAATTTAGGCTAGCGTTAGGGCCTAGGTCTACCACGAAAAACAAACTCATTGATCGAAAAAAAAAACAGTTTCAATACCTGCAAAATTCACCATGTTCTTCATGAACCTCCTGCAGATGATGCGCGAAATAGGCGTGTGCCTTGCAACTAGTAACGCTAATATACTACATGCGTACGTACGTTGTAAGTTGTGTGCACTACATGTCTGGGTAGATGTATCGATCAGAACCAATACAAGTGGAAACGATAAAAAATTGGTGGTGCCAGAAGAAAAAGTAACGAATTAGAAATTCAAAAAATAAATTGTAAAATATCTTGCAAGTGTAAAATCAAATAACCCAAGAAATAGTATAGGAACGTTATGTCAAAATTACTTTGCAAGATTATTTTAAATGAGAATATAAAACGCATTAGGATTAATAGTTTTAAAATTAGCCCCGCACAGAGGGTAATCATCTCGTTTAGTATGATGTATTTATTTTGGAAGTACGCCACTACTCAGCTCCTTGAATGTTCACATCAAGTCTAAATCGTCCCCCGACCCCCCCCCCCACCCCCTCCGATCTGACTAAATATTCCGGATCCACTTTTTTTTAACGAGTGTAGCCTGTTTTATCGCAGATTGACAGTCCTCTACTTCAACACAATGGATTCATTCATTGAAACCCTCCATGTATCAATTGTAATTGCTCCCCCCCACCACCACCACAACCACCGTGATTCCCACATGTTTTTAATTGGCTAATACAATGATAACTGTAAGTGTCTTGATTGGCAGATACCAGGAAATTGTTTTCATCAGTGTCAATGTCAAAAATGTTTATGGAGGAGGACCCCAGTCCCCCATATCTTTACTACCATTTTGGCGCATACATGATCATTTTTGTTTGCCCTTTCCCAAATTGTATGCACAATGGCAACACTGAAATGCAAGATTCTATTTCTGGTGCCATCTCGCCATTTATACCTGCAGTCGTCGACAATAAAAAGGGATTTCCCGTTCAAAACTGTCCTACGCTCTCTCATAACATCAACTTTCATTTGGTATAAAAGACATCTCACTGAAATGTGTGGAGGGTGTCCATTAGCTCCTCGACCATCTCTGTGGCAACGCTCGATAACAATATCCGGGTTGTTGAACAAAGGATTTGGTCTTTAACAATGTTATCAATGTTTTCTCCATTGGTCTGAGGCACGCCGACGATGTAAAAGTTGTTCCCCTGGACGTTCTCTCTAGCTTGTTGATTTCCTCGTCTTTCTTTAACCAGGGAGCTGTTATTCCAAATAACAACTCCCTACTTTAACAAGACATTCTCTATCTGTGCAATTTTTGCGCCAAAATTAGCGTCGTCGTTCCCCATGGCTACCATCTTGGATTCTAAGTCGTCAATCCGTTTACTGTCAAATTCGATGGCATTGCCTAAGTCCATGTGAAGTTGCTTTACTATGTCCTTTACGGAGACGATGGACTCTTCAACCTCGGAATCCGGAAGGAAGATTGTCAGGATGGAAGGCCAGTATTCTCTTGTTGATTGACCAGGGGAGAGGCTGTGCCAATACATGATGTAGGCCTATGTGCAGATGAGGCAGGATTGCCCGACGACGACGACGATGATAGAGGAGGAGGACGACGACGGTAATAATAAAACTAACAACGATAGAAAATAATTTCAACATGTTTTTGGAAAGTTGTGTGGAAGGCCATTGTTTCCACTTTAAAAATTACGAAACTTCTGTCAATTTATCAAAAATAATTTTCAAATAATGCCATGATTAGAAGGAACTTGGCCTTTGTATGGTAGAACAGTGATTACATTAATAGAAATACAGATTTAACAAGGTGAAGTAAATAAATCTATTTCCGTTTTTCTCACTTTTTAAAGTGCATTAAGAACGTGATTGCTGCCTTTTCTCAAGTGGACCAACTTATCAAGGGAAAACAGTTTCCTAAGCTAAAGGAAGATTTCCAGTTATGTGAGAATATAGTTTCTAACCTGGACATACAAACATTCGTGACAAACCTTCGGAAGCCTATTGTAACGGCTGTCAGGAACAACAAGGGATCTCGTAAGTTTGTCGGAATCGGGAATGTATGTGAACAAATGAAGAAAACTGCAGACCCTTACAAAAACCTGATCAGATATACTGAAGATGTAAGTTGTTGTTGACTTAGACTGTTCATCTGTTTTTGCAACAGACCTTATGCATGTGACGTTACAGAACAGAAAGTGCGCCCCCGCCAGAGGTAAGCGCATATCATTTCAACTTGCACCAACAAATGCAGACAGCTGCTTTGTGCTCCGGTCGGATACACGTGTAAGTCTACTTCATTGCTTACCCTCTAAAATGACGTGCGTGACGTCAGTGCATAAGGTCTATAAGCGGTTAACTGGGCAGGATGATGATCCTCACAAGGCCAAACACAAACAGATTTTAAAATGGACTAGGATATAACATTTTCTTCTACATATATTTATAAAGATTTATAGCCTAATTGGATCTTGTTATTGAATTGTGTATTCTCTAAACTGAATAAAAAATACTTAATGGTATTGGGAAAGGGGGAAGGTAAGACGTCATTTAGTTGTCAGCCTGTGGTAGCCAATTTTACAATTTTGACTTTGTCATGCTTTGCATACAGTTTTCATTCAATTACGCTTCGAGAGATGTCTCTTCTTTCAATAGCTTCTGATTCGTCACAAAAAGAAATGCTTGAATTCGTCATACGAATCCTTCCTGGAAGAAGTTAAAACTTATCCTTGGTACTATCAGACCTGCACAGAGTTTGGTTACTGTAAGTTCATTCAAGAGACACAATTATAATTACTAAGTAGGGGCGTGCTTCATTTGGTCTTTTCCAAATGAAGCACCCACTCCCTCCGACGTCAAAGTTTTTAGAGATACACTGACAAAACCATATAAGGTTTGTTGATTCCTTCAATCAAAAGTTAGTCACTCCTTGTGAATTCTGGTAGTCACAATTTCCAAACCTTAAAGGCAGGGTTCGAAATTAGCACTCGCCCGCTGGCAGAGTGAAAACTCTGTTCTTGGTAGTCCGGTTGGCGAGTCAAAATCTGACTACCTCCTATCCACAGTTAAAAGTTATTTATTACAACGCACAATCAGACCCATTTATCACTAAAGAAATGATCTCAGTTCTAGCTCAAATATTTACCACCTGTCACGATTAGATTCGTTATTTACTACTCATTTTTCCATTGAGGATACTGCTAGTTCTTACGCACCGATGAGACGGACTATAAATATTACGTCATTCTCAACAAACATTATCCGTTTCTACATTTTCGAACTCCCTGAATTAGAGTCTCCATATTTTACTTATTCAAAAAGCTATTCTCATTCCCCTTCTGGTTGCCTGTCATCGGTATTGATTGTTGTTCAACTTCCTGAACTCATTACTTATATTGAAAAGTATGGTATTGAAAAGTAGAAGCATGCGAGCTCTCACCAGGTGATTGCCTCAAGTTGAATGAAGTCAATAAACACATATCAAAATTCGAATGTTAACAAACATCTTCATAAGAAACTGTTGAATAAAGCTATTGTTTTTCGCGTTTTGATTATGAAAATAAGCGGGCTAGTAAAAATAGCTTGCGGACTACCCAGAATTTTGGATCACTTAGTCCTGCTGGAGTGAAAAAGAGTTTAGGGAAAACCCTGCTTAAAGGTATTGGGACTGACAGGTGTCTGTAAATTATAACGTGTTGGCATTTCTAAACTTGGGCCAGATTTAGAAATGCCACAAATGACGCACACAAATCTCAAATGATTTATGTAGATCATTTAGAGTACTTTGACTTTGATTATGTTTCATTATTCTCGCTATTCAAAATCAACTTTTAATACTCATGTTTCATGCGAACAGATTAAAATGTGGTTTTTCATTTCTTGGACATAGCCTTATCTTCAATGTAGCAAGAGTACGCCTCTATTTTTTAAGAAAATTATCCCTATAGTTGATAATTACTCATGTTCAATGAAACAATCAAGCAATCCAGTTTTACAAAGGAGGAGTCACTTTACCACAGCTCAGCGGAACCAAGTCTGGTGAACTGTGTATAAACTAAATTGTAATATGAAAAGATTATTACGCAGCAAGTTAACGTAGACTAAGCACAGTTTATAGATGTAACATGATCTTTGATAGCTCGAAGAAAGAGGTTATTACACTCGGCCAGCTTTTACTTGAAATTGGTGCTCTGAGGACTTCCCCGCCCGGCGGACGTGTATTACTCCTGTACCTATGTTGGCTGCACTCGTAATATACGCCAAAGAGGAGTACATATTCGACACCTGCTATGAAGGTAATCTGAGGACAAGAGCGGGGAAAGCGGGGGGAGGGATTGGGGGGCATGGATCACCTGAATAATTTGGTTGGGGGTACGGACCAACTTTCGTCTCCCTCCAATATAGGGTCAACGACCGTTATATTTATGATATGTGCAGGGTGTGAGACATAGTCCCCTCCTACTTGGTTGAGGGAAATGGAATGTCTTTAATAGTTTGGTAAAAACCGTTACACTTGTTGATATTTATGTGAATGTTATACTTTCTGATGACGCAAAGGTCATGAAAACCGATTTTTTTTTCTATCGCGCTTTGCGCTCGCACTCATCAGATTGCGTGTTCGGTGATTAAGAAAACATTCCTAAACACACACATGAATATCCCTCTATAATTCCCTACGTATACATATGCGTTTACAGATACATATAGGTATGTACATGTACGTCATATACGTGTAGGCCTAGATCACTGTGAGGTTTCCAACCCTCGTCCCCCTCCCTCTCCCCATGTCCATCACAAATCTCCGCCCTTGTCTGAGGACATACAAGAGTTCAAGACAGTCATTACCTGACTTATCCAATAAATAAGTCGGGTTTAATTACCGTGGAGTACTGTGGAGTGGTAAGGACGTTGAACACACTGTGTGTAGTTTGAGAACTGTTCAGTCGGTAGTCCTGTTGTCAAGGGGTGTCGGGGGTTGCGGCCTCCTACAAACATTTTCACCCCCAGCAAATTTAAATTACCATTTCTTTAGTACATTTAACACATTTCACACCCTGCAAAATTTTTCGCCCCGTATAAGCCTTCTCTCCACCCTTCCCCCTCGGTACCATGTATACCTACCGCCTGGACATAGTAAGGAAATTGCAGGGGTAGGTTAATGAAGGATGGAATGAGAATCATACTTTTTTTTAGTCACTTATTCGTATGTACAGGTAGGGTGATGGCAATACCCTGGTCAAGGTACAGGACACAGGATCAGAAATTATGGGGGTATGAATCAAGGGGTTGAGATAAAACCAGTTTCCAGCTAGTTGAACCTCTGTTCAAGGTACCGCACAGAATTCTCTCAGAGTGACACTGTTATTTCTGTTTCAGATGAGACTTGTAAGGACAGTTCTCAGTGTCCATTTTCTCACATGGTTAACCTAGACGTTGATTTTGCCATGTGTAAAGATGTATACGGTATTTTACCGGAGGCGGTGTACAATCAAGTCAACTTTACCAATCAGTACTACGGCAGTGATCATCCAAAAAACGGCCGTATTTTGTTTATTAACGGTGAGTGAACCACCTACATAGGTTTTGATGTAACTTGCAAATTAATGCCAAAGTTTTGTGTTTAAAACGTTTACACAAATAAAATGACTTAGCACAGAAATAAAGGGCAGTACATAATTATATACTTCACTGATATTTCCATGTAGCGTCAGTGCATTTCTTATTGTTATGGTGACCGTCACAGTCCATGCTAGGTGGAAAAACTTTAAGAGGAAAAGCGTATCCTTAAAGGGGAATTTTCATGATCCCAGACAGTTCCAATTCTCCCAATTATGCATCTTCTAGCTCCTCCCATAAATGTATGAGGCTCTTCCTTGTGCAAGAATAAACCTGTTTTATTGCTTAAGGCCATGTCCTGGTGAGCACACAAAGCTATAGCCTAAAATGTAATAAAAGTAGGCCTACTCTCTCTGCCTTGTGTGGAATGTGAGCTACTCTGCATCTTTCAAATTTTCAAACTTTGATGTCAATCAAACAGCAGTCACCAACTGAGAATTTTGATATACATACACTAAAAATATACTTTGGGGTGATTACAGTCTGTCTTTAAAGTTTTCAAAATTTTCGTTTATACAGCCCGATTGTAATAAGTGGAATATTCTATGGATAAATCTGCATAACATGTACTAGGCTATTTCATTGCTTCCATTACTTTTCACTTGAAATTGTGTGCGTACTTTACTTTGTACAGTTGATTTCTGATTCTTGTACCTGATAGTATATTAATGGTCCTCCAATACCAGAATGGGTTTGGGCTGTTGTGCCGCACTGTCACGTTTTACATGTGTAAATGTGAGCCCCAATAAGGTGCATGGGTTATCCTCGGCACTGTAAAAACCTTTGGGTCAATTTAACCCAAAGTGGGTAGAGAGGGAACCGACTAAAATTATTTATGCAAATAATGAGACAAATAAGGTTAAAATTAACCCAGATTGGGTAAATTTTGACCCAAAATGTTGGTTCAGTTTCCTCATGTCCCAAGTTTGTTTTTAGAGTGTGGACACTGGCTTTTCTCCTTCAGGGGCGTACATACGGGGTGTGTATGGTGTGACACCCCCTTGAAAATCAGAAGTCGGTCTCTGAGCGCCAAAAAGTCGGTCTCAAATCCAGTTAGTTAAACCTATGGCAATCATTTATGCATTTAGCGTGAGAGTCACGCATTTCGGTGCCATCTCACGCTCCGTCACGATGAAGCATTATTTTCTCACGCAATGTCTCAATATGGTGTAAAAAATTCCACTCAAAACGCAAACGATGCGGCGGGTGTCGGTAAAACGCCAGCAATCGAGCTGCCTGAGTTAATTCAACTGATCATAGTCTGCAGTAAGATGAGAGAAGTGCAGTATACAGTATAATTATGTTTATGGAAGCGACAGCTTCTCATAAACATATTGTGTTTACACAGGATCAGGTCACGTGACAGTTTCTTTGTCCCACATTATCTGAAGAAGCACTTCATAATCAGAACTGTCGCAAGTACTGTATATATATATATATATATATATATATATATATATATATATATATATATATATATATATATATATATTTGCTATCATGTGGACATAATTATAAAACAGGCACTAAGAAAATGATAGTCTATGCATTGCAAAATAAGACCATAAAGATTTCCAATGTCCAAACGTCTGAATGAATCGGGCCAAGTAATGTGCACAAACTAAAGTATCTTAAAATATTAGTCAGGAGGTGAGACAGATATAAAGTTTAAAAATTACAATAACAACCTGAAAACCTGAAGTTTTAAAGCTAGCTATGTCAGTTTGTGTGTAATACTTTTTGTCAGTGAAAAGGCGGTTTACTTGTCTGCATAGTGTGATGTGACTCTTACTCTTTCAGTTTTCGTAGGATACATGAGCTTGACCTGAAACACAGCGATTATCTAGGGTTACGTTAGGTTAGATGAGGTTTAACGTCCCAGTTTCCAACCAATCTGTTCAAATTGAGACGACTACGGCGATTATCGAGGGATTTCCCCATTATCTGCTGTGCAAGCAGGCCAACTACACGGCACACATTTTTGTGTATCAAAGGCGTTTTTTTTTTTCGAAAACAGCGTTGCAAGCAGTGTGTTCTTTCGTACTGTATACCGTATCACAGCCGAAGAGCACTACCTTATCACAGCCATAGCGTAAGGTATAGGAACGTTCCTATATCTTGCTCTATATGGTCACAGCCGCGTTTATCGAAAACAACATAGGCCTTTTGAGCGCATGCATGTTGATGTTATCGGGCCCTACAGTAAAGGCCGGTTCATACTTCCAAATTTCTCGCGATATAAAGCGATCAATAACCATATATGGTCAAAATATCTTTGCCGTCAGCTCAATTCACGGTCATCGCTTGGAGTTGAACATTGTTCAACTTTTCTCTCAGCCTGTCGAGATATCGCAAAGGAAACAGCTTCTGATTGGCTGCTTGGTAGGTGAACGACCTTTTGAAACGCGCTGACGATCCTACTCGACAACAATGGCGGACCTTTTCAGATACCGGCTCATTACATGTATTCGGGTTCCGTGCGACTATCGGCGGCCTGATTGTGACAGTGAGAGTTGTCGGAATGGAGGGAAACAGTTATTGCTTCCCACGAATTAAGACATAAAGGTTAGTAAGGCAGGATTTTCTTGTATTCCCTAAAATTATCACGGTAATCAATAGTGCACTTTGTCGTAGAGCCGATCAAACCGCAGACACATATGTAATGTACTTGGCCTTTGCATAGGCAGGTATTGGGAGACTGTGCATTGCATGGCAGTACTGCGAAAGTTGAGCTATGCGAGAAAACTGAAGTATGAATCAATTTTACATCGGCATATCGAGACCCAGCTACTCGATATGCCGATGTAAAATTGATTCCCGGCCTGGGGGAAGGGTTTAAGGGGAGGGGGACACCCCTCCCCTTAAACCCTTCCCCCAGGCCGGCGATCACACCATACTGCATCCCCCCGCGAGAGAAATCCTGGGTACGCCACTGAGTAAACGGGATTCAAACTTGAAACCCTTGAACCAAAAGTCCCAGCCAGCTGAGCTGATCCGTCCTCACAGAAATGTGTAATAAAATAAAACCAAACTTTACATTTTGTTCACAAAAATTGCACTTCTTGATGGCTGCTATCAAGCCTGGCAAGTGCCATTTCCGGCGATCTGGGATGTATTAAAATCTCAAATTTTAATGGTACGCTCCGCGCGAACTCATAGTGGCGCTCCGCTTAGAGAGTAAACGGGAGCCCCGCCCCTAAACAAAAAATCCTAGCTACCTCACTGCATGAGAATTAAAATGGAAAATCATGGGAATCACAAGGCCTTAGAAGTGCCTTTTCCGGCTATCTGGGATGTGTTTTTACCCAAATTTCCTGGTATGCTACACATTGGCAGCGGTAGTGGGGGGACGGGGGAGGAGAACACATCCCTCCCTAAAATTTTCAGTAGGGGAGCTCCCTCCATAAATAAATTCCTAAGGAGAAAATGAGGAATTATAAATTAAGTAAAACTCAGAAATCAACAAGTATAACCATAATCAATTACAAAACTAAATGGCCAAATGCTGTTCTGTCAGTTAATAAATCCCTCGATTTTTCTCTGAAAGACGTTAAGATTGGCCTACAGTGCACGTCACCAACAAAATTTTACTTAGAAATATAGTGGTCGGAAACATTACAATTCGGTCATTCAGTTTTGATACTATGTAAGGCCTATAATAATACCATCATTACACTGCCTGGACGTACCCCCAAAACAATGACAGGCTGCCAAGTCTCGTGCATTCTGGGTGATTTTCACTTTCTCACTGAGTCCACACAAAACAAGAAATTAGGCAGAGGGGAACATGCACGTGATAAAACGTACATTTACGCCCACATGTCAATGCAAGGTACCTGAGTCCTGGCATCAAGTCGAACTAAGATATGGGTCACAAATTTCTCAAGGAAGTCCCTCAATATTCACCAAGCTAGAACATGACTACTAAAGATCTGATTAGACACCTTGAACAGGATACATTGTAGTAAGGCACTGTGCCTATGATAACTGTCTTCTGTTAATAACTTGTGGAAAAATTAATGTGTTGAGAGTTGAAAAATGAAATTATATGAAGCAGAAAATGCAAAAATAAGACATGGAAAGTGCTATTTCCGGCTATCTGGGAGGTCTATTTTGTCAAAAGTTTTCTTGTACGCTCCGCGCCAACTCATGGTGGCGCTCTGCTTAGATAGTATAGTACCGTCAATCACAGGTCGAACAACTTCGCCCCCCCCCCCTTTTCAAAAATCCTGGATCCGCCCCTGGATTACCGTGATAATTTTAGGGAATACAAGAAAATCCTGCCTTACTAACCTTTATGTCTTAATTCGAGGAAAGCAATAACTGTTTCCCTCCATTCCGACAACTCTCACTATCACAATCAGGCCGCCGATAGTCGCACGGAACCCGAATACATGTAATGAGCCGGGTTCTTAAAAGGTCGGCCATTGTTTTTGAGTAGGATCGTGAGCTCGTTTCAAAAGGTCTTTCACCTATCAAGCAGCCAATCAGAAGCCGTTTCCTTTGCGATATCTCGAGAGCTTGCGAGAAAAGTTGAACAACGTTCAACTCCAAGCGATGACCGTGAATCGAACTGGCGGCAAAGATATTTTGACCATATATGGTTATTGATCGCTTTATCGCGCGAGAAATTTGGAAGTATGAACCGGCCTTAACATCCTTAAACACAGCTTTATTGGGCTGTAATGAAGTATGAACCGGCCTTAACTGACAGAGAAATAAACAACTAAAAGTAACTCAGCCTACTCAGGCCTATTTTTGATACGACTTAGCCTTCTTCAGTCAAATAGGATACCCGTACACTTTGTGTTGGCCTTCCTCTCATTGTATACAAGCAAAGACTGTTAATTAGTAGCAAACAAGGATTGTTTTGAAAATGTCTGCAGCATGGCCATACGGGCCAGGGGGTGGGGGAGGCCGTGTCAAATGTCAGAAACCTGACGTACTAAATCGGGCAGATATTTTATCTCAGTCGGGCGGAAAATTGGACAGTTAAATTCTATACTCCAGACTCTGGAGCCGGGCAAAAATCAATGCCCCTCCAGTGAGAAAAACAGTCCCATACGGCCATGGTCCTCAGCAGTTTGGTTGTATCCTACATCACCCTTTTTGAAGTTTGTAGTAACGTCGAGATTTGTATTGCTATTGTAGGCCTAGGGCTATAAAGTGGTGATATTGTTGCAGCCTGGACAAGGAACGCAACATCTGAGTGATTGAACCATTGAGTGGGCTGGGTCTAAATTTTAGTACGTTTAAAAGAGTAGGGGACTCTTCCAATTTGAGGGGGGGCAGAAAATTTGTGCCCGAATTTCAAAAAGTTGCCCGAATTCAAGGACGTGGATCTATCTCCCAAGACGGGGTAGGGACTTTCTACCATTTGCGAATCGCCTTCCTGTTGGAGGGGTTGTCCCCCTCCTCTTTGGAAAATGTTTGCTCACGTAAGTTGGGCTAAATGCAAAATTGTGATACATTCATAGCTAAATTTGAGTTGGAAATATTTCCAAGGATTTCTACTTTTTTAGGAAGTCTTATCTTGCCTGTTTAAGTGAATTTTTTACTCAGTTCTTGAGGTAAATAAGAACAACACTGCGTGAAGTAAGTGAACAGTAAATTGTTAGGCTACTTATACCATTAGCATATTTACTCATATCTTATAAAATTTGGATATAGAAGTGATTAGGACTGTGCATGTCGGAGTCTTTTCGAATTTCATTGCCGTTCGGTGCATAAAATAGAGCACAAAGTAACTACATGCGAGCAAAGCGCGCGAAAATTTTTGCATTTCTTTCGGGTATTTGATCAAAAAATCTGGAACTCAGCAGAAAATTCGGGCAATCTTTTCACTTTTTCTTCATCTCTGCCGGAATTTTACCGAATTTTTGTCATTTTTTGCCCGAATTTCCGACCTCAGACATTTTAGGGGACAGTCTGCCCCCTCTGCCCCCGCCTCGTGCGCGTATGAGTACTTTCACGGGCAAGATCATTTTTCTCAGTGGGCCTCTAACTCATATTGTGATCAGTTTTCATACTGCAGCCTAGGCCTAGTCTGCACCAGGTATAGTGTGTCAGTAAACTTGTAGTCTGAATCTTTGAAACAACACAGTTCTGTTAAAGTGATCTGTTGTGAAGTGATTTCTTTTTCAGTCCAATAATTCCTTGTGACATCTGGGACTATATATTCAGTGAAGAAAAATTTCCACATTTAGTACGTAATCGCTAATTCCATAAACAGTGGTTACGGTTCCCGTAACCACATTTCTATTTAATCTTGCCATCATCGAGCTAGCTCCTTTCAACCCAAATGTGAACAATTATATCTGAGTCCACTGGATATATTTATATTCGATTTTGGGCTGTCAGCAATACATACCGGTAGGCCACAGAATTCCAATTTTCCGTAGGCCTATTTATAATGTGAACAAAATGTCTCCTTAAAAATTTGTAATAATGTGAAACATCTGCAAACTGGCAAATTGTGGGCATGCAGTAATGAGGCACGGGAAGTGACATTTCCTGCAATCTAGGGGTAGTTTTTGCAAAAACTTCCCATGGCGGGACCCTCCGCGCGAACCGATGGTCGCGCTCCGCGTTAGTCTCCCAACGAATCTCACTCTCACCGGTCGTTAAAAGTTTACAGCCCTGTCAGAGAATCCTTGTCATATCCGAATGCATGTACCTACAGTTATTATTACTACCGTCCTGTAAATTGTAATTATCTAGGAAATTCGGATCGTACAACTATGTCAATGAAAGTCCTTCCCCAAAAATGTAGTTGGTCCCAAAATAGTTCACACCCGCTGCGAATTCATGTATATATATATATATATATATATATAAATATATGTATATATATATATATATATATAGATCAAATAAAGTAGTAAAAAGTGCTTAAAGTTTAGGAGAAAACTCCGCAACGTTTCGGGTACATACCCTTCATCAGGCGGCAAAATATCAACTGATCAGTAAAACGCGATTCAAATGAAACAAACAAACGCGTGCCTACACAACTCGACCAACGCACGTGCGTTGGCCGCGCTTACAGAGTGTATGTATACAGTGAAACAACGCAGTAAAACAATGCAACTGCGTTAGCTACAGTAAAGCTACGCAACTGCGTGAAATACAAAAAACTGCGCAACTGCGTTAAATAACTAAAAGCTGTAATGACGCAACCTAAAACGATTGACGCGCTCACAGAGTGTGTATGTACACAATAAAGCAACGCAGTAAAACAATGCAACTGCGTTAAATACAGTGAAGCTACGCAACTGCGTGAAGTACAAAAAAACGCGCAACTGCGTTTTTGCGCGTTTTTTTGTACTTCACGCAGTTGCGTAGCTTCACTGTATTTAACGCAGTTGCATTGTTTTACTGCGTTGCTTTATTGTGTACATACACACTCTGTGAGCGCGTCAATCGTTTTAGGTTGCGTCATTACAGCTTTTAGTTATTTAACGCAGTTGCGCAGTTTTTTGTATTTCACGCAGTTGCGTAGCTTTACTGTAGCTAACGCAGTTGCATTGTTTTACTGCGTTGTTTCACTGTATACATACACTCTGTAAGCGCGGCCAACGCACGTGCGTTGGTCGAGTTGTGTAGGCACGCGTTTGTTTGTTTCATTTGAATCGCGTTTTACTGATCAGTTGATATTTTGCCGCCTGATGAAGGGTATGTACCCGAAACGTTGCGGAGTTTTCTCCTAAACTTTAAGCACTTTTTACTACTTTATTTGATCTATACATTTTACAAGTGCTTCGCAGTAATCGACCTTATATATATATATATATATATACATATATATATATATATTATATATATATATATATATAAATATATGTATATGTATTCATGTGCAAGTTTACGAAGGGGACAGGGCCCTGCGCCACCTGTTCTCGAGAAAAATTAGTGAATCAAACGAAGAAAATAAAGAAAGTGAAGAAGGTATTTTAATCTTTCTTGAAACGTGTTTGTAAAGTAAAATTTTCCGTTAGAGGTCGAAGGAATCTTTATCACCTTCCAAACTACGTTCACAATTATATAACAACACAGAAAAGAGGTTGGAAACCAGACTGAGGACAAAGAGCAGCTGACTGGCGTTACAATGTTGCATATTTACAGGATGATTGACATGAATCTAAGGAATATATGGTAGAATTACCGCGGGGGTGGCACGCACGATAAATGTAGAACAGTTGTGATAAATTTGTCATGAAGAGTACTTTCCAGTAGTGTAAAGGGTTTGGGATGTCAAAGTTTCGCTTTGATGATGGCAGACGTAGAGTTACACAATTTGCCGAATAAAGATTTGGTGCAATCTAAACCGTTTAGGAACTTCAAGGTGCGGTACCAAATTCTCTCACACAATGACGACCAGCAAAGTTACACAGAACTTTAGTCTGGTAGTAGTGAAAAATTTATCGGAGCTACTGCAATGATATTTCCTGCAAACTACGGCGTTTTCTTATACCAGCAACCCTTGTAAAGCCACCGGAAGGGATATGGGAGTATGATGTAGAACCATAGAGTAGGATATAGGAACTAGAGTGCGCACTCCTAATACCGCGTACGTAAATCCGCTGTGATTGCATGGGGATCCGTCTACCACACTGATCTACATGTAGATCAGTTGTCTACAATTATAGGTGGAGGCAAGAAGCTATGCTGTGTGCGAGCATGTGTGTACAAACTGTATGGCGGCCGAGTCCCCATGCGATCACAGCTGGTTCGGGGAGAGAGCACTCTAGTTCCTATATGCTACTCTATGAATAGAACCAAGATACTAGAACTAGTGAACGTTTAGGTATACCGTTCGTTCTGCTCCTTGTGGCATACTAATCGATATGTATTTTGTCTGCATGTATCATCACATTTTTATGATGTATGTCTTTTCCTGTAAAGGGTCCATCGACCCATGGCATCCCTTGAGTGTCCTTGAAAGCCTTGGAGGGAATGAGACTGCCATTTTTATTGATGATACTTCGCATTGTGAAGACATGAATGGGCGTGAACCAGGCATAACACCTGCTCTAAGTCGAGCTTTAGATGTAAGTCAAACTTTCAAACAAAGCTTCATGATTTAAAATGCAAAATATTAAATACACTAAAAATATTTTGAACTCATAGGACTTGAAACCTGCCCTACTATGTTATTGCATTTGTCTTTTCTCCCATAATGTACAGCATTCTTATACTGTAAAATGTAAAAAGACTTCGAAACTGTTTCCAAAAAGTTGAAACCAAAGAAATGTAGGGGGCAACATGTGCACAAGATTTGCAACTTTTGGCTTAATTTTCAGAAACGAAAATTTTGTACAAGGTGTTTAATTGTTTAAACTAAGTTTGTGTCCTTTGGTACCTCTTCGGCATGTGTATCTTTACTCTTATGACTTTGCTCCAAGATTAATTTTGGTAAGTTGAACCTGACAAATGTCTTATTTCCCACACAAGTATCTAAAACGTTCTTTTGAACTAAACCTATTGTTCATCACCCTAAAATAAAAAGGAGTTCTCTTGCTTAAAGTATGCAATTTATAAAAGATACCACGTGATAAGAAAGAACGATACACTACCCCAGAGTGTGTGAAGCCAGTTTGGGTTAAGTACTTCAGGCAAACCCGTGGCCAAGGGGCTTGACCCCTAAAAATTCCTTCGCCCCGAGAGAAAATTCAAAATTACATTGCCTTTAAGCATTTTAGTTTGTCTTACCCCTTAAACTACCCCCTGAAAGCTATTTCGCCCCTTCCCTTTCCTTCCCTTGCCACGGGCCTGATTTCAGGTAATATTGTAAGTACTATACTTGTAATATTGTACATGTCTTTACAATCAATTTCTTCTTATAACTTTTTTATAACAGGATATTGAATCCACTGTGGAGTCTTGGCTTCATGAAGCAGCTCGTCAGAAGTAAATATTTTGTGGCACTTCTGGAGAAACTGAAATTTCTATCATTCTTCACAAATTTGCCAGAAGTCCACCTTTAATGTAGCGTTTGCCCTGATCACAAGAATTTTTAAACTTTACAAAAAGGTGGTATAAATTTGCACTTCAGTAGCACCAATGGTATGTTTTGGACTGTTAAACAGCACATAATGTATCATGACTGACATTGTTTAGCTCAACCACAGAATGAAATTAAGCTGACTCAGCATATCAAGTATGATATCAAATTGAGGTCTTGAGCGCTTATTATATCATATTAATAGAAAATATACCAACTTTGTGTCATATAGGCCTGTAGACATGGAGGCGGAAGTTCAGACCGATTCATTTTTCCAAATACAGATTAATTTACTCTTCCTCCTCAAACTTTGTTACATTTGTTACTTCAACTATGTGTCTTTGTCCCTTCAAACAAAAGCTCTAAATCTGGGCTGCTGGCCTGCGTGCAACTAAAGAAGTTTTGATTTGAATTGGACCCCTCCTTTAGAGGGTTTGTCAGGTCATTTCTTCATTAGCACATTACTGTTGCGGCATGTGTATGTGTTTCTTTTTTAATTCCCCGTAGATGCAGAATCTTGTCTGTCTAATTTTTTCGTTACCATCGTAAAGATACCATGCTATTCATAAATTACTGTAGTAATCATCACATTTTAAATTCAAGGGGGATGTAATTGTAATAAATATAGGAAACCTCAGTAATCAATTTGGTCTTTAGGACACCTCAACAATCAATTTCGGACGTATTTCCAGGTGAAAAATTGCAAACTACGTTTTGTCGGAAAGGTACAGCACTTTTCCAAGTTCAAATATTTTGCAAGTTATTTTTTAGGCATAGTTATTTTCCCATTGTTTTATTTTTAGCGAAGCTGATGAATTGTTTGCAAAGAAAAGTCATGCACTGTTGCTGTCTATGATAGTTTTAGAACTGAAATAGGATTTAACAAAGAAATTAATTTCATGCTGCTGATTGTTGGGTCTGAAGGATGTTTAAATCTTATTTTCAACTGTTTTTTTTTTTTTTTTTTGTGAAATCCATTAATACCAAAGGTGCGCTTTAATTTTCTTGTTTTTTTTTCACACAAAGTTAAAGTTAGCTATGTTCAGCATTTCAGGCCCACTTCTGGCCCTTAGCATATTTAATGGCCTCTTCTGGGGCTTGGGGGAATGGGTTCAGAATAGGGGAATTCCTGGCATTGGCGCCGCCAGGATTTAATGAGGGGAGCAGGGCATCACGGAAGATGATGTTGTAATCCGACCCCAGACAAACCCAGAAAGTCCGTGTAAAATGCGCTTGTGCGTATCTACTGTACTTTACATGGATGGACCCTTTATTTGTCATATACTGCGGAAGTGTCGTCATGGGGAGGGATCCAAGGGGAAGGGCTGTTCCCCTTCCCTTTGAGAAATTGTTTAAGGTAGCATTGAACTGATTACATGCTTAGCAATTGTCATCATTTAGTAATATTTTGGCTGTGGCATGGCACCCCTCCAATGCTGGTACCATGAGACCGGCATACGGCGTTCTGGAAGCTCTGGAGCAATTACAAAATGGGGAAGTCAGTATAATGCTTTTAACTGACGTCCAAATGACACTGGCTTTCACTCTTGCTTGAAATATGCATCCATTGGCATTTCAAATATAGCATTTACTTTCGTATGTGCGTAGATTCTGTAGTGTTAGTCTTGAATCATCTGAATGTATGCATCATGAGCTCTATAGCCTTAAGAATTATTGATTACTAAATACAAGTAAATTAATTTCATTATTAAGTTAGCAAGTTGTAGCTCTTCTAATGCAAACTCAAAAATGTTTAATAAATGTGGAAATGTAATCAGAGTAGTTGTTTTACTCAACAATGCCAGATTTAGATCCTTTGGTGAATTTTTTTTTGGAATTTTTTTTTAAAATTCTTGTAACGATCTCAGGATATACCTCCTCAAAGTTTAACCATTTTTGAGATTTCTCATGAACTATGCAAACATTGTGATGCGGAGTGTTGCACAGTGTCTGTATTTCTTTTGTAAATCTTTTATAAATTAACTTTAATTACTTTAATTACGTACCACCTAGTATTTTTAACTGAATTGCAATTCTTTTTAACGTTTTTAATGCATTTTACATCAAATTGGGAAGAGTGACATCTACATGTCCACAGACCTTCAATTCAACCATAGCAGGAAAAGGGAGTTGTTTTGGCCTGTAGGATTTATATATTTTTCAGCTTCTCAAGAAACGAGAAATACATTGCGCTTATTAAAGTTGATTTTTCTCTCATTTTTTTTGTCTCTTAACAACATGTTGCTGCCTCAGAGCCTAGAAATGTGACAGCTCTTTAAAGTATACCTTACGTCTACAATTACAAGAATATATATTTTAGAGGTTGGATAATGAATCTCGTTTTCATAGCTAATTACTGCATTGCTGAGACAGAAAATGTTGGAAATAATTCCCTTCTTGTAGAGCTCAAATCACCTGCTTTTGTTTCCTTGTAAACTTAAAATGTGTATATGACCTCCAAGTTGAAAACTGACTGTTTCTTGCTTAGCATAATGTACTCTCTTAAACCTTTAGAGTCATTCTCACTCTTTTAGAGTGAAATAAGGGACCAATCTAAATTTGGATTGAAAGATTTTAAACCAAAAAGAGTCATTCTTACTCTTTTAGAGTGAATATTCAGTCTTAATTTTAGATCCATCCCTAATTTCACTCTTTTTGATCAAGAGAGTACGGATACGACTTGCATAGTCAAGTCGCACTATAATAGGGATACAATGATCACATTTTGTTGCAAGGTGCCGTGGCTTTCGAAAACACAAAGAAGAACAAAGGCTGTTATTGAGTAGTACAAGAATGACGTCACAAATTATTGCACAATCTCGTGACCATCTTAAATTGGGTGAACAAGCTTCACCATTTTATATCTCAGCTCAAGAATGTCCTGTGAAAATGGGAGTTGGACCATTTGAATTCATTTTCATGTTTTGTTACAAATATTTTTTGAAATAGTACGCTTTGAGTACACTTTTGAGTTTATGATTTTTCAGATGTAATAATGACAACTGAGTTACAAACTGCCGCTTTCAATATCTACCAACGTTTCCCAGCCAAACAAGTAGAGTTATTTTCATTTGATTTGGTCAATATTTGTATGAGTTTTGATTTCAGAGCACTTTACCCTAAAGAAATAAATTCTTATTTTTCACAGTATAAAGTCTCATTTGCATACCTCATAAAGTTTGTTCTTAACATATCAAGGTCTTTGGTGAGAAGTATATCTTAGAAACGTGGTTGTATTGTTGGGCCTTTGACGAAAGGATTTCTGCTTCTGAAATTACGTCACTCCTTATTTCAATTACCTCTCTCCTATGGTGTAGCCTTTTCATTAAAAGCGACTTTTCGATTTCAGGACGGTGGAACAAAAGGGCGGAGAGTTAATCGCACGCGCGCCCGGCGTTCCATCCTGACATTTAAGGCGTTTCGATTTTAAAGACGACGGTCGGTAGAATGACAACAAAACAATGGCGCGCTCATTTATTAACTAAGTTGCAATGCTTTGTAGGCATCCACACTCATAGCTAAGTTGTAACAATAACGAACCTACACAGGATTAGAGACGCCATCGTTACGGGGTATTTTACAAAAGCGTGAAAGTTTCTACCTCAAGATATCTAGCTTTCCTTTTATTTTTTTTTTTATTTAAACTTTTGCTTAAAAGAGGGTAAAACTCGGTTAGCCAAAGCTAATCTTCCCCGAGGCCCTCGGTTACAAAGTGTAAGACATAAAATTGAAAGAGAAATATTAGTAAACGTTAAACAAGTCAAAATTAAAAACATATAAACCTTACAAAGAGAAAGAAATTCATAATTAAAACATAGCAAGATCCTAAAAACAGAAAACAGGCTAGATATATACAAAAATATAGAACAGGAAAATCAAGTTAAAATCTTACAAAAGTAGACAAAAGGGGGAACATCAAAACAAACAATAAGAACACCATTTAAACTGTAAAAAATATCGCGATAAAAAGATACCCACGACTAAGAGAGTAAACTGTCAGTAAAATATCATAAAGTATCCTTGATTAAAGCTTTAAAACGATTTAAAGTTGCTACACTCTTTATGTTGTTGGGAAGGTCGTTCCATTCTTTTGCTCCAATATAAGAGAACCTTTTGTTATTAAAATCAGTTCTGCCCCCGGACATGTATAAAGCTAGCGAGGAAGTTGACCGTAGGCCGTGGTCGTGAACAGAGTGTGTATATTCAAACATATCTCTCATATAAGGAGGGGTGTGGCCATTTAGGGATTTATATACCATAATTAAAGGCTTTTGCTTTAAACTTTGTGAAAATGTTTTCCATCCTATTTTACTAAAAGGTCTTCAGATCTCTCATCATATGTGGCATCAAGTATTATTCGGGCGGCACTCTTTAGAAGTTTTTCTATTCTAATTACATTACTGCGCGTACATGAACTCCATACAAGGTTACAATAGTTAAGAAAGGGTAAAATAAATCCGTTAAAAAATAAAATTCTTGTAGGTATGTCAATGAATTGCTTAATCCTTCTTAATAGTGCTAAAAGTGTGCTTACGGTTTTACACACATAACCAATTTGATCTTGCCACGTTAAATTCGAATCAACCCTGACCCCCAGTAACTTCTCCTGCTGAGTTTCCTTTAGTCTGTTTCCATCAAAGTAAGCATTTAGGGTGTCAGTTTCAGAAAGCGTGCGTTGCTTCTGTTTGGAGCATATCAACATGCTTTTTGTTTTATCCACATTTACGACCATTTTGTTATCGTTGCACCATTTTTGTATATTTTTGAGATCCTCGCTTAACTTTACAGATAGTTCTTCAGTACTCTTACCAGAAACATGAAAAGTGGTGTCATCAGCGTACATATCAGCTGAACAATATGAAAGGCTAAATCGAAATCATTGATGTAGATGAGGAACAGAAGTGGGCCAATTATTGACCCCTGTGGTACACCACTTACAACTGGTAAAGGGTTAGAATGCGTACCATTTAGGTGGACACAATGTTTCCTGTCGGATAAGTATGACTGAAACCAGTAAATAACTTCCTCGGAACATTGATACAAGCGTAATTTCTTAAGTAAAATGTTATGGTTTACAAGATCAAATGCCTTTCTTAGGTCTAGAAGGATAGATCCTATCATTTCACCACCGTCAATGACTTTTAACCATTCGTCTATCATCTTCAGTAACGCCGTTTCGCATGAGTGCTTCGCTCTGAACCCAGACTGTGCGACTCTGAGAAGTTGAAATCTCTCCATAAAATCGTAAAAGGCTATGTGCACATGCTTTTCGAGAAATTTTGAAACAATGGGTAGTACAGAGATTGGTCTATAGTTGCTTACGTCTAGACTTGACCCGCTTTTATAAATAGGCACGACTTTTGCTAGTTTCCATCGAGTTGGAAAAACACTGTACCTGATACTTAAATTAAGAATATGGGTAAGACTCGGGACTATATAAGGCACACACAATTTAAGAACGTAAGCACTTATTCCATCAATACCTGTCGCTTTTTTCGTGTCAATAGTACTTAAATACTTTAGAACAAATTCTTCAGACACATTCGGGATATCAAAAGCACAACCATTTGGTAATTTGTATGATAGATAATGCCTTAGAGATTCAAGACTGTTGTTACTGCAATTATTTTCCCTGGTAAAATACTTCTCGGAGACAGAGGTAAAAAAAGAGTTAAAAGCATTTGCAATATCGTCTACATCACCAATATCTTTCCCGTCGACATGTAGAAGATTTACTTCGGAGGACTGTGCCGTGTCATAACTTGACTGTACGCTTCTTAGAATTTGCCAAATTTCCTTAGTATCACCCTTTTTTTTTGCAATAGCATTTTTAAAATAATCTCTCTTTGCCTGTCGAATAAGGGAAGTAACTTTGTTCCTCCAAAACCTGTAAACATCTTGTTCTTTGATCTTTGCCTTATCTCTGTTTCTTATTGCCGATCTTATATCTTCATTAAACCACTCTGGTTGAAACTTTCTTTTCACTCTTTTCCTTTTTTGTGGGGCATGTTGATTCCCAGTATGTAGCAACATGTGTTCCCACAAGCTAAGAACAGCATCCACGTTATTTTCTGACATAACATCACCCCATGTACAGTTTGTTAGGTCCCATACAAAAGCATGCTTATTTATCTTAGTAACATCTCTGTACGTTATTGAGGTTTGGTCAGCCTTACAATTTTGTTCCTTTTCGTACTTTAAACTAAAATAAACAGGAAAATGATCACTGATTCTGATGTGAGGAACGGTAACATCATTTACTAACCTCTCTTCTGTTGTATATATGTGATCTATCATGGAACTGGTAGTTTCAGTGACTCTGGTTGGTTGATTCACCACTTGCTTTAAATTAAAATGACATACTGTATTTTTCCATGCATTGTTACCCCCTACTAACATGTTAAAATTAAAATCACCTATAATAACAATATCGTTGCAAGAACTGTATGGCAAGTTAAGCATATTATGGAAGGAACTTATCCAATCTGCCTTAGCATTCGGAGGGCGGTAGATTAAACATAAAAGTATGCTCTTAGAATAGGAAGGCTTAATTTCCATCCAGATGACCTCAATATCATCAACTTCAAATTCCTTTCTACGTAAAAAGGCTGTGTTGTTATCAATATAAATTACAATGCCCCCTCCTTCCCTACCGACCCTGTCTCTGCGGATTATTTTGTATCCTGGCAGACTTATCTCATGGTCAGAATAAGTGTCATTTAAGAAAGACTCAGTAATTGCTAAAATGTTAACTTCAGTATTCTCGTGTACTAACAGGGTTCCAAGCTGGTCCATCTTAGGGAATAAACGATTTATGTTAATAAAACCTATGTGCAGCCCCTTTCTTCTTTTGTTCTTAAAATTGAAAAAGTTAAAAGAGCTTTTTACCGATGAAGACCGGCTCGAAGAGGAATAATTGTCGGCACTCTCGTCTTGGCCAGATTCCTAGTGAATAAAGCAGAACTTTTCTTTGTGTCCCTTTCGTCCGCATGATCTACATTCAACTGGGAAATCGTACCTGCAACTGCGTGTTGTGTGGTTTCGCTCCCCACAGCTATAACATCCCCTGTTTGAGTTGGGAGGGGGAGATTGAACACGGCGACTCTGATATTCGGATCCTTGGCGTTTGTCGTTATTGTACGTGTTATGAGGACGAGGACCAGGCTGATCGTGATAGCGAGTGTGTGTACTTTGCTGGCGATGCTCGTGGCGGCAGAAAGGCAGAGATACTCTCCTATGTTCATTTTTGTCAGCAGCTTGTATGCTACATGAACAAATGATGTACGTTTGCATACAGCTAACTTCAAATTTAACGTCACAGAAACACGTACGTTATGGACGAGGGAAATTACCATGGCAACCCCTGTACCGTCCTGTTTCACAGAACGTTAAATCGGTCGACGACCGTCCTGAAAATCAACAGGACGGACAATGATGTGCATGCGCGCTAACGCGTGACTGTACGAATCAACGCATTAGAGGCCGAAGAAGGGTTAAAGACACGCTGCAGGTGTAGGGCGCGTTACCATGCCCACATTGCTCAGTGTTGCATTATAGACCTTATGCATAAAGATATTATAAGCATAGATTCCAAACATTCCAAACTCCTATACCTACACTGTTACGCTCAGTGACTCCTCATGGAGACGCTGACATTGGGGCGGAAGTGCCAATTTGACATGCGCGCCGTTCTATTTGGCAATCTGTGTACCAAAACAAGAGCGCGTTATAGAAAATTTCATTGTTAAAAGAGGTTAGCCTGCGTGCGCTTTTACAACGCGTTCTATACGCGCAGAATGCATTTCGCTGTGTATTATCCGGAGTGCTAGTTGTTGTACACTTCTGCGAGCTCGGAAAACGAACGCGCTAGTTGCTTTCTCGTTGTGAGCGCGTAGGAAATCGAACGATACTTTAATATTTCGAAAGGACAAGTATTAATACTGTTGTAAGACGTTCATTTACCTGTTTGTTGTCCAAAACAGCTGAACAGTGATCAGCACTTCGCCCAGATATTTTGGCTTCCATGAAGACAGGCTTCAAAGTGATCCTATATTTCCTATAATTTCCTATAAATTCTCAGAAATCCTATATTCCTATATTTGTATGATTTGGGCCTTGTTTTCCCATATTCTCCTATATTTTTCTGATCTTAACAAAAAACTTTTCTTTTATATGGCGTTTTGGGGTGAAATTTCAGATGTATTCTTGTTCCAAGATAGTTGTCGTAGACACAAAGTGTCTTAGACTCAAAGTGGTTTAGTTGGACAGGTAGCAGTGTATAGATGCCAAGGATCCTAATTAGATGCAAATACACAAAGACCAATTATAGGATTCACAAACATTCTCATATGAAACTGCATAGGGCACTAATAAACACTTATTTCACCACCCATAAATGTTACACTCTCACACCTGTGATTTTAAGTACTCTATGATTTCATCTCTTTGAGGGAATTGTAGTGGTATTGTCAAGGGGGTGGATTAGATTCCTTTTCCTGGTATCCCCTGTAGTCATGAAGTCCTCCACATTTTAAAGCACTTACCTATGCTTTGCATGCACAGGTAGCTGGTCTGTGATATAACTAATTCTTTAATTCAAAATATTGTAGTGCAATGGTTCGAAATACCAATATTTTCCATGTCATCTACCATCTTTCCTCAAACTGAGTTGGCCATTAGATCAGTTGATTGTTAAAAGTTTTGTACAACTACAATTCTCCCCTAAAGAAAAAGAACTTAGTGCTTTGAGAAAATTAAGAGTCTCACTGTAATGGTTACAAATTTACAATATGCAGATCTCTAAGGAGGTTTGCCCTAAACTCCACAAGAAGCCCTATGGCAGGTCTCTGGATGCCACATCAATTTATCCAACAGACCAAAGTGGAAATCTAATCCATGTATGGGATCTGGTGCTGCAGTACCCATCATTGGTGGCAAGTGGGGACACTTGCCAAGTTGCCCTTTCCCTAATTTGTCATGTAACTTCCTCAAGTGAGACTTTACATGTTAAGTATGTTAATGTACAGACAGTTTTACACACTGTAGGCATCTTGATATATGTGGACTACACTGTTCTGCCAAGTTGTACAGATTCAAAGTGAGCAGTGGCATTTTTAGGGGGAGGAACCATTGGGCCATGCCCTCTCTCCTTCACTGATGCTGATTTTTTCTTTAATTTGGTAGTCCAAAATATGTTAATTTTTGAAAATAAATTTTACTTCAAAAAGATAATAAATGTAGCACCAGATTGCATGTAAGTCTCCCAATCATTCAAAAAATTTCCAAAGGGGAAGGGGAACCCCCTCACCTTAGACCCCTCCCCCATGCTGGCAGTCACAGAATAAACTACATTGCCCCCATGAGACCGTCCTGGCTATGCCACTGGAAAGTGAGTTTGAAGGTATTCATAGCCACCATACAGTTGTCATAGGCCTATGATCTTACTCACTCACATGTCACACTTATCAAAATTGACTAGCAATACGTGTATAGTTATAGCAAAATGTTGTATTAAGAGACCATTTCCTGTTATTTGAGCAGCAGAAAATTCAAAAATTTCCTCACCACAACCCTATTATTATTGGAGCTGAGGTGAATTCTGTCTAAGACATTAATTAGCAACATTGTCCACATTAACTACCCATCCATTCAAAGCACCATCATGGTCACATTTCATGTTCTCAACTTCTAATATTGCAAATTTTGGTGCCTTTTTTGGTATGCACAAATAATAACATTTATGAATAATTTATTCCTTGGTCAAAATATGCAAATACAGCACTGTCAGGGGTTTTATCCTTTCTCTTCCACCAAAATGTTTAGGTGGTTTTCTTAATTCCATGTTGATGGTAGAACCACACTCTTCTGTCATATGGCCCACATTTGTGATACTGTTAATCACATTTGTATCATTTAAACAGTATCGTTTATTAGTTTCTTAAGGTATTGTGTTTCCCCCATCCACAAGTCTGAGGAATTTTGAAGATAATTAGAACTGCTAGTGTGTGACATTCCTATATTTACTCTATATTTTCCTTGAAAAATCCTATAAAACCCTATATATTCATCAGTATCCCCTTCCTATTAAACCTCCTATATTTCTGTGATGGACCACTTTGAAGCCTGTGAAGAGTCAACGCGCCATGATAAAGTTTGGAATCTATGCTTATAATATCTTTGGTCACAAGGAGAAAGTGCCCCCTCGTTTGGAGGAAAATGGAGGAAAAGCGCGTATCATTACAAGTTACACCAATAAATGCAGACAACTGATTTGTCAACCAATCGTATACGCGCGTAAGTCTACTACACGTGCGGCGAAATCCACGCCGTTCGTGCACGTGTGCTTCATTGTTTTCACCCAAAATGTGTGATGTCAATGCATAAGGTCTATTTTCGAAGGTGAACAGTATCACGTGACCTCCAAGTCGGCTTCAATTTCGCGGTATATTCCACACATAGGGCAGGATATATATTGTTCTACGATTCCACCAAAGATATTTTAAAATGGGCATGTCACGACCAAAATAAATTTTGCGTATTGCAAGACTGAATACAATGATGTATAAATTTCAATTCACACACTGTCACAACTGGTGCAATTCAGCACAAACAGAATTTGAAGAAAAACGTCCAACAATCCAGTTTTGAAAAATGCCGCAGAGGTCACCTGACTTTTTTGACGCAATTGGCGGCACAAACATTGCCCTTTAAAAGGAGACGTATCTAGATGTTGAACTAATGTGACGCTGAGGTAAAGTTATCTTAGCAACTTTATGAAAAGGTTAACATTACAATACCTGCGCAACATAGGCTACAGAGCACAAAGCGCGGACAGTCTTGGGGGCTTCCAGGCACATCATTGGCCAATAAGCACGCGTGTATATGCGCGCGTGTTTAGCTTCCCTACGTTTTTGTGCAAAAAGAACGCGGTCGGCGAGCTGTAAAGAACAGCTATGCACATGTATGGACAGTCCATAACAAGCGCGCCTATACTCTGTGTATTGTTCAGTGACGGTGTTATTGCGAATGATAAGCAGTCACCGCGCAACGCGTAACGAAACATCATTCACAATGTGTTCACTGGTCACGTGCGCTGCTTAAAGTGGGTATGACACGGCCAAAATAACTTTTGTGTATTGCAAGATTGGGTACAGTATTGTAAAAGTATCATCTCACACACAATTAAAACCGGCGCAGTTCGGCATAAATAGAATTTAAAGGAAAACGTCCAGAAATCCAATTTCGAAAAATGCCGCAACAGGTCACCTGACTTTTATGACGCAATTGGCGGCACCCCGCACTGCGCTATGTAAGGACGCGTATCTAGATGTGAAA
The DNA here is from genome assembly GCA_029531755.1 of Holothuria leucospilota. Classification (NCBI taxonomy): domain Eukaryota; kingdom Metazoa; phylum Echinodermata; class Holothuroidea; order Aspidochirotida; family Holothuriidae; genus Holothuria; species Holothuria leucospilota. The sequence goes on along the minus strand of CM055965.1, from coordinate 43,265,442 downwards.
CTAATACAACGCTTTGGGAAAGTTTCATATCTTAGAAACTTCATGAAAAGGATTACATCACAATACTCGCCCAACATACAGAGCGCAAAGCGCGGAACATGTTGGGGCTTCGAAGCATATCATTGGCCAATATGTTCGTGTGCATATTCGCCCGTGTTTTAGCTTCCCTGCATATAATAAACAGCTTTGTTTTTGTGCAAAAAGAACGCTGTCCGGGCGCGCTGTACAGAACAGCTATGAACATGTATGGACAGTCCATAACAAGCGCGCCTTTACTCAGTGAGCTGTTCAGTAAAGTTGCTATTGTGAATGGTAAGCAGTCACCGCGCAACGACGCATAGTTCACAATGTGGTCACTAGTCACTCGCGCTGCTCTTGTATCGTAGCACAGGTGTTTGCAATGATGTACCTGCTAACACGCGTTAGCATGCACATGATTCGATGTGTAGAACGATGGGTGAGCTGCCTGGTACAGTGTTACTAACCGTGCCTCCAATGACGTCACGATCTTGAGACGCGCTCACATACTTTTTTTCGCTTTTGGATTTCAGATGGCTGAGTCTGGCCTGTAATTGGGAATTCACAAGGCCGTATTACTGTGTTTATGGACGTAGTTGAGTCGGGAAAACATTCGCTTCATTTCAAGCTGTACCCAAAGAATATTTACTGAGAAACGTACTTTGGCCGTGTCATACCCACTTTAAGTATCGTAACACAGGTGTTGCAGGTCCTACAGTAGTACTACTGACCGTGCCGCCAATGGCCATCACTTCTTGAGACGCGCTCACATTTTTTCGCTTTCAGATTTCAGATGGGCTGAGCCTGGCCTGTATTTGGGAATTCACATGGTCGTATTTGGGTATATGTGGACGTAGTTTGGTCCGGAAAACGTTCGTTTTATTTCAAGCTCTACCCAAAGATTATTTCCTGAAGAACTTACTTTAGCCGTGCCATGCCCACTTTAAACGTCGATTACAAACTCCTGTACCTACACTGTTACGGAAATTGACTCCTCATGGAGACGCAAATATCGGGACGGAAGTGTGAATTTGACAAGCCCCCCCTCCCCCCGTTCTATTTGGTGATCTGCGTACAAAAAGAAGAGCGCGTTATAGAAAATTTCATTGTAAAAAGAGATTAGCGTGCGTGCGCTTTACAACGCGTTCTATACGCGCAGAATACATTTCTCTGTCTACTATCCGGAATGCTAGTTGATTCATGTTTCTGCGAAATCGCTAGGTGCTTTCCCGTTGCCAGAGTGTATCAAAGTGAACGCGCATATAACAGTACGTCACTTGAAGATACCATAGAAAGTGACCAATGAAGAAGTCCATGAACTTCAAACCAGCCATTGTGAGTTCATTTGAAGTGTATCTAAGGTGAAATGCCACGAGGACGAAATACCTTTGTCTTTTTAGTGGTATTTATTGCGTAGTAATCCTTAAAAATATGCACCTACTGACGGTGTCCCTCTACGTAGACTTTACCCCCCCCCCCTCCCCATGAAACCCTGCGCATCGCAATAGGCGCCCACGCATGCACATCAGCATGTACAATTCTTACATTCATTATACTTCTGAAGTGAAACATTCAGTGCATGTTTCTGTTTGCTCCGAGTATGCCAACATGCTCTGAGAGAGGCTGTGGATCATGGGATTACCACCTCGAATTTAATGTAGCAGATGTAGGCAAGAAAATAGCAATGTTGTAATCAGACCATTAGTCACAATTTTCACAAACTAGTTCCATCAGCAATACTAATTTTTCATTCATATATTTTCAAAGTTTGCAGTATTTTTTTGAAAAGGTTAAAGTACCATCGTTAACAGTAACAAGTTTATTTTACTAGTGCTCAGCTCATCTTTTGAGAGTTTGTAAAAAGTATTTGGAGTTAAGAAACCCCAAATCGTGAGAACTTCCACACGAAATAAAGAAAGCACAAGTTAAGAAATTTGTCTTGAACTCGTGACTTTTATTTGTCTTCATCAAGTTCGAAATACAAATTTGAACCATATCTTAGTTGATGCCCTATTGCTCATAAAAGGTGGACAAATTTTTGACTTCACTTCTACCTGTGCAAAGAGGCTTGTGACTTGATTTTTGCTAGGGCCAAATGACGTGTGACTTGACTTTTGAAAACTTGTGACTTGTGATGAGTTGTGACTTGGATTTGTGACTGAAACTAAAGGCTTGCGGCTTGCATGGACTTGCAAAAGTTACTTTTGATTTGACTTAGACTTGCAAAAAAAAAATGACTCGCTACCATCTGAGGGGACAGATACAATAAACCATTTCAGGGTCCGATCGGAGTTTATGATTTCTATTATAAAGTTTTTGAAAACTTGACTTTTAATAAAAAATGAGGGGTACCTACATGTTTTGGTAAACAAGTTGGACCGCTATTCCATAAATAAACAGGAGAATATTACCAAGTGGGGAAACGAAACTTCATTGAAGGGAATGTAGTCTCAATACCCATTGTTTAAACTTTTCCAAGATTACTGACCCAAGGTTACCTACAACCCGATCTGCAGTCTTAATTACCATAGTACACTTCAGTCTGAGCAGCTTGTCGCCTAGAGATAGTTTTCTACTGCTGGAGATACTGCAGTGGCTTGCCAGACCTTTACCATGTATAAACTTGAGAGCGAATTGCACTGTTGCCTGTTTGTACAATGAGAGACTCAGCTGTGCAATCATCACCTTACTGATTCGGCAAATGCCAAGTCAGAGTGGCTTATATACCTTTCATACAGTTAATTTACCCTCTTTTATCGTTAACCAAAACACCGTTAATTAAAAATGTGGCGAGGTGACGGATAAGACAAGAAACGTTTGTTTGCACTCGACCTTAATGTATGCAACATCTTTATTGATACTCTTTCAATCCTGAAAAATCAAACAGACAAGTAGCTTTGAATTACAGTATTTTGAACAATCAAAAGAATCACCTGAAAACATTACTATACTGTACTTTAAATGAACAATCTCATTTTTTTACGTTAACGATGTAAAGACAAACCAACTCAAAGGTAATGAATAGAGACTATTTGGCTACATTCAGCTTCAAATCGTAGATCCTAGAATTCATATATATTAGTTCGTAAATTCGTCAGGCTACATGGACATCAACCTTCCTGCATACCTACATCACCAAGTTTTGCTATTCTTGTACAGCGACCTCGATTTATGGATAAATTTAGCCTATGAGGATTTGGTGTACTCCTGGTACTAGGTTGGTTAATATTCGTACGATAACGCTTAACCTTAAACCTCGTTTTAAAGAAATCAGAAAGCCCCCCAAAGAAGCCCAAAACAAAATACTGCCATCACTATAAAAAAGAAGTCTGTCAAACCAGGGAACTCCCTGGTTAAATCCTCCGACTTCTGATTGAGATGTCAGACTGTAAAGTACATTATTACAGCCTTTGAAGAGTCAGCATTGGGTGTCCTTGGTTGCCCAGCTACAGGTTATTACAGTCATTCTCCGTCTACTACAGCACGAGAGCTTGCTCGGTATCATAAACTATGTTCAAAGTAGTACATATTTTACCCATGTTCAATGTGTATTATCATTTTACTTAACAAAACATCCCTTCAAAAGGCTCACAAACCCCTTTTTGAGAGTATAGTTATTAAAAAAGCCATTATCAAGTCAATGCTTATAAGATGAGCTGAGAAATAAATCAAAAATCGCACGCGGAAAGAGCAAATAACTTTTGTATACCTGAGGTGTTAGTCTGCAACAGTAGATTTCCCAACACTACGACATACGTAACATAGCGGACCCAGTTTCTCTCTAAACACAACGAATCGTTTATGTAGGAAATCAGTAATAATACTTTGTCTAGGCCCTAGTAAACTTAACCTTCTACGACATCATATTCAACAGTAACCTTGTCAATTATAATTAACCCTCACTTTCGTCGTCTAATTGTTTTGTTGGTCGGACAGTATAAAGCGAGCAGGCCCCTATAACCAGACTTGGAGAGCAAGCCGGGGGGGGGGGGCAAACCAAGCTAGGGGCGCTAAGTATAAGTTATTGCACAGGGGCCTGCATGGCTATGCCTGAAGAGTAGGGGGCGAATCCAAGGTACAGGGGCCTGGCCCCCAAATGCCCCCTTTTGGTTACGGGCCTGAACGCGAGTAACTATCTCGCCATCTTAGATCCTCAGAGGAATTGTTCAGGGTGTTTTACATTTTTTTAAACTGGGCCGTAAAACTCCATCTAACTAACTAACTAACTAACTACATTTTTTTAAACTTCAAACAAATTTCATTCTGCATGAAACATTGTGAATGTATTTTACAGTGGTGAGAGTCTGCCTTGAAGTATAATTCAGATCTACCATGCTTTGCACGCATCCGTTACCGGTATTACGCTGATTGCCCCATTACACTTGAGGCCATCCACTGTCTTCCTTGAAACATTACGGTTAGCACTTGATCTGCGCATCATCCTTCCAGGTATTCCCTGACCACATCTGTCAGGCAATCCTTTAAGCACGTGAAGTGATGTTAGCCCCACCTTTATACAAGTAGTGTCATCCGTCTGCCAACTTCACAGTGCTATTTATCTCAGGTGATCCTGCATCAAGCATGCGCACATGAGGAAGCTTGCACAGTTACAACCAGGGAGGTGTTATTAGCTAATAACACCTCCCTGGTTGCAAAGGGTAAAAAAATGCACTTCAAGTGACAATGTTGTGTTTCTTCCTGGGTACTTCTAAAAAATTAAGACATCTCAGGGGTTAGAAATGATTAGTACAGTTAACGTTTGAATTGATTTTCTCTGTCATTTATTTTCGATTCCTTGTAGCTCAAACAGTTATGCTATATGATAATTAATCACTGATTTGCAGATTTGACAGATCAAGCACTCAATTGATTTCACTGGAAAGCCGGGGGAAAGTGAGCTTGGTCCGTCTGGAAGACTCATTTCGGGTCAAGTCACATGACTTCCTCAGTATTAATATTCATTAGCAATCAACCAGTCACGATCAGATAAAGTCTCTTTGATTATACCAATTAAATATGACCTCCAAGAGGCTTGATTATAACATTGGAGATACTCTACACAACAATACAGCCTTTTGAAAGAAGAATGGGGGAAAACATCTCACTCTTTCACTATCGTGATCAACACACTTGTAATGAGGGAGTTCCGATAACGCCTCCTCGTGTAATAAATGCATTGCCAATCAAATTTTTCAGGTGTAATTAACGCATTGCCTATCAATTTCGTCAAATTTAACAGACGATAAAATGTCTCCTGTCAATCAAGAAGTTCCCTAGCAAAGTCTCCCCTTACAAAGTCTTAGTAAACAAGTTGCTCAGCAAAGTTAGCAAACAAACTTGCACCCTGATTTCGGTGAAGTCGCCCAATTGCCTGAAATTCTTCAATGACAATGATTAAAACTGATATTAAAAACTTAAGTTGGGAATGGGGCCAAGTCCCTACCTTTTTCAGAAAAGCCTAAAAGTGAAGTAAAAAATAGCGTTAAGCTATAGTTTTGGCTAGGTGATTGGGGAAGTGTTTATTTTTCAGTATTAGGATGTGATATTACGAATATCTGAGTCACACTCCGTACCAAAACTTCAATATTTTCGCGTTCCTTACGAGCCATGTTGCCGGCACATTTTCGTACTATAAACAAAACAACTTTGTATCCATTTGCTATTTTGACACACCCTTTCTCATCCTTTTGATACTCTACATTATAAAGTAGCAAAGTCCTACTCATCTCCTATAAAGTTAGATTACTAACAAAAGTCTTAAATGTACATTTATGCAATTGGAAATTTTCCCAACAAGCGATCCCAAAACACAACACTTTAGAAGCAACTAAGAAGCCTTGAAGTGCCGTTCCTGGCAATCTACGAGTAATGTTTTAGAACATTTTGGCACGGTACGTGTCAACTCATGGTGTTGCTCCGTACCTTATGCCAGGGCTCTCACTTACCGTCCTGACAACCGTGCGAAGTCCACCAACGGGATTCAAGTTTTGTCATTTACTTTTCGAATCTTGACACTGCTGTTATTGACAAGCCCACTGAATAACCATCAAATCGAGTGGTCGATCGTTAGCCGTAGTTGGCAGACAAGACCAGAGTGGGTAGGTTGGGCATTTTAACATAGGTCTATAAGTTTGGGGATAGATTCCCTCGAGCGAAGTACTGTTTACAAATATATATGGGATTTTTTTTTTTCAAATTTAGGCTACCTGTTTTGAGTGTGAAAGTTTAAAGCGTGCGACCTCAACATAAAGGATATTTAAATGTAACTCACAAAGCCAGGGAAGTGTTTAGTTGTCTCCTACAATCTGCGAGGCACTGTTCACAAGACATTCCTTGGTGTACCATGGGCCATAGTGCTCCACTCAGAACGTGGCATTTCAAAATTACTACCTACACACTTTTAAGCGATGTACCTTACCGAGTCCCGATCTTTCAAAACCTTAGGGTAGCTGTCACTGCCCAAACTGAATCATTTTACACTAGTATCCTAATTCATGAGTAGTTCTTTCAGATCATGTGACATTTTTGTAATTTTATTTCTAAATTCATGAACAATAACACCTTGGCAGTGTAATTGTCAGGCAGTATAGCCCACATGGATCCGCGCACCCGTCCTCGTCTATTGGGCAAAATGGTTTGTTGACTGATGATTCGAAGAAATTGCGAAAACGGCTTCATGTGTGACAAGTGTTCCACGAGAGGGCCGTTGAGACATTGAGGTCCGACTGGTCTTGCACTTTTGAAGAAGTCACATCACTCGTTGTTTTTTACTTTAGATATTCTGCAAACAGGAAGTCTGGGGTAACGTCATCCTCTCAAGCAGCTGCCTGGCTTAACACACATACACGCACATACACACAGACTGACACTCACTGGACTTGGTTCGCTGCACATGGTAGTAGCAAATTTTCCCAAATTACTAGGTGAGTGCCACTTCTAAGTGGTAAATGGTTACAAAATGGCCTAAAACGACAGAAGATCAATGTTTTGTGCCCTCACGTGGTTACGAATTGTTCCCAAATAGTATAGCTTTTTTTCTACAAACTTTAACCCAGGCCCGTAGCCAGGCTGGGGCACGGGGACCGTGTTCCCCTCCCCCGAGCGGACTACTGTGCCCCTTATATGGAAAATCGATCGAAAATCAAATTTTACTACCTGGTAAACGGGGGCCATAGTATTTGACTGTAGGCAATTTTTACAAAAATGATCCCAAAAGGCGATTGATAATGAACGTATTTTGTTTCCTGTAACATCTTTTTAAATTACAAAATTTTCGCGCGCTTTCTTCTTCATATACATTTGCTTTTACACCTTTTCAGACGATATGCTGGCTTTATAAAGGTAAAAGTTACACAATTATGCTATTGTTCTTCCCGCCCGCGTAGACGTGATCCTGGGGAAACACAAAGTTAATGGATTTAAAGTTCTATCTTCGTGTCCTAACCATTTGGAAGTTCTTAATTACACTCACAATCATGGTAAACATACTTTGTAAGAAACATTAAGTGTCTCAATGCTGGGTCCAGGGGTGGTGAAAGGGGAATTCCACCGTGGCCAGCCGCCCTGCGCCCTTACACTCCTCACTCCAAGTACATTTTTGGTTGGGAGAAAGCAAATTTCTCAACTGGTGAATGCTCTTTGATTGACATCAAAGTCAAAAGATGCAGAGCAGCTCACATTACACAGCATACGCAGAGAGTGTTCTGCTTACATATTATGGCCTTGTATGCTCACCAGGATATAACCTTAAGCAATAAAGTACGGTAGGTTTGTGTCTGCACAAGGGTAGGGGCTCACGATAGAAGGGACTAGGAGCAACTTAGCTGGGATGACTGGAACTGGATTGGATAAGGAGGGGAGCAGATTCTTCCATACAAAACCAAAGTTTCTAACTTTCCTTAACAAAAACCACGTATTTTTTTTTTTTAAACAAAACCCCAAATTTTTAGGGATGCTTTGCGCTCCCAAAATTTGCGTTCGGCATCCCTTGTGCAGCCCGTAGCTTCTGGCGGGGCTTTTGGTTGCAGGACTTCTTGTGTCATATCCTTTGTACCACCCCTTGCTGAGTCTGCAAGCATTTTTACCATGGTATACAGTTTTCCTGCAAAATTTTGGGGCCCCGTGTTCAGTTCTCACAACCGAATTTGTACGGTATCACCAAAGAACATTACTAGCACAAAATTCCAGGAAACTATTCTAACCAAAGCGAAGGGAAGTCTCATAGTTAGATGTCAGGCATGAAGGGGTTTCACGTGGCAATTTAATACATTAAGTAACATTCTTAATGTGATAACTATATGGTTTGAAGCAAAATTTACTAGTACTACTAAATTTACTACTAAATTTACTTTTTCCCTTTATGCAAATTTCGTTCAGAGTAAAAATACGATAATAGTAATCTGAATTGTGAACTATGAAGAGCTTGGTGTACTCTGCCATTCAAACTCCCGGTGAAAGTTCCATGATAGTGTTTCCATTTTGTTACATCCTAGAACATACGGGGAATTTCACTATGAATCCTACCAAAATCATACTGGACCATACCAAGCTTGCCATATGGCAGTTCCTGGTCCCCCTCTCTGTTCGCAAAGTACTCAACTCCTCACCTGCGCTTGCAGAGATGAAGAAGCATCATCGCGATTATAGCATTGTTCCCTTCACTTCTCGGTATTGCAAGAAAAGGGGAAATTCCTACCAGAAGAGTGAAATTTTGGTGCACTTCGAGGGCGTATGTGCACACTTCGTGCTATCTGTGGTAGGCTTGAGGTATCAGCCCCTGTGGGTAACGCAAAATGTTATCATATGGTGGCACTACTGACTACAAACGTAAAATCTTCTTCGGTGGCCCCTAATGTGGTGTCGGTGTCCCCTATATCAGAATTCCTGAATACGGGCCTGGGGATAATGTGCTTTGGTCTTATTTTCATGAGTTATTGATGTATACATGCCGCACGGGTGGGCTTATTTCCTAATCAGACAAGATGCATGTTCCCACCATAAGTAGCTTGATTTGGGATTCAGGGAGAAACTTGCCCCTTCCCTAAAGCTTTGCAAATTAGGACTCTATTTATCAAAAATGTCATAGAATAGCAGGAGTATTATGATATCATGGACGATGGCATTCCTTCCATGTCACAAATGTTTTATATTTTTATTGGGCTACTCTGCCATTGGTCGTCTGGATTAATATTGTGAGAGGCGTCGTGACTGCAAGATATCCCCTCCCGCAAAACAGCATTTTTACAGTTCCTATTGGTTTCCACCTTATAAAACAAAACCTTTTTATACACTTCACGTTTAAAATACACACATTCCTAAACACAACTTTGAAACGGACTGTTGAGATTTTTCCGAGTGCCGGCAGGCCAACTGAAAGCGACTTAGATATGGAGAAGTAAGACTACAGTGTTGATCCATTATTAGCACGAGACGAGGGTTGGGTGACTAAAGGGGTGCAAGTTACTTTCCCGTCCTGCAAAACTGAGGGTTATATAACATCTTTACCAAAGATCCTAATTGTATTTATTTATACCACTTCATTTTATTCGGATGGAAATATGACGTAAGAAACAATAACACCACGGACAGTTTAAAGAAAGAATATTCTTGAACACAAGTTGACATTAAAAATAAAGACATTTTGCAGAAATTACCATCTAAGCACTTTTGATTACCTCTCGGTAAACCCCATCTTCCCGGGGAGACATCCCCTTTAAAACTGTATTCAAATACAACAAACACTCCCCCGAGTTACTAGAGTAACGACCTCCACTGTTAGACAAATATGGTTACGAGCTTGACGAAGTAACGTTGCATAAGAAGACATAGTCCTAAAATGGAAGTACTACCGAGATAGTACTTCCATGGTCCTGAGGCAGTTGTTTTCAAACTTTTTGAGGGTGAGGGCCAAATGGAGAGGCTGGGATGGGCTCGAGGGCCGCAGGGGGAGGATCTCAGGATTAGAGAGAGGGTAACAATTGGAAAGGGCGAAATCCATACTTAAGAGGTCCCGAAGCTGTATCTACTGCAAACCGAAGCAGGCCTGGAGTATGACTTTTTCATAGGAAGCGGTTCCTTAAGATAGTAATGCACTTTCGGAACGTCCAACAGGACTAACTCGACCTGGAAGAAAATCACACTCTTAACCACAAATTTGCCTCTGCAATTGGGGTTGAAATTCGTTGAACCGGCTGGTCGTCGTTGGGCGGGGGGGGGGGGGGTTACATACTTTATCATACCCATTAAGACTCCCCGACGAAAATGGAGTTTCCCAGACGATAGGGGCCATAGACCTTTGCTTCCGCACCTGGCGCTACCCCTGTCTACAGTTCTGCATCATGTGTGAGTCACCAGTATGTCATTTTGATGTTTATCATGCGTTGTTTTCCAAACTAAATATGTTGCAGACGAAACTGCACTTTGAAACGAATGAAGTCACAACAATTCTGTGCTTATGCTGCGTTACTGGTCAGCATCATGTGAGGAAGCCCTTGATCAATTATTCTCAAACGCGGTCAGACAGAGAAGTGGGTCTGCCGAGTTCGAGGGCCGCATTCCCAAAAGTCGAAAAAATAACTTGATTGAAGGATTCTATTTAATTTAACAGAGCTGTAGAAAATGCGCGCCCATACAAAATGTCGAAACACATTGTTAGGGAATGCCACTCTGATTACATTTGATTTAATTTTACGAGTACCGAAAGATAACTTGCAGAAATTTTGATTTCAGTTACCAATCAACACACGTTTAACACGATTTTTAATTGTACATACAGGCATCTCACTTCGCAAATTAAATTTCCGAGATGTAGGTTTTCTACAAGCTGTCACTACAAATACAACTCCGCAATGCACCACTACATAACCATATGCCACCGTGTACATAACATGACTGTCAGCAACACGGCCCACGAAATAAGTCTTGGCTAGATATGACTGATCAAGGAACATGTCGTAGAGCCTGCTACGTAGGCAAACTAGCACCACTTCAGGAGAGCGAATTTGGAAGGAGTCAAACAGTGACTCCAAATTTTATGAGTTAAACATACAAGTCATAGATTATTCGCCCCTTTTTCTACTTTTCTAAGTTTTTTCTTGTCGAATATGATTTTCTCAAAACGTAACATCATTTCAGGGGCCGCACCGACAGGGTCCGGGGGCCGCGTTTGAGAACCACTGCCCTAAGTTATAGGTACCATGAAAGTACTACCAACACTCTTTAAGTAAATATTCGAAAAGAACGTACTAAATACTGTTGTCGAACTTTTATTTCATAAATAGCTCGGTTCAGCGACATTCGCAGCAGTTATGTGGTAAGGATTTTGTCATGATGGAATATTCTAGAATACTCAATACGTAATGTTTGATGCTCTTCTGACACTAGACTTACCTCCTAGTCGCTGCCTGCAGAAAAAACGAGCACATTTTACCCCATTGCGGCTAATGTCTTATCTTTCAGACGAGTGAAAGATTTAATTTACGCAAGTTGCTACATTCATCTTTGTTAAGTTGGGAGGCTACTTTGGTGTAACTAGCTACCAGGGAGTCCATCTGGGGCTACGTAAGACAGTATGAAGAAGTACGTGTGATTGAATGAGAATGTTACAAATTTATATTTGCCTCTTTTTCCTGTCAGACTGTGACACCTCTGTATAAGAAAATTCCGGAATGAAGACGGTATATGACATTCTATGACTACTAGAGTGTCAACTCTGTCATAATGTACTGCATTCAACAGCAATACATTAAATGAGAAAAGTGGAACGTCCGAGTTATTAGGTAGATTACTTATGGTACCACGTTCTTCGACGGAGGTAACAAGACTGACCTCGGTCGTTTTCACCGTCTCGACGTCCGTTTTGTATGGTTTCTGTGAATTTGAGTTAATAAATGCTTCAGGTCTTCCGTACTTTGTATCTAGTCATAACGTGCACGAATTAATCTTGAGAGATGTGGTATGACAGGCGCATAACTCTGAGACCAAACTCGGAATTGGTCTATCCTACCCCGTAATATAATGCACATTAAGGCAGAACTTTTGCTTCGGTGGAAGAACATATTTTCGTAATATTTCTTGAAATTGTAAGGGATATAATAACATTGATCACCCGTTGCTTAAAGTGTAACAATGCATATACCCAGTCCCCAGATAACTGTACGTGTCCAGTTTCTTTGTTGATAGAAAAGTGCTGGGAGAATACACGTAGTTGACTCAGTAAGTACACTTTGTAATCTTGTTGCCCAAGCGCACGTGTGGCCACAATATTTGTAGTAAACTAATTGATAACAGAAGTCTAGCAGATTAGAGGCCTCGTCAGACACGATTTTGGTGAAGTTAAAATATAGTCCCATTAATCATGATCTTCCTTGTTACTATTTTACTGTCTTGCAATGAATTACTGGTGATAAAAAATTAACTTAATAAAAAGATTCAGTGCACAAATGCTTTTTTGTTCAGTATTTTTCTGTACGCTTCGCGTGCATCCATCTTACAATTTTGACTTATTCTTACATGTCAGCTTGAGCGAGATTATTTGCCAACACCCCATGCAACTTCTGCCATTGCCTATCCTCTCGAACGACAAACCATAACGTATCTGCCGAGGAAAGCCCAACAAAGCTTTTCGTGTGAAGGGATAGCTCAAATTACAGACAGCTGAAACAGTCCTTATACAAAGATGGGAATTTTGACCAATTGGTAACAACTTTGGGCATAAACCATGAGTGCTATAAACTTGTTCGGGTACATCAACTTGATACGTTTTTGCATGATAGACCTCTCAAAGTCAAAGTTGAAGCCTACTAGTTTGCATAAACAAAATGTCTCAGCTGAAATTTCGAAATACAATATTCAGATTTGGCCATTCTCTGACATAAAAAGGAGTATTCATGTGGGCAAACAAGTGTCATGTTAAAGTTTTGGATGATAAAAAACATCACGTTTAATATTTATTTCTTCCAAATTGAAATTTATTTGCTTAAATCCAATATTGTGGCAAATTTGCATGTTGGTTATGGTGATTTTTTCATGAAAACTGACCAAATATTGTCATTTTAAGAGATGAATTATGTTTTATAAGCTCATCATTATATTTTAACAAATATGTAACATATCAGCATGTTTCACAACCAATTTATTTGTACAGACATGCTAATTTGTATAAACAGAATGGCCGCTGCTGAAATTTTGAAATAATTAGTTTTAGTAGTCTCCTGAATTGAACAAGGAGTATTCAAGTGGAAACAAGAGCTCACTAAATGTTCTGGATAATAAATGAACAACCAAGTTTATTTCAAACTGAACCTAATTTGCATGAATTCAATATTGTGGAAAACTTGCATGATTCTGGTATTGTTTCCTAATTTCAAATTACAAGCAGGTAAATGTGTCATCCACTTAAAACCAAGATCACCCTCTTTGTAAATGAATTCTGCACTCTCCCGTTGGGTAATAGTATAACCAACCATCTGTGAATTTGTTTGGCTCATTGGTCCATTTCGAATGCGTTGGAATCACTCCGTCTAATGCCCAGTACGGCCACCGATAGACGGATGCCAGAGTGGTATGTAAAAAAGATATATTAGTGTTGCCTTGCTCGGGTAACGTTTGCCCTTTATATACCGGAACACGAAATAAACAGCGTGGCTATGATATCTGGGCTACATACCATTCACTTCTTGCTAATCAGATCATGATTAGTTAGAGTTTAAAAAACGATAACCCTCTCAGTTCGTGGTGCAGTTGAACACGTTTCTAACTTAACTATACTTGCTTTAAAGCAATCTTGACTTTTCAGCTGAACATCAAACTTTGACTGTACCGCTTCGATAACTGTGGCAACCAGGTAGGAACTTTTTTGTCAGTGCTTACAGAGAAGTTTGGTAAAGAAGGAAACTGGAGATTTAGTATTAATACCTATGTATTTCTCTCTACTTTGCATAAAGCTTCTGGCTATGTTTCTACCAAGTACTTGAAAGTGTATGAAAATGAACTGAATCCCTGCATGATTTGTACTGGTTGCAGGTAGTAGTCTGGTTTTCGTAACTTAATTCAGAGTAATTGTGACTTTAGTCTAGGCTAGATTTACACTTGTTCATTTCTCTTGGGTTTGTTTTACTATAGGCACTAGTGTAGGCTCTGTTTTACAATGTGCTCTTTGGTTTAAGAAATGTGAAGTGACTATTTATATTTGTAACCATTGACGAAGATCAGTACATTTGTTGAGATGTTTAATGTGATGTGGGAAAATTTAACAATTCAGTCTGTCAGTTGAAGATTGTCTTAAGAAAAACACCTAAAGAGAATTTCACTTTACTTTGACAGAAATATATTGATGTAAAAAAACTTTGAAGATTTAAGTTGGGACATAGTCGTGGGAAGGAGTAGCTTACAATAGGGCATGGTCACATAACTGGTGTTATGGAGTCTTCGGTTGAAAACTTTTGTACAAATGGGCAGCTCCATGTGGACATCGAGTGTCAAATTTCAATTGATTCCACAATTTGGTTTCACCGCTGCAGGCTAGGGAGATAACTATTCCTGCTAAATCTGTAATGCAATGATCTATATTTACTCTTTTTCACTACTGCTTTACGCTTATATTGTGGAAAATAATTAATTGCATTTTTTCTTTAACAAACAACAGGCTAAAGTAAAACCGCACTTGCTTTAAATATAAGTGTGGGCTTTGTAGTTTCAGTTATCATAACCCAAATAACACGCAGAGTTGGGCGTGACTTTGGGCAATGTTGGCAATCCTTGACAAAAGTTGGTATGACGTTGTGCAGACTACTAAAGACAGGGCCAACATTTCACCAACCTTATACACCCAACAGTTGGCAACTATATGTGCTCAACGTTTATATTGAGGAAAAATTATTATCTGCAACTTTTACTTAACAAACAGCAGGCTAAAGTAACACATCTCTTGCTTTAAATATAAATGTGGGTTTTGTATTAATATTTTTAGTTTCAATTGTGATAACCCAAAGAGTACACAGGGTTGTCGTCATGTTGGGCCAATGTTGTCAATAGTTGGCAACAGTTGGTATTATGTTATAAAGGTAACTAACGACAGGGCCAACATTTCACTTACCTTGCTCAGCCAGCAATTGGAAACTACATATATTGCCAACATTTGACCAGCGTTTAGAGGCCAATTGTAGGGCATCATGCATTTAACCAACATTAAACCAACTTCGAGTAGCTAACTGTTGGATGCTTTAAATTTAACCTACATCCAACCAATTTCATGAAACCAACTGTTGGTCGAAATGTTTTCAACCAACACTGAGTCAGCTATGTTTAGCCAAGTATTGGGCTTTATGTAATAAACGAACGCTGAGCCAATTTTAAGTTACCAATATTCAGCATCAAACATTGAACCAACATTGGACCAGAACTTGAACTAAATTTCTGTAGGCGTTGAATAGTAACGTCATAATAAACCATAATAGACTATATGTAGACGTGTCAAAACGGTGAGTCGAAGTTCCAAATACATCAAGTGCCACTTATCTATGATATTATCAATTAAAAGTTAAACAGCAAGAGCGTATGTGGAAAATTTTAGAAAAATGTTAACAATGCTGTGAAATTCCATTGAAACACCAGTTTTACACACCATTCCGAACTTTTGAAATAAGAATGGTTTCTTCCGCTTAATGCAGGTCTAATAGAAATAAATTGTGGAAGCAATTGTCATTTCTCGCAGATGTTATGTACGAACTTCACAATATACTACACTTCAAAGTGGCTAGCACTTGCACTGTTTAAGATGTCCAGACCGCCTCGCATTTGCTGGCATTGATCATGTGTAGTATATGTTCTTTTCAGCCAGTTGAGAATGGGACCACGCAAGACAAACCCTTGATGTAGAGGTCTGAGGGTTGAGAGGTTGGTCAGCTTAGTTTGTTGTCCTTTCGGGGACGTAGTTCCCTTGGGGAGTTGATCTCCTTCGGGATTAACGTTTGGTTTCGCCCCTGGGCTCCTTGCCAGAGAGTCAAGGGGACTTTAGAAAAGCTGGCATCTTTATTGCTTTTAACATTTGAAATTTGCGGAAGTTAATCTTCTCCGAGTTACATCATTATGAGTTCCCATAATGAGCAAATAATTAGGAGACGTTTTGGAAAGCGAAACAAAGTTAAATTGGTGCAACATTGTGCTAACCATTCTTTGTATTACCATAATGCATGACAGAACGGTTGGACCACTCTCGGCTATGAAATTTTGGTTAAACGTTGGGAAAATGGTATTGGCCTACTGGTAAAAATGTCCAAATGTTAGCACTTATAGTGGCCAGCTAGAACGTTGGCCAAATGTCAGAACTAACAGTTTATACCACTTATTAACCAACGACCAAATGTTGGAACTAACAGTTTTTACAAACCTATTTTTCAACTTTGACCCAATGACATGATCTTTGGGTAGGCAAAATGTTGGCCCATCATTAATTTTTCTTGGCTCAACCTTTTCCCAATGAGCACCCACCAATTTAGATAGCATTTATTTAGCCCAACCATTTGGCCAACCAATTTTCCAGTCTTAACCCAACATTTTTTGCGCTATCTGGGAAGGACGCTACTTTTCCACTAACAAGCAATAACTAGTATTTCAGTGAGTTTGTCCACGTGACCAAATACGTCCATGCATTTCGAACATTTTTGCCCCATCTACCTACATGTTATGCAAAGAGAGAGGAAGCATTGCACTTCACCTAACATCAAAAATGGAAGCTGCGTGTGAGTGTCTAAGTGTCTGAATGAGTAGGTGTGACTTCGTGTGTGAATAAAGAGGTGTATCGCGAACTCCTACACCGTAAGTCCGATGAAATTCAAACTTGGTGGGCATGTACCTGGTCATAAAAACTCGTGCATGTGTAATTTATGACTTCATAGGTCATCGGTCTGAGGTCAAAAGTGAATATGCGAAAAAAGGGTTTCTGGCTATCGATATGTTAAAAAAGTAATAAAACCTATGCTAGGACTGATACAGTTATTCCAATCCTTGGAAGCTTCAAACCGGGATAATTTTAAACGTTAGTCCCTTCACTCCGGGACATTCAGGTACCATACAATCTGATTGACTTGGTAACGTAAGCAAAGGGGATCATCACATGCAAAAAAAAAACAAAAATAGAAACAGGTACTCATTGCATGGTCCTTGCACTAACTATCCTTGTTCATAAATTGATTAATCTAACTTTACAATACATATGCATTCCCGTAAGAGATGTTTGTACGCAGATATTGCATGCAGACATACTGAGTCTGGTCACGTGACACCGCAATAAAGCTGTTTAAAGTTTATTCGGGGATGACTCAACAAAGCTTACTGGGTTGTACATGTAATGAAGTCAACTGCATGTATAATAAATAGATGATAGGGGCAGTGTTGAGTTCTTGCTTAGCGCTCAACTCAAAATAAATTAATCAAAATAGATCAAATTGGAACAATCTAAACATTGTAGGCTATACTTGAGTTCCATATAGCCAACAGCCTAGATTCACAAGTGCCGGCCTTTGGCCATTTGCGGCAGGCCACGTCCTTTAAAGCGAGGAGCCAGATTTTTACACGAAATTTCCTGAGTGCAGTTTTACAGAGTATCAGGATGCCACACTTTCATCTATAGGAAAATGGGTGATTCACACATGGTAGAAGCAAAAGTCTAGTTACAAGATGTCCTCCGATCTAGAGCTTTTGGGATGCTATTTTTTCCCGCATTGGTGACCTAAGCGTGATAGAAGAAGAGTTCTGATGAAAAAATTGTGTTTTAAGAGTGAAGTTTCCTACCATCTAGGACTGGTGGGATGCCAAATTTCCTACCACAAATGCATCTGAGACAAGGAACCATGGCAAATTGGGGTGGTAGAGTGATTTTGCTATTATCTAGGCCGTTTAGAATGTCAAATTTTCTCACCTCACCCCAACGTTGATGGGGTTAGGCTGAGGTCAGTTGTGATCCCGTAGGGCGCTCCTAGTAAGGGACCACCAACCAAATTAGGAATCACTAGACTTGTCACTACCTTCCTCGCAGGCACTTTCGGAGCTGTTATGCGTGGGCTTCGCCACAAGAATAAGGTATACTTTCTCCAACCCTGCTAGCTTGAACAGCACTGATGCAAAAACTGAAGAAATTGTGGCCTCTCGGCTGAAAACACTTGAGAACTCCTATCCTACAGTATTTCATTCCAAATGCCACTTTGTTTATACGATGCATAACATACAGAGAAAATATTTACAAAAAATCAGTGTGTGAAAATGTCAGTTCTGTTACTACTGTTGCCTCATGCATATCTTTGTATGCAAGCATCGAAGATTTACATTTCTTCAGTAGTTCACTAGCGCTAGGGCATCCTTTTACAGCATCACACGTATCAGTTGTTAGACATTTTGATCCCCGAGATAAAATTGAATAAGCAGCCTAACGGTAAATAATATTAGTCGTGATTATGGGACTCGGTTTTGTTTTTCCTAAAAGTATGGAAGAATCGCTGCTCTCCAGGTTTGCTGCGGTGTGTCGTATATCAACGCACCCATAAATCTCTGAATTTTGCTTCTCAAATAATTTGGGAATGTCAGTATCACAGTTCACACACTGACTAATAGTCCATGGTCAGTTTCGGTCCCGTACAACCACCTCTTTTATTCGCTGTTAGGAATACAAATAAATTGTGTTTCAGGTTTGTACTGGATGACACGGTCGATGGAGTGCAATGAAGTTAATTTGTAGAGTACTTTTTTCTCCACTGGCAGGAGGAAACAATTCACTACCCTTGCGTAAATGTGATCCTTACCCATTATGTTCATGTATTTCGAGAAAACCAGATCTTTAATCGAACAAAATAAAAACATCAAGAGCCATTGATTTCATGGATATGTTTTCGAAGTTAATTGCTGGCTTCTAACTAATCTGTACTCTCAGTCATTAACATCGAATTTCACAATATTTCTAATGAAATAAACCTGACAAATAGAGCCTTTGAAACTTATTTTCAGGGGTCTTCATAACTTAAATTGCAGGACCGTCCGGGAGCTTCGTCCCCGGATCCCCACGGGGTCCTGCCCCTAGACCCCGCCAGGAAGCCTAAGTTGCCCCTAGACCCAACGCGTGCATTTTTCAATAGTTTATCCAATTTCTGGTGGTATTGAAAGGTCATGTGAGGTCAGGAGAGGTCAAATTGTGAAAACATCGTGATATAGTCAAGAAGGATAAATTTGAGGAATTATCCTCCACGCAATGAATCATCCCTTGTCGACAGGAAGCCTTTTGGCTTCCTGGTTGTAATTTAAAATATTGCTCGTGAGTGCACTGTTGTGGTTATTTACTGAATGATTGTTAGAGACGTTGCATGGAAGATTTGTAACTTTCATGAAGACACTTTGTTAATTATTTTCTGTCCATTTAATCTTTTTCAATTTACTTTTTTTAATAATACATATTCGAACAAAGGTGTCGCATTTTGGACATGAGAGGAACGTAAACCAAGACGATTTTCGACATTAGAAAGCTAACTTCTATGGATCTTTTGCAAACTAAAAAAGCTCCTCACGCTTACAGTCACAGTTCTACGCTTATTAACAATACCGTCTCCAACGTATTTCACAACGAGCTGATTGTTCTTGGGTATAGGATTACGTCGGAGCATTATGGGGGTTTTTCTAGCTTTCCCTTTCTCTTGAAGACATGTTCAATGAAACTAAGGGCTTAAGCGGACCACATGGCATCATCCCATATCTTGGCAGATGTCATTTGTTAGGAAATATGAAGTATCTCATTGCAGAGCCTGCATGTAATTTTTGTCATAGAAAATTATTTTTGATGTAAAGCTTAGGCGCTTCTCTCGCATTAGTTGGGTTCGCTCTTCATAGGCAGATAGGTGATAGCCATTATAGTGGGGTGTCAAACTTGGCAAAACTTATCTTCCATATCAACTTTATTCAAAAGCTTCCTGTAGATATCAATGTAACATTTACATCTAAAGAACAAGTTTAGGTTGAGCGGAGAATGATCAGTTATCTAGGGACGGCTATTGGACCCTGGTATTTCGTCGCCGCCTGGCAAGGGATTATCTTTCGATTTTCAGATAGATTTTGCAAAAAGTATATTTGCAATCTTTTGAATGAATGGGTCTTACTTATACCCTATAAATGTAAAAAACTATGCCAGATGGTTTTAACTAGGGATTAAAACAACTCCGGGGTCCTTCTCAACTAGAAATAAAAAGCACTTTAAGCCGAATAATATTGGTAAATTCATAATTTTATCCCATAATCATTGTTGTCATGACCAAAATACTTTCTTAACGAATTGGGATCACTTGGCAATCTGACACTAGATGTTTATGTGAAAACGTACTTGCGCACAAGAATTTTCCTTTTAATTTAGAAAGAGTATTATTCATACATTATGACCAGGTTTTCACATTTTTGTGTATTGAGATATTGAAATAACGGTTTAAGCCGGCAGTAATCACATCAGTTCCTTAAAGGGGCTAAGTGAGTTTACTTACATCGTCATGGTACATGTTCAAACTAAGAGATCTTTACATCTAACACGCAACTGAAACAGGAACGATAGAGTGATTAATGATTAAAATCATTCATTAAAAGTTCGTGGCCAGACACTTTTTTACCATTAGGAACATAAATCATATGCAACCCTCCTTCAAAGACAAACAATGAGTGAAGTTTATACCGACTTGATCAGGCTAGTAACTCCTCTTACGAACAGCTCTTATTATCAAGGCTTCAGTTACGTGTATATACACGTCGTATATTCAAGAGAGGCTGATCTATCAAAGGCTTGGACGAGCATCGTGAAAAGTCCATAAAAACCACAATCTTTCACGTTTTCGGTAGCTATAGGAATTGATAAATAAGTAATGAGGCTAATTACAAGCAGTTTCATGCATTGATTTTCTTTAAACATGTCACAAAATAATCGATATCAACTCAATGAACCCCATTAAACGATGAAAAAATCCAAATTCTCATATTTTAATAAAACAGCCGCGTATGTAACCGAAACAGTTGGAATGATATTATTTGTTTTCATTGTTGTTTGGCCGATTAAAGGGGTGAACATCCTGTAGAGACAGTGAGGCGCTTTGTCAGTTGTGGAGACATGATACATATTTAATAAATTGAAATGGCACGTTGTGAACTATTCATCAAACTAAGTGAGCTTTATAAGCAAAAAAGAGCAGTGTGTGGCAGCCATGCTTACCTGTACATACAGGCAGCATACCAGGGCTGTGCCTATATGTCCACACAGAGAGTAGTGTAATACTACCTCCCTGGTCCACATAACTCGCTTACGAACCAATTCCGAATCCAATGACTATCATTCCGGTCTAATACCCAGTCCGGTACCCACAGAGTCCAAGCTAGTTCTGATCACAAGGACCGATGTAATTCTGGACCAATTCCGAGTCCATCCAGTTTCTAGTTTAGCATATTTGCATATCTTTTAATGTACTTTTTATGTAAAGTAAACCTTGGGAGCTAATTTAATAGTCTGTCTCCCCCACTTATTTATACTTGATCGTGTGTGATCATTAGTACAAACACTGTGTACCCAAAATGGATCCTTTACTTATCATTTTGTATTTTTCATTTCTTGTAGACTCGACTGGATTCAGCTAAGAGTTCGAGACCATTCCGATTCCGAGACTTTCCATTCAGGGTCAAGTAACTGTAATTAGCTATCCCTTCAACATTGTATTGTTAGCAAGTGTGACAAGTTAAAATTTTAGGGAAATAACTGTAATAAGAACGAGTACTTGATTTAAAGCAACTTCACAAAAAAAAACTGTTCCAATTATTTTCTTTTCATTTCCACCAAAGGATCGTCAAACGCTAAGGCATGGCCTGGAAATTTTGTGTTTGCCTGGTTACTTTTCTCACTTTCCACGTTGCATATTCTGGACATGGTAATTGCTCCTTTGGTTTCTTACAACAATCCCATATCATTTTAGAAAATTCTAAGGAGAAAAACAAGAAATTTCTGCTCAAAAGGTACAACTGTTCACCATTTTACTATGGAAAGTAAAGTAATAAAAGGGGGACAAAAACTATGATGCAATACTTATTCTTTGTAAGTAATCTGCTCAATTTGTTTCAAATTCGTGATCGGAGTTTGAAGAGGGTAAAGATCACTGAGTCTGTGCTCCTCTGTAATGGTTATCAATAGTTTATCACATATTTATAGTTCACTTTTCTTTAACTGGTTATGATTTTTTGTACTCAAAATGGATTAATCATGTAAAATTTGCCGTACGTAAATTTTTATGTAATATACATATATACGTACCTACGTACCTACTTAGGTATGTACCTACGTACCTAAGTAAGTACGTACCTACGTGCCTACGTGCCTCACCTTCCTGCCTGCCTGCCTGCCTACAGGCCCCATATGTATGAGAGTGCGTGATTTACACGAGGTGGGAATGGGTTGGGAGGTCATTCAAATGATTGCTTTATGGCACTCTGGCAAAATCCCTGTTTGCTATTAAACTATACTTCTTTGGCTATTAAATTATATTTCCCTGCCTCCTTTGGCAGTGTCTTATGTGTAACCGCTTTAAAGTCAGTTTGTAGAATTTAATAATTTCGTTACATGGAAATAGTTGATGATGATCTCGAGGCTGAACTTAGTGGAAACTGCTTTTTAGTGTCAACTGGCAACCACATGAATCTGTTCTAGGATTGGGTTCTCATTACTCAGTGTACGGGGGATGGGCACAACTTAGTCTTGGGGTTGCAACTGGGGTCTGGAAAATTGACGACTTTACAAAAGCCTTCATGCGCATGTGCAGTATTGAGATATGTCAGAGAAGTGACTTACACGCCTGTGTGATTCTAGGCCTGAATGTGAACTGACACAACATTTATTGTTTGGGTTTCTCAATTTTTTGTGCTGTCAGAGCTAAGCTGCGGGCAGACAGAGGGATTTCAAAATATCTGTGTCTTGCAGCGCAGTTGCCCCACTTTTCAATAAACGTTAAGTAAAATAGGTGAAACCTATACCTGTATCAACTGCTACCACTTGCCACCGCTGACCTTGACTTTAGATCGAGGCTAATATTCTGTACACTCAACATATTCACATAGTGACAAACCTCATCTTTTACTTAGTGTATTTACATGCGCAATTACATTTAATTTTGAAAACTTATCTTGCGGACGTCATAATTAGTGTACTAACTCATACGCTACTCAAATTAGGTTGAATCAATGCTGTGTTGCACTAAAGTGTCGAGAGAACACTGAGTCCAGTTCAGCATCCCTTTATTTGAATATTATGTAAATGGTATAGTATTTTAAAACTTTTCCCCAGGTGTGCTCTTCCAGACGATTAAACAGAGAATGCTGAATGAACAAAGAAAGAAATTTTATAGAGCGGACAAACTAGCCAATGTGACAACATTATACATTGAGCAGCCCTTGGATCACTTTAACCGATTGGTGAGAGTGTTTTATATAAGCTTTGACCTGCTTTTGACGTGTGATATATATATATATATATATATATATATATATATATATATATATATATATATATATATATATATATATATATATATATATATATATCATATACTAAAAGTGGATTCCGCTTGTATTCCCATATATAATACGAACAAAAAGAGAGACAAGAAACATGTCATTGCTGACAAGAGGAGTACAATGATTTAATATCTAAACGAAATTTTCGACTATCCTGGAGTCTTCTTCAGCGTATAATGACTGCACTATGAATTTGCAAGCAAAGAAGCACTGGGTATGGTCAAAAAGCGAGCAACAGACACGGAGTTCCAGTTTGTCCTACGTAGGAGAAACTGGAACTCCGTTTCGCTTAAAGGTCAGAAGCAGTCGCCCCAAACTTATTAAGAAACAATAGCTAAATGTCACAAATTTCTTCTTATTTCACTTTCAAGTATCTTTCAAGATATTTTAGAACATAAATATTGCATATTCAAGGTAAATCAAGCAGTTGCTCCTTGTAAATTTTACAATTGAGTGAGAAAAATACTGTCACATGATTCTCAAGAGCCATTCAGGAAATAGGATAGTCTACTATACAATTATTTATTGGGGTGACTGCATTCTCCCTTTAAGGTTTAATAACCATAAGAAATCCATTAGAGCAGGGAGGTGTTACCTTGTCAAGGTAACATCTCCCTGATAAGAGACAACAAACCAGGCTTTCCCGTGGTCCAACACTTTAATCTTCTAAATCACTCTATAGATAACTTACGATGCACCTTGATAGCTTACAAATTTAATTCCCCTAAACAACGGAAACAATCTGAAATCCACTGGATTCTCAAATTTATATCTAATGTGATCGGGTTAAACAGAGATTTGGGACCGCTAGGTAACTTTAAGTCTGTTGCTACCTTGTAATTGTGTTTCTGTTATGTTGGTTTTCTGTTGCTCGCTTTTTGACCATACCCAGTGCTTCTTTGCTTGTAAATTTATAGTGTAGTCATTATACTACGCTGAAGAAGACTCCAGTCGAAAATTTCGTTTATATATTAAATCATTCTACTCCTCTTGTCAACAATGACATGTTCCTTTTCTCTTTCTTGTTCGTATTATATACATATATATATGTATATGCTATATATATATATATATATATATATATATATATATATATATATATATATATACAACAATGTATTGCTATTCACTACCAAGAAAAGTGCTGAACAATTTTTTACAGTGGAGCTTGCATGTATATACTACTGCTATTCGCACAAGTTTGTCGCTACACAGTGTTTCATGCCTCACGAGACATGAAACACTGTGTAGCGACTTAAGTTGTGTGAATAGCAATAATATATATATATATATATATATATATATATATATATATATATATATATATATATATATATATATATATATATATATATATATATATATATATATATATATATATATATATATATATATGTGTGTGTGTGAGCTAACCTACACACTGTCATGTACACAAGTTGTAACAAGATATGAAGAATGGATGCTTCCATTTTTAATATGAATGCATTGTATTTAATACTGGTACATTATTAATGGTGGAAGCATATACTGACGCAGAATATTAAAACGTTTTATCCATACCATAACCCAATTGTTTATCAAGCATTTCGGGGTACTTATAAGAGGTAATTCTCCTGAACAAACAGTGTCAACAGGTCATTTGAATCATCTCGATTCATTTTGACATTCTCTTCTCCGATTGGTATTGTGTTTCATTAAGGTACACAAGCTTTGCCTTGGTACCATGGAGAATATCTGCAACCTGCTTATAGGAAAGTCATTTTGGGGTAAAGCTGGAATGTTGGGTGCATAATTATATGCTTTGCTAATCAGGGATTTAAATGCAGATACAGTACTACATTTTCCACAATATAATACTACAATTAGTGAAAACTTTTTGTGTTATTAAATTTGTTCAAAACTAAAACCTCTTATATTTCGAAGGATGAGAGAACTTTCATGCAACGGTATCATGTGATTGATGCTTACTGGAATGACCCAGGTCATGGACCGGTTTTCCTCTTCATTGGAGGAGAGCTACCGCTGGAAGAGCGTGAAGTAAACTCAGGTAGTGCAAAAACAATGAAGTCCTTAATCTAGAGTTATAGAGTCAATTGGTTAGAAACTGAGCCGTAAAACCTCATCTATCTAACTAACTATAGAGTTATGATGAGGAAGTCGATGTTGCTTATGATCCAATTATCTTCGTTTCACCTTTGTCATTCTGTGAGATTGACAGATATTCATACAATAGACGAGTTGGGAAATGTTTCCACGCAATGCAATATTGGAATGGGTCAAAGGTAAAGTGTACCACCCTTACCGTGTCCCAGCACGGGTGTTGCATGCTGAGCATGCATAGCTAAACACGTTGCCAGTTGTCATGTACACTTGACTTTGTACCCGACCGGAAGTACCGAATTTCCCACCATGTCTATAATAGACCACTGGATGTTGCTGTAGCATTTACGTTCATTTCATTTAATCCTTCGCAAAATTGCTTTAATGCAATTGTATGCAAGTTCAAGACAAAAATAACCATACAATCAGACAATGGAGTTGAAGACCACAGGTTAAATGCCAAGCGAGATCAGGGAGTTCTGCAGAGCACCTTCCTGATGAGAAAATGTATCAGGGGTGGCGCCAGGATTTGCCCAATGAGGGTCCACGTACAGCAACCAGGCGAGCAAACCCGAACTCCCGACAAAAGCGAGGGGTTGCCGGAAGAATGCCGAACATAAAATTTTTGACTGGCTGCCGGAGCTAAAAAGTTTGGGACTTAAAAAATTTGGGATGTTTTGTTATGGAAAGTTTGAAAATTTTGGGTTCGTATTGAAGAAAGTTTGGGGTTTTACTGTAATCAAACTGGAAAATTTGGGATTTATATTTAAGAATCACTCCTGTATAAGAGAAAATCAACTAATCCGATGTTAACTGTCGACGTCGGGGATTGCGTGATTTATCATACCCAATGAAGCTTCCCGACGAAAGTGGAAAATTTGCCCGACTGTACCAGCCTTTCCTGTCGGTGAAATACATAACCCCCCCCTCCACACACACACACACACACTTGGCCCCAATCGCGGACTACGGTATTTAAATCTAGTGTTTTATTAATGTAGAACATTGTTATTAGTTATATACGAATGATTCCCTGACGGTGGTTGGGAGAAACTGATGATTGGTGTAAATGACGTTAAACTCATATTGCTGTTAAGAATCAATGTGATCTTTTTTAATGCACAGCTTATTTAAAATTGTCGTAGATTGTTGACGCGTTTTATTAATGTATGGATTGAATGTAATTCAATTATTGTCATTTAAAGAAGAAATTCGTGTTAAACGAATACCCGCTGTTTAACAAAAATACACTCTTCACTGTTCTACAAGTGGTACAGTGATGGCTTCAGTGACAAATATGCCCTCTTGATATTTGGCTTATAGTTTGTGACACATGTTTCAAATAACATTGGACAGTTTTCGTTTTTTTTTACATTTCCCCGATCTTCATGTCATTGCAGTTTATTGTTGTCTAGTGATATCTCAGCGATATCCAAATCTCTATAATTACAGCTCACATGTCACTTTCATGGGTCTGATCAGGAAGGAAACGCAGCTAAGTCTTCTAATCTGTATGGTGTCCCCAAGCCTGAATAAAAGAGTTCCATAGGCACTTTGTATAGGCTGTGTATAGGCCTGAAAGTAATCATTTCTTGACACTATTTGGGTGTATTTTCGTAGGCTGCATTTGCTTTCGTGAGTCTTGTTATGGGCGTGGATCATGGGGGAAGGAGGAAAGCTTCCCCTCACTTTTTTGGAAAGGGGGACATCTCCAATAAGTCCCCCTCACTTTTCAATAATGTAACATAGATTATGAATTGACACTACATTTGAAAAGCTCAATTGCGCCCAAATATGGCACCATTTGGCATATAGACACCTTCCAGTTTCCATTTTTTCAAAGGGGAGGGGGACACCCCCTCTCCTTAGATCCCTCACCCAGGACGGCGATTCGCAAATGGTGAAAAGTCCCCCCACCACCTTTGGAGATAGATTCACCCCCTTGGGTCTTGTACAGGGGAATTGTGTAATCTCCCCGAAATGTCCTCTTCTTAACTTTGACTTCTTTCCCTAGTAAAATTAGGATACCACAAAATATATGACAAAACCAAGTGGGTCTGTCTCACATTATGTAACGAATTTATAACACTAAATATCTAAGCGACTAGAATAAGCTATGGAAATGAAAAACAGACCAAAAAGAGATAAATTTTTCCACCTCTGTTGTGAACATCTTTCCGAATGTTGACATAGTGTCCTTGTTAAGACCCTTCTGTGACACCTTGAAAGATGTTTCAAGAAATTTGGCCTCTTAAATGAGGACGACCTTTCTGACCCCATTCCAAGCCCAGCTGGGTTTTGAGCCTCGTGTTATCTTTGTATTTTTACAGGTCATCATTTGGAGATGGCACAGAAATTTCATGCGTTAATCTTTGGAGTAGAGCATCGTTTCTATGGTAAAAGTGTTCCTAACAAAGGACTTACCTTAGAGGTACTGCAGTACCTTAGCAGTCAACAGGCGTAAGTATAGTAACCCACATCTGTGATGCAAAATCACATTAGGTAACAGAAAGAGTCTCAGATGACTAAGTAGGCGCTACTAAATCAAATCAACCATTTGAAAAGGTTAGAATTCATATTGAACAGCACAGGTGATTTTATCATACTGTAGTCTACTCAAGAAAAGAAATGATTATCAACGGTCAACGAATCGTGGTACGTGACGACGTCAGTGCAGTCACATTGTAATATTATTGAAAACTCCATTGTAGACATGAGTGCAGATCATGCATGTGGACATTGTGCCTTCGGGTTGGAACAAGGCTAAATGGTTCCCTCATACTCTGCTATGAAAAATTCTGTAAATGATTACTCACATAAGGCACCTCCAAATAAAACTATGGTGCTTGAAAAATAATTCAATGTACATTATAAGACTTCAGTATTCATGGTCATAATCTGTCAAAGATATGTAACAGACAATACCTGGCGTGAAAATTAATTTCATGAATAATGACTGGTTTATGGAATGAGAAAAGAAAGAGTAAATTATAGCATGTGTCGAACTTTTGTTCCTTCTGTCTTTGATCAACTTTTAAGCATATACTTAGTGCGAAATTGGAAATGAGAAGCAACTCTATCAGCAATTTTTGTATCTATCATATCAATCATGTAAATGTTTTAAATCGACCTTAGCCCATCGATAGAGCAAACCAAGTTAGTCAAGTAACATAACATTTGACTCCTCCTTGAAGTCGATCTACATGTTTAACCTCTGCTTGGAATGCAGTTACATAGAATGTAAAATCTTTCCCCATAGTAAAATATTACAAACAAATTTGAAAAGTTATGTTTGGTAAATTCTCCTGTCAAGGTCTGTTTGCAGATTCTTCATTGGGTGGGTTCGATATTTTGGGAAGTGGGCCATTTTAATTCTGCTCAATTGGAATGGTTGACCACGTGTTGAAAACCACGAGCCATTGTGGGAAATCATAATTGTTTTTTGAGGAGGGGGAGAAAGGTGAGGTTATTATTGGTTGACAAGAAGCATATAAAAGAAATTTAAACCAATCGTGCCTTCTAGCTAGTTACTGTAAGACATCAAATTATAGAAGTTTGCATCTCCCAAGAAGGGTAAAGTCGAAACTTTTACTCCTTAAAATCACTCAATGTTTTATCAAAATGAAATAACAGATAAAAGAGGAAATCACGAATCATTCGCCGTTCAATGTTTTACCTTTTATATATGTGCTGTAAAATACGGCTTTTATTAACATCGATCTTTTAAATGGAACTATGAATTTCTAAACCACGAAATCTCACAATCAAAAATATGTAGATGCAGCCTACAGGCCCAGACCCGTAACTAGGATTTGGTCCTTGCGGGGTTTAGGAATGATGAGACCACTATTTGTCATAGCTACGAGCAAAGCGCCCCCAAAAATGGATTTTCTCAAGACATTTTGGTTCACTTTGATGTGCAGTTCAGAGTATACCAGAATATTTTCCCAAGAGACAAGTGTCTGCATTGGGTCATGGGGGTTGGTGGTTGAATCTCCCAGCCCTTCCCTGTGGTTTCGCTTCAGACAAGACCTAGCCGATAGGAAGTATCACATTGGTCAATCTCAGGCATGAGGATCATGTTGGCCAAAAAATGTTGTACGTTATCTACACGCCAAGTGACGCTCCGCTCAGAGAGTGTCATGGCAAAACTACACCCGCCCTCCACACACACACCCACATACACTCACACACATTTCAAGGAGGGTGAATCTGGCAAGAGCCTATTACAATCTTTAGAACGCAGTGGATATAGGATTATATAAAAAAAATAGGGTCAAATTGCGATATTCGGAGTCATTTGTCAAATGTGCATCCAATGCACATTGAAAACGATTAAAAACTAAAATAATTTATAAACCCCATATGTCGCATGAATAGAATGATTTTTATTTCAAGGTTGTAAGAAATTGGGTATTATTTAAATGTAATACAGGCGCTAATACTCTCATCTAGGCTACCCCAAGACGACCATGGATATTTGGGGGTAGCTCCGAACCCTCCCCCACCAGCATACGAGCCTGACCTTCAGGTCAGGAAGTCTATAAAAAGCTCCACAATGACCTTTATCATGATTTAAATCTAGTCAGATTACCTTAACGTCTCTTTTACTTGTTTCTTATAGTTTTTGTCTTTCGTTTCAGTCTTGCAGATTTGGCCAATTTTATTAGTTTTGCTACCCAGCAGTATTCTTTGTCTGATTCCAACACCTGGATTAGCATTGGGGGTTCCTACCCTGGATCTCTATCAGCTTGGATGAATCTCAAGGTAGTTACATTGATCACTATTCAGATCATGAGAGTAGTTGGAATACATTTATTTGAACTGAAGAAGCAAAACGCGAAAACCCCAAATGAAAAAAGCTCACAACCCGGAATTTATAACGTTATGGAAAGAATGTTAAAACGCAAAGCATAGTTGTATGACCAATATTGTGTTTTGAAAAAAATGAGTTTGTAATATGTTGGACTGGCTACTCGATGTTGACACCTCGGTGAGGTTTTTCTTTTGATTGTGGTTTATCATATTTTGAAAGCAAACTCCACTTTGTTAGAAAGCATGGGCGGCTCTAGAAAAACTTGTTTAGGGGCAAACTTAAGTCTGTATTCAGGGAAGTTCGGAAGACCCCCTGCAATATTAATGGTCAGCTCCGGATAGTACAACAGGAGTATGATTATTATTATGTATTACAGCGATGCCCCATGTAGTTTTCAAGAGCTCTTCAAAAACCATTTCAGGAAGTCAGTCATGAGCTGACTACTTTAAAAATGATTACAACCATATCAGCCGATCGCTACACAATAGGGGGAGTAAGAGGCAGGTGAAATGGTGAAATGGGCAAAGCGGCTTGATCCATTTGTATAAAATGAGCCCCACCTTTAAATATTTTGTTTCTTTCATTGGGTCACAATATGTTTCAGCTTTGCCAAGAAGCTATAAAATGTTGGTTTTCTGAAAAACGATGAAATGAGAGCACTATTTTGGATCTCAGTACCGTTCCTAAACGATTTTTTTTTAAAGGGGGGAGGAATCCCCTAACTCAGAACGATTTTTCATCCTATATACAAATAGCTAGGCCAAAAAGTCTCACTACACTGAGCTTAGATTGACTGTTTGGTGTGTTTATTTTGAATCAACTGAAACGGTATACTTTAGCACAGAGGTGGAGAACCCTTTGCTTTTAACATGCTATTTGACAGTCATAAGACCGCTCGTGGACCAACGGCGCTGTCACTTTAGACAAGGGGAGGGAAACCTCTCCTTCTATGGGAAACAAATTACGTTTAGGCTACATGCCCGTTACAACTTTTTGTAGACAGATACCTATGCTAATCTGGCCAGGTGACACCCGGGCAAAACTGTTTTTAGTCGTGGATGATAATCAACACGGCTAATGGGTTGTGTATCTAATGACCCCGAAAGCTCTGAAGTGTCTGCAACATGAAGGGCATTTAACTCCAGCATTACCGTTACCCTCTGTAAATGACATTATGATGCCTACGCTAATCAGATTACAAATCACAGCGTGATCATTCGTTTTGATTACCTTAGCTCGCACTCATGGCAGGTCTATTTGTGATGTCTGAAGTATATATAGTAGCACACAAGCAACTAATAAAACGTGCACGAAGCTCGCCGAAAAAATGTTAGCCTGCGGAGCAGACTCTGTAGCAGCCTTCCAGGCGATGGCGCTCTCTCAGAAATCATAATACACCCTGTATATATTCTATACAGAGTCTGCAAACCTTCGTCCAGTTTTCATTTACGCGAATCCCCAAAATGCGGGATAGATTATTATTCATAAGAAGGTCACATGGCGTTCACGGTACTGACTATTCATTGTGTAGGCTAAAAATCGAGCTAATCCTTGCAGTGGAAGGTCAAGCCTAACGTTAGGCGTCAACAGTGGCCTGTATATAGGCCCTCGCATGGACAAAACGACAACGTTCCTTGCTAAGCTGTATATGTAGACATTTACATAGGCTATACTGCTAAGCCAGTAACTATACAGTAATATAATAGCCGTACTGCACTGCATAACGTGTATACAAGTGAAAAGAGTTGTCTGCTGTAGCGAAGCAACCGGTCGCTCATGTTGACTCCACCCCTTACCAACGCTGATGACGTGTGCATTAATTATCATGAAGTTATTTTTGTCTGGGAAATGAGATTGGCTAGAAAGTTGGCAGGCTATTGTATTGTATTAAACTTCGTCTGTATAGCCTACTGTACATTAGGGATAAGCAAAATTAAGAATTGTACTTGTAGCTGATAAGACTCAACAATAGCCTGCTTACAGCAGGCTAAAAAAATGTCGATTTAAAAACACTTTATTAATGTTTAACCTTCGCGGCATTGCATGGGAAGCTTATTCACTTCTTTAATTTTAAACCGAGTCAAGGAAAAGGGAGGGCCTAACCCATCTCGAATTACACGTTTTATTTATTTATTTATTTATTTATTTATTTATTTATTTATTTATTTATTTATTTATTTATTTATTTATTTATTTATTCATTCATTCATTCATTCATTCATTCATTCGTTCGTTCATTCATTCATTCGTTCATTCATTCATTCATTCATTCATTCATTCATTCATTCATTCATTCATTCATTCATTCATTCATTTTTTTATTTGGAAAATTGAAGACCATAATTTGCAAGCTTTGGGCCCCCGTGCCCCTTTGGCGAACCGCTAATGTTAGAAAGCCTATATTTGGCTGGATAAAATTCACAACAAAGATATCATTTAAGCAGAAGAAGACAACTTCTCAAACGACTAAACTGTTGCAAGTAATACTCATTCGGATACAGCTAAACTAATAACAAAACGTTGTTTTACACCACAAAATGCGGCATACCTTACCCTCACCAAAAACTTTCTGGGCCTAAAGTGTGATAAAATGGTACAAGTGAAATAGAATAAAGATTCATAAAAATGTGAATGGTGTAGGAAGTTGCTATAGACCTTATGCATTGACATCACACTGACGTCATTTTGGAGGAAAACAATGAAACACACGTGCACTCACGGCGTATACTTAGGCGCGTACGGGTGAACAAATCAGATGTCTGCATGTGTTGGTGTAACATGCAGTGATGAGCCATTTTCCTCCAAACGAGGGAGCACTTTCTACTCTCTGACACCATATGCAAAAGGTCTACCTGTAATTCCCATCAGTCTCAAGCTTTCACCCATCTGCTTTACTATCTTTGATGTGACAGACTGAACCTGTTTTTGTTTTACTTCATCAGTATGGTCATTTAATCTTTGGTGCATTGGCTTCCTCTGCACCTGTCAGAGCTCAAGTTGATTTTCAGGAATTTAACGATGTCGTGGGTGCCGGCCTGAGCAATACAAAGACAGGCGGATCTGCAGAGGTAAGAAAATTTAACCCAACTTTTTTGTTCTCTTCAAGAATCAGTTAGAGATAAGTATTTTACTGATGGATGGACTTACCAAAACCAGCCCTTCTTTAAAGACATGTTAGCAGCCCTCACCTTCCTTTAACACATCAGAGGAGCCTGTCAAATCTCCCAATACGTCCCTCATATCAAAGTGCTTTTATCTATGACCAACATGCCTACACATGCAGCTAAAGCAAAAACGGTATCTCATGTACACTTAATATTTCATTAACATATTAGTTTAGTCTAAACGTCATTCAACAATACGGTTTTAAACACTATAATTAGGAAGGCAGAAAGCATATTGCACTTTCCCCAGTTCCCGTGACAATCAGTCATGTCCTTTTCCTTGGACAGTGATTGCTTTACATTAATGTTCACATCAAGTCTAAACCGTCCCCCGACCACCCAATTTTCCACCCGATCTGACCAGGGAGGTGTTAGGAACTCCCTGATCTGACTAAATATTCCGGATCCACTTCTTTTTAACGAGTGTAGCCTGTTGGATCGCAGATTGACAGTTGTCTACTCCAACACAATGGATTCATTCATTGAAACCATGCATGCACTTATCAACTGTGTCTACGCCATTTTCCTCCAAAGGAGGGGGCACTTTCTACTCTCTGACACCATATGCAAAAGATCTATCTGTAATTCCCACTGTGATTCCCACGTGTGTTTAATTGGCTAATACAATAACCTGTACGTATCTTGATTGGCAGATACCAGGAAATTGTTTTCATCAAAAATGTTTATGGAGGAGGACCCCAGTCCCCCATATCTTTACCATTTTGGGGCATACATGATCATTTTTTGTTTGCCCTTTCCCAAATTGCATGCACAGTGGCAACACTGCAATGCAAGATTCTACGCCCGGCGCCATCTCGCCATTAACATCCAGAGAAACGAAGCCTCGTATATGGTATGCCAGACTGGAC
The DNA here is from genome assembly GCA_029531755.1 of Holothuria leucospilota. Classification (NCBI taxonomy): domain Eukaryota; kingdom Metazoa; phylum Echinodermata; class Holothuroidea; order Aspidochirotida; family Holothuriidae; genus Holothuria; species Holothuria leucospilota. The sequence goes on along the minus strand of CM055965.1, from coordinate 43,230,907 downwards.
AAAAATCCCAAGATTATGTTACCATTAATTAAGGAATAAATTGCATTTGGCTGACAATTATTGGTGAATAAACCGTCGAGACTCCAAATTTGGCAGAATAACGGACGAGGCGAAGCCGAGTCCGTTATTTTGCAAATTTGAAATCGAGACGGTTTACGAGACAATAATAGTCCGACAAATGTGGTTTATTCCTATTCTACCACCGAAAAGTGTGTGAAAATCTTCATTTTTATCAATGTTTACGTTTACTGACAGTATGTTGTGGAATAAGAGGTCAGTGTTTAACCAATCAGAATGCAGGATTCTCAATAACGATGGTTAGAAGTGGTAGAATTTGATTTAATGGTACCCTTAATTCTCAACCTATCACATGGCTTTTTATATGGCGACATAAATTCGAACATATGGTACCATTAATTCGAATATATGGTACCATAAATTCGAATATATATGGTTGGCCGTAGCGGACAAAAACCAGCAATTAATGGTACCATTAAATCAATTTATGGTACCATATATTCGAGTTAATAGTACCAATCCCGAATTAATGGTACCATTAAATCGAATTAATGGTACCATAAAATCGGGATTTTTGTCCACTGTGGCCTACTATACTCGACCATCTCTGTGGCAAAGCTCGATAACAATACCCGGGTTGTTGAAGAAAGGAAGGGTTTGGTCTTCAACATGTTATCAATGCTTTGTCCATTGGTCTGAGGCACGCCGACTAAGCGAAAGTTGTTTCGCCTGGGCATTCTCTCTAGCTAATTGATTTCCTCGTCTTTCATTAACAAGGCATCCACCGTGTAATTTTGCGCTAAAATTAGTGTGGTCGTTCCCCATCGCCGCCCTCTTGGATTCTAAGTCGTCAATTCATTTACGTTCATATTCAATGGCCTTGCCTAAGTCCATGTGAAGTTGCTTTACTATATCCTTTACGAAGGCGAATGATTCTCCAACGACGGTTAAAGGAATCCGGAAGGCAGACTATTACGATGGAAGGCCAGCATTCTCTTGTTGATTGACCAGGGGAGAGGTTGTGCCAACACATTATGAAAGCCTATGTGCAGATGAGGCCGGACTGCTCTTAGAGGATTCTGTCCTCTTGGCAATTGCTGGTCAGCCTCTACCCCCTTTTTCACATCCTCGCTGTGTTAGACTAGATAGGTAAACTTGTAAAAGCGAAAATCAGTCCGGCATTGATGATTGGACTTGCCAAAAGAAAAATTAAAATTAGAGCAATAGTTTGTCGTATCTCTACTCTGCCATTTCAATAATTATAATAATAATAATAATAATAATAATAATAATAATAATAATAATAATAATAATAATAATAATAATAATAATAATAATAATAATAATAATAATAATAATAATGATGATGATGATGATGATGATGATGATGATGATGATGATGATGATGATGATGATGATGATGATGATGATGATGATGATGATGATGATGATGATGATGATGATGATGATGATGATGATGATGATGATGATGATGATGGTGATGATGATGATGATGATGATGATGATGATGATGATGATGATGATGATGATGATGATGATGATGATGATGATGATGATGATGATGATGATGATGATGATGATGATGATGATGATGATGATGATGATGATGATGATGATGATGATGATGATGATGATGATGATGATGATGATGATGATAATAATAATAATAATAAGCGTGGATACTAACTTAGGGCGACAGTTACATTGACTTGCACACTAAAAATTCAAATTTTCTAACCCTAACCCTAACCCCACCCTAACCAAATTTGGTAGACATACTTATTAGACCAAAATGAACAATTTAAGCCTATTTCCGACAATAAAATTATTTTTCTATCTAGTACCTGAGAAATAAGGCGACACATAAACTGTCGCCTTAATTCCAAGTGTCGCCTTAATGTTGTTGAATTAGCATGAACTGTCGCCTTAAGGTGGAATCCATGCGGATAATAATAATAATAATAATAATAATAATAATAATAATAATAATAATAATAATAATAATAATAATAATAATAATAATAATAATAATAATAATAATAATAATAATAATAATAATAATAATAATAATAATAATAATAATAATAATAATAATAATAATAATAATAATAATAATAATAATAATAATAAGCGTGGATACTGACTTAGGGCGACAGTTACATTGACTTGCACACTAAAAATTCAAATTTTCTAACCCTAACCCTAACCCTACCCCTAACCCCACCCTAACCAAATTTAGTAGACATACTTATTAAACCAAAAGGAACAATTTAAGCCTATTTGCGACAATAAAATTATTTTTCTAAATGATACCTATTCCTTTAAGGCGACAGTTATGTGTCGCCTTAATTCCAGGTGTCGCCTTAATGTTGTTGAATTAGCATGAAGTGTCGCCTTAAGGCATAATCCATGCGGATAATAATAATAATAATAATAATAATAATAATAATAATAATAATAATAATAATAATAATAATAATAATAATAATAATAATAATAATAATAATAATAATAATAATAATAATAATAATAATAATAATAATAATAATAATAATAATAATAATAATAATAATAATAATAATAATAATAATAATAATAATAATAATAATAATAATAATAATAATAATAATAATAATAATAATAATAATAATAATAATAATAATAATAATAATAATAATAATAATAATAATAATAATAATAATAATAATAATAATAATAATAATAATAATAATAATAATAATAATAATAATAATAATAATAATAATAATAATAATAATAATAATAATAATAATAATAATAATAATAATAATAATAATAATAATAATAATAATAATAATAATAATAATAATAATAATAATAATAATAATAATAATAATAATAACATAGGGGAAGACGACGACGATACTTTTTGGAATGTTTTTGGAAAATTGTGTGGAAGGCTATTGCTTCAAGTTTGAAGTTTACCAATCTCTCAATTTAGCAAAAAGAAATTTTAAATAATGCCGTGATAAGAAGGAACTAGGCCTATGCATGGTAGAACAGTGGTTAGAAATACAAATTTAACAAGGTGAAGTAAATAAATCTATTTCTGTTTTTTCTCATTTTTGAAGTGCCTTAAGAACGTGATTGCTGCCTTTTCTCAAGTGGACCAACTCATCAAGGAAAAACAGCTTCCTAAGCTACAGGAGGATTTCAAATTATGTGAGAATATAGCTTCTAACCTAGACATACAAACATTCGTGGGAACCCTTCAGGATCCTATTGAGGTGGCTGTCCAGTACAACACGGGATCGGGTGAATTTAGTCGCATCGGAAATGTATGTTATCAAATGATGGAAACTGCGGACCCTTACAAAAACCTGATCAGATATACTGAAGATGTAAGTTGTTGTTGACTTAGGCTGTACATTAGTCTTGTGTTAAGACGATGGTAGTTCTCTTCTTCTAGTAAGTTATTGTATCCTTTAGTTCCAAAAACTAAACATACAGCGCGCCCTCATCCCGATGTCCGATTGTCACTGGTCACCATCTCGAAAGTACGGAAGCCGAGAACATCGCGGTGGTAAGAAATCTGACATGCCAGTTTTCCCACCTCTTTCTTCGGTAAACATGGGAAGGAGAAATCAAGATACGATTTCTCCTTCCACCTATAATGTGGAAGGGAGAAAACCAAAGTTTGTTGAGAGGGTACTTCAAGAGTCTTGACCAAGACTAGTTGAGCTGTACATCTGTTTTTGGAATTGGGAAGGGTGAAGATTCACTAAGTCTTGAACAAGACTAGCTGTACATCTGTTTTTGCAACAAAGCTTATGCATATGACGTTACAGAATAGAGAGTGCACCCCCGTCTGAGGTAAGCGCGTATCATTGCAACTTACACCAACAAATGCAGACAGCTGCTTTGTTTACCGGTCGGATACACGTGTAAGTCAACTTCATTGCTTACCCTCTAAAATGACGTGCGTGACGTCAATGCATAAGATGCATAAGGTCTATAAGCGCTTAACTGGGCAAGATAATGGTCCTCACAAGACCAAACACAAACAGATTTCAAAATGGACTAGGATATAACATTTTCTTCTACATATATTTATAAAGATTTATAACATAACTGGATCTTGTTATTGAATTGTGTATTCTCTAAACTGAATAAAAAATACTTAATGGTATTGGGGAAGGGGGAAGGTAAGACGTCATTTAGTTGTCAGCCTGTGGTAGCTAATTTTACAATTTTGACTTTGTCAGGCTTTGCATACAGTTTTCATTCAATTATGCTTCGAGAGATTTTTCTTTCTTCGATAGCTTCTGATTCATCAGCAAAAGAAGTGCTTGAATGCATCATACGAATCCTTCCTGGAAGAAGTTAAAAATTATCCTTGGTACTATCAGACCTGCACAGAGTTTGGTTACTGTAAGTTCATTCAAGAGACACAATTATAAGTACTTAGTCGGGGAGTGCTTCATTTGGTCTTTTCCAAATGAAGCATCCACCCCCTCGGACGTCAAAGTTGTATTAGAGATACACTGACAAAACCATATAAGGTTTGTTGACTCCGTCAATCAAAAGACTGTCACTTCTTGTGAATTCTGGTTGTCACAATTTCCAAACCTCAAAGGCGGGTTCGAAGTTAGCACTCGCCCGCTGGCCATTTGCGACTGAAAACATCGGCGGGCGAGTGAAAACTCTCCTCTTGGTAGTCCGGTTGGCGAGTTAAAGGGCAAGAGCAGTCGTCCCGAACTTATTTTGAAGCAACAGCTAAATCTCACAATTTCCTTCTTATTTCTCTGCAGAGTATCTTTCACAATATTTTAGGACTTCAGTATTGCATATTCAAGGTAAACCAATCAGTTACTTCTGGTAAATTTCACATTTGAGGAGAAAAAATATTGTCACATGACTCTCAAGAGCCAATCATGAAATAGGACAGTCTACTACACTACTTCAAGTTGGGGTGACTGCATATCCCCTTTAGAAATCTGACTACCTCCTATTTACAGTTAAAAGTTATTTATTACAACGCACAATCAGACCTATTTATCACTAAAGGAATGTTCTCAGTTCTAACTCAAATATATACCACATGTCAAGGTTAGATTCGTTATTACGTTTATGGAAGCGCAGCTTCTCATAAACATATTGTGATTACACAGGATCAGGTCACGTGACAGTTTCTTTGTGACACGTTATCTGAAGCAGTTCATGATCAGAACTGCCGCAAGTACTGTATAGTTCTCGATCACCAGGTGTACATAAATGTAAAACAGTCACTAAGAAAATGATAGTCTTTTCATTGCAAAATAAGACGATAAAGATTTTTTTCAATGTCCAAACGTCTGGATGAATTAGGCAAGTAATGTGCTCAAGATAAAGTATCTTAAACTGTTAGTCAGCAGGTGTTACTGACACAAAGTTTAAAAATTACAATTACATAATGGAAAACTATTTTTTTAAAGCTAGCTCTGTTTGTGATACTGTTTGTCAGTGAAAAGGCTATTTCCTGGTCCGCATATAGTGTTATGTGACATTTACTCTTTCTTCTTTTCTTAGGATACGCTAGCTTGACTTAAAACGTTCATTAGTTTTCCGTAGTCCTGTTTATTTGCAATAGTAACCCTTTCTACATCGTTATGTCCAGCACAGTCAGCCATCATGCACTCACAGCTTACCGTATCACACCACGGCCGTGTTTATCGAAAACAGTGTACGGCCATGCATTTGAGCGTGCGGCATGCATCGTGATGTTATCAACCCACTCAGTAAACCGACACAGAATAGAAGTAAACCGAAAGTTAGGGCTAGCCTCACGTCAGGCCTAGTTTTCTTCAGTCAACTTACGGACGGTGCCGTACACTTTGTGTTAAATGGCCCTACTCTCGCTGTATACAGAGGCTGTTATGGCCTACAAGGAATTTTTGTTGAAAACTAGTGTGGTTGTGACTATCTTTGTAGGCCTAGTAACATTAGAAATTTGTGTTACGCCAATACGGCTGTAATGTAGTGATATTGTTGCATCTGGACAAGTAACGGGCATCTGAAAGGCCTGACAGCTTTTTGTACCGCTGTGTGGGCCGGTTAATATCAGTAATTTTATCCAAGAGCAGCTTCCTCAGTAGGCCTATACTAGCCTTTATTGTGACCAGTTTTCATACTGCAGCCTGGCTCACCGTATTTTTGTATACATGTCACACCTCTATTTTCTTAGAAAATTATCCCTATAGTTGTTAATTACTCATGTTCAATAACTTGAACAATCAAGCAATCCAATTTTATAAAGGAGGCATCACTTTACCACAGCTCAGCGGAACCAAGTGTGATGAACTGTGTATAAACTAAATTGTAATATGTAAAGATTGTTACGCAGCAAGTTAACGCAGACTAAGCACATATTCTATAGATGTAACATGATCTTTGATAGCTCGAAGAAAGATGTCATTACACTTGGCCAGCTTTTACTTGAAATTGGTGTTCTGAGGACTTGCCCGCCCGGCGGACGTGTATTACTCCTGCACCTACATTGGCTGCACTCGTACTACCAAAATGTACGCCAAAGAGGAGTAGATATTCGACATTTGCTATGAAGGTAACCTGAGGACAGGAGCGGGGAAAGCGGGGGGGGGGGAGGGTTGGGGGCATGGATCACCTCAATAATTTGGTTGGGGGTACGGACCAACTTTCGCCTCCCCTCAATATATGGTCAACGACCATGATATTTATGATATGTGGGTGTGAGACATAGTCCCCTCCTACTTGGTTGAAGGAAACGGAATGTCCTTAATATTTTGGTAAAAGCAGTAATACTGGTTGATATTTATGTGAATATTAGACTCTCTGATGAAGCAAAGGTCATAAAAAACCGTTTTTTTTTCTGTCACGCTTCGCGCTCGCACTCATCAGATATCATGTTCGGTGATTAAGAAAACATTCCTAGACACACACATTAATATCCCCTCTATAATTCCCTACATATACATATGCGTTTACGTATACATATCTACATATACGTCATATACGTGTAGGCCTAGATCATCTTGAGGTTTGCGACCCTCTTCCCCCTCCCTCCCCCATGTCCAACACAAATCTCCGCCCTTATCTGAGGACATACAAAAGTTCATGACAGTCATAACCTGACTTATTCCATAAATAAGTGGGGTTTACCGTGGAGTGATGTGCAGTGGTAATTAAGGACGTTGAACACACTGTGTATAGTCTGAGAACTGTTCATGCAGTCGGTAATCATGTAGTCAAGGGATGTCAGGGGGCTGCTGCCTCCTACAAACATTTTCACCCCCAGCAACTTTAAATTACCATTTTTTTTAAAACATTTATCACATTTCAACCCTTGCAAAAATCTGTGCCCCGTATAAGCCTTCTCTCCACCCTCCCCCCTCCTCGGTACCATGTATACCCACGGGCCTGGAAATAGTAAGGAAATTGCAGGGGTAGGTTAATGAAGGGTGGAATGAGAATCATACTTCTTTTTAGTCACTTATTCGTATGTACAAGTAGGGTGATGGCAATACCCTGGTCAAGGTACAGGACACAGTATCAGAAATCATAGGGGTATGAATCAAGGGGTTGAGATAAAACCAATTTCCTAGTTGCTAGTTGAACCTCTGTTCAAGGTACCGTACAGAATTCATTCAGAGTGACACTGTTATTTCTGTTTCAGATGAGACTTGTAAGGATGGTTCTCAGTGTCCATTTTCTCACATGGTTAACCTAGACTCTGATTTTGCCATGTGTAAAGATGTATACTGTATTTTACCGGAGGCAGTGTACACTCAAGTCAACTTTACCAATCAGTACTACGGCAGTGATCATCCAAAAAATGGCCGTATTTTGTTTATTAACGGTGAGTGAACCACTTATTTAGGTTTTGATGTAACATGAAAATTAATGCCAAAGTTTTGTGTTTAAAAAGTTTGCACAGTTAAAACGACTTAGCACAGAAATAAAGGGCAGCGACTTGAACCAATTGGTTGAAAACTGGGACGTAAAACCTCATCTAACTAACTAACTAACTAACTAACTAACTAACTAACTAACTAACTAACTAACTAACTAACTAACTAACTAACTAACTAACTAACTAACTAACTAACCTAATTATATACTTCACAGATATTTCCATGTAGCGTCAGTGCATTTTTTGTTGTTATGGTGACCGTCACAGTTCATGATCGGTGGAAAAACTTTAAGAGGAAAAACGTATCCTTAAAGTTTACAAAATTTCCGTTTATACAGCCCGATTGTAATAAGTGGAATATTCTATGGATAAATCTGCATAACAAATACTAGGCTATTTCATTGCTTCCATTACTTTTCACTTAAAATTGTGTGCGTACTTTGTACAGTTGATTTCTGATTCTTGAACCTGGTAGTATATTGATGGTCCTCCGATACCAGAATGGGTTTATCCTGTTGTGCCGCACTGTGTTTTACATGTGTGAATGTGAGTCCCAATAAGGTGCATGGGTTATCCTCAGCACTGTAAAAATATTTGGGTCAATTTAATCCAAAGTGGGTCGGGAGGGAACCGACTAAAATTATTTATGCAAATAATGAGACAAATAAGGTTAAAATTAACCCAAATTGGGTAAATTTTGACCCGAAATGTTTGTTTAGTTTCCTCATGTCCCGAGATTGTTTTTAGAGTGTGGACAATGACTTTTCTCCTTCAGGGGCGTAAATACGGGGTGTGTGGGGTGTGACAACCCCCGTGAAAATCGAAAGTCGGTCTCTGAGCGCCAAAAAGTCGGTCTCAAATCCAGTTAGTTAAACCTATGAAAATGCAGGGCTGTCAGCTCTCACGCATTTAGCCTGAGAGTCACGCAGTTCGGCGCCATCTCACGCCCTGACGATGAAGCATCAGTTTCTCAAGCAATGTCTCAATATGGTGAAAAAATTCCACCCAAAACGAAAACGATGCTTCGGGTGTCGGTAAAACGCCAGCTTTCACGCTACCTGAGTTTCTTCAACTGATCATAGTCTGCAGTAAGCTGAGAGTAGTGCAGTATACAGTATAGTTTAATCTTGCCATCATCGAGCTAGCTCCTTTCGACCCAAATGTGAACAATTATATCAGGATCCACCGGATATATTTACATTCGATTTTGGGCTGTCAGCAATACATACCGGTAAGCCTCAGAATTTCCAGTTTTCCGTAGGCCTATTTATAATGTGAACAAACTATCTCCTTAAAAAGTTCTAGGAACATGAAACATCTGAAAACTGGCAAATTGTGAGCATGCAGTAATGAGGCACGGGAAGTGCCGTTTCCTGGGGTATTATTGGCAAAAACTCTCCCTGACGGGACCCTCCGCGCGAACCGATGGTCGGGCTCCGCGTCAGTAGTCTCCCAGCGAATCTCACTCTCACCGGTCATTAAAAGTCTACAGCCATGTCAGACAATCATTTTCATATTTGAATGTATGTACCTCAGTATAGTTGTTATTACTACCGTCCTGTAAATTGTAACTATCTAGGAAATTCGGATCGTATAACTATGTCACTGAGAGTCGGTCTAGGAAAATGCAGTTGGTCCCAAAATAGTTCACACCCCCTACAAATTCATGTATATACGCCCCTGTTCTCCTTCATGTGCGAGTTTACGGAGAGGATAGGGCCCTCCCCACCTGTTCTCGAGAAAAAATAGTGAATCAAACGAAGAAAATAAAGAAAGTGAAGAAGGTATTATAATAGCCTATTCTTTCTTGAAACGTGTATGTAAAGTAAAATTTTCTGTTAGAGGTCGAAGGAATCTTTACCACCTTTTAATCCACACTACGTTCACAATTATGTAACAACACAGAAAAGAGGTTGAAAACCGGACTAAGGACAAAGAGCAGCTGAATGTCGTTGCAATGTTGCATATTTACAGGATGATTGGCATGAACTTAAGGAATATATGGTAGAATTACCGCGGGGGTGGCACGTATGATAAATGTAGAATAGTTGTGATAAATTTGTCATGAAGAGTACTTTCCAGTAGTGTAAAGGGTTTGGGATGCCAAAGTTTCGCTTTGATGATGGCAGACGTAGAGCTACACAATTTGCCGAATTAAGATTTGGTGCAATCTAAACCGTTTAGAAACTTCAGGGTGCCGTACCAAATTCTCTCACACAATGACGACCAGCCAAGTTACCCAGAACTTTAGTCTGGTAGTAGTGAAAAATTTATTGGAGCTGTTGCAATGATATTTTATGCAAACTACGGCGTTTTCTTATACCAGCAACCCTTGTAAACCCACCGGAAGGAATATGGGTGTGTGAGGTAGAACCATAGAGTAGGATATAGGAACTAGAGCTGTAGAGTGCGCACTCCTAATACCGCGTAGGTAAATCCGCTGTGATTGTATGGGACCCGTCTACCACACTGATCTACATGTAGATCAGTGGTCTACAATTATAGGTGGCAGCAAGAAGCTATGCTGTGTGCGAGCATGTGTGTACAAACTGTTTGGCGACCGAGTCCCCATGCGATCACAGCTGTTTCGGGGAGTGAGCACTCTAGTTCCTATATCCTACTCCATGGGTAGAACCAAGAAACTAGTACTAGTGAACGTTTAGGTATACGGTTCGGTCTGCTCCTTGTGGCATACTGATCGATATGTCTTATGTGTGCATGTATCATCACAAAATTCATGATGCATGTCTTTTTCCTGTAAAGGTTCCATCGACCCATGGCATCCCTTGAGTGTCCTTGAAAGCCTTGGAGGGAATGAGACTGCCATTTTTATTGATGATGCCTCGCATTGTGAAGACATGGCTGGGCATGTAACAGACATAACACCTGCTCTACGTCAAGCTTTAGATGTAAGTCAAACTTTCAAACAAAGCTTCATGATTTGAAATGCAAAATATTAAATAAACTGAAAATATTTTGAACTCATAGGACTTGAAACCTTCAGTACCATGTTATTGCATTTGTCTTTTCTTCCATAATGTATAGCATTCTTATACTGTAAAATGTAAAAAGACTTCGAAACTGTTTCCAAAAAGTTGAAAACCAAGAAATGTAGGGTACAACATGTGCACAAGATTTGCAAGAATCTAGGGGCAATAATATATTGTAATGCAGGTGATACCTGCTTCCCCAGAACTAATTATTAAGTTAAAATATTTAAGAAAATAAAAAGCTTAAGAAATCGCCCCCAGATTCGTAAAAATCCCCTCCTCCACTTTAAATCGTTTTGCAGAGGAAAAATTCCCTGTAATATCATTTTACAGTGCAAACGCTGACGGATATCTCGTCTTGTTGCAACTTTTGGATTAACTTTCAGAAAAGAAACTTTTGTATAAGGTGTTTGTTTAAACTAAGTTTGTGTCCTTTGGTACCTCCTCTGCATGTGTATCTTAACTTTTATGACTTGCCTCCAAGATTAATTTTGGTAAGTTGAACCTAACAAATATCTTATTTCCCACACAAGTATCTAAAACGTTCTTTTGAAATAAACCTATTGTTCATCACCCTAAAATAAAAAATGGAGTTCTCTTGCTTAAAGTATGCAATTTATAAAAGATATCACGTGATAAGAAAGAACAATACACCACCCCAGAGTGTGTGAAGCCAGTTTGGGTTGAGTTAAGTTACTCTTTAAGTACTTCAGGCAAACCCGTGGCCAAGGGCTTGATCCCTAAAAATTTCTTCGCCCCGCGAGAAAATTCAAAATTACATTGCCTTAAAGCATTTTAGTTTGTCTCACCTAACTACTCCCTGAAAGCTATTTCGCCCCTTTTCTTGAGTACCTTCCCTTGCCACGGGCCTGATTTCAGGTTATATTGTACATGTCTTTACAACCAATTCCTTCTTATAACTTTTTTATAACAGGATATTGAATCCACTGTGAAGTCTTGGCTTGATGAAGCAGCTCGTCAGAAGTAAAATTTTGTGTCACCTCTGGAGAAACTGAAATATTTCTATCATTCTTCACAAATTTGCCAGTAGGCCACCTTTATTTTAGCGTTTGCCCTGATCACAAGAATTTTTTAACTTTACAAAAAGGTGGTATAAATTTGCATTTCAGTAGAACCAATGATATGTTTTAGACTGTTAAACAGCACATGATGTATCATGACTGACATTGTTTAGCTCAACCACGTAGTGAAATTAAGCTGACTCAGCATATCAAGTATGATATCAAATTGAGGTCTTGAGCGCTTATTACATCATATTAATAGAAAATATACCAGCTTTGTGTCATATAGGCCTGTAGACATGGAGGCGGAAGTTCAGATCAATTCATTTTTCCAAATACAGATTAATTTACTCTTCCCCCTCAAACTTTTTACATCTGTTATTTCAACTATGTGTCTTTGTCCCTTCAAACAAAAGCTCTAAATCTGGGCTGCTGGCCTGCGTGCAACTAAAGAAGTGATTTGAATTGGACCCCTCCTTTAGAGGGCCAGTCAGGTCATTTCTTCATTAACACATTACTGTTGCGGCATGTGTATGTATTTCTTTTTTAATTCCCCTTGGATGCAGAATCTTGTCTGTCTAAATTTTCGTTACCATCATAGATCATAAAGATACCATGCTATTCATGAATTGCTGTAGTAATCATCACATTTTAAATTCAACGGGAATTTTAGTAGCTTTAACCTCGTATGACAGTTCCAGTAGAAGGCATTAAACTGTTACAATACTGTTTGAAATTGATTGGGACAAGATTTGAGGTAATTATTTAATAGAGTAATCTCAAAACAAGATGTTTTCTTTCATGTCAAGTTTTTCTTATATGGAGAAATAGCTTATAGGGTAGGGGTGGCATAGTTACTTTCCCATTGTTTCATTCTTTAGCGAAGCTGATGAATTGTTTGCAAAGAAAAATCAGCACTGTTGCTGTCTATGATAGTTTTACAACTGAAATAGGATTTCACAAAAAAAAATAATAATTTCATGCTTCTGAGTGTTGAGTATGAAGATTTTTTAAATATTATTTTCAAAGAGGTTTTTTTTGTGAAATCCATTAATATCATAGATGCTGTTTAATTTTCTTGCTTTTTTCACACAAAGGTAAAGTTAGCTATGTTCAGCATTTCAGGCTCATTGCTGGCCTTTAGAATATTTAATGGTCTCTTCTGGGGCTTAAGGGAATGGGTTCAGAATAGGGGAATTCCTGGCGTTGGCACCGCCAGGATTTAATGAGGGGAGCAGGGCATCACAGAAGATGTTGTAATCCGACCCCAGACAAACCCAGAAAGTCCGTGTAAAATGTGCTTATGCGTATCTACTGTACTTTATATGGATGGACCCTTTATTTGTCATCTAGTGCGGAAGTGTGGTCGTGGGGAGGGATCCAAGTCAACAACCCTTCCCTTTGAGAAATTGTTTGTTTAAGGTAGCATTGAACTGATTACATGCTTAGCAATTGTCATTACTTTGTGATATTTTGGCTGTGGTATGGTAAGCCTCCAGTGCTGGTACCATGAGACCGGCATATAGCGTTCTGGAAGCTCTGGAGCAATTACAAAATGGGGAAGTTAGTTTAATGCTTTGAACTGACGTCCAAATGACACTGGCTTTCACTCCTGCTTGAAATATGCATCCACTGGCATTTTAAATAGAGCATTTATACTTTCGTATGTGCGTAGATTCTGTAGTGTTAGTCTTGAATCATCTGAATGTATGCATCATGAGCTCTACAGCCTTAAGAATGATTGATTACTAACTACAAGTAAAGTAATTTCATTATTAAATTAGCAAGTTGTAGCTCTTCTAATGCAAACTCAAAAAATGTTTTAAAAATGTGGACATGTAATCACAGCGGTTGTTTTACTCAACAACGCTAGGTTTAGATCCTTTGGTGAAAAATACGTTGGAATTTTTTTAAATTCTTGTAACGATCTCAGGATTATATCTCCTCAAAGTTTAACCATTTGAGATTCCTCATTAACTATGCAAACATTGTGATGAGGAGTGTTGCACAGTGTCTGTATTTCTTTTGTAAATCTTTTATAAATTAACTTTTAATTACGTACCAGCTAGTTTCTATTTTTAACGGAATTGCAACCATTTTAACGTTTTTAATGCATTTTACATCAAATTGGGAAGAGTGAAATTTACATGTCCACAGACCTTCAGTTCAACCATGGTAAGACAAGGGAGTTATTTTGACCTGTAGGCTTTGTATATTTTCAGCTTCTCATGAAACGAGAAATATATTGCGCTTATTAAAGTTGATTTTTCTTCCTTTTTATTTGTTGTCTCTTAACAACCTATACCTGCCTCACAGCCTAAAAATATGACAACTCTTTAGAGTGTACCTTAAAGGCAATAGGCAGTTGCCCCAAAATTTTCTTTAAAAAATCAGCAAACTCTTGCAAATTTCCTCTTATTGCACTACAAGCACCTCTGAAGGCGTTTTGAACATAACTATTACAAACAATAGGCAAAGCAAGGAGAAATTCTCTTTTCACAATTCACTAACAAAAATATTGTCAAATGATCAAAATAGGCCAATCATGAACTCGAGTGACAGGGCATACTCATTCTGATTGGTGTGACTGCCTATTGCCTTTAAGTCTACAATTACAAAAATATATATTTTAGAGATTGCAAAATGAATCTCATTTGCTGAGATATAAAATGTTGGAACTTACTTCCTTCTTGTAGAACTCAAATTACCTGCTTTTTTCCTTTTAAACTTAAATGTGTAGCCTGTGTGACCCTCAAGTTGAAAAATTGACTGTTTTCTTAAACAGCATGTTGTACGAATAGGGCTTGTAATGTCAAGTCACCCTATAACGGTCAGAAAGTGATCACATTTTGTCGCAAAGTGCCGCGGCTTTCGAAAACACAAAGAAGAGCAAACGCTGTTATTGAGTGATACAAGAATGACATCACAAATTACTGCACAATTTACTACCGTATTGTATTTTAAATTGAGTGAATAAACTTCAACATTTTATATCTCAGCTCAGGAATGTCCTGTGAAAATGGAAGCGGGACTATTTGAATTCATTTTCATGTTTTGTTACATATATTTTTGAAATAGTAGACTTTAAGTACACTTTGAGGTGATGATATTTCAGATGTAATAATGACAACTGAGTTACTTACTGCCTCTTTCAATATCTACCAACGTTTCCCAGTCAAACAAGTAGAGTTAATTTCATTTGATTTGTTCAATATTTTTTATGAGTTTTGATTTCAGAGCAGTTTACCCTAAAGAAATAAATTCTTGTTTTTCACAGTATAAAGTCTCATTTACATACCGCATAAAGTTGGTTCTTAACTTATCTAGGTCTTTGGTGAGAAGCACATCTTAGTACTGTACTTGTATTGTTGGGACTTTGACGAAAGGATTTCTGCTTCTGAAATTACGTCACTCCTTATCTCAATTACCTCTCTCCTCTGGTGTAGGCCTTCTGTCTGGGGCCGTAAGGCACATTGCAATAAAGTCCAGATCAGCCACTACAATGCCTACCATTTCTCTAAACATGTTCTCAACTGTACATAGCCTGTAATTTCTTATGTACCATAAACGATTCACTGCTATCCTTGTATCTATGTCCCATCGGCTGCCTGGATGTGTAAATTTTCTCATCAGTCATAACAATATGACGTGGACGACCTTAGTTGCTATGCAGATACCGGTGAATGGAAAAACTGTCTTTAAAGATAATGAAGTTGGGGTGTATACCAGTTGTAGACCTTAATGATACTAAAGTATCACTATTGACGGGATCAGAGAGCTATGCCTATATGAAGCTACGATAAGGATGGCTAGGGGCCTAAAAGAATGGGGGACCATTTTTGTCCAATTTTCAGCGAAATTACTCAGACGAGTACACATTGCACTAAGTGTGTAACTTTGCAATTTCTAAATATCAACCAGTCTTATTTTCACCTTGTTGATGTAAAAATGTGTTTCAGATGGTTTATTTGACACTGGAACAATCTTGGGTCTACTTAACACTAAAAATAGCCCACACTCAGCCTCAATAGTGTAGTCATTCTGTATTAAATCAAAATATTTATTTTACAAGCTCCCCATGATTCTCTCAGATTTTCACTATAATCCCTCAGAATGTGGCGTCAGGGATAAAATAAACTCACCCAAGTTTCCAGCTGTATAGGTCCAACGGTTCAGAACCTACGGCCCACTGGACATTGTTACGTAATACTATATCTGCAGGAAAGCTACCAGTGTCATTTCTAGTGATTTTGCAGATGAATTATTTTGTACTAGAATAAGATTAGAAGCTGACCATTCTTGGATAACAGCATTCATGGAAAAATTACCAGCGTTTGATGACAAATGTGCAGTAGCTGTCTACAATTTTTTAAAATATCCTTGAAATTGCAAATTTGTCACTTGATAGAGTAACTTTTCAAAGTCTGGGCTCATTTGGACCCTACGTATTACAGAAAGCCAGCCACTGGCAGAAAGACCCTTCAAAAAAGTTATGTGAGCATTTTTTAATCAAGCAGTCAATTACACTCGATTCAATCTTTGTTTGCGGGACCTGGCATTTTTGAAAATCAATTCCGGGGCCATTTTGGCCATATTTTGGCACAAATATGATTTTTCATGACTTTGACGCGGTTCATTTTTTTGAATCAATTCACCGTTAGGAAAATATAAATTTCAGCCCATTTGAACCCTACTTTGGCCGATAATGATAAAAAAAAAAGAAGTAAAGACATTCTGCAGCAAAACTAAAAGTGCCCGATATCTCAAAATAGTGTTATGATTATGTGCATTATTGTCAAAGTGAGAAATCTTTGAATCAAAGCTACGCAGTATATTGCTATCCTCTACTGTGATAAGGTGGACATTTTGACCTTCAAGGTACAATAACCCCATTCATTATCATTCCCTCCCCTCAAAAATATTACAAGAACTTGAAAACTTGATGTATTTGTGAAGCCTGTGAAGGAAATATAGGCTAGCATAATTGAACTCCCGTTGCTTTAAATTGCCCTTCAGTTATTGTGAAGGAAACCAATGAAAAACTCTATAGGCCACTCTGGCAGTTGTCTCCTTCCTTAGTTTAGTCATTACTGACAAAGTAAAGTTACAAAAAAACACAATTTTTTATATAAAAGATTTATTGGTGTACCATTCTGAGAACAGTAGAAGATTTGACTCAAAAATCCTCTTATTCATTCGCCAAAAAAACAAAATTTAATTAAATGTAGTTAAATCTATCTCGAACAGCACTGTATTATGATTCAAATTAGACTTGGTTTGACTTTTTAGAGACATTGTGTTAAAGCTGTATGTAACAGTGAATTTACCACACTAATTTTAACACTGTGTGATGAGGATAAAGTATCCAATGAACTTGATCACATTACTAAAGACTTACATAAAAATGGTTACCCCGCCCACTATGTGCACAGAGCTGTGAAGAAACAAACCCAACAAATAACAAAAAAGAAGGCAAGTGAAGAGTATAACAAAGGCCTGACCTATATTCATGCCCTACGTCAAAGGAGTGTCTGAGAGGATAACCAGAATCTTGAATCGCGCAGGAGTTAAAACCTTCTATTCCCGATCTCAAAAGCTACGGGATATCCTCAGCCAGCCCAAAGACCCCTTGCCCAAAAACCACACTGCTTGTGTTTACTCAATTCCATGTAGCTGCGGACAACAGTACATTGGTCAAACAAAACGCCCACTCAGAGTGAGAGTAGCTGGGCATAAGAGAGCTACAGAACAAGGTAAGGTGGAAGGTTCTGCTTTGGCTGCGCATGCTCACTGCAGAAACCACACACCTCTATGGGCAGATGCCAAAAGCATTGTTAAAATTCAACATTTAGGGATGCGGCTAATTAGAGAGGCTCTAGAGATTAGGGTCAATGAAAAATCCACTATTAACAGGATGGATGGGAAAGATGTCAGCCACATGTGGAACAGTCTTTTTGCATCCAATCATGGTCCTTTCTCACTTACCTCATCCAATGAGAACACAAATAAATCGGCCAATCAGAGCACAGAATCCTCAATTCAACTGTTTAATCAGAACGCAAACAAATCAGCCAATCAGAAAACAGATAATCAGTAGTGTGCCAGCATAGTAATAGTCGGATAACATCAATTCAAGAAATATCCTCCGCGCCAAAATATTGCCTGACAAATTTAGTCCCTCACATTTTTGGAGGGTGCAGTGTGCACTATGTTGTTGAAGGGATGAGCACAACCTGTGACGTGGATGCTGTAGCAAATGAGTTCAAGAATTACTCATTGAGCAAAAATGTTGGAAACCGAAGCGAAACAGACGCGGACGAACTTTGTCAAGGATAGCCTGCATGGTAAGTGCAGTGAAGATAAATCGTAGATTATTTTTCAAATTTTTTTCGATTGATCATTATCACACACATTTCTTCCATTCTAAACGGAAATGTGTTGTAAGGTTAACGGTAGGACTAAGGTTAGAGTTATAAAGTACGGGCATTTTCAATGTGGCAAACACTAAGTTAGAACGACAAGCTAAGTTAGCCCTTTCGAAAATAGAATAGTTTAAGTCCTCGCATTTTCATAAAGTACTTCAGGCCGTCGACACGCCATAATCGCATCAAATCAATAGATACATCAACTTCCATCAATCTCAATAGCCTAAATGTTGTAATTTCTTAGCCGAATGATAATATTCGTTAATTTAAACTACACACATCGATAGCGTATCCATCCTGAGTACTGGTGGGGCTTACGAGTTGCACAATGTTGTACGGTGCAATCATACAATGTACGGTAGTACATACAGTATGCGTATAGCGTGCCTACGTACATGTATTTTTGTATGTTTACATATCCCGCCGTATCAGCTGGGTGTCTGCGTAGCGGCTTTCATTGGCTGTGTATAGCCTCTGGCTCCATAGTGGTGGTGGAAAAAAGGTCGTCCGTTCCTGCCGATTTCCATCATTTGAAATTTGACCGTCGCTACTTGCGTTCATTCCGAAATATCGTAT
Organism: Holothuria leucospilota; assembly: GCA_029531755.1. Classification (NCBI taxonomy): domain Eukaryota; kingdom Metazoa; phylum Echinodermata; class Holothuroidea; order Aspidochirotida; family Holothuriidae; genus Holothuria; species Holothuria leucospilota. The sequence continues at coordinate 43,211,949 of CM055965.1, read as the reverse complement.
TCGTCCATTCGTTTTTTTATACGTTTCAAGTTTAGAGTCAGTGCAATGTTTACTCTTGGAACACACTAACTTTGGTCCGTTTCGTGTCCTATGGACCTGTATAGAAGTTTTCAACGGGAACAAGCTACCCCTAATATGAAAGCTCACGAGTAGGCCTATCACAATGATTTCAGATTTGTGTACCATCACCACTGAGATTTTGAGCTAGGAGAGCTTGTGTCATAGGGTGGTGATCCCTGTGTTAAATTATCTTTTTCAAAAGCCATTTGCCTCGCGGAAGGCTATATTGCAAAAAGGTGCCTGAAAATAAGGAGCACTTCAATTTCTTTCCTACCGCATATACATCACAAATTGAATACATCACTTCAGCAACATGTTTTAAACTGCCCCCCCCCCCATTTTTTCAAGGTGTCAAATTCGTAGGGTTATATATCCTCCGCGGGGATTCCCATTGTATAAGTGGTGTGCTGCCATAGTTATGCGATTCTTAAGGCAGCGCTCCACCATTAATTGTTGCCCCTGACTTACACACTAAGACGTGCCAATTCGTACGCTGCCTCTCATTCCTTGTCAAAGCTTTCAACGCCACCATATGACCCATCAATGCAAAGCTCACGAGTTGGTGGTTTCTGGTACATAAAAATCTCCACAGCATGACCATTTACTTTTCGAGCTACAGGCGCATGAATAAAAACCTTGTGATACCCCTCCCCCCTGTCACTCAGGAGATAGGTCCGCTGTCTTTCCAAAACCTCACAATCGGCTCAGGTGGTATCAATTTCAACCATTTTTGACAGCATAACTTCCAACTCAATCGCTACCAAATACATCTAACAAAGGACTCATAAGAGGGTCAAAAATCAACCCGAACAAAACTTTTAGGGACTTCATGTAGACAGTTCACACTCCAAACAAAGTGCAATTTATGTAATGGTGGAGCGCCCCCTCAAATTGGTAGGCAAAACGCGGAGGGGTCAAGTTCAATTAAAGGAACCGCTGTCTTCTTTTACAAATCATCGCACCATGAAACGTGGACAATGGTCACCTATTGTTCGCAGATGATTAGCCCTACCCGTAAGAAACTTAATCCATAGTTGCAATACAAGAAAAGCATTTTGTAGTCAGTAATTATGAATATTCATCCCAAAGTGGCTTTTCTTTAGAAACAAGAGTTGCTTTGGAAAGGTAGGCAAATTCGGTATCAATAAAGACAGTCTCCCGGCTACATACGTAGCCGGGAGCCCTGTCTTTATTGATACCTTTCCTATCAAATGCTAATTACATGAAATATGGAATCGGTTTCATCTAAGAATGGGAAAAAATTCATAAAACTATTAGCAATTGCAAACCGAAAAAAAAAATGCTACGTGGAAAGGGGGGGGGTTGGGTTGCACTACTTGATAATGTAGGCTACATGCAATAGCGTGTAGTGACCTGATTTGGAAATTTACAGTAAGATATGATTTACAAAACGAAACCTAATTAAGAAAAGAAAAAGTGGGAACGAAGAGAAGTCGATAAAAGCTACAAGAAGGAAGATATGAAAGAGAAAGGAACTGTAAAAAGTCGACAGTTCCCCAACATTAAAACCGAAAAAAAAAGAGAAAAACTCACTATCCAGTCTCCGGGAGGACTTGAACTCAGGTAGTTATTAGTCGGAGTCGATCGCCATACCAACTGAGCCATGACAACGATGGTAGTCCATGACACTATAATTAATATTAATAACCTACTGTAAAGTTGTATGATGTACAAGTAGAAGTGCCGGGCGTAAGGAGAGGGGGGGTAGTCGGGAGCTGGAGCGAGCACCACTTTTCACCTGCATCCTTAAATATTGGTACCGTACTTTTAATTGCCTGAAACACATCCAAATGATGTGTTTTTTTGAATGTTACACATTTTTCCTATCTAGTGTTAACAGCAAGGCCTGGAAATGTTTCATAGTTTGTCCTATAAATGACATCAATAGTTGTTGGGGAGGGGCAGGGAAGTGGGGAAAGCAAAAGAAGCCGTGGTCTTGCCGGTCGCAAAATTTTTCAATTTCTTCGGAAAACATGTAGTCGGGATGGGCCTTGTATGTACAATAAATGTGTAATCCCGACGCTGGCCGAGGGTAGCGCCAGAATTTGCACGACAGGGGTCCAAACTTCCCTATGTAGGACTGCAGCCTGAAGACCCGACAAGGGCGACGGATTGCCGTAAGGTCGTCTAGAGCAAAATTCAAAATTTTCGGCGGGCATTTTGGGTATTTTAGGCGTGAAATTGGAAAGTTTGGGGGATTTCTTACAGGATTTGCCCTCATTTAAATCAAAACCACAAGGGTCGACTGGCTATTGTGGACTACTTCATATTATAACGTTTCCCGACTACACTGGGAAATTTTAACCACCGTGGGGGGATCCGTCATCGACGAGGGACATTTCGCCTAACCCCATCTGGTGTCACCTCTGTCCCGACGACGATCAGTCTCCGCCCTGACTTTCTGACTTTCCTTGGCCTCAATAGCACAAATCCTCCAACTCAGTCGATCACAACATTTTTGGATCCCTTCGGGCGCTGTAGAGTTGTAGCTTTACTTACTTGTGACTTAAACATGCTACAACTTTTCGAAGACATTCAAATGGACCAAAATCAAGTATACGAGAATCAACGAAAGAATGATTGCAGGTACACATACGCGCTTTCTGAAGTTTAAAAAAATGCTGAGACTTCTTTCCAAAATCCTTACCGTAATGATATGGTAATTTAAATATCTACTGACGGCCAGCTTGTCGGCTGTTCTGTGATTGGCATCTTTAACATGACGAAACCTTTTTGCATTCAAGTGCGTATCAAGGGAAGGAGGTGGAGGGCGTTGGGGCGCCCCGGATTGAAGACGCTCTACTGCACTCTTCCATAAGCTGCTATACTCGGCATATGTCAAACTTGAAGTCTCCCCCCCCCCCTTCAATTAAATGATCCTGCATACGCGGGTGTACAATGCTATATTGAACTCGGCGAAAGGGAAACCATTCCATTAGTGTTAACCTCAGCACTTACAAATTTGGTCCGTTTCGTAGCGCCTGGACCCTAGTGTAAAAGTTTCAACGGACACAAGCTAACCCGCCGTCATACAAAATTGCTTCCGAGTCGGCTGTCCATAGTGTTTTTAAATGTCAGTAACATCATGATCATTGAAATTTTGAGCATCGAGAGCGTCTATAATAAGATAGGGGCTTACCAATCGATCAACAGCCTTTTTCCATAGCGGAAGGACAGGCAAAACGTTGATATAAAATACCTTCAGTTTCCAACATTTTTGCGCAATGAGTAATTCTTGAACTCATTTGCTACAGCATCCACGTCACAGGTTGTGCTCATCCCTTCAACAACATAGTGTACACTGCACCCTCCAAAAATGTGAGGGACTAAATTTGTCAGGCAATATTTTGGCGCGGAGGAAATTTCTTCAATTGATGTTATCCGACTATTACTATACTAGCACACTGGTGATTATTCCTCCATTGAATAACACACTAACTTTGGTCCGTTTCGTGGCCTGTGAATCCGTATATATTGAAGTTTTCAACGGGAACAAGCTACCCCTAATTCCGTATGAAAGCTAACGAGTGGGCCTGTCACAATTATTTCAGATTTGTGTACCATGACCATTGAGATTTTGAGCTAGGAGAGCTTGTGTCATAGGGTGGTGATCCCTGTGTTAAATTCACTTCTTTCAAAAGCCAATTGCCTCGCGGAAATAATGGACACTTCAGTCCTACCGCATATACATCACAAATTGAATACATCACTTCAGCAACATGCTCTCAACTGCCCCTCCCCCCCCCCATTTCTTTTTCAAGGTGTTAAATTCGTAGGGTTATATATCCTCCGCGGGGATTTACCCCTTGAATAAGTGGTGAGCTGCCATAGTTATCCCGGCAGCGCTCCACCATTAATTGTTGCCTTTGACTTATACACTAAGACGGGCCTATAATTGTTACGATGCCTCTCATTACAAGTTGTCAAAGCTTTCAACGCCAGCATATGACCCGTCATTGCAAAGCTCACGAGTTCGTGTTTAGGGCCTATACTGGTAGACTACATAAAAATTTCCGTAGCATGACCATTGACTGTTCGAGCTACAGGCGCATGAATAAAAACCTTGTGATCCGCCCCCCCCCCCCACCCCTTGTCACTTACCATTATATGAGATAGGTCCGCTGTCTTTCCAGAACCTCACAATCGGCTCTGGTGGTATCAATTTCAACCATTTCTTGACAGCATAATTTCCAACTCAGTCTCTACCAAATACATCTAACAAAGGATTCACTCCCCTCTCATAACAGGGCCAAAAATCAACCCGAACAAAACTTTTACGGACTACATGTTGAGGGTTCACTCTCCAAATAAAAAAGTGCAATTTTATGAAATGGTGGAGCGCCCCCTCAAATTGGTAGGCAAACACGGAGGGAGACTTGGTCAAGTTTAAAGGAACCGCTGTCCTCTTTTACAAATCATCGCGCCATGAAACGTGGACAATGGTCACCTATTGTTCGCAGATGCTTAGCCCTACCCCTAAGAAACTTAATCCATAGTTGCAATACAAGAAAAGCATTTTGTAGTCAGTAATTTATGAATATTCATCCCAAAGTGGCTTTTCTTTAGAAACAAGAGTTGCTTTGGAAAGGTAGGCAAATTCGGTATCAATAAAGACAGTCTCCCGGCTACATACGTAGCCGGGAGCCCTGTCTTTATTGATACCTTTCCTGTCAAATGCTAATTACATGAAATATGGAATCGGTTTCATCTGAGAATGGGAAAAATTCATAAAACTATTAGCAATTGCAAACCGAAAAAAATGCTACGTGGAAGGGGGGGGGGGGTTGCACTACTTGATAATGTAGGCTACATGCAATAGCGTGTAGTGACCTGATTTGGAAATTTACAGTAAGATATGATTTACAAAACGAAACCTAATTAAGAAAAGAAAAAGTGGGAAAGAAGCCAAGTCGATAAAAGCTACAAGAAGGAAGATATGAAAGAGAACGGAACTGTAAAAAGTCGACAGTTCCCCAACATTAAAACCGAAAAAAAGAGAGAAAAACTCACTATCCAGTCTCCGGGAGGGCTTGAACTCAGGTACTTACAGACTTATTTGTCGGAGTCGATCGCCATACCAACTGAGCCACGACAACGATGGTAGTCCATGACACTATAATTAATATTAATAACCTACTGTAAAGTTGTATGATGTACAAGTAGAAGTGCCGGGCGTAAGGAGGGGGGGGGGTAGTCGGGAGCTGGAGCGAGCACCACTTTTCACCTGCATCCTTAAATATTGGTACAGTACTTTTAATTGCCTGAAACACATCCAAATGATGTGTTTTTTTGAATGTTACACATTTTTCCTATCTAGTGTTAACAGCAAGGCCTGGAAATGTTTCATAGTTTGTCCTATAAATGACATCAATAGTTGTTGGGGAGGGGCGGGGGAAGTGGGGAAAGCAAAAGAAGCCGTGGTCTTGCCGGTCGCAAAATTTTTCAATTTCTTCGGAAAACATGTAGTCGGGATGGGCCTTGTATGTACGATAAATGTGTAATCCCGACGCTGGCCGAGGGTAGCGCCAGAATTTGCACGACAGGGGTCCAAACTTCCCTATGTAGGACTGCAGCCTGAAGACCCGACAAGGGCGACGGATTGCCGTAAGGTCGTCTAGAGCAAAATTCAAAATTTTCGGCGGGCATTTTGGGTATTTTAGGCGTGAAATTGGAAAGTTTGGGGGATTTTCTTACAGGATTTGCCCTCATTTAAATCAAAACCACAAGGGTCGACAGTCTATTGTGGACTACTTCATATTATAACGTTTCCCGACTACACTGGGAAATTTTAACCACCGTGGGGGGATCCGTCATCGACGAGGGACATTTCGCCTAACCCCATCTGGTGTCACCTCTGTCCCGACGACGATCAGTCTCCGCCCTGACTTTCTGACTTTCCTTGGTCTCAATAGCACAAATCCTCCAACTGAGTCGATCACAACATTTTCTGATCCCTCCGGGCGCTGTAGAGTTGTAGCTTTACTTACTTGTGACTTAAACATGCTACAACTTTTCGAAGACATTCAAATGGACCAAAATCAAGTATACGAGAATCAATGAAAGAATGATTGCAGGTACACGTACGCGCTTTCTGAAGTTTAAAAAAATGCTGAGACTTCTTTCCAAAATCCTTACCGTAATGATATGGTAATTTAATTATCTACTGACGGCCAGCTTGTCGGCTGTTCTGTGATTGGCATCTTTAACATGACGAAACCTTTTTGCATTCAAGTGCGTATCAAGGGAAGGAGGTGGAGGGCGTTGGGGCGCCCCGGATTGAAGACGCTCTACTACACTCTTCCATAAGCTGCTATACTCGGCATATGTCAAACTTGAAGTCCCCCCCCCCATTCAATTAAATGATCCTGCATACGCGGGTGTACAAGGCTGTATTTAACTCGGCGAACCCGAAACCATTCCATTATTGTTAACCTCAGCACTTGAAAATTTGGTCCGTTTCGTAGCGCCTGGACCCTAGTGTAAAAGTTTCAACGGACACAAGCTAACCCGCCGTCATACAAAATTCGAAGTCAAATAGCACAATAAGACGGTAATTAGTCAGCTAGCGCTTCTCACGTAGTTCCGGAATGCAAAGCATCTGTGAGATAGAATCTAAAAATTGAACGAGACCCTAAGGTTGAAGTTTAATAAACATTCTACTGACACATTACACGAACGAAGGGAGGATTATATGAGATAGCATAATTGGTCAGCCAGCTTCACCTTTCAAAGAATGTGAGGCTTCAAGATATCGCCGATATCCCCGAAGCCTGAAAGAAGAACATGCGATGGAGCACCATTTATAACAAAGGGAGGGTATCCATGCATTATAATTGTAAACTGCAGACAACGAATGTTATGGGAGGGCATATAATCCCCCCTTCGTTCGTGTAATGTGTCAGTAGAATCTTAATTAAACTTCAACCTTAGGGTCTCGTTCAATTTTTAGATTCTACTTCCCATTACACTCACTTCGGGGTAATTATATGAGACTTCAAAGCTGTGCTTCGAGCATGCATGAAATAAAACATTGAACTACTCAAACTATGAGTTATCTCTTTTGTATTGTCTTGTCTTTTTCAAAATCATACATCTTGGAACTGTGTTTTTACTAGCTCAATCAAGCATGAACGTGTGCTTAACATGTACATATGATTCAGATAAAGTAACACACAATATAATTATTTTGTTTAGACATAATATCACATTTTAACTACTCGAACTTTGTGTTATCTCGTTTTTATTGCGCTTTCTTTCCCAAAATCATTTCTCTTGGAGCTGTGTTTTTTACTAGCTCAATCAAACAACAGTGTATGCTTAACATGTATATGATCCAAATAAAGTAACACACAATATAATTATTTTGTTTTAGTGACATAGCTTAACACTTTAGCATGATTACAATGGCCAAAGCTGCTTGCTTTAGCAAAATTAAACAATGTATCTGTCTCTTGTGAGTGCCTGTTTTGACATAACGTAACATTTTGACATGCCTACTCTGTAGGCTTCCTTGGACCAAGGTTGTTTGCTTTAGCAAACTTGAACAATATATTTCGTCTCTTGTGAATGCCTGTTTTAGCATAACGTAACATTTAACATGCCTACTCTGTAGGCTTCTTAACATTTTAGCATGCCTACTCTGCTTACTCTGTAGGCTTCTTAACATTTGAATATGTCTAAATTGTAAGCTTGAGCCAAAGCTTCTTGCTTTAGCAAACTTGAACAACAGAAACTTCGTACTTGTGATACCTAATTATTCCTTCTACTTAACTGTTTCACCACACCGTATTAAGCGTCTAAAATTGCCATTGCAAAGGAATTGTTGCCAGTTACCTGTATGGGCTTTTTGTAATAAGGTGCAAATATTGACTCTGAGGACCACCCGGCAGTATTTAGGATGTCATCTATTGGCAAATTCTTACGACTTGCAGCGGACACAGCTGCCGCTCTGGTACTATGAGCAGCATACTGTGGCACATCAACCCCAGCTGCAGCCAATATTTCCCTTATCCACCGTGATAAGGAATCTCTAGAAACTGGTTTATGGGGAGGAATATAACTGATAAATAATTGCGTTTCACTTCCTCTCAGTGGTTTAGTAACTAGGAGGTAACGCTTGAGGACACTATAAACATCTAATTTCTCATCTTCTTGATACCCTGTTATTACTACTTCCAAGGGCTTTGAGCCAGGGTGTGACTGTTTAAGCCTGTTAGGCAAAACAAATACAGCTTCTTTGGAGCCTAAGTGAAGGTTGGTTATGTCCAGTAACCACAGTGTTTGTAACCTTTGGGCCGAGGTTAGGGATATAAGCATTAACAGCTTTTGAGTAAGTTGTTTCAAAGTTAAGTCTGAAATAGGGTGCAAGGAGCGTAGATAATTTAATACTAATGACACATCCCAAATCCTTTTATATCGTGGTTGAGGGGTCCTGACTTCGAAAACTCCTTTCAAAAATCTTCGAACGAGGGGATGTGAGCCGATCGTGTGTCTGTGGTTAACGTCCACAAGGGCAGAGAGGGCGGATCTTGCGGTATTAATTGCAGAGTAACTGAGGCCTGCATGAACCAGATCTGTCAGGAATTGTAGTACCGTCTTCACAGGGGGATGAAATGCATCAACCGACAGTCTAGAGCAGAATTCGAGCCATCTGTTCTGATAAGTAGCGTATTGCTTTTGGGTAGAGGGCCTCCAGGAAGCCATGAGGATGTTTGTAGTGTTCTCTGGAATTCCGAAGCTTCGCAAGCGATTCCGGACACTGCACATGCCACCAGTTGCAATTTGTGAGAAAGAGGATGTATGTGCTGCTCCGCTCCCGGCAGCGATAGGACATGTTTTCCCCTTGGTAGCGTCCTGGGCATATTGGTGGTCATGGTCAACAGCTTGGCGTACCAGTGTTGTGTGGGCCACAGTGGGACTATGATTACTCCTTTTGCACGGTCCTTCTTTATCTTTTGAAGGGTTCTTGAAATTAGGCTAAAAGGAGGGAATGCATAACAGTAGTAATTTTCCCAATTAACTGAGAAAGCATCTACTGCCAATGCTTCTGGGTCTGGCCGCCATGAGATATAAGGGCATATTTGCCTATTTGTGCGGGATGCAAATAAGTCTATCTGAAATGGCCCCCATAACCGAGAAATATCTTTAAAGATTGATTGGTTTAGCATCCATTCTGTGTTATTGTTAAACTTCCGTGATAGCTATCTGCTATGGTATTGACTTTTCCTGGCAAATGACAACAAGATAGCCAAATATGCCTTTCATAGCACCAGTACCAGATAGCTTTGGCTAAAGAGTTGCAATGGGGGGAGTGTGTACCACCCATCCCATTAATGTATGCCACAGCTGTTGAATTATCGGTCAGAATCCTGATGTGTTTATGGCGGTAGTTTGCAACCAATGCTTTGAGCACAAAATATATGGCTAACAATTCGAGTATATTGATGTGGTAGGTATTTTCATGAGCGGTCCACTTTCCCTGAGCCTCTGTGCCGAGGGTAGTGGAGCGACCACCCCAACCCTGTAGCGAAGCGTCCGTCTCAATGACTATATCAGGGTCAGGATCTAAAATATACTTGAATGCTGTCGGGAGGTTTTCTTGCCACCAATCAAGTTCCCTGAAATAGTGATCTGGAATTGAAAATTGAGTGTCAAACTCCCCATGATGTTTTTTGAGGAGTTTAATTTTAAGGAGTTCCATGTCCCTGTAGTGGAGTGGGCCATGCTGCACACCTGGGAGCAGGGAAACTAGGATACCAATGATATGAGCAAGCTCTCTTATTGTTTTAGTTCGCTTGCCTCTAAATTTTGTGATCTCAGACAGGGTTGATGCTATTCTCTCAGGTTTAGGTCTAATAGTCATAGTTTGTGAGTCAAGAAACGAACCCCAAAAAGGTCAAATTGGTGCTGGGGTTGAGCACTGACTTGTCAGGATGTACTATGAAGCCCACCTTTTCGAACAAGTGAACCGCTTGATTAACAGCATATGCACATTCTATATGGGACCTGGCCTGTATGTAAACATCATCTATATAACTCAAGCAAGAAATCCCTAGCCGACGTAGCTCTGATAAAACAGGTTTTAACAATTTTGTAAAGACACGAGGCGCTGAGGCCAGTCCATTTGGCAAACAAGTGTATTGATATAATTTTCCATTGCACAGCAGTCGAAGAAATTTCCTGCTTTCACGACTGACTGGTACTGAACAGTATGCATCTTTCAGGTCGACTGATGCCATGAAACACTTTGGCTCCATGAGTTTCAGTGCAGACTGTAGACTATCCATTTTAAAATGATGGTATGCTACATTTTCATTCAATTTCTTCAGGTTAAGAATCATCCGGAAAGAGCCATCAGGTTTAGGTCGTAAAAATACTGGGGAAATGAACTCGTCGCCAGAGTGCGATGTTTGTTCTAGGACCCCTTTTGCGATAAGTTTGTTAATTTCATGTTGCATAACCTGTGGTTTGTTCAGGAGGCCAGAGTGTGGTAAATGTTTTGGGTAATGAATAAGTTTACTACTGTTAAATTCAATATCATAGCCCATAACATAGCTCAAAATGACTGGGTCGCTAGTAATTTCTTGCCACTGAGTCAGGAAATACTGCAAGCGCCCCGCAGTTACTGGGCGTGTGGGCTTGCATGGCAAAAAACATACCTCACCTGATGGATCTATGCCACATGGCGTCTGCCTCGGCCTCGGCCTCTGCCTCTGCTGTAGGCTTGATTCTGTCGCTTGTCTAAAAAAGGCTGGTAACGGTGGTCTGGGCGTCCCCGACCGCGGATCTTTCCACTGCCACGGCCCCGAGCATTTCCCCGGGAGGGGTACATACAACGCTTACTCAATTTGTTAGCATCAGCGATATCTCGTAGTTGTTGCGAGATATCGTCGCCAAATAGGAACTTTGAAGATCCGGTAGGTTTACCGAACAGTGCCTTATATTCCGCTTTCATTTCAGGTCTAATAAGTTCACGGCGGAATTGATTCAAGTCACGATTTGCGGACCCAAGAAGCACCATACAATCTGTGATTTTAGTAAGTACAGATTCCTTATCAATATTGGCTTTACTGACCAAACTGTCATTTAGGATGGATGTTAGCGCTGTCATAGCTTTTAAAGACAGCATCTGGATTTTTTGCAATTTGATATCCCTCGTTCGGGTTGGCACTTGCAAATTGTCCCAAATCAGCCTATTGATTTGTGTGACCTGTATTAGATCTATGTTTTCTGGTTTAGGATACTTGTTGCACTTTTCCTTCAGTTTGGAAGGCGGCATTTTAGTAGACCAGATGTTAGATACAAGAGTTGCAACCTTGCCTTGCACTTTTGGGCCTTGGTTACTATGTTTAAGTCTGAAACCAGTTTCATCAAAAATTTGTTCATCAACCCTTGCTGGGTGGCAAAGTTACTGTCTGTGGGGTTGGTTTCAGGTTTCTTCGTCAGAATCCCCCAACAGTTTACTGATTTCGGCATCAAAATCAAGTTGGTTTTGGCTCGGCCCAGCTGGGGAGTCCAAATTAATCTCTTCAACAATTGCCTCAGTTTTCGGCTTATTTATTTGATCCGCCAATTTCTGCATTTGAACCTGCATTTTGGCAATGACATCATGGATGTTTTGTTTGGACGTTCCTTCCCCCAATGAGGGAGGGCACCCTGCCCCTGACATACTTGTGGTGGGGTCAACGGAGGGTATGAGAGTTCCTCTTGATAGTCTAGTTCCTCGTCCATATTGCCAAATTCTCGAGGCCACTGGCTAATCAATGGCTGAGCCTATATATCGAGAAAATGTAATATCACAAACGAGCCGTATGGGGTGATATTTTTTGACGTTGGACTGAAATTGCTCTTTTAGCTCTATAAAATTACTAGGCTATATGATTTTGGCAATATCAGCTACAGTAGTCACACGCCGAGCAATATACTGACGGTGATGTAGAAGAATGCACGAGGATAGCAATATACTTCCCGTGCTACCTGTTCTTTTACTTGCTCTTATTACTTTTATTAGAAACCAGCCTGGGTCTGGCCTAAAAAACTGGCAGGAGAGCGTTAGTATTAACGCTAATCTTGCAAGTGACAGGTAAGTGGAGTCTCTACTTCCCAAGAATGCAATGTGATGCTACTTACGAGTAAGCGCTGCTGTATTCCTCCAACAAAAGTAAGCTCAGCTGTTAAGAGCCAAGAATTTACATCCTCTATTTGTTGATAGCGAGGCTATAATGAAGATCGAAAATAGTTAACACACCTGCACAACAACAATGCATGGAATAGGAGTAGAGAGACTCAGACAATAGTGAATGTCTGGCTATACGGAGAGAACATCAGTGGTATACGTCCGCTCTCTCCGGAACCTAATTACGCAGTGAAGCTGGCTGACCAATTATGCTATCTCATATAATTACCCCGAAGTGAGTGTAATGGGAAGTAGAATTGCTTCCGAGTCGGCTGTCCATAGTGTTTTCAAATGTCAGTTACATCATGAACATTGAAATTTTGAGCATCGAGAGCGTCTATAATAAGATAGGGGCTTACCATTCGATCAATAGCCTTTTTCCATAGCGGAAGTATAGGGAAAACGTTGATATAAAATATTTTCAGTTTCCAACACTTTTGCGCAATGAGTAATTCTTGAACTCATTTGCTACAGCATCCACGTCACAGGTTGTGCTCATCCCTTCAACAACATAGTGTACACTGCACCCTCCAAAAATGTGAGGGACTAAATTTGTCAGGCAATATTTTGGCGCGGAGGAAATTTCTTCAATTGATGTTATCCGACTATTACTATACTAGCACACTGGTGATTATTCCTCCATTGAATAACACACTAACTTTGGTCCGTTTCGTGGCCTGTGAATCCGTATATATTGAAGTTTTCAACGGGAACAAGCTACCCCTAATTCCGTACGAAAGCTAACGAGTGGGCCTGTCACAATTATTTCAGATTTGTGTACCATGACCGCTGACATTTTGAGCTAGGAGAGCTTGTGTCATAGGGTGGTGATCCCTGTGTTAAATTTACCTATTTCAAAAGCCGTTTGCCTCGCGGAAGGCTATATTGTAAAACGTTGCCTGAAAATAATGGGCACTTCAGTTTCTTTCTTACCGCATATACATCACAAATTAAATACATCACTTCAGCAACATGCTCTCAACTGCCCCCCCCCCCCATTTTTTTTCAAGGTGTTAAATTCGTAGGGTTATATATCCTCCGCGAGGATTCACCCCTTGAATAAGTGGTGTGTTGCCATAGTTATCCCGGCAGCGCTCCACCATTAATTGTTGCCTTTGACTTATACACTAAGACGGGCCTATAATTGTTACGATGCCTCTCATTCCAAGTTTTCAAAGCTTTCAACGCCAGCATATGACCCGTCATTGCAAAGCTCACGAGTTCGTGGTTACAGGTCATTGGTAGACTACATAAAAATTTCCGTAGCATAACCATTGACTGTTCGAGCTACAGACGCATGAATAAAATCCTTGTCATCCGCCCCCCCCCCCCACCCCTTGTCACTTACCAGTATATGAGATAGGTCCGCTGTCTTTCCAGAACCTCACAATCGGCTCAGGTGGTATCAATTTCAACCATTTCTTGACAGCATAATTTCCAACTCAGTCTCTACCAAATACATCTAACAAAGGATTCACTTCCCTCTCATAACAGGGCCAAAAATCAACCCGAAGAAAACTTTTAGGGACTACATGTTGAGGGTTCACTCTCCAAATAAAAAAGTGCAATTTTATGAAATGGTGGAGCGCCCCCTCAAATTGGTAGGCAAACACGGAGGGAGACTTGGTCAAGTTTAAAGGAACCGCTGTCCTCTTTTACAAATCATCGCGCCATGAAACGTGGACAATGGTCACCTATTGTTCGCAGATGCTTAGCCCTACCCCTAAGAAACTTAATCCATAGTTGCAATACAAGAAAAGCATTTTGTAGTCAGTAATTTATGAATATTCATCCCAAAGTGGCTTTTCTTTAGAAACAAGAGTTGCTTTGGAAAGGTAGGCAAATTCGGTATCAATAAAGACAGGTCTCCCGGCTACATACGTAGCCGGGAGCCCTGTCTTTATTGATACCTTTCCTATCAAATGCTAATTACATGAAATATGGAATCGGTTTCATCTAAGAATGGGAAAAATTCATAAAACTATTAGCAATTGCAAACCGAAAAAAATGCTACGTGGAAAGGGGGGGGGGGGGGTGCACGACTTGATAATGTAGGCTACATGCAATAGCGTGTAGTATTGACCTGATTGACCTGATTTTGAAATTTACAGTAAGATATGATTTACAAAACGAAGCCTAATTAAGAAAAGAAAAAGTGGGAAAGAAGAGAAGTCGATAAAAGCTACAAGAAGGAAGATATGAAAGAGAAAGGAACTGTAAAAAGTCGACAGTTCCCCAACATTAAAACCGCAAAAAAAAAAAAAAAAAACTCACTATCCAGTCTCCGGGACGACTTGAACTCAGGTACTTATTAGTCGGAGTCGATCGCCATACCAACTGAGCCACGACAACGATGGTAGTCCATGACACTATAATTAATATTAATAACCTACTGTATGATGTACAAGTAGAAGTGCCGGGCGTAAGGAGGGGGGGGGGGTGTCGGAGCTGGAGCGAGCACCACTTTTCACCTGCATCCTTAAATATTGGTACCGTACTTTTAATTGCCTGAAACACATCCATATGGTGTTTTTTTTTTCAGTTTTTTGAATGTTACACATTTTTCCTATCTAGTGTTTACAGCAAGGCCTGGAAATGTTTCATAGTTTGTCCTATAAATGACATCAATAGTTGTTGGGGAGGGGCGGGGGAAGTGGGGAAAGCAAAAGAAGCCGTGGTCTTGCCGGTCGCAAAATTTTTCAATTTCTTTGGAAAACATGTAGTCGGGATGGGCCTTGTATGTACGATAAATGTGTAATCCCGACGCTGGCCGAGGGTAGCGCCAGAATTTGCACGACAGGGGTCCAAACTTCCCTATGTAGGGCTGCAGCCTGAAGACCAGACAAGGGCGACAGATTGCCGTAAGGTCGTCTAGAGCAAAATTCAAAATTTTTCGGCGGGCATTTTGGGTATTTTAGGCGTGAAATTGGAAAGTTTGGGGGATTTCTTACAGGATTTGCCGTCATTTAAATCAATTGAACCCACAAGGGTCGACTGGCTATTGTGGACTACTTCATATTATAACGTTTCCCGACTACACTGGGAAATTTTAACCACCGTGGGGGGATCCGTCATCGACGAGGGACATGGCGCCTACCCCCATCTGGTGTCACCTCTGTCCCGACGACGATCAGTCTCCGCCCTGACTTTCTGACTTTCCTTGGTCTCAATAGCACAAATTCTCCAACTCAGTCGATCACAACATTTTTGGATCCCTTCGGGCGCTGTAGAGTTGTAGCTTTACTTACTTGTGACTTAAACATGCTACAACTTTTCGAAGACATTCAAATGGACCAAAATCAAGTGTACGAGAATCAACGAAAGAATGATTGCAGGTACACGTACGCGCTATGCTGAGACTTCTTTCCAAAATCCTTACCGTAATGATATGGTAATTTAAATATCTACTGACGGTCAGCTTGTCGGCTGTTCTGTGATTGGCATCTTTAACATGACGAAACCTTTTTGCATTCAAGTGCGTATCAAGGGAAGGAGGTGGAGGACGTTGGGGCGTCCCGGATTGAAGACGCTCTACTACACTCTTCCATAGCTAGGCTACTATACTCGGCATATGTCAAACTTGAAGTCTACCCCCCCCCCCTTCAATTAAATGATCCTGCATACGCGGGTGTACCGAGGCTGTATTTAACTCGGCGAACCCGAAACCATTCCATTATTGTTAACCTCAGCACTTAAAAATTTGGTCCGTTTCGTAGCGCCTGGACCCTAGTGTAAAAGTTTCAACGGACACAAGCTAACTCGCCGTCATACAAAATTGCTTCCGAGTCGGCTGTCCATAGTGTTTTCAAATGTCAGTAACATCATGAACATTGAAATTTTGAGCATCGAGAGAGTCTATAATAAGATAGGGGCTTACCAATCGATCAACAGCCTTTTTCCATAGCGGAAGGACAGGCAAAACGTTGATATAAAATACCTTCAGTTTCCAACATTTTTGCGCAATGAGTTCTTGAGCTCATTTGCTACAGCATCCACGTCACAGGTTGTGCTCATCCCTTCAACAACATAGTGTGCAATGCACCCTCCAAAAATGTGAGGGACTAAATTTGTCAGGCAATATTTTGGCGAGGGGGAAATTTCTTGAATTGATGTTATCCGACTATTACTATGCTAGCACACTGGTGATTATTCCTCCATTGAATAACACACTAACTTCGGTCCGTTTCGTGGCCTGTGAATCCGTGTAGAAGTTTTCAACGGGAACAAGCTACCCCTAATTCCGTATGAAAGCTAACGAGTAGGCCTGTCACAATTATTTCAGATTTGTGTACCATGACCGCTGAGATTTTGAGCCAGGAGAGCTTGTGTCATAGGGTGGTGATCTCTGAGTTAAATTTACCTCTTTCAAAAGCCATTTGCCTTCAGCAACATGCTCTAAACTGGCCCCCCCCCCCATTTTTTTCAAGGTGTTAAATTCGTAGGGTTATGTATCCTCCGCGGGGATTCACCCCTTGAATAAGTGGTGTGCTGCCATAGTTATACCGGCAGGGCTCCACCATTAATTGTTGCCTTTGACTTATATACTAAGACGGGCCTATAATTGTTACGATGCCTCTCATTACAAGGTTTCAAAGCTTTCAACGCCAGCATATGACCCAACATTGCAAAGCTCACGAGTTGGTGGTTAGGGCGTTCTGGTAGACTACATAAAAATTTCCGTAGCATGACCATTGACTGTTCGAGCAACAGGCGCATGAATAAAAACCTTGTGATCCGCCGCCCCACCCCTCCCCCACCCCTCCCCCACCCCTCCCCCACCCCTCCCCCACCCCTCCCCCACCCCTCCCCCACCCCTCCCCCACCCCTCCCCCACCCCGCCCCCACCCCTCCCCCACCCCTCCCCCACCCCTCCCCCCCCCCTCCCCCACCCCTCCCCCACCCCTCCCCCACTTACCAGTATTTGAGACAGGTCCGCTGTCTTTCCAGAACCTCACAATCGTCTCAGGTGGTATCAATTTCAACCATTTTTTTACAGCATAATTTCCAACTCAGTCTCTACCAAAAACATCTAACAAAGGATTAACTTCCCTCTCATAACAGGGCCAAAAATCAACCCGAACAAAACTTTTAGGGACTACAAGTAGAGGGTTCACTCTCCAAACAAAGTGCAATTTTATTAGAGATACTATGGGGCTCTACGATTTTAAGAAATGGCGGAGCCTCTTTATACAGTAGTTTGTCATGTGATGTGTTCCTTAAGATTGCGCAATTGCGTTGTCACATGCTTTATAACAGATCAAGGTTCCCCAAAAGAAGTACAGTACAAGTTTGTACGGATCGCTCTATGCATGCATATGACACTAATGTGTATTGGTTTATTGTACGCTTTTGTTCACACGCAAGGGAAGTCCTACCTGAAACTCACAGTCCGGAAGATTTGATTGGCTTTTGAAACGAACCTTGACATTGTTCGTCACATGTTTCTAATGTAAAACTAAAAGTTACGATAATAACATTTCTTAATGTGCCTTTTGAATAACTGCATAGGCATATTGCTTACGAAGTTACGGCAACCTGGTTCCATTGCCAACCGTATGTTCCCGTGAACTTTTAGCGTGTTGCAAATTTTATAGTCAGTCAGTGATAACGTTTGGCCTGCCTTTCTGTGCTGAGAGAGACGTTAGGTAGGTAAAGTCTGAAATTTCAGTCTTTTTTTTTCTAGGCTGTGGACATGTTTTTCTAAACTTAGTACACACTGTAGCCTAGTATGTTTCTCCCGAGTTCTTTGAAGTGTACAGTAGGCCTTAAAAAAGCACTAAGCAGTAGCCTAGGCCCCTGTGTAGTTAGGCCTAGTAAATAATAGGATAGGCCTAAGTGCGATGTGACTCATGTTATCAATATTTTAATGGTCGAAGTGTTCTTTTGGGGTAATCCATTCAGCGTACTACTGGTGTAGCTATAGACCTACTGCTGTTGGCCTAAGTAGGCCGCCTGAAATTGGACCGGTCTTGTTGGTATTCAATTAAATACAAACATGGGTACAAGCTTACTTGAAGTTACTGTTTCCCTAGGCCTTTTTGCCCTTAATTTTACTGTACAGTATGAAAAAAAATGGGTAAAATAACATAAATGTATAAAATACTGTTACTGGAAATGCAGTCACCCAGCGTGAATTAACGTTAGCATACCGTACCCAGGTATCCAAATTCATGAATGGCTCAGTTTAACCATGGGACAATATTTTGGTGAATAAAATGTTCAGTTCAGGCAGAATAAGTGTAGCTTATGGGGTTACCAGTCACAACGCCCCTTTACCAAAACGTCCCAGCTATTGGGCAGTTGGGTGAGCATGTGTGGGTAATTACACAAGCAGACAGGGGAGAGGAAAAGCCACAACTTGCTGCACGTGTCCACAAGCAAATTTTGTTTGGAAGAGTGAGTATTACTGAAAGAATGGGGAAGCAATAAAAAACATCAAGAATATAACAGACTTGGAAAAGATGAAATTTTCAAGTACATGTTACACATGTTATCATTCTCATTGCATTAAGGTTTTCAGCACACTGCTTTAAGTGTCAGTTTGTGTTCATTGAAGAGACTTCAAACAATTTAAAGCAAACATTTTTGTTTAATTCTAAAACAACTTCATGGAATAGTTGTTCATTCAGCTGTTATACTTTGGATATCATCCTCTGTTTCTTTGGGCACTGTCATATTTTGTTTGGATGACTCTCTGTATGAAACGATCAACCTGCTATCCCATTCATTGTTTGTGCAGTTCGAACTTCTTTCTATTCATGCTTACATACATGAACTAGAAACAGTGCTTGAGTTACGTATGTACTTTCATAGCAGACCGCTTGTGTTATGGAATTCCACAGCAACACATCTTATCAATGTAGTTTTGATGCTTTTTCTCTTCCCTGTACTGATCAGTTATTAAAGATATTATTATTTACTTACTTTTCAGTTCCCATTGACTTTTTACAAATGGGGATTAATTCTTTAGGGATAAAAATAACTTTCTTACTGTGTACCAGAATTTGTATTCCATAAATTGTTCTTTAAAAGGGTTAAATTTAAAAGTAGAAATCCATCACCATGGATGACAAATGCCATTCTCAATTCAATAGAAAAGAAAAATTCATTATATCGTAAGTTGCTCAGGGTTAAAAGTAATGCTGCTATTAAGTTATCGGCTCTAATTTAGAATCAGTGCCCGGAAGTGACGTACGTGATACGCATAGATAAAGGGTTAGGGTTAGGTATAGGGTTAGGGTTAGGTATAGGGTTAGGGTTAGGTATAGGGTTAGGGTTAGGTATAGGGTTAGGGTTATATACGTTAGTAGGCATACGGATAGGGTACGCATACGCATAGGGATAGGGTTACATACATAGTAGGCATACGGATAGGGTACGCATACGGATAGGGATAGGGTTATACATATGGTACGCATAGAGATAAGGTTAGGGTTATACCCGTAGGGATATACGTATAGAATACGTATACATGTATAATTATAGCCTACGTATACATCTGTAAGTACTTATAATATTTAAAACCGTTTGCCGGCAGCTCGGCTCGCAGCGCTATCGGTTAGGGCATAGGATCGCTATACTGAGATTTATACCGCGTTCGTATTCTTGCAATGTTCCGCGTTCAAATCCCACTGTTGCTTTCTGTTGAACAGCTTGTCTTGTCACGTTACTGTTGGTTCTTTTAGAACTTAACTTGTCACTGATATTTTGTAAGTTTTAAGTTGTAATTTACGTCACTTCCGGGCACGGATTCTAAATTAGTACCAAGTTATCTTATAAAAACTACAAAAATGTTCTCACTGCTGCTTATATACGCGAAGCGAAACAGACTGATTTTAATGAAACATTTGTAAG
The DNA here is from genome assembly GCA_029531755.1 of Holothuria leucospilota. NCBI lineage: Eukaryota > Metazoa > Echinodermata > Holothuroidea > Aspidochirotida > Holothuriidae > Holothuria > Holothuria leucospilota. Next base: position 43,191,839 of record CM055965.1, on the reverse strand, counting down.
CAACCAAGGGGATATGAAGAATACTTGGAAGATAATAAATCAGGTCATTAATAAAAAACAAAAAAGCCATCAGCATTCTGTAGAAATTGATCACAAAGACAAAGTTATTTCAAATTTGGAAGAAATTGTTTCAATTGTAAATATTGGAGATGACCTTGTTTCCACAAAGTGATGTTTATGATTCCCACTGATGAAATGGAAATATTGGAATTTGTTAGTAAATTCAAAAGTAATAAAAGTCCTGAATTTGACGATGTTAATACGTATTCATGTTTGTATGAAAGTTATTGCTAGTATATCAGGCTTCGACAAATTCTTTTTTCACTACTTGTCCATCGGGCAAGCTGTTCTCTTAGTCTACTTGTCCGCATGAATACAGGTATCTACTTGTCCACTTTTAATATGCCTCTAAACTCCTTTGTGGAGTAGACTTCATAAGTACTTGTGCGGCGGGCTATGAGATTGAACAATGCACTTGCCCGAGTAACTTTTTACTTGTCCCGGACTGTCAGGCGGGGGATTGTCGAAGCCTGAGTATATTAGAGCCTTTGACATATTTTTGTAGTCTATCAATACCCTCCAGTATTATTATGGCGGATAACTTCGTTTGTTAAAAACTATAGGCCTATCTCTGTTCTGCCTTTGTTCTCTAAAGTGATCTAATGTCTTGTATTTTTAATATAGATTATATAATTTTCTTACTAAACATAATATTTTCTTCTAAGGCCAGTTTGGTTTTCCTTCCAATTATTCAACTTATATGGCTGTCATTGATTTGGTTGATAAGATTGCTCGGTCCTTTGATGATAGAGAGTATGGTTTTGGAATTTTTGTTTTGGCTTGTCAAAGGCATTCGATACAGTTAATCATGAAATATTAATTGTAAAATTGAATCATTATGGTATTAGGGGTAATGCATCAAACTGACTTTCTTCTTATCTTTCAAACAGGTGGCGGTATGTTTCTTTGAATTGCGTTAACTCGGATAGTTTAAATACTTTTGTGGAGTACCACAAGGATCTATCTTAGGACCCCTACTGTTTATTATTTACATAAATGATATAAGTTGTACGTCAAATTATTTATCCTATATTCTTTTTGCAGATGATTTCAAGATTTGCAGATTTTTTCAATCATTCTGAGCCCACTGTAGCTGCTTTAATTATCATTAATGAATTAAAAATATTCCAACTTGGTTTAAAGCCAACAAACTATCATTGAATGCAAGTAAAACCAATTTTATTAACTTCCTTCCCAATCACAAAACTGCTCAGATTTTTGGGAATTATTATTGACAGTATAACCTGAGCTGGAAATTTCATATCAATAAGGTAGCCAGTACAATATCAAGGAATGTAGGTATTATTTACAGACTAAAACTTTCTTTCCTCAGTATGTATCCTTAATGCTCCTTATACTACTTTTGTCTTACCTCATTTAAATTACTGTGCTATTGTCTGGGCTAGCACATATCCATCTCTTTGTTATTCAGAAACGCACTGCCAGATTTATTTTGAATGCTATACTAATAACACTTTCAATCTTTTTACAGAGCTTCGTATGCTCAGTATTTTTGACATCCATAAATACCGTACTACAGTAGTTATGAAGTTTTATGTACAAGTACAGTACAATAATAGTGTACTTCCCTTAAATTTTAAGAACTATTTCACACTAATCGATGATGTCCATAACTATAATATATGGAGTAAAGGGAAACTCTACCATAATATGGAAAAATCCTCCATATATATCAAAATATTGTCAGGATAAATGGCCCTAAGTTCTGGAATAATATAAATGCTAAAATCCGCATGTTGCCCAGCCTTACAATTCTTTTAAAATCGAGCCTTTACAGATTATTTTTCGGGGTAAGGGAATGTGATACTTCCCCATCTTTTCGCCCTTTGCCATTTGTTTTTATGTTCTAGTTGGGTGGGTACAGCTCCTTGTAGTTAAGGGTGGGTATCTGGAGTATTGGGAGGGAGGATTTATTTTGTACTTATACTTGCTTGTGTCCCTTTTTTTCTTTTTTCTATTTTTTTCTTTTTCTGTAGGTGGCCTGAGCTTGATAAGCCCTGCTATTATCAGGTCTCCTCCAATGTATTTATAATGTCTATTTAATGAATTTATTCTTTATGCATGCATGACCTATTAATTTACTGTTTTTTCATGTTATAGGAATTTAACTCTTATCATTTATTCTTGTATCCAATGTTACTAAATGCATTGGAAATAAATCTTCGCATAAATCGTCCTTGTACCCAAAATGTACCCGGGTTGAATCCTTGGCAGTTTTATGATAGTTTTGTAACTATTTGGTCAGCTTCTTAAAATATTTTATTGACTTAAATAGGCAAGTTTTTCTGTTTCTTCAAGAAAAATGAAAAAACAATTTACCACCCTGATCATGCAGTTTCATGTGTTGTATATATACTGTAGCCTACATGGAGGTATATGCAGTGAGAAAGTACAGTGGGCACAGGTTAACTACAGTTAACACGGCACTAAGTACATTTCTTCCTGTAGTGATATTACAGTTCTGAAAACCAAATAACTGTCACTGATTTCCCTAATACCTACAAAAAATCAGTTAGAATTAAAATTTTCTTTATTAAACTTAAAATGAGGTTTATGTATAGGTATCATTCATAGGCTGGGAAGTTTTGTTATTATTTACATATGTTACACTACGGGGACCTTTTGTTAACAATAGGGATGTTTTGGTAGCTAAAAAGCGGGGATGTTTTTGTAAAGGGACGTTTAGACTGGATACCATTTAGTTCACCTTTAATATGAAATATTTTTGTTCAAAAAATTCTTGAAAGATATTTGTGATGGAGGGAAATAAGAGGCCATTTGTAACATGTAGCAGATGTTTCAAAATAAATTTTGGGGGATTTAACATAACACATTTACATAACAGGTTAAAGGGTAAAGGAGGGCTCAGGCCCCATAAGATGCCCTGAAGTCCACAAACCCTCAACTGAAAACAGCCAACCAAATTAGCCCAGTACAGTTAGATTCTACCATAGTCATGGAAGAACTTGTCAATGATAACCTTAAAGCAGTGCACTGATGTGGAGTTAACCCACTCATGCAGACTGTTCCTCTCCTTGACAACTCTGTGAGAGAAGCTGAACTTCCTAATGTCAATCCTTGCAAAACACTTTAGTAGCTTCTTACAATGGCCTTTAACCCAAGAATTACTATGAACATTAAATAAGTACAAGATAACAAAGGATTCCTTTCAGAGAGAAATTTGTACACCTGGAGCATGTCCCTCCCCCCTCCCCCCCCCTCCTAATCCTTCTCATCTCCAGGGTGGTAAGCCCAAGATGTTTAAGTCTAACATGATAAGGTACTGTAAATGTCTCACCTCGAGTATAAGGTGATTGGATCTGGATCTGGAAAAAGACTGCATGTTTGACTCCTAGGTGGAGTCAAACATGCAGGGTTTGGTGTGCGCAAAGAAGAGTTAGTCCTCCCGTCTGAGGAATCTCAAGGCAGAGTCCTTGAATTGCTTGGGGTCCTCAAGATCCATTATATTCTGGGGGGAGAATGTTCCAGCCTCTGACGGTACAGTATGAGGAAAGAAGCTGTATTTGTAGCAGTCCTTAGTGTTTTGGATGATAGACTAACAGTCTGAATGATGATGCCTAGAAGGCTGCTGGACCGGATGTACTGTAGGAGGTTGACAGTTGGCAAGGCAAGAAGGCCCAATCTAGCTCTATGGAGAGTAACAAGCCTTTCAACAGACCTTCTGTCTTTTAGACTATCCCACCCTAGATCCTTCAGCATTTCATTACACTACTGTGGGCGGAGTAGTCATTACAAACAAACCTAGCAGCCCTACTTTGAATTTGTTCAATTTCATTAGTTAAGGAGACAGTGTATTAAGGATCCCAGACCGATGAAGAATACTCCAGTAAAGGCCGAAGGAGTGTAAGATAGGCAGTGAGTCTCCTCTGAACTTGCTCTAAAAGAAACTTGTCCTTTTCATAGAAGGGACTCCACCCCTGACTTCATATTCCCTAAGAGATAACGCTCTAGCCCAAAATCAGGTAAAGGTTATGCCTATGCTATTTTCTACTGACTGCTTTACTTCTGTAAAATATTTTAGGCAACATACCCAGTGTGACTTTATGTACTGTACAGTGTGACTGTGGTAGTACTGTCACAATCAACTGCATGGTTTTGTGCATACAGTACCCACATTTCTTTTGTTAAGTATGAGCAGATATAAAGAACTGAAATATTTAGTATCAGTTGTACATATTAACAGAAAACGTAAAAAATTGTGGGCAATTTTGACTTCCTGCTAGGCAGGAAATACTGTTTATAAGCATTTTCCCAGCCCTGAATATATGGAACATCCTTTCTATGTCTAATTTATTCATGTAACTGTCACAAAATTTCAGTGTGTATGCAGTTTCTACAGTGTACTGTGACAAGGTCCTTCAAGATGGAAAGACTCTACAAACCTGCCCTGGGCCCCTTCATCATTGAGGGTCTCTGTGGCATATTACATGATTTTAAAAGTACCGTAATATTGCAGAGACCACCACTGGCCCTTTTTCAAAATAATCTCAGGTCTGCTGTACCTTAAATCTCTTTAACACCTCGAGACCTGACTGTGATAGCGTGTAATTTCTGCTTCATGCTGAAATTTTAAATAATGAACCTGTGTTCTGCACACAAAGATAGTCGCATGCCAATTACATTTGATGCAAAACTTTGGGTAACAGTTTTTTTTTTTTTTGTTCACGTGCAGTTATGTAAATCATGATAGATGTTTTGAACTCAGTTAAAGAGGTTGAATTATAGATTTACTTTACTACATTACACAATATGCACAACAAGTCAGGTGGTGAGTTATGAAACCAAGGTTAATAAATGTGTCCATACGTCTCACTCTAGAAATTTCTTGTATACAGTACATGTACTGTATACAATTGTCTCTTTGTTTCATTTCTGATCAATACCAGTGGTCAATCAGTGATATCATTTGTGAAATAAAATTCAAATGCTGTTTTGATTTAAAGTAATTGTAGTAAACAGATGCTGCTTTAAATGCTTCAAATAATTTTACTTTCCATTTTTACCAAAGGATCCTCAAATACTGAAGAATGGCTTGGAGACTTTGTGTTTGCCTGGTTACTTTTCTCACTTTCCAAGTTGTATACTCTGGACATGGTAATTTTTACATTGATCTATTGCAACAAATCCTGTTTATTTTGTAAAGTTATGAAAAGAAGAAGAGTATTGGACAAACTTCCCATGTCAAGCTACAGTACTGTATTCTCTGTGCATCATGGGTCACTGACAAAGTAAAATTGGGTTTGGGTGGTGAGGGAGATGGAGCCGTGTGGGTGGGGAAATAGTGGATGTTGAGTATAATAGATTAATAGTAAATTAAACTGGCAAAAATTGAAAATTATTCCATCCTGAACCAAGGAAAGCAATTTGACAGTCTGAGCTTCAGCCAGGATTTCAAATAAGGGCCCGGGGGTCAACATTCTACAGCCTGCAGGAAGATGGTGGTTAGGTTGTCCTCTTCCTCTTTGTCAACAAAATAATCAATTTTGATTCATCTTTAGATGTACAGTAACATGGCACAAAATTTGATTCATTTTGTACTCACTACAGTGACCTTAAAGAAAAGGTTGTTGTTCTGGATATATATGCTGTCAAAATGTTTTGTAATTTATGTTTTGAGGAGTAGGAAGAGGTGGGGTGGGGTGGGGGTCCCAAATGATGGCAGTACTGATATCTGGCAAAAATGTTGCTGGATGTCAAGCAATGCTATAGGTATTAATTTGGTAGTTATATGCGGAATTGTTTGACAAGTCAGTTTGGAGAAATTAATTTCAGGTACCGCTATTACATGTAAATTTAGGAAGACCTTAGAACCTAGTTGTGTTGTGCATTGCAGTTTAGTCTCTAATGGCTCAAATTTTATTGTTTTCATTCAGAGGGATGAAGTGTATTCTTGTGATGGACAAAATGTTTATTGAGTCTAGGATGTTTACAACCCTCAACACCAGCTAGGGGGAGCATAAGCTGTACCTGTGAGTTCTGTATTGCTGTGCAGCCAGTCACTATATCAAACAGTAACTACCACCATATTCATCCAGCTATGAATATAAATTTCTATCACATGATTTATTGGCATCCACATGTCTACCAATGAAAATAGATCTCAATAATGGACAGGATATGATTGTAAAAGCCATGCACTGTAAATTGATTCCAGTCTAACACTCAGTTCAAAGAGATTGATCATAGAGATGTACATTACTGCATGGTAGTACGTCACTTTGAATAGCAGAATTTTATTTTATTGTGTGTTTAAGCAATTAAAAACCTTTCCCCAGGTGTGCTCTTCCAGAAGATTAAACAGAAAATGCTTGATGAACAAAGGAAGATGTTTTATAGAGCAGACAACCTGGCCGATGTGAAAACATCTTACATTGAGCAGCCCTTGGATCACTTTGACCCAATGGTAAGAGTGTTTTATATGAGCTTTCATTATGCTTGAAATGAATGCCAAGTTTTAGCCATCCCTAGTTGACTACTTTTAATCCACAATCTGTCAGAGAACTTCCTGTGCAACTATCTTGAGATCAATAAAGTTAAAGGGGTTTGTTGTTGTGTTGCAGTGAGACACAGATGTAAGTGATCAATTTCATCACTCAGTGGCACGTCTTAACAAAGGCATGGCTTGAACCCTTTAAAGAGTGTTTGATCAACAGAGCTAGCTTGTTTACAAAAGGGATTTAAGGAAAAATGCAGTCACCTCAGTAAAGAATTGTATAGTAGACTATCCTATTTCCTGAATGGATCTTGAGAATCATGTGACATTATTTTTCTCACTCAATTGTAAAATTTACAAGGAGCAACTGCTTGGTGTACCTTGAATATGCAATATTTTTGTTCTAAAATATTATGAAAGATACTTGGAAGAGAAATAAGAAGAAATTTGTGACATTAAGCTTTTGTTTCAAAATAAGTTTGGGGCGACTGCTTTTGACCTTTAACTGTTGCAAGTCTAGAGATAAGGTTCACCTGGGAAAAGACCTTTTTGTAGGGTGATTTTGGCTAAAATCTCCTATTGAATTCTAGCAGCATGTTGATGTGCTTTTGATCTTTGCTCTGCCTGACATGTGAGCCAGTTAATACAAAAGCTATTGAAATGAGTTGCCCTACTCCAGTCCCAAATGTAAACCAGATTTCAAATCATATTTTCGTACCTGGAATGATTGACTTGTGTGGCTATACAAAGTTACATAAACCATTGGATATACCGACCTCCCTGCACCCTTCATTGTTGATGTCCATTTCTAAAGAAACCTTTGTATTTGTGATGGTGTGTGTAAACGCGTTTACTGCTTGTAACGTCTCAAACGCATTTTACATATTCATCATGTTCAATGTTCAAGAGCATGTTTGAAGTCTCTATGTTGATCATAGGTACTTGGGATTAATCGCTAAACAATCGCAAAATTTTGCGATTGAACGTTTAGTAATTTTGCTAAACGTTCACAGCCCTAGTGCGGGTATTATACTGAGCACTAGAAGCCTCTTGCTTTTGGTGGAAGTTTGTTCTGACACAGTAAAATGACCCATTTTTCAAGTACCACATTGTGCTTGTTCATCAAATAGTTATTCAAAACATTTATACAGAAAGAGCCAGTTCTGGTTAACCATTAGCCTACAGTATACTGTATCTCGTGGGTTTAAAGGCAGTATGCAGTCACCCCAGTCAGAGTGAGTATATCCTGTCACTCTAGTTCATGATTGGCCCATTCTGATCATGTGACAATATTTTTGTTGGTAAATTGTGAAATTCAAGGAGAATTTCTCCTTGCTTTACCTATTGTTTGTAATAGTTATGTTCAAAACATCTTCAGAGGTGCTTGTAAAGCAATAAGACGAGATTTGCAAGAATTTGCTGATTTTTCAAAGAAAATTTTGGGGCGACTGCCTATTGCCTTTAAGTGGCCATTAGTACCCAAAATGCATAATTGTAAACTGTCTTTTTTGTTTAGTATGATCCCTTTTCCTTGAGTTACAAAATTGCCATAATACCATGGTATGATCTAAAATACCAGCATATACTACTCTGCTATTGGAAATTTGATACTGCATATTCTTTGCTAATTACGGATTGATTACATTAACAGTACCAACTATCTTGAAAAAAACTGCCTACTTATCCTGAATACAAATATAGTACTTGTTCAAACATATATGTGGTAGTTGAACTGTAAACACTTGATAGGTGTTCTTTATTTTCAAAGGTGGAGAAAACATACATGCAGCGCTATCATGTAGTTGATAGTTACTGGAATGACACAAGTCGTGGACCAGTTTTTCTTTACATTGGAGGAGAGGGACCTCTGGATGCAGAGCAAGTAAATTCCGGTAATACAGAAAAATGAGTTAGTTAGATGAGGTTTTACAGCTCGGTTTTTCACCAATTGGTTTAAGCCGGGTAGGTCACGGCCTTTTTCTAGTGCTTACTGGCTTGTTTTTCCTAACTCCATTGCTTCTGCTGAGCATTAAGCACAATGGCAGTAGGTTCCATTTTTAAAGTCTTTTACAGAAAAATGAGAAACTTAATGTCCCTGATTTGGCATACTAATTCAGTACTGTAGTCAATGTTCTGTGTGGTCTAAGGTTCTAAGTTTCCCCTTGGCTATTCATTTGTCAACTTCCTTTGAAAACCAAGATTGATACCGTACCATGAAGAAAAATTACAAGGTCCTGAAGTTTCACTATTCAAACTTACTTATGTCAAGATATACATAACTTTGTTACAATTCTTTAAATGTGGATACCACTACAGAGAGAGCATCTATCGGTAAAGCAGTCCAGAAGAAGGAAACAGCTACCGTGCACCGCTATTTTACAACGTACTGTACTTTCTATGTTCAATCACATTTATATCCGGACACTGCGTATAGGCCAAGTTGCAGATGTTAACTTTCAGGGATGCATCCACATTGTTATCGTTTGACAGAGATGTTGATATAAATGGCTTCTATGTTTAATCTTATCCCTGAGCCCAACCTTACCCCTAACCCTAATCTAACCCTGACTCATTATCCGTAACCCCAATGGTGTTTGAATATTAAGATGTCAGAACAGAGAGCAGTAACCGTTAACAGGTTGAGGTTCATATACTGTATCACTGAAGACTAGGTCTGGGGTTTGACTCCTGGCCGGGTCATACCAGAGACTTTAAAAATGGAACCTACTGCCATTGTGCTTGGTGCTCAGCATAAGAAATGGAGTAGGGAAAACAAGCCAGTGAGCCACAACTGGAAAAAAGGCCGTGGCCGGCCCGACTTAAACCAATTGGTTAGAAACTGAGCTGCAAAACCTCATCTATCCATTGAAGACTTCTCTGGAGGATGAAAGTCCTGTTGAGAAATGCTTCCTGTCATTAATAATGATAGTGGAAGGATTCTTCTTTTTTTTTTATAAAAAGTTGCAGCGAATTCAAAACATGGCTGCTAAGCTTGTCCTGAATAAAAACAGACTAGATAGTTCAACAGCTTGTTTGATAGAACTGCACTGGCTTTCTGTTACACTTCGAATTCAATTTAAGATCCTCACCGTAGTTCGGAAGTACTTAAATGGAGAAGTCCTGGATTACCTGACTGACATGCTTAAATTAAGAACTAGCAAATGCGTTCTTAGGTCTAGTGCCAGGAGAATCCTCCTTATACCCAAGACACACTGCAAATCTTTTGGCGATCGTTCTTTTGCGGTTGCCGGCCCTCGTCTTTGGAATGATCTTCCAAGTGATATTCAATCTGCACCAACACTACAGGTTTTTAGGACTAAGCTTAAAATATGGTTATTTTCCACATTTTCATGTTTTGTTGTTGCTTTTGTTGCTCAGTATTTATGTCTTATCTTGTGGTATTTTCCTCTTAGTGTCTTTTCCTTACACTCTTGTTTATTTTCATGTTCTTTTTATATTTTTGTACAGCACATTAGATAACTTTAGGTTGATAGTGCGCTTTATTGAATCAATAATAACAACAACAACAACAATAATACTGTATGGGGTCGGTCGGTGACACGTCACTTCCACATGACAACAATGTGTTGGGGTGAAAACAATTTATTGCATGTAAAGTGTTCCCATATGGTCATACTGTAGTCAGTTGCTGTTTTCACTCCAAAGCTGCTGGGGTAACGGAGAAAGACCCGGATGACCGACCGACCCCATACCAGGTGAGGATTTCAAAGCTCATAGAGTTTTCCATAATTTTCACTGCCCTATACATTCCTGAGCCCCTGGGGATATACATATACACAACTGACAGCCACTCATAAAGATACCCCTGGTTAGAACACACACTAGTCCAGTTCAAGTTTTAACGCTCCAAATTTTTACAAGCCTAGTTTAAAGCTTTTTCATTCTTACATGTCAAGCACTTAGGGGGATTAAAGGCAACAGGTTCCAGTGAGGCTTTTACATAATCCTCAGTTTTATCTGCAGGTCTTCTGAAGGGTGGGTGTGGCTGTATTATGAATGTTCTCTTTTCTATAGTGAATACCCTTATAATATGTTTTGTAGTGTTTATTTTTTGATTATATTTATTTGATTATATTTATTTTTTTTATGAAATCAGCAATTGGCTCTTCGAGAAACTTATACCAGAGTGAGCCTGGATGAACACTGGTGAGATTCGCCTTCTCTTTTGACTAGTGCTCAGAGGTAGGCGTGTACTAATCACTCCCAATCCTGCTTTCGGGACCGCCATTTAATGTCCCCATCCGATGGACGTGAGAGAATCCCCAGCCTTTAGTCACTTCCCCAAGGCTGGGAGGGGTGGAAGTTCCATGCTCTGCACAACTGCTCGACAGTTTAACCAAGCAAAGCTCACAATTTCCTGAATCTTACAACTTCCTGAAACAAACAATCAGATATCCAATTAAAATTCATCAATTTAAGCCCCCTCAGCATCGCTGTGAACAGCTATGCTGAACAAGTAAATTTCTGTCCCCAGAAAATTACCAAGTGGTTCCACGGGGATTTCATCCGGGGACCTCAAGTATGCAGGGTAGTACACTCAACCATGAAAGCCAACTTACTATTTTTTTTTAACTTTGTAGTTATTGTTTTGGGGATGCCACAAACCCTTAACTGCTGCATGGTTACAATCCTAAACTGAGGATCTTTTTGCTGAAATTTTGACTCTCTTTTCCCATGGCTACAGTAATTAGCAGTTAAACTGCTTGAGTTGACTTGACTTTGTAGGTCTTGTAGACTTCATGTTTGTTCAGTTTGTCAGCATAATTAAACAAAGACATTTTAATCACTGGTACCTCTTCCTCATGTGATCATTTTATTTGATAGGTCATCATCTGGAAATGGCCGAAAAATTTGGTGCATTGATCTTTGGAGTAGAGCATCGTTTCTATGGTGATAGTGTCCCTGAAGGCGGAATTACCCCAGAGGTATTGCAGTACCTAAGCAGTCAACAGGCGTAAGTAGGGGTGCAGAAATTAAATCAATTGTGCTGTAAAACTGAGTTAAAAAAACCATTACTTAGACTAATTGAAATAGTTTATACTGTAGATGTTATACAGGCAGCATGAATTTGATCATACTGTAGGTGCATTATAAGCACAGTAGGGAATGTGATAATTTGTATTTGCAAACTGATTATGTTTGGTTCTGGATGACTTCAGTTCTGCCACATTCTAGCATGCAAAAGGTGGGGTGGATGGGGAGAGGAGGTGGGGGGGGGGGGAGGAGAAGCTTCTTGTTCAAACCAGTTGAAAAGGTAAGATCCCAAAAAGTATCAGCATGGATTTGACCCTTTTATATGCATATTGAGCAGGAGAGGGGATATGATGATTTTCCATTCTGAACAACGATTAGTTTTGATACGTGATGCCTCATCCTAGCACACAAGGGAAGGGGGAACCTCCCCCTTTGGTTTCAAAGTGATGATGTCTTAACCAAATTTACTATAAAGAATTCATTAAATGATGACGCTTTATAATTTACCTCCTAATAAAATTGAACTGGGTTCACTAGATCAAAGGTTCGATACATCGAAAGTTTACTAGACTGAAGATCCTAACTCTAAACTTTATGCTAACCAGATTTTCGGTCTAGTGAACCTTGGGTCTAGTAGGCTTCCGACGTAAACTTTTGGTACTTGAAAAAAATAATGCACTAAATCTATAGTATACATTGTACTTATTACACAAAACAAGGTAACTGTCAAGGAGTGACATGGTAGGCAGGTAATGAGTCTTAATGGAAAGAGAATGTTGTACAGTCAATCATTACTTGCAGGGACTTGTTCCCATTGTCTTTCATCCACTTGTGCAGATATACGTGACATCAGAAAGCAAAACCCTCAAATTTCTTTTTGAATATATCATTTATTTTAATGCCCTTGTTTGACAAGGAAGTTATAGAGTTAATTTACATTAATTGTTAAACTATGAAGGTTAAAGGGATGGAGAAATTGTATCAGCCTGCAGTAACAAAAAGGGAGAGGGAAAACAAATGTCCTTAATGATACCTCCCCTACTCACCTCCTTGCATTTCATTGCATAGGCCTAACATTTTAATATCCTTATATGTCAAGCTGCAAAACATTGCTACAAAATTTGCAAAGTCAGCTTTAATAGTTTCATTGCACTATGGTACAGGAAGCCCATCACAGTCTCCACAAGGACCTTGATGTTGCCTGATCACTGGTAAGATTATCCTCTCTTTAAATAGTGTCTTGTAGCTATTGTCTTTTTGTTTCAGTCTTGCAGATTTGGCCAGTTTTATTAGTGCTGCTACTAAGAACTATTCTTTATCTGATTCCAACACCTGGATTAGCATTGGGGGTTCCTACCCTGGATCTCTGTCAGCTTGGATGAATCTCAAGGTACTTTAAAATATATTTGGTTACTAGAGAGTTATGGGAGTGCATAATGGCCTTCAGGATATTTTAAATGTAAAGAGTTTAGTTCCTAGTCCTGAATGTGATATAAGTCTCATTTAAAAATATCACAAACTGAGCATGCATGTTATGAAGGAAATGTACATAGTGCAAATGCATAGATCTACAATTGATGTAGGGTTATGACAAGAATGAATTTGGAACACGTTGGAGCTGTAGAGTGTTGACATATTGTTGGTATTTTTGTTGTTTATAGTATTTAGAAATTATACTCCTCATTTGTTTCATGTATTTGCTTGGAACTCAAAACAAAACTACCTTGTTTTAAAGGAGTAAAACGGGTTTCTCAAAAGACTATAAAATATGGCTCTACTGTTATGAAGAATACTTGAAGTATGTGGGTATATACTGTACTTACATTTGAAACAAAAGGCATTATTTCACCAGAAAATGAAGCTTACTTTATGCTCACCAGAAGACATCATGGCCTAAAATGTGGAAAAATGCTGTTACCTGTGCTGCTGCTACCTGTGAAGCTGAACAAAGATTGTTAACAATATGTATACATTAGTGTTGGAAGCTACTCTCTTGTAGGTCAACCAGTGTTATTTCTGAATAAATATCTCCCCCTTCTTCTCATAGGAAGCAGGAGTCAGGGGGTACCCTTCCTTCTACTTGTGTTCATGTAAGGCAGCAAACTAGGGCCTTAGCCTCCCAGAGCTAGAAAATGTTGATTTAAGTGCAAAACATGTCAATTTCAGGGCCCTGGCACTATCAGAAACATTTTCAAAGCAAAAAACTACTGTTTTCTTTGTGCAATGTCTCCCCCATATGCATATGCCTCTACATTGAACCTGATTTGTTTTCTTCACCAGTACGGTCATTTAATCTTTGGTGCACTGGCTTCGTCTGCTCCTGTCAGAGCTCAGGTTGATTTCCAGGGGTACAATGATGTTGTGAAGGCCAGCCTTAGTAATGAAGAGGCAGGTGGTTCCGCAGAGGTGAGAAAGTTTACAAACTTTTTGTTCCCTTCAAAGTCCGGTAGAGGTTTTAAAGCTTGTAAAGGAAGGGGCAGGGAGGAAGCATTGAGAAAGGGGTAAGGAGGAATGATTGCAGTCACTGTAAACCAGCAACCCTTTTCAAGTTGGTATATGAAAAGGGCATGTAAGCAACCCCCGCCCCCGCCCCCGTACCAAATTTGACACATCAGATTTAACAAACTTATCAAATCTCTGATACGGCTGTAACTTATCGTGAACTATGACCTACAACATAAATATTGAACATTACAGCCAAAGCAACTAGTTATCTTGCAAAGATTAAATTTTTTATGTAAAAAAGGTTTGCCATGTGAATAATCAGAACAGTTCATAATTAAGCACACCACAGGTATTTGATTCAATTGGCTTGAGTACATTCTTCCTCATGGAAGATACTTAAGATTAAAGGTTAGCTGAACCAAAGATCTGCTTGAACAAAAATCTGCTCAGGGTTAGGAGTTGGGTTAGACACAGGATGAAGATTAGGATTAGGCTAAGGATTAGCCTTGGGTAGGATGATGGTTTGGGTCAGGATTAAGTGAAGAGTTAGGATCTTCAGTCTAGTGAACCTTCAGTTTAGTGAACCTTGCCTCCTTGTCTATGGAATATGATTTTTTACGGAAATAATAGCTTATGTGATCTCAATCGAGAGTGACAGCAATCAGGTTAGATGAAGAAGACCAAAGAGAAAGAAGAAAGTCTCTCCTTAAAACTATGCAATAAAGCAAGTGAGTTTTCAAGTGGTGGTTTAAGGGTTCAGATTTATGACCTAGAAACTCTGAATAGATAAATTAATCTTTCAAGTGCTAGTTTTACACCCACTGAACAACAAATTTACAGTGAGTTGGCATCATAAAACTTCCAAGGTGTGTTTTGAAACTATTTACAAAGGCCATTTGTTGCCAGTGTGAACTGTTTGGAAGTTTTGTCGATTTAGCATAACAAAATTGTAAGTTCATTGTGTAAAAGAAATATACACATTACACAAAAGGGGTTACATTGAGCAGGGTTCACTAGTTTGAAGGATCAGTAGGTTGAAGGTTCAGTAGATGGAAGATCTAAACTCATGTAATTTTAACCCTTATACTTACCCAGACCCTGATCCTGCCTGATCCTTTTCCTATTTCTCATCCAGATTCTGTATGTAAGTCGAATCCTAACCCTACCTCTTACCAGAAGCAAATTTTTGGTCAAGTGGATCTTCCATCTATAGAGAACCTTCAGTCTAGCGAGGATTCCCCATTACATTAGTAGAAATAAATTAAATTGAATTCTACTACCTTTAGCCATCAGTTATTGAGAATCCTGCATTCTGATTGGTTAACACTGACCTTTTATTCCACACACGGTCAGTAAAGGTAAAAACTGATAAAACTGAGTAGGGCTGTGAACGTTTAGCTAAATTACGAAACGTTTAATCGCAAAATTTTGCGATCGTTTAGAGATTAATCGCAAGTACCTATGATCAACAAAGAGACTTCAAACGTGCTCTTGAACATGATGAATATGTAAAATGCGTTAATGGCGTCTGGGGGACATAGTTTCCATGAACCTCAAACACGGATCCTCATAGAATATCAACTTTGATGTTGTATGTTTACGTGTGTGTCATTTGTATAATTATGTATTTCACTTTTTCAAAAAGAGTTAAAGTGAACATCTAATTTTCTGTAATGACTGCAGATTGTTTTTTATTTCGTACGGAAAAATGGGTTTTGTGATTAATCGCTGGTAGCTTTGTACTAAACGTTTATTACACATGCGATCATTTAGCGATTAATCGCTAAACGGTCACAGCCCTAAAATTGAAGTTCTCACATTTTCAGAGGTAGAATAAGAATAAACCACTTTTGTCGGACTATTATTGTCTCATAAACACATAAAATTTGGCAAAATAATGGACTCTGCTTCGCATCTGTTATTTTGCCAAATTTGAAGTTCCGACGGTTTATTCACCAATAATAGCCCGCCAAATGCGATTTTCCCTGAAGTATGCATTTGTGGTACAGAAAAGGTTCATATTTTCAAAGCCTTGCAAGGTACGAACCCTATATGCAATGACATTACCATCTGATTGACAACAGACCCTGACGTCATGTTAGAGGTCAAACAATGAGTGAAGTGCACATAGTGACATCATATGAATACATCATTTGCATACAGTCTACAAAATATAGGAAAAATCAAAACATGGCAGAGGGGTAATTAACTTTCTTTCCAAAGAACAAGGTTTTCTCTGAAAGAAATTCTATAATTTGTAGCTCATAGATAATTTGTCCACCCAAACTTCTAAATTTCAAATGATAGTACTTTAACAACAGCTTCTACTCCCATAATATTTGGGGTACAAACTATTGCCAGAGTTTATTGGTGAGACTGAATGTTTTCTGTCTGTGCAGTATTGATGCATTGTAAATAAGTGCTCTACAATATTTCCCTTTAAGTTAAAAAAAGTGTAAATTTGTGTTTACTTTTCCGACTTTATCAAGTGCATTGGGAATGTAACCGCTGCCTTTACTCAAGTGGACAAACTCTTGAAGACCAAACAGCTTTCTAAACTCCAGAAAGATTTCAACTTGTGCCAGAACTTAACCTTTGACCTGGACTTGCAGTCATTCCTATCAACCCTTCAGGATCCCTTTATGGGGGCTGTCCAGTACAATAGGGGATTGGGCAAAGATAGTTCCATTGGAAACGTGTGTAAACAGATGATGGCAACTTCAGACCCATATGAAAACCTGAAGAGATTTTTAAAAGAGGTGAGTTCTCACTGACACAAAAAAGCATATAGATCACATTGTGTGTGGTTTAACGATAAGTTTGCAAATATGGAAGAGCTGTTGTGAGTAAAAACAGATGGCCATAACAGTTTTCAGACATTTTATTTATATATTTATGTTTGTAATTAGGGAGTCAGCTGGATCTTAAACTTGGTATATGTGTTGTCTGTATTGAGTCGAAAAGTTGATGGTTTGGGGAAGGTCAGAGGTCATGATGTAAGCAGTGACCAGTTAAATGCAATCTCTCCGTTATTGTACTTTGCATTTTCTTTGCATTCGGTTATACTTTGCGCTCTCTTTCTTCTCTAATAGGTTCAGATTTCTCTACATTTGGGCTGCATGGATGTTTCATACAAAACTTTTCTGAAAGAAGTGGAAGATTTTCCCTGGTTCTATCAAACCTGCACACAGTTTGGTTATTGTAAGTTCATTTAAAGGCAGTAGGCAGTCACCCCAAACAGAGTGAGTGTATCCTGTCACTCTAGTTCATGAATGGCCTATTTTGATCATGTGACAATATTTTTGTTAGTGAATTGTGGAATTCAAGGAGAATTTCGCCTTGCTTTACCAATTGTTTGTAATAGGTATGTTCAAAACGCCTTCAAAAGTGCTTGTAATGCAATAAGAGAAGATTTGCAAGAGTTTGCTGATTTTTCAAAGAAAATTTTGGGGCGACTGCCTGTTGCCTTTAAGTGTCACAATTACAGGTATAACAAACTGACATAAAACTTAGCAACTGTTGCCTCTGTCATTACTGTTCCATTAGTGTAGTGTAAGTGGGAATCTGTAATTAAAGGGGCTATGTATCATCATCCCCCAACATATTAGGAATATTATCCTATCTCTAAGTACAATTGGTGACTGGACTTTGACATTCATTCAAACAGTAGATTTTTTCTGGTTGGTCAG
The DNA here is from genome assembly GCA_029531755.1 of Holothuria leucospilota. Taxonomy (NCBI): domain Eukaryota; kingdom Metazoa; phylum Echinodermata; class Holothuroidea; order Aspidochirotida; family Holothuriidae; genus Holothuria; species Holothuria leucospilota. The sequence continues at coordinate 43,174,175 of CM055965.1, read as the reverse complement.
TGATGATTTGTATAGTCTGTTGTGTTCCCAGTTCAGGTCCGACACAGTATTATGCTGATATGGCCTTGAGCAATTTAAAATCAGTGCAGGCTATTGTACGACCTTTGACAGGGAAGTGCACTTGACTGGTGTTTTTTATTTGAAGTGGAGGAGGGGCTGGAGGTAAACTGTAGGGAGAATTTTTAGTATCTGGGGTGGGACTTCTTGCCCTTTAAAAAAAGATTCCCCTTCCCAGACAGGTAATCCTTTCAGTACTAAGGAGTAATATGTGTGCAGTGTGTAGTGCAAGATCTTGCTCTCCACACTACAGGCAGACATATCTGCCAAAGTAGCATCTCTTGATGAACCTAGTAATACCATGCACCCTCATTCAAAACATATCTGAAACCATGACATTCTATTGAACACAAGACTCAATTCTGTAAATTTTGACACCAAAGAAGTAAAATAGTTGTGTTGAAAATGTAGGGGATATAGCAGTTTTGATTGGAAATGGCTAAACATCTCATATCTGATTGAACATATTCAAATGGCAGGTATTAACTGCGACCACGACAAATGTGAGGAAGGGATGCAAGATGTAACAAGAGTATATTCTACTTCCCATTGGGCAAAATTAGTAAATGAGCAAATGAAATGACATGCCTATCATTTATTCAATACGAATGAGTAGTGTCAGGTCTAATGTTATCAAAATGAATAGCCTTGACCCAACAAAGTAAAATAAGTTGCTACTAAAAGTACAATTACCCCAGGCCTAATGGTGCAAAAGCTAGGAACACAGGATGAGCCATAGAAATTATATTAATAGGCAAAATGGATGAGATAGATAATTATCAAAACTGCTCAAGTAATGATGTTTTATTCATCTACCCCCACAAAGAGAATTTAGTTTCATTTCATCAGTACAAAATTTATTTAATGAGATATTAAAGAAACAGCTTTAAATGAAAGACTTAAAGTAAAAAAAGTAGGTAATTATTGCCAAAATTTACATAAATTTGTTTTATTTTATGACCCTATTTTGTTTCACGTGTGTTGAATTAATATCCCAAGTAACGAATCATCTGAAAGAACTATGGAAGCTCTCCAACTTCATGTTCAACAGATCTTCAAAAAACAATTTTTAGCTCACACATTGTACACAGTACATGTGTGAGGTTATAAAATAGGGCAGATGTCGTCAACTTTTCAACAAAAGTTTTCAGCCTTTTAATGTGTGGAGATTTTGAGCTGAAATTTTGGTACATGATTGTTTGTGGATAGAGCAATAAAACTTGCCTATTTGCATTTTGATATACAAAAGTTAAATTTGGTTTTTAAGCAATTTTTGTAGGGCTGAGTTCACTGTGCCTGCTGAACAGGTAGCTGTTTATTCATTGCACTTATAGCAGTGTACTTGGTTGTGTGTTCAGTTGCTGTCTCGCAACTGCCTGTGCAGGTTTGTTTTGAAATTTGATCCATTCACACACATCAGTCTTTGTTCATCAAGTGGCCTGTGCAGTCACAATACTTTGGGATACCTAATTGTATTATCAAGGTTCATTATGCAAGGAGTTCCATGGGAACTCCCTGCATTGAGCAGCTACTTGATTCATGATAACAAAATTTGAAGCAAATTCTGTGGTCAGTTTGGCTTACAAGAAAGGAAAATGGTTTAACCTGTTGTGGGGATAAATGATAAAATTTGGATCTTTGAGTTCCTGTTTTTTAACAGACAAGAGAAATTGTGTGAGCTACACAACAGCATTGCTGTTCTAGTTTAAGAGTAATTTCACATTGAAAGCAGACTTCTGAAATGAGAAAGATTTTGAAACATTTATCCAGGCATAGGGGAAAGTACACACTAAAATAATTCAGTACTGAAAGGGTTAATGTTCTCCCAGGTATGTCAACTCCCTCCCAGCCCCTCCTCCTTGGCATAGTTTTGTTTGACCAACATTTACATCAATCAAAGTGCAGTCACGACTTGTGAATTCTGGTTGCCTTGAACCTTAATTGTACTTGAGGTGACTAGTGTCTGCCTTTGAGTAAATTTGTTTAAACTTGGGCCGGATCTGCTTTTATGAGACATATCTTGCACACAAGTCTGGTACTTATGCTTTGTGTGTCATTAGGGGTACATTGACTTTGGTCACGTTTTATAAATCTTACTAATAAAAATCAGCTTTAAATACCCAGGTTTCATGTGACCAGAATAGAATGTGATTTCTGTATAGTGAGAGAACCATTTAGTTGCAGCCAGTAGAATAGGTCGATTTGCTGGCTGGCTATGAGCAGAGTTCCCATAAAATTCTCATCCAATTAATACTGGTCAACATGTTCACAGTTTCTACTGTGTATTCTTGAAACACAATGAGGAATTGGCAAATTTTTCTCATGGCTTGCTTGATTGCTATTAAGAAATTTAAGGAGACAATATTTACAAAACGTTATGTATCAGTTACATTTAGTGTGTTTCATTTAATGAACAGAGAAAACTGATTTCATTGGCAAAGAGAAGAAAAAAGTTTACAAAGTATTCAAATCATGTTCTGTAGCCCAGCTTCTGCATAGGTGAACTCTTTGAGAGTACCATGAGGAAAGGGCATCAGATCAAAGGGTGGAGTTTATTCCTCTTCTTAGCTGGTAATGCTTATGTCCAAGATACAGGACATGGTTATGGTGAACCTTAGGGTTGGGTCACTATTCATGGGGTGGGGATCATGTTAATATCCCCGCAGGGTTTCCCCAGGGTTTTGGGGTGTGTGAGGTGGTATTAGTCCATGGAGATAATATGGTGCCAGCTTTGACACCAACAGTGAGGGAGAACTGTCAATACTATATAGCTAGTACAGTACAGGTGGCAGTTATAGCAAATTTCTGTGAGGTGGTGAACAAAAACTGAGGTGGCTGCCTCAGAATACCAGGGGAAACCCTGTCCTTTGTATAGGATTTTGGTAACTTAAAGGAAGGGTTAGTGTACGTCACAGATCATGGGGTAAAAATGATACCATTTTCAAGCTGATAATGCTTTTGTCTGACATACAGGACATGGGCAATATACCGTGGAATCGGGTCATAGATCGTAGAGTTGTTCATCATACTTCCTAGTTTGTTTTGTGTATGTTTGTGGATCATGGAGTGGGGATCATACCAATTGAGAGCTGAAATATATTTATCAAGGCACAGAATATATATATCAGAAATCTTAGGGGTCACTTGGGTAGGGTAATACTACCTAATACTGGATCATACTCCTGTTCAAGGAAAAGAATTCTCTCAGTATTTCACTATTATGTTATGAATGTAACTTGTGTTTCAGATCAGACTTGTGAGGATGGTTCTCAGTGTCCATTTTCTCATATGCTCAACCTTGACATTGACTTTGCCATGTGTAAAGATGCATACAGTGTTTCAAAAAAGACAGTGTACGCTCAAGTAAACTTTACCAATGAGTACTACGGCAGTGATCATCCAAAGAATGGCCGTGTTTTGTTTATCAATGGTGAGTGATCTGCTTTACATTCAATAATATAAGCTGAAACTCTGTGTTTAATAAATTTACTTCATTTGAAGCTTAATTGGGAAGAAGGTAGGTATGTATACTATGAAGCCGATCAACTAGTTTTCTAGTTGATATAAAGAAAGTGGTCCACTGTTAGGCTTATCAGTGGAACAAGTATAAGGAGCTTCTGATGTTAGGCCCACAAAGAATGCAACATAGCCTAAATTCATACGTTTGGTTCATCAAATAAGGATACCATAATACCATAAAGTGTTGAATTAATACATGATTGGACACATGGTATACACTGAAGCTTGGAACCAGCTCCAACACCTATGTCAGGATTCGGACTCAGTGCCGGACTCGAGTGCACCTTTAAATACTAGACTAAGAATTGGCTCAAAATGGAGGGTTCCAAGATCAAAATTGGTCTTGCAGAAATGCCATAACTGGACTCAGACTCAGAGTCAATTCCAGCCACGTTCTGTAATATGAATATTACATTTGAAGCTTTTAAGTTCCACTGTTATTTGTGCACAATGTACAAATGTAAAGTATGGTCACATGCAACCAAATAAGTTACTGAGGTGGCCAGACTATGGAATTGAGTCCAAATGATGACTTTACTAATGGTGGACATGTACAATAATATTAAAAAATTGTATATTTGGTGAGCTATTCATTGACAATGACTGGTGTCAGAATTGGTGCCACTGGAATCAGAACTGGCGGGAACTTGAGAGGTACCAGTCTCAGATTTGGCCCAGAATCGGTGTCCTGGAGTAGGAGTTGGCTCAGATGCCTCAGATAGGGTGGGCTGGGGTCCTGCCCTAAGTCTCAAAAGGCAATGACTAAAACATGCAAAGTAAGCCTAGTTTTTGACCGTCTGAGGGCAAACCGTTCCTGGTGGTGCACTATCGCCGCTCTGTCCTCTAAAGGACAAGAGATACTAAATAAATGTTGATTTTACTAATCAACATTAGGTTATACACTGACTCGGGGAAAGTTATTTTCTTATCAACAAATCTCACAGACTCAGTCTCATTGACAATAAGAAATGATCTGTGAAAAAATGACTTGACACAGAAATCATGGTTTAAACCTAGTTATGAGACTGATTATGGAGTATAAACGAACACATATCAAAGCCTTACCAATCAAAAAACCAGTTGGCCATTCAATTTTGCAGCATGTATCAACTGCTGATTCTGAAGTTGGTGAGGGTGATAACAGAGATGAATGATAAATATGTCAAAAATGATATTTCTACCAAAGTGCCATTAATTTGAAAACTTCGTGATACTAGTTCAAGGAAAGTGTAATTTGTGGTCACTTTTACTACTTGTAACGGGAAAGTAACATGACCAAATGAAATGCTGTTATGGTTACTTTTATGCACAATTGTAACTAGTTACTTGCTCCATTACAGGAATGCAAATATAAGTTGATACACGATTCCATTAGAGAAAACTGTAACTCGTTACAGTAATGGCATTACTTGTAACATGTTACTTCCTATCCCTGTATATTATCACAAATATTTCAGAATTGTTCCAAAGCATTGTTTATCTACTGTTATCAGAATAGATTGTCCTGGTCCACGTCTTGTTTTTTAATTATTTATATTATTACAACTCACTTGTATCTCACCTGGGCAATTCCTCCCACAAAAACTGCCCTGGACACAGTTCACACCTGCACAATGTCCATTTCGGACAGTTTCCAACCATGACAATGACCCCTCAGACAACTTGTACCAAAAAGTTTTAATTGTGCAGAGGTGGGAAGGGGCTGGAATTGTTGTGGCAAAGTGTATTGTGTAGTGGGGATTGTGCGGGTGGGAATTGTTTGGGGTGTGTTTTCTGGGAACCAGTCTGGTCATTAATGGAAGCATTGTTTTAGCTGTATTCAAGATTGCAATAGGGTGGTGACTCCCGTATTTCCAAAAAGGCAGACATGGTCATAGGTTATCATGTAAGTATGTGTTTTAAAAAAAGTTGTATACATAGGATGGCCACTGTACAGGCAAATTTACCAATTGAAAATGCTTACCAAAAATGGCTGCTGACATGCTCATGTCCAACTGTCTACAGTAAGTTGAAACTTTTATCAGATGGTTCCTTATACACAAAGAGAACAGGACAGATGGTAATTTGACATGTGAAACTTGAGAATGTTTTTAGTACTTATTTTCACTAAAATTTGTATTATGTACAGCATGTTGTAAATGGTTCTTTTACACCTCCGGCAGTCCCCTTTTTTTAAGCATATAAGTAGTTACAAGTAGTTAATATACAAATTTTTTGTCAACCCCCCCCCCCCCCCACCACCACCAGGAAGATAAATTAACACCAGACTCAAGGTTGCATGGTGGCAGAGCTGTAATTAGACCCAACCTGTCCAGCATAAATGTCTGGTCATCCTAGACTTTCAGTGTGAATACAAACCCTTTGTTTCATGTGCAAGTTTAAATTTGACGAAATTAACATCATTATTGCACACATGGAAACCCAAACCCTGTGCCTGCATGAGCCAGCTTGGTGGTATGAGTTGCAGTACTCATATAGTTTATGCTTTGCTGTGCACATGTTGTATGACACCCTCAAACCATGATGTCATTGCAAGACCTTTGTTTGATTTACCAGTTGTTGAGGATGCATAAATGCAGAGATTCCAACGACCTTCTTTGACAGGAATCCCACCGTTTCAGTTATATGCTGTCCTAGTGTTACAGTTCCCCTAATAGTTGTCCCAGTTGTTGAAAAAAAAAATGTTGCTGTACAGGTATAGTATAAGAGGGACAGCGGAATGACTGGGACTGTACGTATACCCTACTGCACAGAATGCAGCCATTTGACAAAGGGGTTGATTCCTGTTAGCTGGTTGTGTTAGCTTGGTTGTTACAAATTGATTTATTTTGATTGATCTTTATTAGCTGAGCAAAAGGCAAGAACTCAACACTGGCCCGTATGTTACTATTTGTTATATGATCAGTGGTTGTTAAGTGGGTCAATTTATGAACAAGTGTAGTTTGTGCAAGGACCATATTATGGACACTACGTATGGGTTCTCAAGTGTTTCGAGCTACAGGCCACTTCAACTTGAGTTGTCGCTTTAACTTTATTGTAGTAGCCAGGACTGCATTTAACAACCTGTTTTCTTATTAATATTTGGGCTCCTCAAATCCATTTAGGATCCATCGTGGGCTGCTATTTGAGAACCTATGGCTTGCAATAAGCTTGTTTGATCGTTTTTCTGCAATGAGCGTCCTTTGCCTTTATTTCATAGTCAATCATGGATTCATTATACAATCTACCTGGTACAATACACTATACATGAATGTTGGCGAGTGAAGGGTCCAAGTTTTGGAATAGTCCCAGTTTGAAGAGTCCAGGGGTTGGAATGTCTGTGATTATTGGCATCATCAATTTATCAGGACCTTTTGTTTCATATTTCTCATCATATTTTCATGTCTTTGTTTTCCTGTAAAGGTTCTATTGACCCATGGCATTACTTGAGTGTCCTCAAAAACCTTGGAGGAAATGAGACGGCCATTTTTATTGATGGTGCCTCCCATTGTCAAGATATGGGTGGGCATGGAGAAGACATGCCGCCTGCTCTAGGTCCAGCTTTAGATGTAAGTCAATAAACTTTGAAACTAAATGTCAAGTTTTTTGCAAAGTCACAGAGGTACCTCCACACAAGCACATCCTAACACATAGAAAAGTGAAGAGTGTAAAAATCTAGTTATGAACTTAAGTCAAGAAACAATCCATTGTGCAGACAGAAATCAGTGTATTGTCACATGAATTGACAAGCATTTTCAGAGATCTCACAGGAAAACCTTATTTCGTGAAAATTAGCAGTGAAGGAAGTACTGCGTGACAGTTATGTTCTGCCAAGATTAGTTACTTACTTTGCCAAAACAGGTCATATGTGGGGCAGGGTTCACTAGATCAAAGGTTCCCTAGACTTAAGATCCTAACTCTGAACTTAATTCTAACCTACACTCTTATACTAACCCAAACCTGAATACTACCCTATAGGCAAATCCTTATCCTAGTACTGAACCTTAATCTTTGGTTTACCAGAATATTATCCCTACCTTTAACCTGGAATAAATTTTTGCTCAAGCTGATCTTTGGTCTATCGAACCTTCGATTTTCTGAACCTTTGGTCTAGCTAGTGAGTATCCCCCCGTACATGGCAGCGAGTATGTACTATGCGGTGACTTTTCAATAGGGACTTCTCCATGTAGCAATATAGATTTGCTCCATGCATAAGTTTCAGTTACTAGGTATCATCTAATAACATGGCATATGCTATTGGCTGGTTATTCTCTTTGTTCTGATGATAGACAAGCTGTGGTATTTGTGTCACCACTGATGAAGTGCTGGCAAGGGGGGGTTTAAATATAAAAATATAAAATTTTATAAACTGAATATTTTAAACTATAAGGATTTTAAATGTGTAATACCCTGTTATCACATTTTTCTTTGCTTTATTATTTTTTAGATAGTATCAATTGGTTACAATGCAAAGACAACTATGAAATATGTCTGCAACACTTGATTCTGTGGGGGTGGGAAGGGGAATGGGTGAGGGGGCAAACAAAATTAAGTCAGATTTCAGAAAGTTATTATCAGTTCCAGTTTACATCGTGATCCACAGTAAAATCTGTATCCAAAGTGAAATGGTTTCAAAGTAATCATTTGTGTCTTCAGCCCCCATCCCCATAACATAGGGCAAACAGGTGGTCTAAATTTGGGCAAAATTGTAGCAGAAAATGGTTAAACAACAAATGTACACAAATGCCAAATTTTATCCCTACATTCCAAATTTTTGGGCATTTTTCCGAGTATGAAAATATTAAGTGTAGAATTTGGTTCATTTGTGTGAGTTACGGTAAAGTAAGGGCAAGGTCTGAAAATTTGTTCCAAAATTTTTCAACCCCAAAATGAAGTAGGCTGGCTTCATGATTTTCACATTTACAGTTGAAATTGAGGCTATACCCTGTCAATTGAAATCATCCATCACTGATTCCTTGAAAGTTGCAGCATGCCAAAGTCACACTCAGAACATTTGTTTGCATCAAGATGCAGCATGTTCACAAGATTATTGCCAAAATCCATCTGTAATAAAAAATTGCAGTGCAAAGGATTCCTGCTTAAAGCTAACACTAATAATTTAGTTGCACATACTTAAGGAATGTAAATTCTTAATAAATTTCCCCCAGGTTTGTAAAAGTACCTCTTGCCAACCATGAAATCTTTTGGAAGAGAGAAGACTCCCCATCAAAATCATTTTCTTGTTCAACTCTTTTAACTTTCTGGAAAAATTCTTTAGATTTTTCTTTGTCAATCTTAGTTTATGTCTTGTGGTTCTTTCTCTGCTTTATCTGTTTGTTTCTTGTTATAACTTTCTCCAATTTGCTGCACCCTAACTCTGAAATATCTGTTAAACACATCAAATCCTTCATTTTCCTCACAAGTATCTTTTAATGTCATTTCAAAGTACAGATATTGCATGTCACACCAAATGGAAGTTGTAATTTTGCATATGTTGTCAATTTAGGCTAGGGTTGGGTGATGTTGGCTTTTTACTATCGCAATAGTAAAACAAGAAATTATTGCTATAATTTTCCTAAGACAATTTCAATGCAAGTTCCATGCTGATACTGGAATATTTAGGGTTAAGAGTAGTCACTAAATCTAATGACTGTGAATGACAGCGAATTTGTTTCGTTCTCTCCTCGATGGAAAAATGTGGAGAGAAATGACGAACTTGTATTGATTTTACATATGTTCTATGTAATAAAAGAATGCCTTCAAAAAAAGAATTATTTTGAAGACAGAAAAACGAAGAAAGAAAACCACACGAGGCAAATCATTTCACATTTTTTCCACAAGAAATGATCATCATTTTCAAATTCTTATTATAGTATCGTCTCACAAAACAAATTATCGTGATAACGATAATTTTCGATATATCGCCCAACTTAATTTAGGCTGTTTAGTGATAAGAAGCAACCATACATGTTTGTTTAGCATTCCTGGTTGCAGGCCCCAAGTCAAGGGGGGGTGAAGCCCCCTGAAATTTATTTTGCCCCCCCGTGAGAGTTTGAATCTTACCATTGACTTAATACATTTGTACACATTTGGCCCCCCTGAAAAAATTTTCGCCCCCCCCCCCCGGAAAAATTCTGGCCCCCCCCCCCCCCTCCAGTACCTTGTCTGGCTACAGGCCTGCCTAGTTGTATGAAGTCGAATTGGGTTGACACTGTAAGCCCCTAGGTACAACAGAGGTTAATGTAGGTACTTATTCAGGACTACATTGGATTGGGGTTGCTGCAGCACTTTTGCTTAAATATTTAATACATCTTTGTCCCAAAATAGTACATTTTCTGCTCGTAGGAAGGGGGCTTATCATCCCCTAGCTGTTCTTCCCCTCTCCCCTGCCTCATACACCAATGTGTAAATACTTTTGTAATCAATTTCCCCCACTTAAATTTTTCTTGTTTCAGAAAATTGAATCTACTGTCCAAACATGGATAGAAGAAGCAGCTCGTCAGAAGTAAGGTTTTTTGGCAACTATGGAACAACTCAAAATCTTTATTAACTTTCACAAATATGCAAGAAGTTCAGCTATTATTGAACTTTTCTTTTGATTAAAGAAATTTTTAAACAACACAGAAATGTATGTATAAATTCACAATGCTGTAGTACCAAAAGGTATGTTACTTTGTATTTTAGATTGTTTTGTCTGTATATCAGTATCCTTAGTGCAACAATATAGCATTCCTGACATTATTTAGCTCACCCAAAGAATGAAATCAAGCTGGCTCAACAGACTGGGTATGATGTGCAATTGAGGTCTTAAGTGGTAGTTACTTTATACTAGGAAACCTACTGCTAATGTGGCAACATGATGGTATGTTGATTGCAACCAGATGTCCTTGCATGTGAACCTGTAGAAATGGAGTTGGAAAGCTTAGACTGATTTATTTCCCTCAAGTCTTGACTAATCTCCCTTGCCCAAAATTTTTCTCATCTGTTACTTCAACTGTATGTCTTCAAGACAAATTTATGCAACTGCCCCTTTAAACATATGCCATAAATCTGAGCTACTGGTCGACTGCAGTACTAGTTTCGATTTGAATTAAAATACTCTTTAAAGAGGGCATGTCAGGTTATTTCATCCATGAATGTCAACAGTAGGGGCACATGTATGTTTCAGTGTCTGTTGGACCATTTGAAGGCAGAATTTTGTCTTTCTTCTATTTTCAGTACTATCACAGATCATGTAGACTTTATGATTATCTTCCCAAATTGTTGTAGAAGTCATCAGTTTTTAGAATTAACAGGTATTTAAATGTAATTTAATAAGACACCTAAGCAACTGTTGATGGACTCATTTTTTATGTGAAATATATAGCAGAGTAAAATTTGCTTTGATATTATAAGGCATAATGCAGTTTTTACATTTTCTCCATTGAAAGTATTTTGCAAAGTTTGCATTTTTATACTTAAAATCAGTTTGCACTTATTTTCCCACTAAAATTTCCCAAGTGACAATATGTAGGTAATTTCAATGTAATAATACATGAAAACATCAGTGAACACTTTTAGTACTCTAAGTCTCTAATAGCTTTTTTGTGAGACAGTTGGTCTTGGATAATTGGCCAAAAATCAGTACTGTTTGCTTGTAGGCTTAATTAAAACTGAAATACAATTTCAAGGAAGATTTCTTTTATACTGCTGAGTATAAAGTCTGAAGTATGTATAGTCTTTGCCATCTTATTCTCATAGAGGCCTTTTTTAATCTTTTAATAACATAGAGGCTCTTGCTTTTTTTTTCATTTTTGCCAAAAATTAAAATTAGCTGTGTGTAAGACTTTTTTAGGGGCACCATTTGGCCTTGAAGAACTTTTGTTTTATGTTTGGTCAGATGGGTTTAGGATAGGAATGGCTGCTTTTAGACAATAAATTTTGCCTGCTTTCTGAATCTTTTGGCATTATTAAGTAGTATTTACTTTCACAAATATTGAAATCATTGTGTAGTACTGGGCATGTAAACATCATGAACTCTGCAGTCCTAAGTACTATTGACTGACTGCATGGTTAAATGGTTAGAGCTTCCGACTTGCAGCTGGAAGGTCTGTGGTTCAACTCCTGGCCGGGTCAAACCGAAGACTTTAAAAATGGAACCTACTTCCATTGTGCTTGGTGCTCAGCATAAGTAATGGGGTAGGGAAAACAAGCCAGTGAGCCACAACTGGAAAAAAGCTGTGGCTGGCCCGACTTAACACCTGGTTAAAAACTGAGCCATAAAGCCTCATCTCGTAAGTACTACTGACCACTATAGACAACCTACTTATGTTTTAAAATTAATTTGTAAATGTACCAGTTGAAAGTCAATTTTATGTTCAATTCACTTGACATGTGGTTAATACCACCAGGCTTTTCTTTTTACTTTTTCACTCCTCAAGAAGTGAGAAATACAGGTGCAAATTATAGTTGATTGTTTTTGTTTTTCATTATTTTTTCGTCTGCCCTCTAACAACTTGGCTGTCTCAGGACAAAAAATTATGGCATCACTTCCAAGACTTTAAATTATCAGCTTTAACACTCAGCAAATGGGCAACTTACTGCCCTTTAAATACAACAAACCACACTTGTCAAAGTATACATGGCAAATATAGGGTGATTTCAAACTTTCCCCAACTCAAATATAGAGAGGTTCATGGGAAGATAGGGACTGTTCCAAGTTCCAACTGAAGTATTGGCAAAATATTAAAAGAAATGAGTACTTAACATCCATTCAGGTCACAGTTGCCTTGCTTTACCTTGAACTATTTTGGCAATGTGAGAATTATTTGAGGAGTTTACTGCATGTCTAGTATCCAATCTATATAGCCTAAAGAGTGTGTTTAGCCAGAACTTAAAGAAGGCTATGTAGTTGTACACTGCTGTTTTGACATTATTTGGGGGTATTATTTGGGTATACAGTACCTTAAAACCTAAGTTAGTCTTGCTGTTCAACAAAAACAAAAGACAGGATGGTGCATGGAACTGGGAGGCTGGGAGTATGAGTAAAATGCAGGGGACAGGTTTAACAAACCAACATTTCACAGGTGATTTTATCTGGCTTGATCAATAAGTTTCTTAATTTGGATTGAAGTAGCACTTAGAATCCTTTAAAGCACAGGTCACACTTAGAGCAATTTCGGATCAGGTTTCAGTACAACTTGAGTGATTTTTAGTCAAAATCATCTCCATCCCTGTTCAGAAAGAGCCAAAAATTTGCCAGCCTGTGTAAATATATGATTTGCATCAGGTGACTATGAAAATGGAATGTAAACTATTTCATGAAATATCCCCATAAACCATTTATAAATTGGTGCCTAAATATGAAAACAAACAGCAGCTGATTATTTTGCATGCCTTAGTTGCCATCCATTCCTCAAAACATGCTCTCTCACAAGACAAAAACTGGCTACTGTAATTTCTCATTCATGTACACCTTACTACAAAAATTGCTGTTTTCATTAGGTCAGCTGGTTTGCTGTGCAAGTTTTGGAGGTACCATTATGTAGCTGCATGTGATACTAGAGTGTAGTAATCAGTCACAACCCCTGTAATATTTTAAAGGGGCATATTGAGTTGATATCGATAACATAACAAGGGTGTTGAAGGGCACTACCACATGACAATGATTACAATTAGCATAATTAGTCAAGTTTCACATCCAATAGTAACGCATAAAGCTAAAATTTTGATTTTTTCGTTTCCTGGCTTGTAACGGTTGTGTGCATAATTTGAAAAAGTGTCTGGTCACGAATATTTGAAAACCGAATTGAATTATTTATTACTCAGTTATGAAACATTTATTTGTGTGCAAGATGTGAGGATTGTTTAAGTTTGACCATTTGTCATTAGTATGTGAAGAAAACTTAACAGGTTTGGCAAAATTTGGTGAATTTCATGAACCAACTCAATGTGCCGCTTTAAGTCGTCATTTAATAGATCTGAGAGTAATACTAGCTTGAAGTTCACTCGCTTGGGATCATCCGTTTTTCATCATTTTGCACTAGTGCATAAAGCACGTTTTGCAAGATATGATTTTGTGCTGACAATCATCATATTTCAAATGATGCCCTGGGAGGGGGATTGGTTCTGAAGAAATAGTATGTTGTGTGCTGGCGAATATGGTATAAACCTCAAGATTGGACAAAACTGATTGCGGGTAGAAAATGAACCTGAAATTGCATTGGGCATAAACTAAGTTCACTGGTGGTAGCATTAAATTCACTACTTCCTACCATGCATGATCCTTGTAATTTCTAGTAATTAAAGAAACAGTCAAAATGAGTCTTTCTGCTAAGCTGCTTTTGCGTGATTGTGATGCAACGGTTTGTATATTTGATGTGCTGATCTTCCGAGGAAATGAAAGGGTTTTCTCAGAGTGAATGTTGAAAAAATGTATACCACATAAATACACCAGAAGATCCTTCATCTGAGCTCAATTTCTAAATACAGTTCATGTGACACCACAAGCACTTAAAACCCTTAAGCATCCAGGGCTCAGGATCCCATCCAGCTATAAAGGCTTCATATTAAATGCCTGTATATCAAGGCACAGATCTAGGGGGTTCCACCATTTTCCAGGAACTGTTCAAGATTTTTATACTGATTTTCTTGTTTGAAAAAATACAAGTACAACAAGGCTACCATGGAATGTGATCCTGATATACAGGATATGTCTTGCCATAGAGCTATTACTGGAGAGCTATGTTGCACACATTGTGTTAACACAATACAGAATATGTGCAGTGGTGAAAGAATCGAGAATTATCTTTTGAGTCTATAGTTTTTCCATACAACCTTTGTAACTGATTAATTTTTGAGGGTACTTTATCTGTAAAAGACTGAAAATTTGTCAAATTCCCAACAAGCTTTCCTACACCAGCTACTGTTGGTGTAGGAAAATACACCAAAAGACAGGAAGACCCTCATGGTGATTTCAATTTTTTCCCACTTTAGCATCCCAGCCATCTCTGCAAGAATGGCAAATTTCAGAGTGTGACTTCACTGCAATCTAGGGCACTTCAATGTCTAATTTAAGTCTGGAATCTTTGAGGAAGTTCTAGGCAGAATTGTCTTCGCAATGGGTCACAGTGGCCTGTAATTGTTGTGACAGTCCGGAGCAAGTATTTCAGGAACAACTTCCTACAAATTCCTGTCCCTGGCCTGTATAATAAAACAGGTAAATTAAAGCTAAATGACTTGAATGTTTTATTGAAGCTCAATTAAATCTCACAGTTGCAAATGCCACGAAAATGTCTTTGACAAGATGACAGACCAAAATGTTTTCAATGATAAGCCAGAAGTATCAATTTAGAAACAGCTGTTGAAATATGCACAATGGTTTTCAAAACTGCAAATGTAACAAATGAACTTGAAAGTGTTTGTTGTTGTAATTGAAATCAAGATTTAGGCAGCTTCATCTTCTTCTTCCTCCTCCTCAAACTCTCCCTCCTCCTCAGCTGTTGCATCCTGGTATTGTTGGTACTCTGACACCAAGTCATTCATGTTGCTCTCAGCTTCTGTAAATTCCATCTCGTCCATGCCTTCACCAGTGTACCAATGCAAGAAAGCCTTACGCCTGAACATAGCAGTGAACTGCTCAGAGATGCGCTTGAACAGCTCCTGAATGGCTGTGCTGTTGCCAATGAAAGTTGCCGACATCTTGAGTCCTCGGGGTGGGATGTCACAAACTGCGGTCTTCACATTGTTTGGTATCCATTCAACAAAGTAGCTGCTGTTCTTGTTCTGGACATTCAACATCTGCTCATCGACCTCCTTCATGGACATACGACCACGAAACACTGCTGCAACTGTCAAGTAACGTCCATGACGAGGATCACAAGCAGCCATCATGTTCTTTGCATCAAACATCTGCTGTGTTAGTTCTGGGACAGTAAGGGCACGATACTGTTGGCTTCCACGACTGGTCAAGGGTGCAAAACCAGGCATGAAGAAGTGGAGGCGAGGGAATGGCACCATGTTAACAGCAAGTTTACGGAGATCTGCATTCAGCTGGCCAGGGAATCTCAGACAGGTTGTGACACCACTCATGGTTGCCGACACAAGATGGTTCAGGTCACCATAGGTGGGAGTTGTGAGTTTCAAGGTACGGAAGCAAATATCATACAAAGCCTCATTGTCAATACAATAGGTTTCATCAGTGTTTTCAACAAGTTGATGTACAGAGAGTGTGGCATTGTAGGGTTCTACAACAGTGTCTGATACTTTTGGTGATGGGACAACACTGAAAGTGTTCATGATACGGTCTGGGTACTCCTCTCGGATTTTGCTTATAAGAAGTGTCCCCATACCTGACCCAGTGCCCCCTCCAAGGGAATGTGTCAGTTGGAATCCTTGAAGACAGTCACAGCTTTCTGCCTCTTTCCGTACAACATCGAGAACTGAGTCAACAAGTTCAGCTCCCTCTGTGTAATGTCCCTTTGCCCAGTTGTTACCTGCACCACTCTGTCCAAACACAAAGTTGTCTGGTCTGAAGATTTGTCCAAACGGTCCTGACCTAACAGAGTCCATTGTGCCTGGCTCCAGGTCAACCAGAACAGCACGAGGCACATATTTGCCTCCAGTGGCTTCATTGTAGTACACATTGATCCTTTCCAGCTGAAGATCTGAGTCACCATGGTAGGTACCTGTAGGGTCAATGCCATGTTCATCTGAAATGACCTCCCAGAACTGTAATTGTAAAAAGAAAAACACTTTTTTAAGCTATTTATTTACAATACTTTCCCTGTCATGAAATGAAAAGCTGACAAAATCATTCTTTGTAACTATATCAGTCCCACAAATAACACATTTTCTTAAGCCACATTCAAACATTCTTGTAAAGAGTTTTTTTTTTAATTCCCCAGGCATGTAGTACCTCCTACCTCACAAGTTTAAGTGGAAAGAAAGGTAAATTTCCCACAGTAAGAAGAACATATCAAAAAATCTCATTTCACAAATCACAGGACTTAAAAAAGTGGAGGGTCCCCAGACTCTTGGGTTCAGAACCCTTAAAAAGCAGTTCACTGTTACTGTGAGTGAGTGAGTGATACAGTAACTTTTTCATATTCAAAATGATAATTCTGAAGAGTATTTTCAAGGATTGTGACCACTTGTGTGACTATGTGGATCCATATGAGAAATCAATTTTTTGTCTGTCCAACCATAAGGGCAAGTAGGACAATGCCAGGGCAAGTGAGTTTAAAAGTAAGTGTAGAGCCCTGTTGATCCAATTGTCTTGAACTTATTTCAACAATGGATATGTATTAAATGTTGTTATGCTGCTGTGTGGGCTTGACTCTATTCAAATGCCTTATTGGGTAGCTTCCCCACTGTTCTATGGAAAAGAAACATTGCAATATAGCAAGCTTCCATTGTCAGGCCATTGGAGGGAATTTTAGCTGTGAGTGCCATTCTTATCTTCAACCTTAGGCTGTATTTCCAGACTGGAAATCTTCACCACGCACTGGCAATTGTCTTGCCATGTAAACCTTTGCACAAAAATAGCTTTTCTCAGAAATCTGCACTGTTGCACTGTTTAAGATATTTAAATATTTATAGCATACCTTTGAATCTGAAGGGTGTGCTACTATAAAGTTTGTAAGTATGTGTACGGATAAATAAATGTGTAAGGACAAATTGTTAGTCTGAGTGCAGCAGTGGCTACCTTAATACGTTGTGTGCATGGTCGGATAGATTTCTATCAACTTAATGTTTTGCACAGCCAGGTACCAAAATGCACATGCTAGTTGCTTGGGCCTTGTGTGGCATGACTTCCTGCCTAGTGCTATCCCATACAAAATGTCCAAGGCACTAAGTACTTGGGCCTATAAGCCTTTGGACAACAGACAGCACGGCATTTTGTCTGCAAACTGGGCTAGTGAAAAAATGGGAGGAGTTTAGAAGTTACTGGCCATGCTGGCTGGTGAATTTTTTACCCTTAAGTCAAGCCCTGGCTTGAAGCTTTCACATCCATGCGAAACATCCATGGACTTGATCTGTGGTTCTATGTGGTACAGCAAAATCTAGGCTAATTTCCCAACTCTTTATTCAAAATTCATTTTCTACAAATTACTCATCCAAACAACAGTAAAATATAGCCTAGCACAATAAGGAAGATATAATGGAAAATATTACTGGCTTACTGCAAAGTTGCATTCATTTTGTTAGGCCTAATGCACTTATCAATTGAATGGCGCACACCACTACCCCCCAACATTGTCTGTCAAATGTGAGTCATTGATCAATAACAGTGTGACTGTGACACATGTCACCTCTATTGTCAGTCACTGTTGTGACCAAGGGTTGGATCATTGTGAGTCAATTGTTACACTTTGTACAGGGTTTGTCATTCTCATTTCTCCAGTCTATATTGGTGACCCACATGTCAGTCAAACTGACTGCAAATTGTGCATCAGTCTTGTGACTGAGGTGTGAGTCATATTAACTTGTCAGTCACAGAATTGACTGATGGGTACGTCACTGTACATGTTTTGTCAACACTGTTGTGGACAATGACTGACCATGTCCAGGGGTAGTGAGGTGCGTCATTCAGTTGATAAGTGCATAACTTTAGTCCGCAGTCTGCTGACCTAGTATTTGGGTTGCTTTTAGGGCTTCCCATACTAGGTCAGCAATATACCAATTGGAAAAATTGGGCTAGGGTAGAGTGACCAGTATTTGACCCCATAACTTTTTGCAATTATTCCTCCCAGGTAAAATGAAATAATATGATTCAAAATGTTTTTTTTTAGACATTATGATGGGAAACATGCATAGAGTAGGATATAGGAAGAGTGTGCACTCCTCATACTGCGTACTGTACATAAATCTGCTGTGATTGCATGGGGACCATTATAGTTTATAATGGTTAGACATTTCATGTCTAACCATTATAGGTGGAGGCAGGAAGCTATGCTATGTGCAAGCATGTGTGTACAAACTGTATGGCGGCAGAGTCCCCATGCGATCACAGCTGTTTCGGGGAGTGAGCACTCTAGTTCCTATATCCTACTCTATGGTAGCATGTCACCATCAAAAAATTATGGATTTGACAGCCTTTCTCTTTATGGAAAGGTCACCTTGAAAATTTGGATTTGTGTGCCCAGTATTCAACCCTCTGTTACCAGTATCCAATTTCTGAGACCTGTATGTGACCCCTGCTCATTATAGCCTACTCCCAAAAAATCATTAAAGTACAATTCAGAAAAACTGAACATACCAAGGAAATATAAAGTATCTTCATTACTTAGGCTATGTTCAGTTAAATTGTTGAACAAATCTTTTACATGTCTTTTAGAAGAAAATTTAACCTTGTTTTTTCTTTCTGTTTTTATTAGGTCAGTAGGGTCAAATAACACACATTTCAGTGCAAAATTATTGATTTTAGGATGGGCTAGGCCTTCCTAAAAGACTCAGAATATTTTCACAGAATTATGCAAAATGACTGACAATGACTTCTTTGAGAAATGACCAGAAGACTCTATTCAACTTTATTCATTACATCTTTGATTCCACAGATGTACCATGCAGGGGGTTGAATACTGGGCAGCAGATTTCCTTCAAATTTTCCCTAGCCTAACAAGACTTTTTTCCTGAAATTTGCTTATAAATTGCTGCTGTAATGAAATGTTAGCCTTGGCAATTCATTATTTTTGATGCCAGTCCCTTTTCAAATGGATGACAGAAAATTACTCTCCTGAAGATGTGAACTAGGCTATGTGCCCTAGGGTAAAATACCCAGTACCCGACCGCTTAAGGACTTTTTGGTTCTGATAGCTGTTAAACAAATGAAATCAAATACTACTTTTAGTATCATTGTAAACTTTTCTCTTTCCTCTCCATTCTATAAGAAAAATTGAAATAATTTCTTATGTTTGAAGGAAGGGGGGCATTAGAAATGCAGACCCTTACAGACCAGAATTCAACCTACTGTGAGCAGTATTCAATTTTTCAACCCAGAATTCAGCCACAGTGTTGATTACTGTTTATTCACTCCCCTTTTTTGTCAGTAATGATGATTTCAAAATAGTATCCCTAATATTCAATTTAGTTATTTGTTCCTTCTTTCAAATTTCATAACATTTAACTTGTGAAGCTAGGGATTAATTATGACAGGTCAAATACTGGTACTAACATCAAACTTTGTAGACCAGAACTCAACCTCTGTGTTATATATATCATGGTTGAGTATTACATAGCACTTTGCACCAGTACTCAGTAGGCAACCTCCCTACATAAAGGGGCAACCACTGGTGACCTCCATATTGAGTTTATTGTGGTCTTTCTACCTAAGCTCTCAGCCCCCAAAAATATTAAGGCTAAAATAGCTAAAGTTGGAACAAACTCAGCAACTTTCATAAGAAGAAAAACTTAACTGACTGTTTAAGAAAAGTGGCTTTTCTTAAAATTATACCCACCTCATGCAACTGGTGTAGAAATACATCATGAATTTTGTGGAATGGGCTGTGTTGTACATACCAGTGGGTAAGAAAAGGGTAGTCATTGAAGGTAACGTAAGAATATAGGCCTAGGCCTATTGACAATTCTATTTTGGGATAGGCCTAGCGTAGGAGTGACGAATGAATAACAACAGGTGGTCGAATACTGGGTGGCGGTCAGATACTGGGCGTTTTACCCTACACGACCTTTTAAGAAAGGCTGTTTTCACAAAAATTCCCCGAATTCTCATAAACAGACAGGCCTACCTAGGCTATATCTTCAAAAGGTATTTGGGTGATTATTTAAATTAGGGTACCAATGGTAAAATATGCTTTTAAAGGCAACTGTCTTGCTATTTTAATCCACATGGTCTTTGCTATGCTTTCATTTTGTCCTCACTATTTATGTAAGTGCATATCTTTCAAAAAATAAGTATCACTGTAGTGAATCCTCCCAATATTGATGAAAAAATTGGCTAAAATTAGCAATTTTTGGGGCAAAAAGTGTGACATTTAAACTACCATAGCAGAAATTAGATTTTCCCTTATTTTTACACATATCTTACTCAGTTATTTTAACTTAAATGGTTGATGAGGTATCAATTGTACCCTTGAAACTCATATTTTATGAGAAACTGATGTTTTTCTCTTTCCTGGGATTCTACAAAAGAGAGGTTCCACGTGTAACATTTGGTGTTACCGTTACAGTGTGAAATTTCAGTATCTTATTTTCCAAAAATTACCTACAGTAAATACTAAATCTTTCTTGTTGTAGTGGTTGATTGAAGCCTGCGCAATTGTTTAATGCATGTATTGGTTTGGACAAAAGCAATTGTACAGAAAAGAAAAACATAGCCATTTTGCATTTTGACAGGCCACTTTGGTGTCATGGAAATATGTTACATATAGTGAACCTTTGCAGCTAAAATACTACTACTTCCTAAACTTGATATGTTGTCATGTTTAGCTGAACTATAGTATTTAACATAACTTTTAACTTACAGGTAGTAAAACTGTGCCACCTTGTTTATGATTTGAAATATCATACAATATTACTTTGGTGTTCTCCCAATCTAGGTTACACGTGGAACGTATTGTTTGTACCACAGAATTGAGATGAAACCCTTGACCAAGTAATCACAAGAGGTTTTAGCTTCAGACTGCTCAGATTAACTATAGAAAACCCATAAATGATATAAAATAACTCAATAAGTAGTCTTAGTGGGACAAACATATTTTTGGTGTTCATGTTACACTGTGAAACCTATAATTTCCGTGCAATGGGGCTATTTTGAGGTCAAACGTCATCTGAGCATTCATAAAACAACTTGTACAACATCATTTAGGCCTAAGCCTACAATGAACTAGTAAATATAACAATTCCACCCATGGTTTCACATCAAAAATTATGATACATGAAATTAGGGCTATAAATGTCATGTCACAGTCTGGCACCCTAATTAAAATAAACACCCATTTACACTACCTGCAAATCAGTGACATGAAAGTGGATGACAATTAAGCAGAAAAGTTGTTCTTACCTTTGATATGATTTAATGTGGGATGTAGGCCTAGCCTCAATTCAGTGAATAATGTGGAATTTATGTCAAAGGGGTCATTTAGGGACGTTAACGTTACGCGTAACGTCACTGTGGACTAACGTTAGGCCAAGGCTGAGTTTGGCCTTTAATAACATTCGGCCTAGGCCTAACGTTAGGCTAACAAGTTAACAGTTAGCCTAGGTCTAAAACAGATCCACAGAAGATGGTTCCTTGTGTATAGACTTGGACGGGAGAAGCTTCCCGTATTTTTGCTAGTAAATTAATCTAGGCAAGGCTGTGGCTAAGGCAAAATTAGGCCTCGGCCTAGGCTGGGCAGGGCCCAAGTGTTACCAGCCTAGCCGAAGTTATTATTAAGCGCTGGCTAACGGTCTAAGATTGCGCATCACGTTGTTTGAATCGAGTCCTGCTTAACAAGGCTAGGCCAAAGACATTATTTTCTTCGTTTACACCGACTGGTCATAATCACCTTTGCACCAATTTGATTTCCACATTGGCCTGCTTGGATGTGGACAATTTCTCTCATTCTGAATGTCGGATTTAAATTGTATTTTACTGGAAACTATGAGAACAATTCCCTCGCCTTCCGTGCCTCTGCAGTCGTGTATTTCGCAATATTCAGTTTTGCGTCTTTTGAATATGATATGTACGTAGGCTACCACAATATCCATGCATGCATTATATATACTGTGTTGACATGTAAATACGTTACTACTTTGAATACTTTCCCACTTTGCATAATGTTCTTGTGCGTGAGTATGCAAATATGTGGACTACTTTGAACATATTTTCCCTAAGTTCTTTATCGAAAAAAACATGTATTTTGGACTAAATGACAGGAAATGGTTATTAAAAGTGTAGAAAAAGTTAGGTTTGACGAAGAACCGTATCCTTTTTTTTATTCAAGAACGGGTGAACATTTTTAGCTCGTATTAATACTATTGTTAGACGGTAGTTGGGTGTGACAAGGCTTTCAGACTTAGGTACGGTAACCCTGGCAACGCGTACGCTTATGTACGAATTTTCGTATGTACCTGTATCTGCCTACAAACGAACGAGCGATATCGATATCGAGCATTATAGACCTTATGCATTGACGTCACGCTCACATCATTTTGGAGGAAAACAACGAAGCACACGTACGTGTACTTACGGCGTAGATTTCGCTCGCGCGTTAGTAGGCTTACGCCGCGTATCCCCGGTGAGCAAATTTGTTGTCTGCATTTGTTGGTGTAACTTGCAATGATACGCGCTTTTCCTCCAAACGAGGGAGCACTTTCTGTGACATGCCAAAGATATTATAAGCATAGATTCCAAACTCCTATACCTAAACTGTTACGCTCAGTGACTCCTCATATCATGGAGACGTATTTATCGGAAGTGTAAATTTGACATGCGCGCCATTCTATTCCGCGATCTGCGTACAAATATAAGAACGCGTCACAGAAAATTTCATTGTTGAAAGAGGTTAGCGTGTGTACACTTTTACAACGCATTCTGTACCCGCAGAATACATTTCTCTGTGTATTATCCGGAATACTTGACGCACAGTTCTGCGCGCTCTGGAAACAAACGCGCTAGTTGCTTTTCCGTTGTGAGCGCGTAAGTAATTGAACGCGCATGTAAAAGTGCGTTACTTGAAGAAATCATAGAAACTGACCAATGAATGTCCATGAACTTGCAAAACCAGTCATTGTGCGTTAATTTTCAAGTGTAAATACGTGGAATGCCTCGTTGAAGAAATAAGTTATTCTTGTTTAAGTGGAATTTATTGAGGCGTCGTACTTCTTCAGTCAACAACATTCCGAAATAACAAGTTCTAATACTTTTGTAAGACATTCATTTGCCCGTTTGTTTTCAAAACGACTGAACAGTGATCAGCACTTCCGCCCCGATATATTGGCCTCCATGGGGAGTCAGCGCGCCATTTTAAAGGCAATAGGCAGTCGCCCCAAAATTTTCTTTGAAAAATCAGCAAACTCTTGCAAATCTCCTCTTATTGCATTAAAAGCACTTCTGAAGACGTTTTGAACATAACTATTACAAACAATAGGTAAAGAAAGGCAAACTTCTCCTTGAATTCCACAATTCACTCACAAAAATATTGTCACATGATCAAAATAGGCCAATCATGAACTAGAGTGACAGGATACACTCACTCTGTTTGGGGTGACTGCCTACTGCCTTAAGTCTGGAATATATGCTTGTAATATCTTTGTGACATGCAGTGTAGTTCAGGGATTGTTTACACTCCAGCAGTGTAGTACGTAAAGTGCTCCCATATGATCATACTGCTGTCAGTTCATGTTGTTTTCACTCCAAAGTTGCTAGGGTAACGGAAAGACCCGAAGTGACCGACCGCCATACAGTCACCCCAGGATCATGTGTGGTATCTGTTCCTTTCAGCCAGTCAAGAACGGGACCACGTATGACAGACCCTTGATGTAGAGGTCTGAGGGTCAAGAGATTGGTCAGTTAAGTTTGTTTTCCTTTCGTAGCTTACTTGGGGAGCAGAACTCCTTGAGGAGTAACTTTTGGTCTCGCCCCTTGGCTCTTCGGGATCGCCAGAGAGCCGAGGGACTTAAGAAATTGGCAGGGCGAGCTCGGCGTACACACTGGCGGCGATTTGTTCTCAGTATTGGAGGGGGGCATGACCCCATTTACAAATTTACTGAGTGTGTGAAAAATCAAAGTCAAAGGGCGATTTCTCAGATTTTTGGGTGGCATGCCCCTCCTACTTCCCCCGGCCCCCAGCGGGATCGCCGCCCATGGGCGTACATATACAGTTTAATACATGTTAACTTTTGTTGTCCCCTTGGGGAGCAGACCTTCTGGAGTAATGTTTCGTTTCGCCTTTCGGCTCTTTGACAGAGACTCGATGCCGTGACTTTGGAAAAGTAATGTACAACTAGACTGAGCAGCTCCCGAGTCTGACTAACGGAAGAACTCGCCGATGATGAATGGTTGGCATAGAGCATTCGCAAGGACATACAGCGCGCATGTAAATTTCAGTGCGTGTAAACGCTTAGGCGATTGCACACTGAGAGTAGACGAATTAGAATCTACTTTTTCATTGTGACGTCTATAAGCGTCTTATCACATCTTTTACCAACTAGCGATACATGAACTAGACAGACGGATCATCCCTGAATTAGGGGATAAATGCGAGAGTGCCCCGGTCTTAAATGTGATTTAAGACCGACGATGACGTCATCAAGAGGCTGAGCAGACCAAGGCGACAGCCGAGGTCCGCTGGTGACGTCATCGTAGGGTTTGCGAAAATAGTTTGCCGTTTGTGAACGACTTGTTGTAGAAAATGATTAGTTCCATCACTCAGTCGACAGCACACCACCCTCTATAGTGATCTATAGCTTTAACTTCTTTTTGGCTGATTTAAAGTGAGAAAGCAGTCGCCCCGAGTTTATTTTAAAAGATCTGCTAAATCTTACAGACCTCCAGGGCTGTAGTCAATTCCACCAAGCTCGAGTCAAAGTCCATAAGGTCAAGTCCGAGTCCAAATCCGAGGGCTCGAGTCCAAGTCCGAGTCCAGCGTTCTCGAGTCCAAGTCCAAGTCCAAAATTGTAAAATTTTTCCAGTTCTCTGCTGTGAAAGCTCCCTGCTAGCACTAAGCTCAATATGCTACGACAAACTGACCAAACAAATTAGAAAAACCTCATGTCAAACTGAATGAAATTATAGTAAGAAACTGATCAATTACATGTTCTCGATAGTACCTTAAACACTGTAGCTTATGATATCATCCATAGGCCTAACCCAGGTAACACAATGTAGGCCTCAATTGTAGCCTGTGTAAGAGGAGTTTGCTGTAGTAATCAGGACCTATTATTGGATTTCATCATGCCTTTGCTCATCCATCTCATCTACCCCCCTACTTGTGCCGCCCTACTTGTGGAGAACACTGAAAACATACATCCAGATACCAACAACTTCGCCTTTCCCTCCCTATTTCCACAAAGACACATACACACACATAAAAGAGTCAGCATTAAGCATGACCATAGTTGTATGCATACGCATGCAATTGCTTCCTGATGCCCATACATACTGTATCACAGACCAAATTAAGTGGTTGTAAAGATGCTAATAAGGAACCGTAATAAATCTTCCTAAAACTAAGATCTTTTCATGGTACAAGTCCTCATAGCCTACAGTACAGTAGACCTACTACATCAAAGAAAACTATCGGCTTTATTACATGGCAAATGCCATTGCTTTTGGGAGGATTATGAAATTTAAAATAATATGATGAAGAAAACGGCTGGACTTGATGGACTCGACTTCAAGTCTAAGCCAAAGTCCGAGTCCAGAAAGCCCGAGTCCGAGACAGTCCAAGTCCAGAAAGCTCAAGTCAAAGTCAAAGTTCGAGTCCAAAAAGCGGACTTAAGTCCGGACTTGAGGTCAAGTCCGGACTCGAGTCCTCCAGCCCTGCAGATCTCGGCATATTTTGCTCACAAGTATTTTTTATTGTTTCTCGGTTTAAAGTAACATTGAATTTTGAAGGTAAACCAAGGAGTTATACTGCATAAATTTAGCAAAAAGTAACAAAAATATTGTCACATGATTGAGCTGGCCATTCCTGGATTAGGATGACGGGTTACACTAATTCAATTGGGGACTGTATTTTTTCTTTGAAAGAAATGTCTGAAATTTTCGAATATCAATTGGGCCCCCGCCATGCCCCGTGCCGGTCCCACTGCACATCACCGCAAACGGCAAACTGCTAAAGAGAAATGTTTTCAGCCACTAGAAAATTTCCAGGTGGTTTCACCGGGATCTGATCCGGGGACCTCTCAAATAACAAGCAGTCACTCTTGTTGTTTCGTTCTTTCAAATACACTTCAAGTTTACCAAGGAGTCAGAAAATATGTTGGTTTCTAGATCGTTTTCTTAAAACGATTACGAAAATTTCGAACACAAACATGCATTTTTGAAAACAATGAAAATGATAGCACCACTTTGTATCTCAGCACCTTCCGAAATAAATTGTGTTTGAAATAAGAGGGAACCAACCCTTCATCAGACCGGAGATTCGTCACTGTACAAAAAGATTTGTCAGTCTCACCATGGCTCCGTTCAAACTAGTCCTATTCAATGTTTATTTTTAAAACAGGCGATACGTCAACCTGGTTGAAACTTCATACTTCCGGATAACATTGACTTTGTCTCCTTCCCAGAAATATTGCTCCGTTTTCCTATGCAGTAAATCTATAGTTGATTCAACTAACCAATACACATAGCATGTCCAGTTTAAACTGATCTGTGGTTGAATATACTAGCTGATTAGACATTCATATAGAGCAGTGGTTCTTAACCTTTTTCTTTGCAGTTCCCCCCTTGCCAATCAGCCGATCGGGCTGTTCCCCCTGGAAAGATATATCAGAAAAACATGATTTCCAGTGAGAATAATTTTCGTACTTAGGAAAAAAGACAACAGAGGCACTATTCGAGTATCACATATCTGATACAAACAAAACAACTTTTTAATTCCAACGACATTATTAGTGGGATTTTTGGCACTGCTTTTGGGCAGCCAGATGGTCAATGTCAGGGATGGTGGACGACAAGGCACAATTCTGAAAGGAATCAGGCTGAAAGCCCCTGCAAAAAGTTCCCCCCTGGAACTCCAAAAGTTCCCCCCAGGGGGAACTTTCCCCCCGGTTAAGAACCACTGATATAGAGCTTCGAATACAATAACTGCAACATTTTACATTAATGTTCACATTTGCCGGGCACTTATGATCTTTCAAAAGAAAGCATGCATGCGTTACAACAAGTGACTTTTGCGGTCACCATTGGGTACAGTCTGTCAGTGGGGAAGTGAGAGTTTGTTACACACAATAGCCCAAAATAAAGAATGTTTGGAGCACCTTATAAATGCCTGGGAAGTACCGTTCCCGGCAACCTAAGATGCATTTTGACAAAAATTTCTTCTATACGCTACACGCCAACTGATGGTGGAGCTCCGCTTAGATGCCAAGGCCGGATCCAAGGGGGAGTAAGGGGGTACGCACCCTATTTTCGGCAAAGCAATGATATTTTTGTGACCAGAATTTGTCATCTCCAAGCCCATCTCTTTGCACCATGCACTTTCTTCAGACGGTGACGCCCCTTTCTCATATTCCTGGATCCGGCCCTGGATACTGCTATATGTTAATGGTCCACTTTTCTTAAAATCGAACTTCCCAATGAAGAAAACTGCTTACGGGCCAGGACTAGCAAAATGTTCACCTACTCTGTGAGCTTCCATCCTCAGATCTATTTTATTCTGCAACACCGCCTCAAAATGTATTAGTTTTATTCAGCGTTAAAGGTGTTAATATTATCTTTCTTCAGAGTCGATTGGTTATAGAATAAAACAAAACTGCACGGATGCGAACGAAGAGAGGTGACATTCTTTCCGCATTTGTAGGAAGATTCTTACTTCAGACTCGCCGTCGTGGCTAACATATTTTCTTAGAAGATTCAAATTGTCTCAACCCTGAGTATTGCAATTTTTACTGTGGTCAATGATTCTAATGCACAATTTATTTAACTATGTCTGATGAACATTACAATCAAAATAATACGTTGAACTTACCTGATAAAAACTAGGGAAATACTCCACCAAGTAGGAGGCAGGGTACTAAGAGGGGTTCATCTTTTCAGGATGTCGATATGATTTTAAGTTTTACTAGTTACACAAGCTTATTCAAAACACTGTAATTCCTTCCATGGTAACTATTTACGTCACACATTTGCGAAGAATAAGCCACATTTTCAATCGTACGTACTTTAGCGCTAGCAGGGTGCCTATAGATGTTACTCCAGGACCAAACCAGAGGCCCTTTGGTGGCCCATGGACCTCTCTCTGTTCAGCCTTCCAAGCTCCAATGCGGGCCTAAAGAAGCACCAGGCATTATAATCCACTTCAGTTTACTTGTGGAGACTTTCTACACCTCTGTATCGCAAGAGCAAGATGTAAGGAAATGTCACTTGGTAGGAGGATTTTTTGCCCGCTTAGGGCGCGTGTGCACACTTAGCGCCCATTTGCTATGACCGTCTATGATGTGCTTAAGATGACATCCCCCGTGGTTCCCCCAAAATACTGGTACCACTAGATACAAACAATAGTGCCTTTCGGTTTCCCCCTCTGCAGTGACGGTTTCCGGCCCTGTGTCAGAATTCCTGGATACTAGCCTGAACGAGCTAAAGCACTTTCTAACGCTGTTTGGTCTAGGAACCGCTTAAGGGCCACTGGTGGGTGATCCTGCATGAGGGAGCTCCCGGGTAAGTCCCAGGGGCTTTAGCTTTACAACAGCGTGGGAAAGCCATGTTGGCATACAGTCAATTAAGAAATTAAAAATCTTTTGATCCATTTTAATGAATGCATGATGTTTCAAAAATTGCCTGATGTCCTTTCCTTGTAAAATGTTGATAAATATTTGCGAAACAAAATGGATTTGTGAATAAATTACTGGTGTAACTGCCTTGTTTTTTATTAACACAATTTCAAAATGTTACTTCATGAAGACAGCACAGACTTGGAAGAGCTGTATTCATGAACTTGCAACGCGTATTGGCAGATTGATTGACAAAATGTACGAAGATTCATATTCATTGTTTGCAATTTGTTCTCTTATTTTTAACGATTTTATTAATTTTTTCTTCACAATAATATTGTCATGCGACACATGAACATCGTTATTTGAGGAGTATTTTTTTCAGGTGTACATTGGTGTGCATTGTTCTGTTTTTTAGTGTACAGACAACCCACTAGATGGTCTGGAGTCTCTGGGCATAACCGTAACCTCTCGATACCGACGAAGCTTTGTGCTATCAGACTACCCGAAGCTGACCGAAAAACCGGATCAAGATATGTCATTGAACGAAAATCATAGCCTAGTTGATAGGATCATCGTGTTATGCAAATTGAAGGAGTACAATATATGCAGCAAAATAGTTGGAACATTCATGTGACCTCTCATAGAGCCTGCTCAGGTACACAGAGACTCTAACCTAAAGGTTGTGGCATTTTCGTCAGATAGGGATTGTAATTTGTGTCTTGATAAAGATATTAGACTTAGACCCATTCATTGTCTGTCTCGTCGGGTTTCTCGGTTTTGCTTAAAAATGGACGGACCACCCGAGACCAATGACGGTGGTCTGATAACCGGTCAGACTACACCAGGGCCACCGACGGGGGGGGGGGGACAGGGGGAACAAATGTCCCGGGGCCCTGGGCAATTTGGGGAGGGGGGCCCGGGAAAGTTGGTCATAAAATGTATTATATCATATACTATTTCCTCGTGAACACCACACTTACTTTGGTGAGATTGAAATTTTGTACCGGGGCCCGGGTCTGCTGTCGGCAGCTCTGGACTACACAATCGTCGGTCAAGGATCCCCGAGACAACTTGCCCAAATTGACTTCGATTTCAGCTAGTCTCTGTTTGGTCCCGGTGATCGATGCACACTTTTACTCAGGTGTGTGCAACCAGTTTCTGACCACTGGGTCACGTTGTTTTTCTGCCGTCATAAATGATCGGGACAGGACAGGTCTGAACCTATGAGCAGAGTTAATGATTGCAATGCATGATGGGAACCGGAGTGTCAACAACCGGCGCCATGCTAAATGGAGTGCCCGCTATAGCTATCTAGCGCTCGCGCTATACTACTGTAGGCTACTATTGACTGGTTTAAAGTTTTACCCCTAGTTCCCATGCTCCGTTGTATGCGTGACATAATCATTAAATTCTGCTTGTCTAAGTAAGGTTAGGGGCAACCTCTGATTTCGTAGTAGATATGAGCGTGGATGGATGCAAAGTGATGTTGTAAGTCTGCAAACTTTTCAATATTTAACATGAACCTGGAATCGTGGATCATAAGGGTATGGAGAAGGGGGAGCTTATTAGTGAACCCTTATATATATATATATATATATATATATATATATATATATATAAAAATATATAAAAATATATATATATATATATATATATATATATCTATATATATATTGAAAATGCGTCTGTGGTAAGGGCCTGGGCCTTCCCCACAAAAATCTGACAAAAATGACGGCATTTGTATGAAATTGAACCGGTTCTGGGGGCTATGAAATCATAATCAGGACAATGAAAGCTTCGGCATTTTTATCAGCACTGAGACGCAAAAACAAAGACAGAATGATTTCAGAAATTTTATTATACTGAGTGTTTTTTTTTTCTTAAATTTTCGTTTGGGTGTGTGCACACTATGGGGAATCGGCCCACTTGAGCTCCACCTGCATAGATCCCCTCCTAAATCCAAGCTTTCTTATCGTTATGATCACCTTCGGTTCGCCTTAGGCCGTCAAGTGAAATTTAGGCCTAGTCAGAAGTAAGTGTAATGAGTCCAGAGTTGGGAAGCTATACTTGTGCTCATTGAGGACACTATACCGTGGTTACACACGACTGGTCTGAATGTTTATAGTCATGTATATAGATAGTGTAAACTCCAAACTGTGATCAACTGACAAGTCAAGGGCCGCAGATAGGGTTAGTTTGATATTGCTTCACACATGTAGGCGTAGGAGACGAGGCCAACCAAATATTTCTGTGAAAATTCGGGCAATATTCTGAGAATTTTTCGGGCATCTACTGAATGAAAAATAATGCAATCGTGTAGCCAAAGGTAATTAGTTTAAAAAAAACTTCCTTGGTAATTAAAATAAAGTTCTGATTTGAATTCCACCAGCGCCTATATATGCGCTATTAATTCACCAGTGTGTTTTAATGGTTAAACTTACATTATGATTACCAGTGGTGTATTTAGGGAGCCATTGGGCCATGCCCCCAACACTGATGTCGATTTTTTTAGTACCTAAAATACGTTAACTTTTTAACACAAATTTTACCTCAAAGGTAGAAAATGTGGCACCAGATTGCATGTAAGGACACCTAATTTTTCAAAAATTTTCAAAGGGGAGGGGGCCTCCTCCTCCTCCCTCCTCCTCCTCCCTCCTCCTCCCTCCTCCTCCCTCCTCCTCCCTCCCCCAAGTCGGCGATCACACAACATGATGCATACCCCACCCAAACCCATGGCTACGCCACTGATTATTATCATTATTTTTGTGGAAACGACTTCCCCAAAAATTATAATCAATATGGAAGGGTAGGAACACAGCAAATGATTGTATACAATTAGCATGCAGTGTGATAACCGATGCATGCCTATAAAGGTATACATTAACATATTGAACACGCGTGGAGCGTGCGGAAATTTTAGGTTACATTTTTCGGGTAAGTCGTTACAGTCCCCCCCCCCCCCCACCCCAAATCATCTTGGGCTTCTACGCCCATGGCTTCACGCGAAGCAGATCGAGCCAAGTCCCCATTTAGTGGTTGCACACACCTGCTACGCAAGTTACTTATTGTGATGTCTTTGTTTTCATCAGAGCCGTATATTTAGACATATACGGCTCTGGTTTTCATATTAACATAGCGCCATCGATAGTTCGGTGTGTTTTCGCGAGTCGTATACAATGAGATGGACTTATTTGCAGTTTATTTTTCACTTGACTTCCATTCCGTACCTAATTCAGGATCTTTTACCATGTCATATATATACGACATTGAACAGCTTTCGAGCCTTGATTTGGACTTAAGCACTAGTCACGAATCTATACGAATCTTCTATGCACATGGACTTCTTTCGCGTTATACGCTTTGTAGTCATTTAACAAGGGAGTTGTTAGGACACCTCCCTGATTTAACTATCTTTCGATCTCATTTAGGTGGGAGAGGGTATCTTTCTAAATGTAGTGTGAAACTAGCTTCCCCGAAAGGAGGGCTGGCTTCCAGTGCCCCCAACCTGGTGCCCCCCCCCCCCGAGTATAAGTGGCAGTAGCGGTTCCTCTCCTTCAACTGCACCATCAGGATATCGATCACTTTACTTCATTTTACCCCCTCGCAAACGAGAATCTGTCAATATTTAATTTCAGTCAATGAGCATCAAGCATGACATAACATGACCGACAGGGCCGTAGCCTATGTGTCCACCTTCCAGGATGATTTTTATGGCGGAGAAAGTTTAAACTGCGCTATCCCCAAGAAAGCCATTGTTCCTGGCTCAAACGCCTGATCGAGGGTTTACAACAGTATATGTTTTTGTTTAATCATTTTTAGTGCACTAGGTGATATGAGCTACTTACCTAATACCAGACTACTTCGCTGTGATTGACATGATCCGAGGTAAAAGTTCGATTATAAAGGAGACAGCACTGTACAATTTAAACTTTCAGTGGCGACTCTGAGAGCGTCGCAACGGGCCCTTATTGATCCAAGCAAAATCGAAGCAAAGTTGGCAAATTAACTAGGCTCTTCAGCCGGACTCTCGATTGACTGATCTGGCCTGATGGGCATCCGATTTTGATGGCACCGCAGGATTGCCGGGAGAAAAATATTACTTCGAAAGGGATTCAAACCCAATACCCGTGAAACACAAATGTGTGTAGCAGCCACTCTGCCACAGTATGGTACGACCGTAATGATTCACAATAACCTTTACTTGTGTTCACTGGCGGGTGACGAATATGACTTTACTTTGAGATCTTACTAACGTTATCTTTGAACAAAGTTAGGAGGTGTACCCACTATCTGGGTCAGATTAAGGCGAGGGCTGGGGGTGCAGCCCCACACTCCCTCGAAAAAAGAGACCCTTGGGATAGGCATCGTAAATATATTGGGTGCGACACTTTTTCAATGGCAAATACCTGTATGTGAAATGATGTCTCGAAGGGGCTCTAAACGGACGATATATATTACCCCACTAAAACTTTTAAAGAATTTGCTCAAGTAGGCCCCTGAGGAACCCAGACCCCGGCCCATCAGGTTCTCAATAATCCGGCCCAGCCCACCATTGCACTTTTACTTTGACGAATATGAAACCTTACCATATACAGGTGTAATTTGTTCTACCTGTGTCTATAACGTTTTTTGGTATCTTCACAACTCATGATACTGGAAGATAGGACCGGCCGTGGCCAAGGGGGGATTCAAGATGATGTTCTAAAACTTCAAAAGGGGCGAAAAAACTTACAGGGGGGAATATTTTTCAGGGGACAAGACATACTAAAATGCATTAAGGCCATGTTAATTTTTTTCTTGTTGGGGTCGAAACTTTTCCAGGGGGCTTCGACCCCCCCCCCCTTCTTGGCTACGGACTTGCCGTCAATCTTATTTTACTTTTAACCAAGATGCAGCCAGTCACCTCACTTTAAGCTCACCAACTTCGGTTGCAACACTGATGTGACGTCACGTTGTCGGCACAATTGTTTTGTTTAGTTGGCAAAGTTGTATCCTCAATGCGCCCTCTTCATAAGCGTGCTGCAGGTAATAGTCAACCTCAGGAGCGAAAACGGTTTGCAGAAATGGGGCTCATTCGTAAAGAAGACGCTCTCGTAAACCCTTGTCCAAATAGCAATTTCAAAGGATTGTGGGATAGAGTTTTGCATGGTACGCGTCGTTTTTGTCAATTGCATTTTACTGTGGCAAAAACGACCCACACCAAAACTCTCAGGCTATCTCATAATACTTTATAATTGCTCTTTGGAATGGGGGTCTATGTAAAGAGTACCAAAGGTATGTCGTCGAGTGCAGGGTCCGGTGGGCTCTCAGAACATTTACAAAAAAGTCCGATGCGATTTTTTTTTCCTATTCAAAACTTAATGAGCAGGCAGAGCAATAAACGCAAAGAAATTTTGACATTTCGACAAGTTTTAATAGACATATTAAATGATCGATTATTTGAAAAGATAACCACTCTATACCTCTAGCCGTAGCTTTCACGCAACAAACCTATAGGAAGAAAGGAAACAAAAGCACTATCATGCATGTTCGGCATACCTATAGTGACACTACATGACCAAAGAACAGATACCAGGAGAACAATCGCGAGCAAAGGATGGGATGTTTTATGATTTTGGCAGTCAGAATGTTTATTTTCCTGCCTGTGAACCGAAATTTTCCTTTCACAGGCCTGAAGTTGGAAATTCGGAGTTCGACAGTCGAAAATTCACCTTCACACTTCCATTTAGTAAGAAGGCCTACTGACAAATTTAGGCCAAGATGGGAGGGTGTGGAACCACTCAGGTAATATTCCTGGCTGCATGAGGCGTTGGACCAATACTGTAAAAATAGACGTCTTCATTTTTTAACACATATATGGCGTTTAAGAATTAGAAAACGAACAATAAAATGGATACGCACAGTAAATGACTGAACGATAAGGATAATGACGTCAATTAAAGTGCACTCCGCAAACACGTTTACATGATTTATATATATGTTAATTTTTCTTTATTAAAAACAACTTGATGTTTACAGTAATCATGAAATAAACGCATAAACGTGTTTACGAGATGGCGTTAAAGTGGCGTTAATGTGTTAAAGTTGGAGTTTTAGACGTTTAATTTGCTTATGTATTTTATTGTTTTTTCTGTTACATAAACGCCAAGACGCGTTTATTATCTGTTACAAAAAAGTGTTAATCAATTTTTACAGTGCAGGGCTGTCCTAAAAGACGTACTAGTAACTATCAGGAGCAAAGGATGGGATATTTTATGATTTTGGCAGTCAGAATGTTCATTTTATTCCAAAAATTTCCCCTTTCTAAAATGCCTTCAATATTGATAATCCTCGATTGTTAGGGCATTTTCTACCCTCAGGGCATTTTTCGATCTCAGTTTGCTTGGCGGGCTGGACTGGAACACCTTGTGGGCCAAATGTAGCCCACGGGCTTCCATTCAGACCCAAGGGCCTATATCATAACACACAACAACACTGCATAACTTTGAAGGCAGTGTAAAAGTGATCGTTTGTGAATTCCTATACGCAGTCGGTAAACTTTTCCCTGGCGGGGACTCGGACTCGGAGCTTGTGCCTCGGACTCCGTCTAGAGCTCAAGTGTAAGTGACTCGGTCTCAGACTGGGACTTGGCAGGTGAGGCGACTGTACAGCACTGGTTATGACTCGCAACTTGTTTCTTTTATTTCCTTTTCTTTTTTTTTTTGGCAATATGAACAAATTTATTCTCTTCAGTGAATTATTACTCATACAAGATAAAGAAGTAAAAAGAAGAAAAAAAAATAACTTTACAACACAAATTTAGAGACATTTCCTCAAATTCAACTCTTGAATAGGCTTCTTTATCTTGTATGACTCGCAACTTGTTTCGCCGGAAACGTTAAACAGTCAACGTACACGGTAGTCCGAAACAGTTCTTTTGCGAAACAAGTACTGTTTGTTTTCCGAAACATCGTTTAGCGATACGATGTTTTCTGTTTTTGTTCAACGCACACGACGTCAGGAAAAAGGGAAACTTGTGTTCTGTTCCGTGACTGGTCTCCGTCGGGACCTCCCCGAAGAAACTGGAAATTTTCCCTGGCGAGGGGGTGGGGACAACCGTCCCTATCGGGTACCATACCCCTTCCCTCACCTGGCGCCACCTCTGGATCCAACCAGGCAGCCAGGGAATGCCTGATCCAACCGATCAAATTATTCATTTTTAGCTGCAATTCATAAAGCTAGATAGTTCAACGCCGACAATCACAAAAGTGTCACTGCAGGAAGGTTCTTTAAATGAGGGAGTGCCTATTCTCTGACATTTAAATTACTCACACAATTGTTTACCTGAGCGATCCTTCGATAGATAAAATTCGATGATTGCATGATGTCGACAATCTTATGGCAGTGATACTTTGATCTTAGTGCACAAG
The DNA here is from genome assembly GCA_029531755.1 of Holothuria leucospilota. Classification (NCBI taxonomy): domain Eukaryota; kingdom Metazoa; phylum Echinodermata; class Holothuroidea; order Aspidochirotida; family Holothuriidae; genus Holothuria; species Holothuria leucospilota. The sequence goes on along the minus strand of CM055965.1, from coordinate 43,137,852 downwards.
GAAGAATGATCGGTCCCGTGATATTCTAGCTGAATGTTGATATAATAAGAACAAACACAATCTATGCATATAGCATACAGCATCCCCGATTAATTTCAGATGTGGTGGCGCTACAGAAAATGATCACAGACGGATGACCTTTGTAACGGTGGTTCGAGTATTTCAAACAGTATGATAATGTGTGCTCGCTCTCGCTAGAAATTCAACAGCGAAACGTATCATTTGAAATTTTGTGCGAGACCACGCTAGAACCGCTTGCATTTCTTTGATACTTTTTCATTTGTGACAGAAAAACCAGCCATAACCAAAATGCGAGAAATAGTTCACATGCAAGCCGGACAGTGCGGCAACCAGATCGGAGCAAAGGTGAGAATATTTCTAAGTTTTTAAGTGGAATATTCCAGGCAATTCTTAACCATAGTTTGAGCCATGCTGTGTGGCTGCGATAATGGAAATTTAAAGGGGTACTCTTCGAATACCTTTACACTTTCGTAAAATTACTAATTTCATCTTTGTCTAAGTTTCCAGGCTTACAAGGATTTTTTTAATTGACATATCAGGTTACGAACGTTAGAATGAATTTGAAGTACGAATAATAGGCTCCGAGGCGGTATATTTTTACAATTTATAATTTGAATGATAATTTATATGAATGCGTTGAAACAATTGCATACCTGTGATTGGTCTGTCACAGATGGCTTGTAGTACAGCTCACTCAGCATTCAGCACTTACCCAAACTGGGTCACACGCAGCCTGCGTGGATATGGTGAGTCGAGTAATTTTAACTCGGAACATGCAATAATTGTTGCTTTGTCAGTGAGGTGCACTATTCATGTGTTCAATTTAATCTGTACAATTTAAGCGACTACCAAAATGCAAAACCAAACGAAGAAAATAAAGGAAATCCCCCCCCCCCCCCAGCAACCTGGTTCAGGAGTTATTGCACATTTGTCGTCACTGGTGAATAAATTTCATGATAGAAAAGTATATGAAGACACTGCGAATATTTGCGTTTCAACAGCGAGAGTGACTGGATTTGTAAGATGCAGGTTTGGGTTTCTGCCGGAAAAAAAAACGTGTTTTTACCGGGACAGCGGTAGAAACTGGTAATAACTGGTTATTACCTGTAAAAACTGGGAGAAAATGGAAGAAACCTCCTCTGGTAATTTAGAGAATGCAGTTATTCTACCCCATTGTACATGATGGATAAACCAGATGTGATAAAATTAACTGTATTGCCAATTAAAGAGTTAAATACACTGTTGTTACAATACTACGGCACTGTAAGCCTTAAGATGTAACCACAAACAAAGCAACCACATTCCAACAAGAATAAATTGAAAATTAAAGTTGGTTTGCAAAAATGACTAGAAGATTAATAAAATTGTGTTTTAATGAAAGTATTAATTATGAAAGTTCAACCACCGAGTTGGTAGGGCATATCTGTTACACATAAGAAAGTGCAGGAGAATGGAGTGGACAAGCAACTTTCTTTATCATATCAGAAACTTCAGTTTGACACAGCAGAGAAGCAAATTACAATGCTATAAATGCTGACTAGCAACTTGAAGTAAATTAGTTTTATCGAGGGAGCTCTTCTGATTATTTCAAGTCCTCTATACTGTGAAATAGTTAAGAAAGAAGTCATAGACAGCCAACCAAACACAAAGTGACTTTTTGTTGACTAAGTTATCTTCCTTTTGAAACACTTGATAAACTACAAACAGTAATGTTGAATGAAATAAACTTAAGTGGATAGCCAGAACTTTATTTTACAAGAAGTGGAAATGTTGAAGGAAGGTGGATTATTGAATTGAATTATAAACAAGATGACACAACTGGAGGTCAATGGAAGACACTGAGTTATTGTAGGCCCTACACACTTGCAGGTTCGATTATCCCCTTGGAAGGGTATACCCAAGATTGGGGTTAGCAACTCACCAGTATTCTCAGGAAAGCTTCTCATCGAAATGAAAATAATCCTTTAATTATTCCTTGACTTTCCTTCCTATTTTTTCAGCAGGGAGTTGCTGTTTGATATCTAGTGTATGTACACTTAACACAAAAACAGTGTAAACCTGGCAAAATGTGGCCAAAATCACTTAACAAATCACACTCAGGGGCTAACATGGTATGCCTGCAATAATCTTGATGTAACAAAATGACTTTCATCCTTAGACTTTGGCAAAAGGCATAAAAAGTACTTGTTAACATTTTACTCAATGTAGCAGAATAGGTAGCAGAACTGGTCTTTACCGGTAAAAACCGCCTGTGACAAAAACCGCCAACCCTGGTAAGACGTACTGTTAGGCTGTAAAAATGAAAAAAAGTAACTTCCCACAAAACACGTGACAATGCATTACAAGGCTTGCCTAACTGGGCTGTCTGCTTCAACGTTGGACCGATTGTCGGTCTTCGGTATTGGTGATATCGGCTACTTTGTAATGTCGGTACAGCTCTATGCAGCTTTACGTGCAGCACCCAGTGACTTTGACGTGAACATGGTTAATTGAAATTTGTCGAAAACGTATTATTGTAGCTCGTGTCTGAGTTTATTTGTCATCGTGTAATTCGCATTTTTAATGTAGGCTGATATGCCTGTGTGAAGTGTATTTCGTGAATAGAAGTTAAAAAGGATTTTGACTGCAGTAATAGGATTGGGGGTAAAATTAAAGGGGAATTTTCATGATCCCAGACAGTTCCAATTCTCCCAACTATGCATCTTCTAGCTCCTCCCACAACTGTATGAGGCTCTTCCTTGTGCAAGAATAAACCTGTTTTATTGCTTAAGGCCATGTCCTGGTAAGCACACAAGGCTATAAAATGTAATAAAAGTACTCTCTCTGCCTTGTGTGGAATGTGTGCTACCCTGCATCTTTCAAATTTTCAAACTTTGATGTCAATCAAACAGCAGTCACCAACTGAGAATTTTGATATACATACACTAAAAATATACTTTGGGGTGATGACAGTCTGTCTTTAAATAACATATATTTTGAAATATTATCTATGTCTTACAAATCTCATTAGTCGTGCAACTACTTTTTACGACGTATTTTAAACATAAATATTTAATATTTAAGGGCCCGTGGCAGTGGCGCCCCCCCCCAAAAAAAAAACATTTAGGAATAGCCATAAAGTTCTAACTACAATCGACTGCACCTCTGATTGACATAGATTCAAACAAAAGCATCACTCTGATTGGTCTGTCACTGGTGACTTGTACCATGGAAGTACTAGGTAGTCATGCTTGTACAATGGAACTGGAAGTACGGTACACGTATTACATCCGAGGTAGTACTTACATGCTTGTACAATGTACTCAGACACTCACACACAGCCTGTGAGGGTGTGGTCATGAGTCAGCAGTGGCTATTGTTTCTTTGTCTGGGAGGTGCACTAAAACGGGTGTTTTTTAAGTTTGAGGAGAGACTACACGTCAGGGAGTTGTACCCCCTTCCACAAGTAAACTTAATTTGGAGAATTTTTATTTTTTGGAGCGAGATTTGTTGCCCTTTAAAGGTAAATCAGGGAGTCTCAGTTATTTGGCCTGAATTTAACTGAACACTTATTACGTAAGTAACAAAAATTGTCACATGATTACAAAAAGCCATAGGATGCCATGGCGCAGGTCAAATTAGGGTGGCTACGGTCCGGCTTTGGGGCAATCTGACCTTCGTTGGCGTCATTTGAAGCCGTACGTTGATTTGCCCTCCTTCAAGTTTGTGAATAAGGACGAGGTCACAATGACACGTTTTACAAATTTTGAAAATCTTGAACGAATTCATTCCTATCACACGTGCGATACTTCTACATAAAACCCTCAAAATATGAGCGGTAGCCTATTCATCAGTTACATTCAATAGACGACCCATATTATTACCTTGCAGCCCCCTGTGCCATGGGCTGGGGGTTGTAGAATATGCCCACGGTATTTCCCGCCTGTCGTAAGAGGCGAGTAAATGGAAGGACTTGAACCGTATTTAAACTTGTTGACACTATTTAACACATTCGTGTTGGTGTGTAGTTAAATCTCATCTAACTATAACCATGCACGCGCAGTCATTTTGGTGGACATGAATCGCATTTTGGAAATGGTCACCCAATTTCGATCTCAATCAGGATTTTCCCTTTAATTCAAATGGTGCTTCTAATAGACCGGTTCATGTTGGATTTTGAGCGGATTTGCAATGCATTGCTACTAGTTCGCAGCTTCTCACACCTGTTTGAAATGCTCAACTAGCTGGAAACAGTTTATTGTTTCGGTGGCGGACTGGCGGATTTTTGTTTTGTTTGCAAGTTGTGGTTTTTGTTAGTCACCGTCGTGTGTCATTGTCTTCCACGAGTGTCTGGTAACTCCGCGATGTGGCTGCGGTTATCGGGGGGCTCTATGGCATACTTAGCATAGTGTTTATAAACCAGCGGTTCAGGGTCACTGAAAGGTTACCCTGTTTTGCATGCATGCCTTGGGCTAGGCCTTTTCACAATGTTGAAATTACCTTCAGCAGGTGTTGAACATATATTGTGCCTCTTTCTAGTGTGCATATTCTTACCATTGAAGTGTTACCTCGGCCGATATAGTGCTTATGAGTGCTGTCAACATACATTAGGTTCAAGAGTAGGCCTAATACACGACCGCCGGGCGAAAAGTCAGCCAATATTTTGTTCGTCATCATAGCTGACATATGCGGTCATGGATGTCAACAGGTGGGGGACGGGGGGACATGTCCCCAATTTTTGAAAGTAGGCAGGATTGTCACCTCAACTTTTTTTCCAGAACATCAAGAAAAACAGTAGACATGTGACATTCCACAGCTTGCAATACAGCCGATTCAATGAAATCAAACTCAAAAATGGTAGAAGCCAGTGGCATAACTTTGGTTCGCGGTGCCCGGGGCAAGAATGGGTTGTGTGCCCCAAAGTCCATTGCAAAACAAAGTATCACCTTGGGTGATACACCCGCCGGGTTCCCCCTAGCCCGGGCCCGGAGGTTCGCCCCGTCAGAGCGCACTGGCAGAAATACCCATTTAATGGATTTATATGTAGGGGGAAATGCCTCAGATCGCACTACTAATCATCTAGCCTCCAAATTTCTTATTCTGTAATTAATTAGTACAGGAGATCCCATCCTTTTTTTCAGGGGTTCTCAACCTTTAAGTTTTGTAACTCGATGCCCTCATTTGACAGTTAAAATGCCGCAACGACCACCTTTTGACATCGACTCAAAATCAAGTTCCACATGTATTTATAAGTTAACCTTTGAAAATTCTTGAAAAATTAGGTGTCCTTACATGCAATCTGGTGCCACATTTGCTATACCTTTGAGGTAAAAATTCTGTTAAAAATTTACGTATTTTATGTCCTAAAAAATAAACGCTATGAAAATTTTTTAAAAATTGGGTGTCCTTACACGCAATCTGGTGCCACATTTGCTACCTTTGAAGTAAAAATTCTGTTAAAAAATTACGTATTTTAGGTTCTAAAAAACGGCATCAGTGAAGGAGGAGGGCATGGCCCAATGGCCCCACTAAAATCTAAATATACCACTCATAATCATAATATAAGTTCAACCATTGAAAAATCACTTGTGAATTAATACCGAATATATAGGTGCAGGTGCAGTTCAAATCAGAACTTAAGTTCAATCACCAAGGAAGTTTTTTAAATTATTAATTACCTTTAGCTACATCATTGTATTATTTTTCTTTTAGTAGGCCCCCGAAAAATTCTCAGCATATTTTCGCAAAAAATATTTGGATGGGGGCTGCAACCCCCAGCCCCCACCTTCTATGCATATGCTTTTTTCCAGAGGACCCTCTCATAAGATGGCGGCCTGTAAGGTCCAACTTCCCACCTAGGAACAACTTCCTGTGTTATGCAGTGGCAAAATTGTGAATGTCATTTTGAACAGTTTTATGTTATATTTCAGTGATATCTGGATAAAAACTTAATCTTTGACAGTAACTTTCAATCCGATTTGCAAGGCAGGTCTTAACCTCGTTATCCTCGTATCCTCGTACCGTAAGTTCCCTTATACGGTTGGTGTAGTGACCCATCATTAGACAAATGGAAGTACTACTTCCATGGTTCTCACTTATGACATCGTTCATTACCCATCATGAATCGTGTGTCTAGGAAATGAATTTCAGTTGTCGGCACTAGGCGAATAAGTAGGGGGACTTGGGTGCTCTGGAGTTCGGGAAAACCCATTCTTAAGCAGAATTTTGGAAAAAATACCGCCCTGACCCCGTACGCCAATGATTTCCGGTAACCTTTCAAACGTAGTTTACGTACTTGTTTGGACAACTAAAAACCGAACTTTTCCCTTATTTAATTTTGTTACCGGGATTTACCTTGGAGGATGTGCACTTTGGAGGGACTCTTGGTCCTTAATATTTAATATATATGGACGAAAATATCCGAAGTTAGGCATTGCGCCCTTGCTGCAGCTTTCGGGAATTTTTCGTTATATCTAATATGCCTAATTTTATGCAGCCACATGTAGGCTGCAGTTGAATTTGGGCTAGTACCATTGTAATATTTTCCAATAACGTGAAGAGACTGCCTTTCTCATGGGAGTGCTATCTCCGAGGTAGTACTTCCACGCTTTAATATTTGCACCAGTGTCCACAACTTTGTATGCTGGGTTACGCATAAAAAAAATCCTGATTTAAATGCGCCTTTGAATCATATTTGGTCAGGACTCAGGAGAAATAAAATCTAAAGATGGTCTGTAAGGTCCAACTTCCCACCTAGGAACAACTTCCTGTGTTAATGAAGAATTAACGAGTTACTTGAAAAGTAGTTGAACGACCCTAAAAATAATGGAGGGGTTTGAAGCTACTGTTGTAAGCATGACATTATTCCGTAATATTTAGCCCCATGTTTGAATTTATTGGCTGAACAAATATGGGACATAATTGGGAAGCAAATTCAGGTTTTCATGCACGCATGCGTCCTGGGTGTCGGTGAATAAGTCATGAAATATAACCCCGGATAAACATATTTCACGGGAAAGAGCCTATTACTTGCAATGATGTAATATATATATATATATATATATATATATATATATATATATATATATATATATATATATATATATACTAGACTAGTCATTTTCAAAGACCAAAAACCTTGTTTGCACGATATCTCAAGGTAGGAAGCTTGGATAAATTTCATACTTGGTATGTAGATGCATTATGAATCCTTTAATTTGGTGGAGGTCAAAGGTCATTTGGGATCACTGAGAGTCAAATACTGAAAACCTTGTTAATGCAATATCTCAAGGAAAAAATCTTGGATAGGTTTTCATACTTAGTACATAGATACACCATAGTGAGACATCTTTCAGAGATGCCAAGTATCTCAATTTTAATTGAAATTATAGTATTAAGATTTTAATCCATAATTCTGCCATTATGAAAACGTGCATCAAATACTGCTTTTTAATATGTGCCTGTAGGCTGTATTTCTTCAGAACAATTTATTTATGCTTAAATGTGTTAACACAAGATGTGCATTGTCTACAGAGCAGATTTTGTGAATCGACAGAAATACTGGTTCATTCAGTAGCTGGCTCAGTTTCATTACATTCAGCAAGGAACCACAGTGCCCATTGGGCTCTTGTTTAAGTAGACGGTTTAAAAGCAAAACAAAAGGAGAAACCATACGTGACAATGATTCTGTAGAATATTAGAGCTCTAGTCTAAAAAGTCTGTGGTGCTGCAACAGAAAAGGCTGCATGAGCCTTAAGCAGCAGCAGAGAGAGGCACATGCTTGCAATCTTCAAGTATTGTTTTCGATTGTGGAATGCCACTACAAAATAGATACAAGGTCATGACAATCGAGTCTAGTTTCCTTCACGCAGAGGCGTGTAGTGTGGGTGCTAGCAGCCTGCAGTGCACTAGTGACACTGGCAGGAGTATATACACAATCCACCATGGAGCTACCACCTCGGAGGTGGTAGCTCCATGAATCCACTAGGTGAGCAAGTGAAGTGACGAGAACAAGCTTAAAGGCATTTTCTAGTGGCTTTTCACAAGGGTCCCATGTGAAAGAGAAAAAATTCCAGTTCATTCCCTCCAAACCCCGTAGCAATTCTCTTTACCTAACTTGAGATCTCTTACATGAAAGACTACTTGTTATTGTCAAAAAATATCTCCAGTTCTCATCAAGGTCATAGAATGTTATGTAAAGTGGGCACATTGCCTCGTATTTCTTTTGCTTTTCTTTATAATTGAGTGTCCTGTTTGTCCTTGAAATGTGATACTGTTGGGATGTTTGATATCTTTCCATGAAGATTTAGCATAAATCTACACCATATGTACGGCACAGCAAACAAAGTTGCTAAATATTGCCTACAGCAGTGTAAATAATAAATATCATAAAGAAATTCAATGCTAAGTCAAATTAGTGTGCCGCGATGACATCACAGACTCAGATTTCCCATAATGCACTTCATCTTGAGAAAAAATTGCATTTCTTTGAAAATTAGTATCTTCCAAACGTTACAAGCTATTGAGATGCGGTTTTCACCTACTAGAGGAGAAAATTTTTTTGCAGTTTTTGAAGTCATTGATTTTTGTCACTGGCAAATCCCTTTAAGTCCAGTGCAATCACGTCATTGAAAGTGCAATGCATTTCTCATTCTAGTTCAAGTTATTTTAGAAAGAGCAGAGTTATTTTGGGTATGCCTACTGAGTCTGATATGTTTACTGTTAAACGGGTAAAACTGCCACTCAATGTACACTTTTCTCTTTCTTGTCTTCAGTTCTGGGAAGTCATCTCTGATGAACATGGCATCGACCCCACAGGTACCTACCATGGTGACTCAGATCTTCAACTTGAGAGGATCAATGTCTACTACAACGAAGCAACCGGTGGCAAATATGTGCCTCGTGCTGTTCTGGTTGATCTGGAGCCAGGCACAATGGACTCTGTCAGATCAGGACCATTTGGACAAATTTTCAGACCAGACAACTTTGTGTTTGGACAGAGTGGTGCTGGTAACAACTGGGCCAAGGGACATTACACAGAGGGCGCTGAGCTCATTGACTCTGTTCTAGATGTTGTTAGAAAAGAAGCAGAAGGCTGCGATTGTCTGCAAGGTTTCCAACTTACACATTCCCTTGGAGGGGGCACCGGGTCAGGTATGGGGACACTTCTTATTAGTAAAATCCGAGAGGAGTACCCAGATCGTATCATGAACACTTTCAGTGTTGTCCCATCACCAAAAGTATCAGACACTGTTGTTGAGCCCTACAATGCCACACTTTCTGTCCATCAACTTGTTGAAAACACAGATGAAACCTACTGTATTGACAATGAGGCTTTGTATGATATTTGTTTCCGTACCTTGAAACTCACAACTCCCACCTATGGTGACCTGAACCATCTTGTGTCGGCAACCATGAGTGGTGTCACAACTTGTTTGAGATTCCCTGGCCAGCTGAATGCAGATCTCCGTAAACTTGCTGTTAACATGGTGCCATTCCCTCGTCTCCACTTCTTCATGCCTGGTTTTGCACCCTTGACCAGCCGTGGAAGCCAACAATACCGCGCCCTCACTGTTCCCGAGCTCACACAGCAAATGTTTGATGCCAAGAACATGATGGCTGCTTGTGATCCTCGTCATGGTCGCTACTTAACCGTTGCCGCCATCTTCCGTGGTCGTATGTCCATGAAGGAGGTTGATGAGCAGATGTTGAATGTGCAGAACAAGAACAGCAGTTACTTCGTTGAATGGATACCAAATAATGTGAAGACTGCAGTTTGTGACATCCCACCCCGTGGACTCAAGATGGCATCCACTTTCATCGGCAACAGCACTGCCATCCAGGAGCTGTTCAAGCGCATCTCTGAGCAATTCACCGCTATGTTCCGGCGTAAGGCTTTCTTGCATTGGTACACTGGTGAAGGCATGGATGAGATGGAATTTACTGAAGCTGAGAGCAACATGAATGACTTGGTATCAGAGTACCAACAATACCAGGATGCAACAGCTGAGGAGGAGGGAGAGTTTGAGGAGGAGGAAGAGGAGGAGGAAGATGCAGCCTAAGGAGAAACTCAAACATATCGTGTCACAATCTCATCAGTACCTTATTCTATAAAGACATACCAAATGTCAAACGTACTAAAATAATTCCGTTAGCTTTACTTTCAGTTAAAATAAAACAGGAAATGGAAGTACTATTTAGATAGCTTAATGCAAGTGGATTTATTCAACAAGCCATCGTAGTAGTTAGACTTTACCGGTTATCACGAGAGGTGACGCCAGATGAGGGGGAGGGAATGGGGCTATAGCCCCTGTTGGAGAAAGCTGCTCCCCAATCGGGAAAATGTTCATATTTCGTCGGGTAGCCTAATTAGTACGATTAAATCCTCAACAGGAAGCATCCCCCACACGCACACACACACACACACACACAAACACTGTATTCTTCGTGTTGCTCACAATTCTAGTGCAGATTCTTCAGTTGTAGTCCAAAATTTTCAAATTTTTTATCAAAAATCCCAAATTTTGAAATTTTCTTCAATCAAATCTACATATTTTAGGCGCTCCAAGCGTGTTGAAAATTTTGGATTCACATCCTTCCGAAAAGCCGTCGCCTTTACTGGGAGGGGGAGGGGGGGTTGGAAGCTTGGTCCCCCGTTGGAAAAATTATGGCGCCACCTCTGGTTTTCATTTTAAAAAGGTACCTAAGCATCATGAGGGAAAAGAGTTCTGATGTGTCATTAGCCAGTTAGCTGGGAGGGGACTGCAGTATATGTAGCACAAATCTGTTGGTGGCGATTTCTATTGGAGCATGTGAATGAAGACACGATTTCAGTCCTCTCTGAAATTTGTTGAGTCTCAGCACATGTCATTTTTGTACCTTCCTATTATATGGATGCACATGATGAAAAATTATGTCTCAAAATCCGTGTTTATAAAAACTGAAATAGATTCTCCAGACTGCCCTTTACATGTTTTGTGAGAGTTATATACTTGTGTATGTTTCATTATCCACGATAAAGATCTATCAATATCTTATTGTTAGGCATTCAAGTAATAGGCTAGAAACAATTTTGTTAGCTTAAAGTTTTGTTCAGTGTAAGCCAGGCGCGTAGCCAGGAATTTGCCAAGGGGGGTGCGTAGTGCCACCATAGGTTGGCGCGAAACGTACAAGAAAATTTTGGCTGAAAATGTCTCCCAGATCGCTGGAATTGGCACTTCCCAGGCCATGTAAGTTGCATCTAAATATTTTTTTTATTTTGAGTTACTAGCAATATCATAAAAAGAGCATTACGAAAATACAAAAATTCGCTCAAGGAAGGGGAGGCTTCCCCCTTCGCCCCCTCCTTGATTACAGTGGTGTAATAAGGCTGCTGAAACTTTTAATCTCTACCTTCGGTTTTGAGATATGAGAGGCTGAAGTTACCAATTTCCTACTTGTGAAAATGAGCTTGGAGTCAGCAGGTGTAAATTCACCTGAAAGTTATGGTTCGTTATGGTTGACCACTGTTTTTCTCCTAAGTTTACATCCAGTTTTATACTACAAAATCTGATGTATTCATAGTACCATGAATGCATTCTGGATTTTGAAATCTTGTAAACGTTACATACCTATTGAGGAAACAGCAAACCTAACCAGATCAAGATCATAATAATAGACCTTACGCATTGACGTCACGCGACGTCATTTTGGAGGCAAAACCTTGAAGCACACTGCACGCACGTCTTAGACATCGTACGCGTGCGTATTAGACTTAGGGCGTATGCGACCACAAATCAGCTGTCTGCATTTGTTGGTTGGTGTAAGTTGCAATGATACTCGCTTGCCTCCAACCTGACGTTATATGCATAAGTCTATTAGTCGAAAGAACAAACCAATCACCACCTCTTTTGAACGAATGACGTCATACCTGCTTGCTTCCGATTCAGGTATGAAAGAAAATGTGATACCTTTATCCGTACTACTGTAGCGAGAACCCAATGTACAGGAATTGAAAAAAGTTACCTGAATGTTTCGTTTAAGCAGGGAGCTGCCTTCCAGTTTCCCGGCGGTACTCAACCAAAATAGATTTGGGCCTGGGCCGCCTGAGCCATTCTTTCAGATTTGGTAGGCAAGAATAACCACAGCCATTGTCCTTCCCTGTATCCACTTAAATAATAAGTTATGAAAAAGGATAAGGTCACAAAACTTTTTAAGTGTTATGTTTTCAACGTACTAACATCCATGAACTAAAAGCAAGTCTAAGACAAATTTCTGGATGTTGGAGTTGTTTTCCGTAGTCAATGCAAATAATACTGCGATTGACGAAATTTGATACAAAAATTTGTTACTTTGCATGGATTACAATTACATATTCTCTCTTCATTATGACAATGGCTTTGATTGTCCTCCAAATCATATTTTCAGTTTTTCACAGAATGTAATTTTTCCTCAAATGATCAAGATACCTGCCTTTAATTAAGGGCGTCCTGCGAATAGTACAGGCTCTGTGAAATGATGTATACGTTATGACGATAACAATAAGCATGATCAAGTTTTTATGGTCAGGTAGACCTACCTACCCACCAAGTTTAAAGTTCATCGGCATTTTGGTTTAGAAGGAGTTCGCGCCACCCTTTTTTGCAAAATCATTCAGCAAATGTTACTTTTGACCATTGACCCCCCACCCATTGCAAGCTAAAAAGCTAAAACGACATGTACAGGGCTGTATCCTGGGCGAAACCCCGAGGGGGGCAGTTTGTGACACTATCTACGTGGAGCACCAAGTGCACTGTGAAAATTAAATCTGTTAATTTACAGATATTCTTTGGTAAAAAAAGTTTCCAAACGATTTCTTTAAAACCAAAATACTAAAATGTTCTGTTTTAGCTACGTCCTCGAAAGGACAAAAAACTTAACTGACCAAGCCCTCGACCCTCAGACCTCTACGTCAAGGGTCTGTCAATGCGTGGTCCCGTTCTCAATTGGCTGGAAAGAACATACTTTTCTTTTGAGTTAATTGATAAAGCTCCAATATAGTATTACAATGACATCGGCTCGATGATTTTGTGAATACCCCATAGTTTCCAGGGGGCTTCCCTGACCCCACTGGGTCTTTACCACTGAACCCCACCACGGACCCCAAGCTAAGGCCGGTCCCTGTACCCCACGCTTTGGGGGCACTTGCTCTCCCGCGGAGCCTTCTGTGCCGTTTCGGTATTTCCACCTTAACTCCTCTGCTGCTGCCCCCGCCAAACGTTCCTGCGTACGGCCATGCGAGAAGCTGGCAAATTAAGCAGAAATCCTCATAAACGCACTCACAGTCCCATTCAAAAATGACAGACATTTGCAAAATGCACAAGACACTACACTATCGCTCAATGATGGTGCGACTATTGCTTGATGAAAGCTACGGCTGGCTGTTTAGAGAAACCACCAAATTTCTCGGTTACTATACGTGTAATAAAATGTCCAGAAAGAGGGACGGAAACTTAATTGGATCTCAGAAACTTCAGTATAATTTTCCCGTGACCTCTACTGTATTCCAGGGTCTGAAATATGACATCATTATATTTTAGTTTTTCACACTATTGCACAATTTTGCACCTGGAGACCCATTATTAACCAAAAGAAAATTTTTTCATCAAAGCTTTCGTTCAATTTCCCGCGTCTGATATTTCAGGGCTTGAAATAAAATCCTCCCTCCCCCATACACCCATGTTCAGGGCACAGATCAATACCTTAGTCAAACCACCTTCACGAATTCCTGGATCCGCTACTGAGAGAGGTGTTTTTTAACCCAAGTGCACGTGAACCAGGGACCGCGGAGCCAGTTTTGAGGTGGGGGGCTAATCATCGAAGCGGCCCAATATGTTCAAGAAAATTTCCCAGTTTAAGTTGGCCCAAAATGCCCAAGGCAGCAAAAGTGCGGGACTAAAGCTCCCGTAGCTCCCTCCTGCCGTCTCCGCGGTCACTGTGAAGCTAGCAGGACTAATACAAACTCCTGGCTTTCAGAACATTTCACATGCTTTGTGTTCTTTGTATTTTTTCAATCTGTTGTTGAGGTTACCCAAAGCGAATGTAAAGGTTGAAAAATTCCAATCATATTGCCCTTCGTGCCTTCACATCACCAACAAACTATCAGGGAGAAGGAAACTTGGTTACAAAGTTGAAAGAATTAAAACATAAAAGAGTTGATTCACATGTTGCTATATGTCACCGTTCTGTGCTTAAGTTTGAGTTGAAATGTGTTTAACTTCATCTGCTATACTAATAATAATTTCAAATGCACTCATAGGACAAGGGCGTAGAAAACTGGGGGCTGGGGCTGGAGGCTAACGACCCCCATCAAAAGTGTGGTTGGGTGGAAGTATGCTTCTGCCCTACCCTCGTTCAAAATCGAAAACCCCTTATTTGTTTGCTCTGTAAAAAGGAAAAATATTGCATTAATTTTCCTTAACATTTGCTCAAACATTGCACCAAATTGCATAAGGAAATAAGAAATGTTAGATGGAACTTGTAAGGCAAGGACAGGGCCGTTTCCTGCAATATGGGAAGCATTTTGACTGTTTTTTTTTTCTTCTCAGTGCAGTAAACGTCAACTGAGGGTAGTGCTCTACTTTGTTCGTCGTCTCCCTCCTGCCTTGCCGTGAAAGTGTGGGTGAAAAAAATTATTCATGTTCCACAAAGGAGTGAATTTCTTTCTGTTGGTATTTAATTTCTTTACAACATTTAACCATGCTACCACAGTTTGAATTGCCTGTCATTATGTTTCTATTAAAAATGGTGTAAAAAATACTGGACCACAAATGTAATGCTTTCCCGTAAAATTTAACTCTAACCAAAATAATATCTCTATCCAGTTACTAATCCTAACAACTTGCCCCCAGCCCCCTCCCTAACCACACACCGTGACACCAAATGAGCAGACGCGATTCACATGCAGGATGGGTACAGAACATATTCGAGGTTACGAGGAAATTGTGGGGCATGTTAGACGTGAAGGCCAAAGGCCTAATTAATTTCCAGAGGAAGACTTTGCAAAGTCTGAACTACATCTTTAGACCTTAAAGTGAAATAATTTTGGGCGCTGAAACCCTGATTAAAACACTTTGCACTCAAACAGACCGTTTTATTTTTTACGCCATGCTTTACTTCTCTTTATCTCTAATCATGGACCTATTGTCTGAAGTGAAGCAGGCGCGTAGCTACGGGGGGGGGGCTGCCCCCCAGATGTTTGCAAGCCCCCCCAAAATTGTGCGTGTCCTAATAAAATGTGTAAGAATCAAGGACGGCGATCGATGCCGTGACCCCCATGTTGATACCTAGGCCCATTTCATCCTAGCTACGCCCCTGAAGTGAAGTCCTTTCCAGTGAACTGTTATGACAAAAGCTCACTGCTCGAAAGATACAGACCAATTCTTCTTTGGCACATGACCCAAGTGATATGTCTCCGTGACTGGACAACCTCACCCACAGGCCCGGAAAATACCCATGTCTAGGTGACAGCACAATCCCACCGAGAATTCCCACCTCCCCCCCCCCTTCCGGCCAAATCACCTGAGACAATTCCAAATCGCACAAGTCTCACCCATAACAATCACCTCTTTGACAACACCTCCCCCATCCAGAAAATTTTGGATATTTTCAGGGTGGGAAATGACCCGGCTGGAGAGTGGTCCGGGAACCAGTGTCTCGTGAAGAGTGGGGCCCACTAGACCGAAAGTCGGCTAGTGCGCTAAAGAACGTACCCCTTATCGTGACCCCATATAAATAGTAAATACCCTACTGTTCGGCCAGTGCCCTTCAGCTTATAATGGGCATGCCTGTCTCGACGAGGGAGCGTTGAATAGTCCACGAGACATCAAAGTTGCAGGGAAGGGGGGGGGGTATATTCTTCACTAACCCAAACATGTCACTGTTTATACGAGATCATCCACTTTTGCATCATTTTCACTGGCGTACAAAAAGTGCTTTTTTGCACCCCTCCCCTCTTCACACACACACTTCCAGAGGGTACTTCAAAAGTTTTGAAAAAAAAATCGTTCGTCATTTATCGCTGATAAGTTACCCATTTGCAAAAAGCACATGGGGATTCGATTCCCTGTCCCAACGGCGTAGGCCCACAGTTTGTTTTGCACTCTTGTGAAATGAAAAAAAAAACATGATTCCTTTAAAGAGGTGACTGCTTTTTAACTGTTCGTCCTCGGCTAAATAAGAATGAAACAATCATGGACCTAGTGAAAAAATGCTATAGGCCAATAAAAGTGTCCAGTCTTCAAAAATTTGAGGAAATTGTGTCTACGTCTTTGTACTAGTAAAGGGCAGCCATACTTCCGTAAGTTCCTATAATATTTCCTCAAAACTCGACGATTTTCAGTACTCCTATTATAGTCCTCACCTACCTGCCTACAGAGCTGCCAGTGGACTGGGAAAAGTTATTGTACAGTTGTAGGAAAAATCAGAACTCCCTGGGTATGTAACCCATGTCACATGGGCGGCGATCCCGGGGGACAGGGGGACATGACCCCCCAATATTTGAGAAATCACCCATTGACTTTGATTTTTCACACAGCAATATTTTTGAAAATGGGCCCATGTCCTCCAATACTGAGAACAAATCGCCGCCCTTGATCAAAGTAGACAGACTGGTAGGCCCATTGAGCTTTTATGCGCCACTTAAAAGAAAAATATCAATAGTAACCTATTCTCAGCAAATTACAAAGGGGTGAAGCGGTTCAGGAGAATGAATGGGACCTGCCTTTAGGAGAAGATATGGTGGACCCATGACCAAGGCTTCACCAGGGTCGCCTCTCTCTGTTCCGACGTCTCTGCATTCCAAAGAGTCTACATTGGATGTTAGAAAACATAGAGAAGTCGGAACATAAGAGGCGTACTCCATAATACATCAGTGCTAACCTAACCCTTATCCTAATTCTAACCTCACGGTAAACTTTTCAGAACTTATCGAGACGTCAGAACAGGGAGTAGTCCCCCTTCACCAGAACAGGAGTAGACTGATATCGTTTGGTAAGTTTCAGTGCTACTTAACAATTTGGGGAAGAACATTAAAGAAAGGTTGACCCCTTCAACTTCAGTTGAATATAAAGGCCAGCCCCTGCTTCCCCAAAATAGGGTCCGGGCTGATGAAAGATGTAAGTAGGCCCAAAAGGCATAGGCGTAAGAAACAGTTCTCGACTAGGGGCTGAATGTTGTGTCGGACCGCTGTCCTGCATGGGTAGGTCTAAGGGGGAGGTTTTAGACAATTTTACGGCGGGAAGAAATTGAAGGGGTTTTCGTCCTTGAATTTAGGGGGCGGAAGCATACTTCCGTGCCACCACTTTTTGACTGGTGTTTTACCCCACTCCACCCCACTTCCTACCCCTATGACAAAAAGAGAACACTCAATCTCCAGTCAGTCTTTTTCACATGGATCAGACTTTTTGAGACAGGGATAAGAGCATGTGCTGTTGGCATCCGCTACCGCTAGTTACGCTGCGGAATTAGTTACGTAGCTTTTCATGATTTTATCTCCTGTAAGCAGAAATGAAACATTTGATTTCCAATCATTTTCAAAGACAGATATAAACAGGGTTACCCACCCCCTCTACAAAAAACCCTCCCCTCTACAATCCCCCCTTCAGTCTATAACCCTTCCTTTAGTACCATGCATAAACTCCACCTGGTGTCCATATCACGCAGGAACAGGCGCGGATCCAGATCTCGAAAAGGGGGGGGGGGCTGAAAGCCCCCCTGAATATTCTCCTACATTAACATTCGTTATTGTTGATGTGGCGAAAAGGGGGGGGCTGAGGCCGGGAAAGCCCCCTCCCCCCCTTGGATCCGCGCCTGCAGGAAGATGATCCTGATGGTAGCCCTGCTTGCAACGTTTCTGTACTGGGAGATAGGGAATAACATACATAGATGTATCAGGGAGCTGCCACGCCGAGCTGGATGTAAAAGTGTTGCAGGCTGGCATGCACTAACCATGGAAGTATTTCCATGCACCAACTAAACCTTTCTTTCATAGTAGATCTGACTTCAAGTTGATCCCTTCCACGTTTACCAGAACACGTCGCCAAATACACATTGCAGCATTGTGTCGTATTGACTGGTTTTCAACTCTGCAGTAGATGTCATGCTTGATAAACCATTGAATTTTATGGACCTGTGTTGTGCAGCGTCTTCCAGCTCCCTGAGTGTACGTACACGTACATACACAGTTTTACCAGTTTATTCTACTGATAGATTGATAGAACATTACATACCGGCACGTATAGGCAACGTGCCAAACTACTTTTAGGCCTTAGGTGTAATATGAACGATGCGAGACTCTTGACCTCATTTCAAAGTGAAATCGGAGACCACCAGTCCGGTGACAGTTATTCACACAAAGAAACTTTTGGCGGTAAATTTAAAGGTACAGTCTCGTTATTCAAGAATATCCAGTTTGTTAGGTTTTGTTCGGCCAAAAGACCTTTCCATCAGACCAGATTAGTTATCTCTCTTCCAATTGGGGCTTATATACATTCGTGGATAATTACAGTTTTCTCAAGGGGAATGAGGGCAATTTTGAGAAATTCAGACGTCGTGAAAAATGAAAATTAGTTTTCGGTTAGGGAGGGTCAGGTGTTTAATTATCCGTCTAAGGGGTATACGCGAGCTGGGAACTTAACACTGGGAAATGGGTATACAGCTGGCAGTGGAAACAGGCAAAGATTATGCTTTCCTGCCCACCGTCCACAGTGCACTGCGTGTTGAAGGAATTTAGATGTAATTTTTTTCACACCATGAAATGGTTCAGTGTCCATAGCATACGAGGCGTTGGCTAGAGTTGCAGCTCACCATTTGGACAGAAAATTTGCAATCTTCGGGCAAATTATATATGCTATTTTCGGGCAAACATACGCAGGCGCGTAGCTAAGGGGGGAGCGAAGGGGGCAGCCCCCCTTCCCCTTGGGCATATTTTTGGCATTTTTTAATGTTTATTTTTACAATATTGCTAGTGTGTGTTTCCCCTATTTATATGAGGTAAAGAGGCCTGGGAAGAGCCATTTCCAGCGATCTAGGAGGCATTTTAGGCCAAAATTTGCTTGCGCTTCGTGTAAACTCATGGTGGCGCGGAGCGCTGAGAGTCTGTCTATGGGCTTCGCCCCCCTTGACAAATTCCTGGCTACGCCCTTGAACATACGGTAAATTTTCGGGCACAAATTCTGCAGCACTCCAACCAGGAGTAGTCCCGTACGCTTATGCAAGTGTATAGAGTATGCGGAAAGACTCTTCCTTTTGCTTTTACCTGAGGGCCCGTCTTGCATGATTGTGACCAAAACCGAGCGAAGAGAGATGAGAGAGGCCCCTCACACATACCCGTATGAGGCGGCCAAGGGGGAACATACTATACCCCACAAATTTTTGAATGACATAAACTTAGCGCAGTACCGTGTAGAGGCTCAGCCAAAATCCTTCTAAAAAAGCGGTTCAGAGCAAAAACAGTTGTGCTTCGGGGGGGGGGCATGGGGCCATGCCCCCAGTCAGAAGCTCTTCCCCCAGATGCCCCCACTCAGCTCCTTAAGTAAAGTGGCCTGACGGGAAGAATAGTTTAAAATTATTTGGAATCTTTGCACTGAATGATGTATTATAAACCAAAATATACCTATCCTGAGGCTTAATTTTTTACCAAGAGATATGCTTAAACCTCAGAGCTTCCGGGGGCTTCCGAGAGGGACCCCAGGAAATATGATGGATTTAGAAGGGCATATCCAGGGGTCAGGACACCCCTTTTTTTAACAGTGAAAAATTCTCCTAGGCTGTTCCGTTCATTTTCTATCACAAATAGGTCCTAAACTATCAAAAGTTTTGAAAGTTTTATTCTTTCTTTCATATCATCCCAAACGTATTTGTTTAATGGTATTAATATGGGTTTTAGAACAATTCTAAAGCCGTGTTTACTGGGCGCGCGGATCGCGGAACGCGGAACGCGGAAAAGACACACGCGGATCGCGGAAAGAATTCTTTGTGTGTATTTCGATGAAGCTGTTTATTGACCCCGCGGATCGCGGAACGCGGAAACCCTCGCGGAACGCGGAACGAATTCTCCGTGTCGAATTCTTTCCGCGTTCCGCACGTGGATTGGCGTAGCTTCCAGTAGGATTTCGCCACATTTTCAGGGCCCCGTTCCGACACTGATCACGTACCATCTGATCAAGATGCCAAGAGGGAAAAAACTAAGCGATAGCACCGTTGAGCGGTTTGTTGAACTAGTAAGAGAGCGATCATTCATCTATGATCCAAAAGATGACAGTCATATGGTCAACAACGTGTGATATTCTCCTACCGCGATGACTATATCTTGGTGAATTCGAGCACAGCGTGCTTTAGCGAAAGTGGACAACACAGGCGCCATATTTTTCAGTCAGTAGAATGTCGGCTAGTTATATGACTGTTTGGTTTGCTTCACTAAACTAAGCAATCCGCGTGGGGTGTTTATTGGCCACACGGATCGTTTCCGCGTTCCGCGTTCGGTCTCACCGGTTCCGCGATCCGCGCGCCCAGTAAACACGGCTTAATACGAAATTTCGGCGCGCTTCGCGCATAATTGCCACGGTTTACATCATGTCTGATGACCGTAATATTGGGTCAATACTGCATGGAATTGTTCTAGTGAGAACTATTTTACGAAAGCAACAAGAGTTTCAAGTCCAACCTCAGGCATGATTCGTCAAGAGGCGTCTGATTATACGGCAATCTGATTATGAGCAATATTTCTAGCGTCATGAAGGCCGCTATACATGATTTGAAGTAAACTTCTCATTACAAGAGCTTAAAGGTCTTTAAGTGCATTTACAGAGAATATGCATTATGAAACATACTTATTAATCCTATACCCTTTTTTATACATTCAAGTTACTCCTCTCTCGGTCATCCCGCATTGGAAGATGTTTATTTGGATTCTCGTTCAAAACAAGTAAAACTACGATTTTTGTGAAGTGCTAATTGGTGCATGTGCTTTCTTGTAGTGTCATGTGTATGTCAGTAAATTTAAGCACTATACTAACGTCCCCATTTTGCACTTTACTGCAGAGCTTCCAGGAGGCTTTATGTCAGTCTCATGGTATAGGCATTAGAAGGGTACCATGCCACAGCCAAAATATCACTAAATAACGGTAATTCCTTAACATGAAATCAGTTCAAAGCTTTGCCAGAGACAGCAAAGATAGCAATTTGAATCTAAATCAAACATTTCTCAAGGGAGTTTTACCCCCCTCCCCGCCCCCACTTAAACAACACATCCTTCCCTTACATCCAACAAAAATAAGAACAATTCACTTATGTATGAGAATTTTTCATCAGATGATCAGTTTTAAAACTCTGTCGAAGATAGCACCATTTACGCCACCTTCGTCAAGAAAAAAATTCTCAAAGGGGAGTTCCCCCTTCCGTTAGACCCAACACCTGGGACGGCCCCTCCGCAGTAGGTGACAACAGAAAGGTCCAGCCCGGGAAAGTATCGTAGCCTACTGAGATGCGCATATGCACACTTAACCGGCTTTCTGTGTTTATCTGGCATGCAATTACAACAACATCCTCTGTGGTTCACCATCTCCCCCCACCCCCACACCCCCCAAAAACAGGAAATCCTGGCGGTGCGACGGTGGGGGGGGTTTCTGAAATGTTGCTGATTCTGTTTCTGATGGCACATAATTAAGCCATCTTCATTTCGCACAAAATAGAGTTCTAAAATTGATGAATTCAAACTTAGAACTAAAAGGCGCCATTGCTTATTCCCTTCAAAAGTAGTCGTCATCGTAAACCATCTTTTCAACCAAGTGTTTGTCGTGTAATTTCGTATTCTAGCTAATTGCAATTACCGTGCCGTCATCATATTCCTTCTTGTCTTCATATGTTAATTTGTGTCAGACGTCCTTGTTTCAAAAGTACAGCTTTGTATCGTTACTAAGTGCAATAGCGCCATTATCTTATTACTTTGTGTCTTCGTCATGTTTATTCAGAATGCCAGATGGATTTGGGCAGTTTTTGTAACTTCCAGTGGCGCCGGCACGGGGAGGGGGGCATGGGGGCCCGTCCCCCCCCCCCATCGGTTTCAGAAAATTTTCTTGAAAATTTTAAAATGATCCCAACAGGCTTTTAAGCTATAGACTTCTGTGGGAGGTAGGGTGAGGTGTGTTTTCGACCGAGTGATGGATCTATTGTAATCATTTTCTATCACAAATGGTTCTCAGACTATCGGAATCATCGCAAATTCTTCGCAAACTATCAAAATTCGCGCGCTACGCACGCTTCAAACCTTACCTTATAGTTTTGTCCTTATTATCAATAATTTCCGGTAGCAACTCCCTCAGAAGCACAGCAACAAGAGTTGAAAGCTGTTTACGAATATAAAAACGGATAAAAGACTGGCTTTGTGATTGGCAAATAGGTTTGTTGGGGAATTGAAAGTCTCGATGCAGAGGATTATTAATGCAGGTTTTGTCATGGTTATCCTATTTAATGAAAAATTTTGCGTGCATTCGTCACGGTTTGCACCCCATCTTATGACCATTATTAACGATTAAGGTTATAATACATTCAACAATTCTGACTACAACACGGTTCCGAGAAAAATAAGTACATCTCCAACCTCTGTAGGGGCCTATGGGATCTTTTAGTCTAATTTGTAGCATGATGTGGAAGCCTATTTGCCGTTATACATTCTTCAAAAATTTTTACCGCGCGCTTCGCCCGCAGCCATTACCGGTATATATGGTGACTGTTAATACACATACGACGAAAAAAAATCTGAAACGCGCTTTTTCAGTTTTTAGTCCTTAACCACTTTTGCTTTACCTATCAGGGAGGTCTAATATCACCTCCCTGCACCTATACTCTCCCTCCCTCCATTCCCCATTGCTGGAAGCTGTTCGTCTGGATTTTCGTTCAAACTTAGTAAAAGTACAATAGTTGTAAAGTGCTCGGCATCATACTCTATAGTATCAGTTGAATGTCAGGTAATAATCATCATATCAGTGTCCCATCTCATATAATATCGGTGTCTGCCAGTCTTTTTAGTATAATGCACGATGAAGCAAAGAAAAATTTTCGTAATAGGCCAAGAATGTTTCTGTGGACTCCACGCACGTTTTTTACGTAAAAACTTTCCCCAAGTAGAAGACACTAAAGTAGCCATAAGGGGGGCTTCAGGAGGTTGTTGACAACACACCCTTCTCTTAGACAACATACTCTCCTTTTTCACCTAGCCAAAAATTAGAATTCGCAAAATTATGGATATTTTCCAGCCATATATGATCAGTTCCAAAATATCCTAAAGACAGCACCATTTTGCACCCAAGCAAACCTTAAATTAACAAAAATTTCTCCCCCTTAGTGACCTCCAAAGATACCCTTAGATCCTTCCAAAGGAAGGATCCCACACTGCTGTATGTAATCGCAGGGCGCACACTCCCCTCTTTCACCTAACCAAAAACAAGAATTCACTAAATTATGGATATTTTCCAGCCGCATATGATCAGTTCAAAAAATACCCCAAAGATAGCACCATTTTGCATCTAGGCAACCTTAAATTAACAAAAATTTCTCAAAGGGGATGGGACACCCCTCCCTTTAAACCCCTCCCCAGGACGGCACTTGATATAGTGACAAAAAGGATTCCACACTGATGTATACAATCGCAGGGCCACACAAAAAAGGTACAATTTAAGTAGACTTGGGGGGGGGGGGAACTGAGGTGGCATTACGACGTCATATCTGTTCTGCCCCCCCCCCCCATCACTAACACCTGGCGGCGCCACTGGTAACTTCATCAGATATCTACAGGCCGTCATCATGAAATAGTACGTCTATATCATCACAAAGTAGTGGCCATCACGATCAAAATGCTGGCCACCATCATACAAATAGCAGTCGTTATCAGCCGTTATCGTCAAAATAGTTGCGTTCATCATGGAAAAAGTGGTCATCGTTATTAATCTGTTAATATAGCATGATACAGATGTAAATCATCTTTTTAGCTTGTGGCGTTCCACAGGTCTGCCTGTATAGATATATACGGCGATGGTGGTTAATTAAGGTTCCGTGGTTTATATACAGACCAAATCTTGTCTGTACTCGTGTCGTAAAGGTGTGTTTCAATTAGCTTTAAACATCCAAATGTGCGTCTACCGTGTCTTCATCATACCAGGAGTGGCGCCAGGATTTGCCCGACAGGGAGCCAAGCTCCCCGACGAGGAGGCCAGCAAATTTGAAAATTTTGGACTTAAACTGAAAAAAATTGAAAAGCTTTAGTGAAGAAATTTGAAAAATTTTGGGTTTTCATCCAAGGATTTGCCTTAATTTAGAGAAAACCAAGTAAATTGTCGGGTTGTCTGGCCGTCGCTGGGGACTACTCGTACCCATTACGGCTCCTCGACGAAACTGGAAAATTCCCCAAGAGAGGGTCGTGCCCCCTCCCCTTCCTGGCCCTACCCTTTACCGCCCATTGTTACCTTTAAATCCGGGGTTTTACAAGATTCCAAAAGGTTTTCTTTAGCTGAGCTCTCAAAGTGGTTCGCATAAAAGGAGATAAATGAAGTCAACAAGTCGAGGAAGCCTAATATTACCTTCTCATGTGCCCTACAAAGTTTGTGAATTATGTTAATTGCCAAATGCTGCACGAATTCGCATCTAACAGTGTTTAATTTCACTTCGCCCTGGCGAGAACTCTCACAATCCCATCAGTGACACTGAAAGCGATGACTGGAGGGGGCCGTGGCTAAATTGTCCAGATACTTTAGCCTCGAATGAATTTTTGTTCTTGCTGTCCATGAATATGACATACTGACAGAAGTGATAATTGTAGATAACTGAACATGATAACTTTTGCAATGTACTATGAAGTCAAATGTTAAAATGCTTTTAAAAATACAATTTTTTGGCACGCCAATTCGGCTTTCTTATTATTTCTAGCCTACCTGTAGGACTGCTTGAGTGGCATAAGTTTTTCAAAGCCCCGTGCAAACCTTATCATCCTTCTTCCTCTCACCAATTATTGAAATACAAACTTGGTCTACAGGTCTAAGGGTGATTTTTGTAATCTAATTAGTACGTATATTACGTAATCGGAAGAGTAAAAAATTTGACTGACAGTGCCTCATTCTATTATCGACAATATCGTAAATACCCCAGACCTTCCGGGGCTTCACCCTGGGCCCCTACTGGGACGTTGCCTATTGGGCCCCAATAAAGGCCCATTGGGGGAACTGTTCACATCTCGGTGGGGCCCCTGGTATCTGTTAAGTTTCCAAAAAAATTTTGCACCCCTAAAGACGATTCAGCCTCTAAGCTGTCGTAAATTTTGGGTTAAAGATTCGCCTTACTCAAAAGGGGCTCGTCTGTATTTTGCTACCCTGGGTTGGACCCAAATGTAAAAACGATGTTATGTGTAGGACTACCCTTTATTTAAACATTTGTTTTTAGTATTGCCGTTTCATTCATAGCACTACTATGCTGCTAAACGGGGGAGGGGCTTTTGTCCAACCCGACTCGGTGAAAGGGGGCGGTGAGCTGAAAACGTTGGGAACCACCGGTTTGGATAGTGAATTCAAGAAAGATGGTGGCTATAGGATCATAGACGTGGTTACAGCTATGCCCATTGAGCAAAGCTCTCGATTTCTAAGTTATCAGTCTTTCGGCAAATTTTTAGACAACGTTTTGTTACAATTGAAAAGACTTGAAAAAGTGGACAGATCAATTAGGTGAGATCACCTTCGTGCACTTCTAAATCAGCTCGTCTTTATCTTCTGCGTTAGCTTTCTTACTTGAAGAGGGCGCTCGTAATCTTAGTCATGATCTGACCAGGGAGCTGTAGGACAGCTCCCTGATCTGACCGAGATGCTGCTCCATAAGCGAGTTCGATAATTCGTCTGCACAAGTGCATATACCATAGAGTTACCACCTCGGAGGTGGTAACTCCATGCATATACGGTCCAAACCGTCGGGATAAACAAAACACACCCGTATCTAGAGCACCTCTTCAAAAATTTGAGTTAACTTGAAAATTTTGTCGAATTATCCTTTTTTAACCCATCGCAAACATATAAAGAGGGTTCTTTCTTGTGGTTTGTGGTGTGGACTGCATATAAACTGTCTCTAAAGGTGTAAGAATTTGTATTTTAATCTGCTGCAAAGTAGCTTAGAGATCCGTATTTTTCTTGCAGTTAGCTGGTTAGGCTGGCCACACATAGATTTAGACTTGGTACATGTATATGCAGGGAGTTGCAACTCCGTGGTTTGTGCTGCACGAAAATTGGGGACGCACGAAAATGAGGAGAATGCAGTATATGCTGGACTCTGCTTGTTTATCCCGTGTGTTTCCCACAATTCCGTGCGGCAACGAATTATTGAACTCTCTTATAACCTGATTACTTTAGATTTTGTCATGGCTCATAAATAAAAGAAATGAAAGATCTTGATAGAGAGTTGTTTTCTGCAGGAGACTGTACTATGGTTACCAAACTGACCTACAGATCGTAACCGATAATATTTCTAGGGCAGGTCACTATTTTTTAAGGAAGATTGCTAACATCCGACGGCCAGGGCTTGCCCGTAGAAAATGGAAGGAGAAAGGGGCGCCCATTGAAAAATTTTCGCCCCCTAGAAAATAACAAATTACCATTATTTCAATGCATTTTAGTATAACTCGCCCCCTCTGAATAAAAAATTCGCCCTCCCCCTTCTGGAAGCTATTTCGCCCCCACCCCGCCCCTTCAGTACCTTGCACGTTCGTTCCCCATGGTCTCAGTTTAGTTTATAATCCATTTCACCTAAAAGAAGTACAAGAGAACAAAAAATATTAATACGTAAACAGATAGTAATTATATGGCAAAAAACATCAAAAATACAAAAAAAAGAACGAATTCAAAAGGAAATCAAAATAATGATAAAAACCAGAAGAAGCAATCACATATGACTCTGCACCCGATTCTCATAGCCTGTACAGACAGACCTGTATTACTTGTAACAAAAACAGACACCAGCCACTAATGCTAACACAACTTGCTTTAAGGCCATAACATCAACTTGAAAATTTATCCATAATTTTCTTACAAAACTATACAAATTAAAAAGGTTCTTTCTATTTTTAATTTGAAAAAGCTCTTTCGTTTGAATAGTCGTTGGTAGTCTCCTTAAACAGGGTTTAAGTAATCAATTTCTTTCTGTTATGAAACAACAGCACTGAAAAAACATAATGGAATCCATCCCCTAGGCTCACATCATCCCTGGCAAAATTCACACGTCTTCTCATGATAAATAATACATTCGAATTTACCCGTAACTACCGGCCGGTAGCTTGCTATTCCACATTTAAATTTACAGAAAATATTATGACAAAATTAGTCAAGACTTAGAAAGTAGGGTTCACATGCTAGCTTAGTTTTAAAAATCCAATAATTCTTACACTGAGTTTGTGTCTGTTGCAACTCCCTGCTCCAGCAACCCAGTCCCGGGCAACCGAGAAGACCTTAATCTCGTCATGATCTCCACTTTCTGTAAAGTGTATGTCACTCTGCTGCCATTGCTTATTATTGTGTTCCAGGTCTCAGATTTCAGGCAAAATTATTTCACCCTTTTTGTTTGCCTCCTGCAGGGGTAACTCCTATATTAACCTGTCCCCCTTTTTATCCACAGTAGCCTGCAGAACCGACTTCCTTTTTCATTCAGCTCTTGGCTACGCAAAAAGAAAACTAACGGAGAGACGACGGCCAAGTGAGGCGGAAGCCACATCGAGCCGCGATGCGCAGGCCTCGGATGGCTAATATAGTTTTTTTTTTCTTTCTTCCATGCAGTAAGTTTGTGTTTCTCTCAGTATATTGCGCTTTTGTGCAATTTTTTCGCTGAGCTTCAAGCGCACCCATCGTAAATAGTCGCCTCATTCGCATTGTCAAATTTATGGTACATAAGCACTAGAAACCTCTTCATACTCGAATAATGACCATGCAAGAGAATTAGGTAATTGAAAGTCTGAAATCAAGGTAATGTGAACATAGATACTATAAATATGAGAATGGTAATAAAGAACCTTAGTGTTTGCTTATTTTAAACCCGGAGGATGAGGAATTTCCACTTGCTCTTGAATCTCATTTAACTGTTAAAGAAGATGTATATTGGATTGATTAAGTTATCTGCTTCATTCCGACTCAACAAATTTTACTTGACTCCCTTTCCCAGAGTCTCCCTGAAGTGGGTATAGTAGTCGTGGCTAGAGTTGAGGGCCCCTGTCCCCCTTTTCGATGCTCTAAGGGGTCTGCTAGGAAACTTAAACCTCTCCAACAGCTACTCCCGAACTGATCTATTTCACGGAGTACTCTTCTGTAAAATGCCCCTCTCCCATCTGCTCACACTACAATGACGTTAAAACATAATAGGCAAGAGCATTCCGCACTAACGGGTTTATATCACATATAGGTATAGTTAAACGCCAAATTCAGGAATATGGTCATATATATAAAGACAGAATATACAAAATGATGAACATTTTTATCACAACACACCTAAATTTCTTAATGTAGTGCGGCGACAACCGTAAAATGACTTTTTTCTGCAAACAGGCACTAGTGTTGCACGCCATGTCCATTTTGTGAGCTAGCAAAATATCGGACACGCGTGCGTAATGACCAAGTGAACTGCCATGAAAGCCCTTTTACCGTCCAACTTCTAGATGGATCGTGTTATCGGTTGATGACTTTTCTGTAAGTCTATACTCTAAAAAACATCTAGTCAATTGGGGCCCTAACCGGAATCTTGTCAAATATTTGACAAGATTTGTTTCAAAATTGACTAGATATGGTTCAAAAATGAAACTATTCGTTTCATTTATGAGCCGAATCTAGTCAAAGATTTGACAAGATTCCGGTTCGTGCCCCTATTGATTAGATTCTATTCAAATTTGACTAGGACATTTTTAGAGTGATATATACACGACGGGATGGTCTTTACTTGCACGCATTCGCAGTCCACTTTTTTCCGATGCGTACCGTCCTCTTGGTCTACCCTCCTGAATGTATACTAACAAACGGGACGATCAACATAGTTTTTCATGGCGACCTTGAGCATCATGGCTCTCAGGGTATTCATAATGAAACTATGGATCCTAAAAATGCCATCACCAATAAATATATCTTGACGAATAATGGGAAGAGTATAGCCTACGGAAAGACTGGGGCGAAAGTCCCCAGTCACACATCTTCCCCCTCCCACCCTTTCCCCCATTGAAATTCAATGAAATCTTCAAATCATGTTTAAGGAAATCACTGCGTCTCTCCCAAGTTTCGGGTGCATGCCTTTCTTGAACATGCAGGTCCCTGCATGAACTAAGCTGTACTGATTCCTATAGGGGTTTACATGCATAGAGCACCCTCACCCCTGTGAAAGTCAAAAGTATCCAAGCTATTCCAAATCAGTCTTCAAAAGTCAAGGAAAAGAGACGAGAGAAATAGGGAGGGAATTTTGATATAAGAGACAACTTTTACAATGTTAAAGGAAATAAAACAACTCTAAAATGCATTGATATTTCTTCGAGCACTCGTCAGCTACTGTCACGGTCTCTGTATAACTTTCAGTATATAAAGGGGGTTACACCTCTGTGTTCCGACGTCTCATTGTTCCGACGTCTCCATATTCCGAATGTGTGCATGAAGGACAGTGTTAGGATATAAGGGCGTGTTCTAACCTACCCTTTTCTCGAACACTTACCTCAATGCGGACTTTTCGGAATATAGAGACGTCGGAGCAAAGAGACGTCGGAATACAGAGCTGTCCCCTAAAAAGGGCAGCTTGAGTGGAATAACGCTTGTTTCAAAGCGCTATAGATCTCTTAACATCATTCATCCTCCCCACTTACAAGCCCCTTAAATCATCAAATAGACCGACCATTCATCAGAATTATAGGCCTATGCTATGAGGAGTGTACAAAAGCTGGACACTAACGGAAAACTCGTTCAATTGTGATTTTTTTTTTGTTTTGTCAGTTTGTGCGCATTGGACAGTCCGATGCCATTTGAAGGTAATTGGAGGTTTCAAAGCCCACAATTTTGAAAATGTTCTACATCCTTCCGGGAGCGTTGCCATGGGCCCCACGCCCTCGAGAGAACGCTTTGGCATCTTTCGCTATGTTCAGTCATTAATGGGCACTTACTTTTCAATTGGAATAGACACCCTCAGTGGCGGATCCAGGACCTTGAGAAAGGGGGGCGCACACATCGTCGGGAAGGCCGACGAGCAAAAAAAAAGGTCTTCAAAAATTTATGTACATTTTTTTTCATGCTTTTTCGCATCTGGGAAGCATATTTTCCATATCTATTTGCTCATTTTTTCATATTGCTGGTGAAAACATCATTGGTCATCGAAAAAAGGGGGGGGCGTGCGCCGGGTGCGCCCGCTTCTGGATCCGCGCCTGACCCTTACTACTTGAACCATGCATGGAGCTTATACCCTTCGGAGGTTATTAGCTCCACTCTTGCGCATATTGCAGTTGTAACTGAAAAGCATAACGCTCTCACATTGCTGTCGCCCACTGTTTGGACCATGCCGCTACGCCAGTCACGGTCTGTTTTAAAAATGGTACAGTCGGTCTCAAAGTGGAATGGGTCCGACCACCCCATCCCCCACACCCCCCTCATCCCTGAAAAACGGCGAAAAAGTTGCTATTGACTTCAAAATAAGTCTCAAAAGATGAGCTTAGTGTTTTAACAGCTTATATAGACTTGACAGAGTTCAAGTACTATATACAAACATTGTCACTGCTGTTGTTAGTCGTGAGGCTAATCAAGTTGATTCGGTCCGGACAATTTGCCAGTGTATAGTCCCTTTAATCCTGTTGAGAATTCATTGGATTCTGAGGGAGCATGCCTTGTAATAATTCATCTTATTGACTGATACGTCAAGCAGTTTATCGATGTAGTTTATTAGTACAACATGGCACTATAATTAGTCACACTTGCCTCGCTAATATGTTGCCAATAGCAACCGAGCTGCCTAGCGCATACAGTCTTCAAATAATAGGAGACATTTCGGTAACATGGGAACGACGCCACTCATATTGTGTGCGTCACCCATGTGTCTGGAGATTAATGTTTAGATAGTGACAAAATTTACAGACAAAGATTACAAAAAAAACCAAAGCCACTTAAAGAAATTGTAAGTTAATTATTTCAGATACAGTTTTGAAGCTAAAAAGTCCTCATCAGTAAAGTTCACCTTGAATGTTTGTCTCAGGCTGTTGTCAGTGATACGACCTGACGGAATTATCGATCCAAGGAAATAAAAAAAAAGAATAGGAAAAAAAAATACAAAAGAAGAGATGAATTTTAGTCACGCAACGAAATCGGTACTTGTATACACTAGCATATTGGAGACAATTCTCCCATAAGACACGTGCGATTTCACATTTTGAAATTTACCACAGGCCTAAAGCTGTAGGCAGGAAACCGTTGCCCTGGTAATCACGTACAGAAGGTGAAAAATTGAAAAAAATTGTGACTTACATGAACCCCTCAAACAGGGAAAAATCATTTCGCTATTTTTACGCTTCCTAAAAATTCTGGCAACGAGAAGATGAAATCGGACGGTAGCAAATAATGTAGGCTTTTTGCATTAAAGTGTTTTAAGGAAAAAGAGGGATATGCACTCTAAAGACTGTTGGGTGCGTTTGCCTCCTGCTAAACTGTCGGTTGGGTAAAAAAATTACCCAAGTTGGTTACAAAGTACCCATTGCTGGGTAATGTTTAAACCAACGGAGGGTAATTTTTTTGCACAACAATTTTGCAGGAGGCATACGTAACCAACCTCGGTAAAAGTTTTCCCAACTGTTTTTAAAGTGTAGGGACTGGTACACTAACATGCAGGATATTACAAAACAGTCTAAAGGGGACATAAGTATTGGTGCACTCACATGCTATTACAAAACAGTCTACTAGAGGGATTTAAGGATTGATGCACTGACAGGTACTACAAAACACTCTTGGTACACTATAACACGATATTACAAAACAGTCTAAAGGGGATTTAAGTATTGGTACACTCACAGGGTGTTAAAAAACAAAGAACGATAGGGATTGGTACACCAACAGGTATTACATAACAATCTAATATGATTTTTCACCCCGCCTTTACCGCTCCCCCCATCTACCACTCACTCCACCCGTAGCAGCTCTTTGAACTTGAAGTTGGAGGATTTGGAATCTTATTCCAGCTGAATAGTTAATGGTTAATCCTGGAAATAAATTATAAAGATAAACGAACATTTCTAAAGTAATTAGTAACCCATATGACGGTTGCTTTACAAGCAATACCAATTAGCTGTAATAATATCAACTAACTCATCACTCTGGATTCAAGTTTTATTGATTATCTATACCGATGATGTATCATCTGACTGCCAAATCAGATGCTTTATACAGATATAGTTTTCTAAGTGGGCCTCCAACAATACGGTGTAGCAACTTGTCTGTACATGTAATAAGCATCGGCAGCAAAATGATCCTGTGCTTGATCACCAGGGAAACTGTTGCAATTAGTAAACACCATAGAAACGAGCCTTATTATGTCTTTAGTAACCTGGTAACCGAATTTCGAAAAAGTAAACACGAAAAAGTAAATGCATACATTGTATGAACACTAAGCCAGAAACGAATATAATGAAATGTTGGGGGGGGGGGGGTACAATTATACTACTGTACTTCGGATAAGCCCCTAAAAGGGAAAATATTGTGTTTGTGTTACAGAGATTTCGTATACTTATAAATCCCAACTTTACAGAAATGGAATAATACGCAATTCAAAACAGGGCGGCTGGAAACATTTTTTTCAAGAAATAAGACCCTTATCACTGCAATGCTTTGCAGCTTATGAAAAATTTTGAACCAAAACTTTCAGATTTTCAACCAATGCTGCAGTTCGTAACTATTGCAGCAGGTACTTTTGGGGAAGAAAAGCTATCGCCAGAGCTTTTGTTGCATGAGATTGAATGGGTTTAATAATGGTCAAAGCTATTTCTATATGTGTGCGATGATCACAGGCGCGAAGCAAGGAATTTGTCAAGGAGGGGGCGAAGCCCGTAAGCAAACTATCTAAGTGTAGCGCCACCATAGGTTGGCGAGAAGCGTACAAGAAAATTTTGGCCTAAAATGCCTCACAGATCGCTGGAAATGTGGGGCCTTGCAAGTATTTTTTATTTTGAGTTAGGTTAGCAATATCATAAGAAAATTATTAAAAAATACAAAAATATGCTCAAGGAGGGGGAAGCTTTCCCCCTTCCCCCTTTGGCTAAGCGCCTGGATGTTCATGCAATGTGTTTTAGATCTAAACCTAACTTAAGTCACATTAATCCCCTCCCTTAGATTATCAAGTATCAACTAAACAAAGTTTCAAAGTCCATACCGTACAGGCAAACCATTATCGCCCCAAAATGACGAACACTCACATCAATCATTAAAGTTACCTTCCAGAGTGAAGCTATGGGTGATGCCAGTGTATTAATTATTACCGTGTCCCCTTGCCCTGGTCACCTGACTGAGTTTTATTATAGCCTCAGAGGTGGAGTTTGGATGTTTGGGCACAGGTTACCTGCCCGACAGACGTGTATTTCTCATACGGTACGCATATATTGGCTGCACTCGTAATAACAACATAATATGTACGTGAAAAAGAGGAGTACATATTCGACACCTTCTATTCGAAGGTAAGGTCACAGGGGGCAAAAATGATGTCTAGGGGCTCTTTGTAATAATCTGATACGGTACCCTATGCCTTTTGTATATTGAGGGGATGCATAGGCCAGAACATGGCTTATGAGCCAGTTTAAGGGCGGGGGAGGAGCTTATTTTGCCCGAAGTAAAGGGTGCGCACAGTTAAAATGGTAAATTTTGCAAATATCAAATATTCCATGAGAACTACAAAGGCGGTTCCCATGGTTTGAAGATGAAGGGTTTTCATTAGAGTGTGAATGAAGGTGCGTTTACGACTTGGGGGGGGGGGGGTCCCAGGAATGTTTTCGAAACAAGCCTAGAATTTGTGCACAGCATCCTTACTTTACATCTTCACAACATGATTTTTTATATCACAACTTAAATAACACTACCACAGACACATTTTGACATCGCAATGTAATCGTTTATCATTACAGGATGCATTTTGACATCAGCTCATAAAACGTACCTCACAACATACTTTTACACATCACAACGAAAATTAGCATCGTCACAAGATAAATTTTGCCATCTCACCAAAATTTATATCTTCATGTGATACTTTTTCACACCACATTATCAATTTATGTTGCTAAATGACGTATGTCTATACATCACAATTGGCATTGATATTGTTGCACGATATATTTGGCGGCCTGTCACAAAGTATACCTGCATTGCAGCAGCATAAATTTCAGTCGTCAAATGTGATTCTTTTGCTATCAAAGGCACTGCTTTTACATTGTTTCAGATGTTTCGGCGTCATGGCCACCATAATATATGACAGTAGTTGCCGTTTTCGCGTTCCATATGAACTTTCCCTGAAGGCTAGATGCCTTATGACCTCACGTGAAATTTCAAATGTCGGCGGCTAAATTATAAGACAAGTGAATTATTCGGATACATCTCTAAAAGTCTTCCATGTTTTCGTGTAGTATATTCCGTCAATTGATTTGAATACCTTTCCTAACAACCAACTGTCCTTCAATTCTGTACCCAAACTTACAAGGACAAACTTACTGTGCCAAAAAGAAAGGTATAAGAGTGAAAATTCTGCGACTGTAGTTGACCAGGCCCGCTCCCTGAGTTGACAATCCTATTTCGCATGACCATTGAAATTTAGTTCATTACGGAGGCGGCGCTCTTCGTCTCTTTAGTAACGGTCACCAGGAAACAGTGAGCTTTTGTGTCAAATCGTATAGATATTACAACACACAACACGTGTGTATCACTTGAATATTGAGCACAGAGCCGTACAGAAGTGCGTGTAACGAACAAGCCATTTTTTCAACTCCGTCAAGACAACTCATCTAATCAAAATGCGTGAAATTGTCCATCTACAAGCTGGTCAGTGCGGTAACCAGATTGGAGCCAAAGTGAGTTGAATTTTACATTATATTTTCCCTAGCAGTGCAAATTTTATTTTTTGATATTTTGGCGGCAAGTAGTGTGAGCTATCAGGTGTGGTCTTTCTCTGCTGCATGATACAACCGTTATGAGGATTTAAAGGGAAAGTATTACTTAAACAAAAATAGCACCACTGCTGTCGGAAGGTTTCTTTGAAGTAGCATGGGGGTTGTGCTGCCGAAAAATTCAATTTCAGATTAGTTGGCAATTGGCATTTTCTGAGGCATTTTGGACGTTTAAAGGTAAAATGCAGTCATCCCAATCAGAGTGAGTATGCCCGGTCCCTCTGACACTCTAGTCATGACTGGCCTATTTTAATCATGTGACAATATTTTTGTTAGTGAATTTGTAAAATTCAAGGAGAATTTCGCCTTGCTTTACCTATTGTTTGTAACAGTTACGTTCAAAATATCTTCAGAGTTGCTAAATGCAATAAGAGAAGAATTGCAAGAATTCGCTGATTTTTTTTTTAAAAAAATTGGGTCGACTGCCTAAGGCCTTTAAGGACAACGTTCAAAATAGTTTAGGGGGTGGGGGCACAGATGAGTATAGCACGTTGACGTTTGGAAGATTTTTATGTTGTTTAAACCCTGTATGAATTATATTTCGATACCTTCGTGTAATACTATGATTGATCCAATTTCCATCTGCCTTTCGTCGCATTATCTGATTATCACTCTCCTTATTCTGTGACCAGTTGACCACCTTTGTTGTTCATGAACTGTTTTGAGTTTCTTGATTTGGTGGACTTAGTTTTCGGCAACTTGTCGAAAAAAAAAACCTTAATTAATAATTTAAAAATTTGGCTCAGCCGTCAGGAACGAGAAAATTGTTCGACTGTGGGGCAATACTAAAATCCATGCGTATGAAACTAAATCTGCAGTCGGTGATAACATGATTTTCTCATGAGTTGATACTATCGACTAACGAGAGAATCGACAGTTCCTGAAAAGCCCCAAACTGATTTTGAAATAACAGCTAAATCTCACAAATATCCTTCACTTCACTTCAAGCTCAAGTATCTTTCATGATATGTCAGAAGTTCAGAACATAATAAATATTCAAGGTAAACCAAGGAGTTAATAACTCTGAGTGACTTTCACAATCCGGAGAGAAAAATACTGCTACGTGACTCTCAAGAGCCATTTATATGTATTATCTTCTTAAAGTTAGTGGAAAATTAATTAATATGTAGTTATACTTCTTTTTCGTCCTTTTCCATGCAATGATGTTGATCAACTGTATTAACTATTCAAATATTCATGTCATTATGTGTTCATTGCTGGAGTAAATGAACTGAATTGAATTTATGAAATTGGATACCCGGGTACACTCTTCCAAATTGGGGTGATAGCATTTTTCCCCCTGCAAGTTTTTATCAGATGCTCAGGTAAAAACAAAATATTTTGCTATTTTAATTATTTTTATTTTTATAATCATTACAGGGGAGAAGCAGTCGCCCCAAACTTACTATGACATATGAACTAAATGTTACAAATCTCCCATTTTTATTGCATGTATCTTTCACAATGTTTCAGAAAAATGTGATGTAAGATAAACAAAGGGGTTATTTTGCATAAATTTAAAAATTTAGCTAAACAACTGGTTAAAATTCCATGAATTAGGATGCCCAGGTATACTAATTCAGTGAAGGGTAGCTGCATTTTCCCCTTAACTTTAAGCACGCAGCAAAATATCTAAAGAACTAGTGCTATAACGTTGCATACTAAACTTCACCAGAAGTGTTAAAAACCACTGCCCTATGCTAATCATCCCATACTGTGGGGAATTTCATGTCTGAGCCTGGCTGCTTTATTTGAATTTTACAAAGAATGCCTGCCGTTGCAACAGCCGTTATCTTTTCGAGGTCACTTTACTATGCACGAAATAGTTTTGAAAATTGCTCACGATGTTTACAAAAAAAATCACGTGCTAGCAGTAACCACACGGTCCATGGGTTCTATTGACACGTCTCTGACGAGCGGGCTTTTGTATTTGATTAGAGTCGCATTATATTTGCATGCCACAACGACCATAAAGGAAGTTTTTTGGAAAGGCTGGAGTTAGTCACAATAAAAGGACCGTGGAGCGGTAAAAAATACTTTGAAATAAACAGTTGTATGCGCATGCATGCATCTTTCAAATGCGAAGATTTGCTTTTGTGTTTTTATCCGGAATTTGGCGTCACAATCCAACAGCAAATGATTTGAAAGGACTAATGCTTTCTTTCAAAATGAAGGCGGGAAAGCAAGTCTGGGAACCCTGGGTTTATACACACAAAAGCTAGGCACCGACCACGGTTTCACTTGTTTCTCTACCTGTATGTGTTTTTACAACAGTATTGGTATTAAGGTCGAGACAGCTCTTGGCAAATGTAGGATAAATAATAACGCCTACAGAGTACAGAGTTAATTGAAGTTCGTTGTTTTCAGAGTGCTTTTTAGGGAGGTGGCCGTTGGGCCATCCACCCCCTCACTCACTGCTGCAGATTTTCCAGAAATATATAGTCTGCTGTTTTAAAAATGTAGAAAAGAGCCACGAATCACATGAAAAGCCATCTTGTATTAACCATTACTGCAGGTTTACAGGGCAGTTTCATTTTACGCTACCGTCATAATTTAAATGTAACTCGGTAACATGAAGGAGGGGCTGATTTGATATTTCTACTGTTCTCTCTTACGTTTATTTATTTTATATATTCATTTATTTTATTTATTTTTTCATTTTTTTTTAGCCTTCACTTCACGACAGACCAATGTAAACTTGAGTTATTCAGTGAAAGTTACAGTAGGAGTTGTCCGTTTAAAAAAATATCACTCACCGAACTGCAAACAAGCTAGCATGTAAATAAGAGGTACTGAATATAGGGGTAACAAAAGAGTCCTAACATAGTATCGTAGAATTGGACATGTTTCCATAGGTTAATATGGTTTCCTTTGCAATTGTCAATTTTCAGGATGTATCTTAACAACGGCAGGGATTCCGCCAGAAATGCAAAAAAAAAAAGGGGAAATTAATTGCTCCTAAACCCCCGGTCCAAACTGATGCTGTCCCTGGCTAAAGTTACAAGTGGGTTCAGGGGGACAAAAGCTTGCTTCAAGACCCCTATAAGGTGCATTTTGAAGGGTTTTAAAGGCCATTTACTTATGAAAGTCCAAACATTGCTGCAAAGGTGTCCTCTTCTTAAGTAGGAAACCAAGATGTGGAAAGTTTTTTTTAATTTTTATGGCAATGAAAAGGGGGGGGGGAATTTTACCCACCTTCTTCTGGAAATGGGGCGACAAATCCCCCCTTTCCCCCCTTTGGCAGACACCCTGAACGGTAAAGGATATTACAAAAAATACAATGGATCTTTCATTAGGGGATTTTGTTCTGTCACTATTGAGTAGAAACAACACTTTCGGGTTGTGCCCGAGTCCACCTGACCTGAATCCGAGCTAATTCGGATTCCAGTCACTCCCATTCAGAGCCAGTTACGAATCCCCTTGCCACCTAGTCCGTGCAAATTCCAAGCCCAGTCGGCGTCTAGTTAATATAGTAATTTAGCACATCGTAGCATACATGTTTTAATGCTTTTTTACATACAGTGCCTTAATAAGGTCATTGTCGGGAGACAATGCACAACACTGTGCACCCAAAACAATGGATACTTTACCTTACCATAGTGTAATTTTCATCTTTCCGAAAATTGAATCACATTTCGGGCCAATTCTGATTCCGGGCCATTTTTTGAGTACAGTTTGAGTCCGAATCCGGATTTCAGCCATCCTTTTAAGGGAGAACTGCCCAAATACAAACCACAGAAATGCAAAAGAAGATTCTACTTAGGTGGCGGGGATTATAAAAACAAAAACAGAGAGATTCTGAACACACCTTTTTCCCGTATAGGCCAAACACGTGATGTAGTAAAGAGGATAAGATTATAAGTACACTTGGCAACGCTGTTGTTGAACTTGGCGATGATGGTCCCTTAACGATATCCCCTGTAGGTGAAGTACAGTAGCTCATACATTGCTTAGGTCTCAATTTGTACTGCAGCACGCCCTTAAATCTGGTGTAATTGGTGTTGTAGGTCCGTCAATCATCACGAGAATCACACCACATCGAGGCAATATGTGAACTGTCTTGAATATCGTTAAGAAAACATCTTTTTAATACAAGACTACTGGATTATAGATATTTGAACAGTCCTTCCAGCCCACCCCAGTGACCCCACCACCTCGTCCACCCCAACATACACATACAAACTCATGTGCACGCACTCACATCTATTGCGCAATCAGAGCGGTGAGGAAATTGGAGAAAATACTGTAGTGTAAAAGGGGGCGACATTCAGAAAAATTAGAACTTTCCCACGGTATTTATCCATGCAACTGCCATTGAAATGTATGTTATATGATTTATTAACAAAGAAATAGACTGCCTTCAAGCTTCGGTTATATCATACTAAACTAAGGAAAAAAATTAAACATATTCTCAAAGGTTACATTCCATAATCCCGTGATCTTTTCCGTTTTTAATTATATTTTAAATTGTCTAAAAGGTCATTCGTTGTATTTTTTGCAAATTCCATTCTCATGCACTACTGTAATACTGTATACAGTTCGCTTCGTGTTCTAGTGTGAAAGCGTCATACATGGTTCAGGTAAAACCAAAACAGCGTGTGTGTATATTTGAAGTACACCTTTCATGTTTTTGTTTATAATTTTACATAGCTTGATTTCATTTTTCATTTAGTCTTTTGCTTTTTTTTTTGTTTGCCTTCTTTCGTGGTTTTCCTTTTTCTTTCTCGTTTTAGTCTTTCCATATCACGGAAAACTCTTTTTTTTTCAAAAATGGTAACAAAATATACCGTATGGTGCAAATGTTAAATGTTGAAAAGGGAGTCTACAAGAGATTCCTGCGCTGAGATAAAAAATGTTGAACTTTATTACCCACACATTGAAAAAATAGTCGACTGCTCAATAATTTGTGATATCACTTTTGTACTACTCGAATTACTGTTAAACCGTATTCCAAAATATGATCACTATTTTAAAGGCTCTATAATCTCACCACTGAGAAAAAAAATTCTCCATACTAAGTTTACTCATATCCCCCCCCCCTCCAATTTAAACACAAAGCCCTGTCTGGTACACCTCTAAGACAGAGCCTCAGTAAGCTGCACTGAGTTTCTACTGCTCAAGGCTATATTGACACACAACTGTGTGTGAGCTTAGTTGAGAACACAACACAACTGGCTGTGCAACTGACTGTATAAGTCATCATTGACCAACCGTATTTACAACTATAGGGCTATTCCTATGGGTATTGGGATGATGCCATAGCCCCTTTAATGTTATTTTAGAATGACTCAGCTATCAGACTCTTTCCTCCATGCATGCTTTGCCAGAAAGCAGTAATTTTAAGGTCATGTTAACACTGTTTGTTTAAAAGAATCATTTCGCAATCGACTGTTTCAAATTATTTAGTGAATGAATATTGAATAATAGTTTTGACACTTCATATGATATCTCAGCAACTGAGTAAGGTATGAAAATGGGAGTTGGCCATAGGCGTGGAAGCTGTTCTTGACTGAAGCCGCTGAACGTCGTTTCGGACGGCCGTCCTGGGGGAAGGAAGCCCCCTTTGGGAAAATTTTGGAATATTTGAGGGTCCTTATAATATATATATATATATATATATATATATATATATATATATATATATATTTATATATATATATATATGCAATTTGGCGCAATATTTGAGCAAATTTCAAGGGAAGTTACTGCAAACTTTTTGTTTTTTGTTTTTTGTTTTGCAGAGGGAAGAAATAACGGGTTTTCGTCCTTGAAATGAGGGGACGGAAGCCCCTGAAGCCCCCTCTTCCTACGCCCTTTGAGTAGGGTCAATGAAACCGATTTTCCTAACTTCTGTATTCCTCACAAATAGAAGAGCACTTATACAGGGCCTACCTAACATTCACAGCAATGGATAGGTTCGTCCCCCTCCCCCTCCCTACTCTTGTGCAAGTGTAGAGACATGGTAGAATACTGACCATTAGTTTTTAAACCGCGGAGTATGTGATTAAGTTTAATAATCTTTTGAATTCATGGAGCTACAGTTGAAATTCACACCCTGACTTACGATTTTTCCTCATATTATTTTCCACAG
Organism: Holothuria leucospilota; assembly: GCA_029531755.1. Lineage (NCBI taxonomy): Eukaryota > Metazoa > Echinodermata > Holothuroidea > Aspidochirotida > Holothuriidae > Holothuria > Holothuria leucospilota. Next base: position 43,096,576 of record CM055965.1, on the reverse strand, counting down.
TTCTGGGAGGTCATCTCCGATGAACATGGCATCGATCCCACTGGTACCTACCATGGTGACTCAGATCTTCAGCTGGAGAGGATCAATGTCTACTACAACGAAGCAACTGGTGGCAAATATGTGCCTCGTGCTGTTCTGGTTGATCTGGAGCCAGGCACAATGGACTCTGTCAGATCAGGACCATTTGGACAAATCTTCAGACCAGACAACTTTGTGTTTGGACAGAGCGGTGCTGGTAACAACTGGGCTAAGGGACATTACACAGAGGGCGCTGAGCTAGTTGACTCTGTCCTCGATGTTGTCAGAAAGGAGGCAGAAGGCTGTGACTGTCTCCAAGGTTTCCAACTTACACATTCCCTTGGAGGAGGCACCGGGTCAGGTATGGGTACTCTTCTTGTCAGTAAAATCCGTGAAGAATACCCCGATCGTATGATGAATACTTTCAGTGTCGTCCCATCACCAAAAGTATCAGACACTGTTGTAGAACCCTACAATGCCACACTTTCCGTCCACCAACTTGTTGAAAACACAGATGAAACCTACTGTATTGACAATGAGGCTTTGTATGATATTTGTTTCCGTACCTTGAAACTCACAACACCCACTTATGGTGACCTGAACCATCTTGTGTCGGCAACCATGAGTGGTGTCACAACCTGTTTGAGATTCCCTGGCCAGCTGAATGCTGATCTCCGTAAACTTGCTGTCAATATGGTCCCATTCCCTCGTCTTCACTTCTTCATGCCTGGTTTTGCACCCTTGACCAGCCGTGGAAGCCAACAGTACCGCGCCCTCACTGTTCCTGAGCTCACACAGCAAATGTTTGATGCCAAGAATATGATGGCTGCCTGTGATCCTCGTCATGGTCGCTACCTTACAGTGGCCGCCATCTTCCGTGGTCGTATGTCCATGAAGGAGGTCGATGAACAGATGTTGAATGTTCAGAACAAGAATAGCAGTTACTTCGTTGAATGGATCCCCAACAACGTGAAGACAGCTGTCTGTGACATACCACCCCGTGGACTCAAAATGTCATCCACTTTCATTGGTAACAGCACTGCCATTCAGGAGTTGTTCAAGCGCATCTCTGAGCAGTTCACTGCTATGTTCCGGCGTAAGGCTTTCTTGCATTGGTACACTGGTGAAGGCATGGACGAGATGGAATTTACTGAAGCTGAGAGCAACATGAATGACTTGGTGTCAGAGTACCAACAGTACCAGGATGCAACAGCTGAGGAGGAGGGAGAGTTTGAGGAGGAAGAGGAAGACGAAGAGGAGGCAGCATAAATCAAATTCTATTTCAATCCCTACAGAATTAAAAGAACCAAAATTCTTTCACACAACTTTCGCTATCCTTGATAGTATTCAACGGGATAAATCATCGGAAACCATAGTTTAATATATTTTTATTTATTTTCCAGTCAGGGTGTAGGAGAGACTCTAGAAAGGTGAAAGTGCATTATATATCACAGTACCATAAAGTAGATAAACCACTTAAACATTCCATATGTTTCTATTCATGGATATTTATATCTGTTCAAATGGCTATTTTGTACTTTATCTACACCGGTACTTTTGGTTTATTCGTGACCTTTGTCACAGACTACAGTCTTTAAAAGATAACTTTGAAAACGAAATATTACGGCTTACATGACAACTCAAAATGAAACTTTGATCCTTTTGGAATCATTTATCTTTCGTCAAAAATTCTCTACAGTACTTTTAGGGCATGTGTAGTCAGGGAGCTCCCTGGTGCAGTCACCCCAAACGTATAAATTGAAAGCATCAAATTTCTTGCTGTTTCCTTACGAGTGTCAACTACGTTTTTTCTTTTCATAAATGCAGTTTTGTAAATCACAGTTAAACCTGGGAGGTAATTTTAAAAACATAACACTTTCTCAACTAAAATGTCCAAATGTCTTCATAGGAGTAAATCCACTTAGTTCCTTAGTTGCTTTCGTTACAGTAGGTTTGGGGTGACTATTTTTCATTTGAAACACTACACATGTATTTGTACAGGTGACCCCAGAAGTGTTATTCCGGAGACCAAATCGTAATATCATTTGCATTTTTGTAGTGGAGACTTTTCATTAGTTAATGGGGATAGTGTGGGACAGCTGTCTTCAAGACCATCATCAACGAGGGTCCCACCCCTTTCAAAATATGTGCATTTGATATGTATATTTGCGATACAACAAAAGATGCACTTCCGCTTCGTTTGTTGTCCGCCCAATCCCCTGCGAGAAAAAAAATAGTATACGGCATGAAGTCTGCGTAGCGTGCCATGCCAGGTACTACGAACTATAAAGGACAGATTTATATGTTAAATTTGTTTCAAGATCAGATTATTTTGTCCCTGGTAAGGAGGTGTTACTCTGTCAGTAAAATCGGACGGTTTGGCGTAGATAACCTCAGCAGGTGTTTAAAGTGTTCGTCTTTATGACGTACCCAAATGGAGATGCAAAAATAATAAAATTTGCAAAGCCCCCAAACTATCCCTTCACTGTCCCATTGAGGCGCTGTCAATGGTTGAAGGACTGTGAATCACGACTAACTGAAGGCCCAAACTTGGTCGCATTTATCCAGGGAAGTGAAATTAGACTCCCTGTTTATCACTGCATAGTCGTCGCCCGAAAATACTGTGGAGGGGTCGTTTCCACAGATGTTAACAGAGGCAAACTTTAAAATGAAAGTGATGGCTTGTTTATTTATAGAAGAATTTCAAACTCAACTCAGCTTGGAAACATCAGCTAAATCTTCCAGATCAGGAAGCTGGAAGCTCCCTGCCCAGATCGACTTATTTCTAAATAAATATTGCATTTCAGTGACAAAAATATTTTCACCTGATTAAAATTAGCCACAAATGAATGAAGACACCAAGGTGTATCAAGTTTACGACTGCATTTACTCTTTGAATAAACATTTGATGGAGAAAGAGGACTGGGTGTTAACACTATAGGGAAAATGAGGCAAAATAAAATCGTTAATTAAACAGGAGCATTCCAAAAAGTAGGTATTTCCTCCCCATCCCTAGTTGTTTGCCTTCATGGTTATTTACACCATGGATTTAATAGGAGACGACTCCCCCACAAAGACAGTTTTCTGGGTACTGGCTTTCAATGATTGGGGAAAATTTAAACAAATGAGGGAGGAATTTAGAATTTTATTGATGAGGAAACGTGACTGTTGACGATCACGAAGAAGTTTCAAGACCACCGCATTCCCTTCTCCTGCGAAATAACATTCCTGTGCCTACTGGTATATCTTTCACCTTCTTTCCATCCCCTTTCCCCTCACTGGTGACGCCTGCGCGCTAGCCCACATACCACTCAGCTAGATGCACAGGTAAGCAATCGAAATACAGCTGACTTGTCAAACCCCACCCAGACGAAACGAAAATAGGCCTATACTTTTCTGTTCGTTAACATCGGAAGGGCTCTGTGGGGGGGGGGAGGGGGCTTTTACAGTTAGATGCTGGTATTTTGTAAGGTTATTCTGGGTCATCCTCAAGCAAAGCTAATAGTCATTTTGGAAGAAAAAACTTCACACTGTAAATTATTCAGGGAGGCTGTATCCCACGTCCCTGGATCATACTAATCACGTTTTCTTTTTATCTAAAAGACCAGTTGCAAGAGGTTGGTAGGGATATAACTGGGGTTACCACCTTTTCGAAGGAGGGGGTACGGGCGACACCTCTGATTGCTGGTTGCCTCAACTATTCAATAAATTTTTGAGATTGGAAGAGGAAGTTATTTTTCCCACCTCCAGGGGTTATGGCCTGTATGTCAAGGATATGTTTAGAACTCATTCGCTATGAGTTAAAGCCCAAAAGAACCTCGATGGCAAACGAATGCACGGAAATCGATACTTCGGTCTGCAACTTTCATCGATTTTCTCCTTTACTCGGAACATGGAAGTAGTTCTCCCATGCTCGGAAAAAGATCATTGTTCCACCAGTTACAACAAATAGTGTACTCAGCCTCTGAAAAGTCTTCGATTAGGAGATCAAAGAACATTTTTCATAGCGCCTCCTAAATGTAAGGACGGAGGAGTTTTCATTGGCAAGTAAACCTTCAATACCATGGGCGTCCGCAGGTTGGGGCAAGGGGCACTCTCCCCCCCCCCGGAAAATCAAAAACCTGAAAAAATACTTGAAGGAAAAATAACTTAACTTTCAAGACTCTGTCAAAAGTCGAAAATCTGGCACCATGTTGCATCTAGGCTCCTTGAAAAAGGCAAAAGCTTTTCAAAAGGGGCAGGGGAACCCCCTGGGGATACTTACACCCCCAGGCCAGCGAAAATCCTACGTTGATGTGACCCCTCCAAGTGGTTACTCCAGCTACGAGCCTGCTGATCTGATCAATTAAAAGTTTTGTGCCCCCCCCCCGGAATTTTTTTTTCTACGGACGCCCATGTTCAATACCCATTAGCTTAAACGTCCGCAACCATGCAAGCTAAAGAGATATGACGTCATCACATCTTGGTTATATTTGTACGGTAACCAACTTCAGCGTCCTGAGTAGATCATCTGTCCTTCAGAACTTTGAAACAAAGGCACCTGCAGCCACTCAATTCGAGCTGATGAGACCGAAGTCATTGAATTCCTCCCCCCCCCCAATTCTTCTGTCTTCTGCATCGCAACTTAACTCCCCCATGACCCAAGTGCAAAAATTTCCCAAAAGTCACCTGTGTCTCTGGGGGAATTCCGAAATGGTTCCCTGTCTCCTAACCCGAAAGTCCTCATCGAGAAACAGCGCACCGAGGAAGATCCATGGACCCCACGCCCATGGGGAGGGCTATGCAATCCAGCGGTTCCTCTGGCGTTTTTGAGTAGAGCGGTGTGAACCTCCCTCCCTATCCCACCCTGAAATCCTGACTAGGCTCATTTTCTGCCCAGCCGAGTAAGGTCCTTATCTACCGTATTCACTCTGCCAAATGTTCTCCTCTCCTCAGCTTGCACCTTAAGCTGAGGAGGGGGAAACAGTTTTCTCGGTGAGTCAGTAAAGACCACTTATCTGTAAGAGTTGGAAAAGTATGAGATAATCGCTTGAGACAAGGCTGTCATCAACGAGACAGCTAAAAATTGATGTATGGGCGCGAAGAAGACTCCCTATTAAAATTGTAGGTCTTGGGGGGGGGGGGTGGGTGGTAAGGGGGAAGTTTGCCGCCAAATCCGTATCAAGTATATCGCAAGTATATACTTGCATCTTTACATGAACAGCCCCGTAAATGTGGGTAGGGGCGGGGGTGTGAGAGGCTTCACCCTACCAATTTTCTGATTTGTAACCAGAGGCCCGAAATGAAGGTTATCAGCCTCGGATCCAGGATTTTGAGAAAGAGGGGGACGCACACACCGTCGGCCGAAGACCGACGAGCGAGCGAACCCACGGTGGGGGGTTTGGGGCCCTCCCCCAAGAAAATTTGAATTCTAGATGCGCTTAGATGCGATTTCCCAGCATCTGGGAAGAATATTTTCCATATCTATGAGGCAAAAAAAAAAAAAGAATCGTTGGTCAAGAAATGGTTGGTTATCGAAAAAGGGGGCGTGCGCCGGGTGCGCCTCCACCTGGATCCACGCCTGGTTATTTAAAAAGTGCACGTGGATTGTGGAGTACACCCTGGTCCTTGCATACACGATTCAGAAAGTTAATCGATTAACTTTCTGAATCGTGTATGCAAGGACCAATACCGATCGGTATTGGGAGTTCATATAGTCAGTAAAAAAGTTTTTGGCGAATTGCAACCCTCCCGTATTTCCCTTTCCCCACCAGCTACCAGCCACCAGATATTTAATTGCTTTAATCCAAAACCCCTCAATTTGATAAGTACCTCATAGCTTTGGGGAGCCTTATTCTCTCTTCTCCACCGAGGCGTTCCACATGGGAATTACGAAGGGCCCCGTGACATGTCCCTGAATCTTACGCCCTTAGGAAAGCCTCTTGCATACCCTCAGGGCCTTGGGCGCCGATTAGTCATCCCATACCCCACGAAAAGGGCGATCACTAAGAGTATACTGCCTGCACTACAAAAGCGGTAACAGTTTTCTCGCTGTCGTTCTCGTTAAGTAAATAAATCGTTGGATCTTATAACTCTTTTCAGAGTTAAATGCACCTCTTAAGCCTTCTTTATGTCACTGCATTCAAGAAGACCAGTGGCGTAGCCAGTGGGGGCAGGGCAGAATGCCCCCTGAAAAAATTGAGAGAGAAAATCGGGAAAGGGAAGGAAAGGAGACACAGGGAAAAGGATGAGAGAACATTCTGCGATCCGGAAACTGGGGCTCTGGGAAGTCCGGGACGAAATGTCAAAATCAGGGAAAAAATCGTCCTTGCTCCCCCTCCCCGACTAGGAAAGCTGGCTACGCGACTGAAGAAGACCATGCCTGCGTAGCAAGCTGTCTTATCTTTGTATACCTGCGGATATCTGATCAGTAGAAGCACGTTTTTCTCTTCATTGGCAGACGATGGATGTAATGGCATTGTTTAATTGGTTTATTATTTGCACTTATCTACAATGATGTTGGTTTAAAGTGTAAACAGGTTGCAACCTGGTAAAGTTTTGTGCACGTACCCACATATGCAGTCAATGAATAACCAAGTATACTCAACGAACATAATACTTTAAACACTGTTTGGTATATAGATTACTTAGTTATACGTGCAACTTGTTTAATTCGCCAGAATAACCATTAGGAACGCAGCTTTCAGCGAAGGCGCAGGTAAACCATCTATTCTGAAGACGAAGTTGTATATTTCTATCTTTCAAAATGCGTGAAATTGTACACGTTCAAGCGGGGCAATGTGGCAATCAAATTGGCGCTAAGGTAAGAAAAGTTTCACTTAAAATTTTTTTAAAAATTTTTAGTAAAATCCATAGGTTACTGCTAACCTTGTCAAGTTGCCTCACAACCAAGTCACGTCCAGTTATCTGGTTGCCTCATTTTGTTTCTAATTCTTGGCCTACCTTTGAAAGGCTATATTAAGCAAAAAATTGGTGGGATTTAAGGCCGGTAATTCTACTTTTGGTATGTTTTACCTCAATTCTTTGACAAGAGAACGGTAAGGAAATGGAACGAAATTAAAAGGCGATTTTAGTGTAATGGATTACTTTTCAAATAGTACTTATATTAAGTATAACATTACTTCAGGGGCTTTAAAAATGCTATTTTTCCACGACCTTTGGACACACCTGTCGCAGGTAGTTTTCTCATTATCATCAAGTAACCCTGGCATCGTCATCAATGGGTCTTAATGTATCAAAATGACCGGCTGTTCTTTAAACCAGGGAATATCATCTCCCTGGTTAAACTATTTAAAAAAGTGCGGTAACCTTCAATGATTTTAAAGGACCCTGCCGTAGTGCCCATCCAAAGTCGTTTTAACAAAATACTGGTAAATGGTTTGTTGAGCCAACTGGACATGCTATGTGTATTGGGTAATTGAACAGCATACAGATTTGTTATGATGTCCCCTAGACCCCACGCCATTAGAAGAGCGCAGCGCCCTCCCGGGTAAGGGGCGTTCGGTGCCCTTAAGCCATTCCCATCAGGGACCACATTATTTTGAAAGATACTTAATGTATCTTTGGCCAGTAGTCCACAGTACTCGAGACAGCCGTGCACATTACTTATTTTATACTGTCTATGAAACTTTACCATAAGCTATACTTTGTACAGTTAGTATTAATTATACCTTACACTCTCCTGCATCTTGCTAGAACTTTTATTGGGTTTTGGTCACCTTTGTGCAATTTTTGTGTACAATTAAAATATAAAAAAGCGTGGCTACTTAAATAAACCTTTTAGCAATCTGGACTATACACATGCGCACATGATTATGAAAATCTGGGGATAAGCAATTAAACTGCTTTTCCTGCACCTACCGTCAAATGCTGCTCTTAGAAAATATTCAAATTTATAGGAGTGTTAAATGCACTGGTTCAATCTGCAAACTACCGACAATTTGCAAGAGATGCCATGTTACCGGTATGCCCCCACTCCGATAAGTGCATCTATCTAGTCACAGAAGTTTTCGACGAACTATTTTTGCTTTTTTTAAACCAAAAAAGTAAAATGATGTGGATCACTCAGGCTACCCATTATTTCAAATTTGAAAACAGTTTACAGGGTACCGTATCAGTATTTTATTTAACAGTTTGTAACACACCGTTATATACTGAACTCTGCAACCATGTATGCAGCATTAACAGGGTAAGTTTCTTATTTCGTTAATTCTAAGCCATGGACCTAAAAAAACGAGACCTCCAAAAATTGCACATTGCAATCAAGGCCACGTGGGGTGGCTGCAAAAAACCTTTAGGTCCCAAAGTTCGATTCTAGAAGGTCATGCATAGCTTGCTCTTGAAAGAGAAACCAACCCAGTACTTTGACCAGCCCGGATTCGAACGCAGGCATGAATGCCCTATCATTGGTAGGCCTGTAGTTGCCTTTGAAGTACCGTAACTATCACTATATTCACTTTGCTATGGCACCCCTCTGTTTGATGATTACACTTAGTCGTTTTTGACAATTGTTCACGTTTTTGCACCCCCTTTATAAACACTTTTAAACTCTAAACGTGTTTAGCAATTAAGCACTATATGTTTAGCAATCAAACGCGTTTTGACACAGACTATGTAGGAATATGAAGCGGTTTGTGTACAAAGAGGGGGAAGAAAAGTGTTCAAAAATGTTCGATTTCCAAACATTGTTTTAGAGTGTATCATTTAGTTTTAACGGTAGTTATAGCAGGCTACTGATCGGGGTCATTAAAGGCCGCCGTAGGACTTGAAATACGTCCAGAAAATGTTTCGAAAGTGTATTAATGGGAACAAAGGAATGTTTCTTGTACTCATTGCCTAAAAAGTTACAAACAACCCTTTTCCCCTTCACCAGCAAAGCAGTTCCTGATCACAAAGCATGGCTACGTCCCAACATAAAGTTATCATGAAGTACTTACGTAAGTGAAAAACCAATTGTTCTTGTTATAAACTGGTGTAAGCGGGGGATTGAAAGTTACACATATCAGGGCCGGGTCCAGGAATATGAGACAGGGGGTGTAACTAGGATATTTTCTGGTCATACCTTTTTTCATGGGCTTGTAGTTGTAGATGTAAAATTCTGGTAATAGAAATCATTGCTTTGCCTAAAATGGGAGCGTACGCTCCTTACGCCCCTTTGGATCCCTCCCTGCATATATAAGTGACTGGAAAAAGGACATTTATTTGAAGAGAATTCTAAGGAGTTTCACTTTATACCAGTATACTATTCAACCTGGCGTTGGTTCCAAATTCCACGTTTTAGTTTACTCACAAACATTAGTCATCTAATTGTCTACTGCTGAACTTTGCCCTCTTATATACTTCCGTTAAGCAGATAAGATATCATATCTTTCCACTTAAAGCATATAAAAATGTCTGTCTGACTAGGGCTTGGCGTGTACCCCCTTGACTCTGTTTAAGGTTATATGAACAACTGCAAAGTGGCACATCATGTGATTTAAACTCACATCTACAGTATGTATAGCTACGCTAATTGCAGAATGCATGGTACCGTAGTTTCAAGCTCTGCCGTGTGTTAGGTAGTGCAACAAGGGTCGAGACTCCCCGAGTGGATTACGTCCGTAGCGGGGACATGGTCGTGGGTCCGTCGAAAATATTAAAAGAACACACGAAAGTAAAATAAGCCATCTGGTAACTACACATGTAACGAAACTGAGGGTTATCTGGCCATGGCGCCCTCGAGAAACAGAATGATGGCGAAAACGAGATTACAACGATAACTGGGAGAGTATAGAAAACTGCCCATTTACATAAGAAAAAGAACTATTTGCCAGACTGGGAGTACTCGAGTACGTACTCGTACTCGAGTCCGTACTCGAGTACAAATTTCTGTACTCATACTCGTACTCGTACTCGTACGTACTCCAGTACCGCGTACAAGTACTCGTACTCTGGATCTGCGTACTCGTACTCGTACTCGACATGTCTGTACTCGTACTTGTACTCGAGTACAATAATTCTCCTGCATATTAACTGCTGCATTTTATTTCAATTATTCCATCATAAATTTACTTCAATTTATTATTCTCAATTGGTTTAATCAATTGGCCAAAAATTCAGTTTTATCAAACTGGTAACCCTCCCTCTCAACAGAGGTTGACTCAGAGAATGCTTCCACTTTTAAAGGGAACAATCAAGATCATGCAGGCTATTGTGATGGTCAGGCTTGGCGGTTGGATTAATTCCTTCGTCATGCTTTCTGGAAAGTTTCAGCCTCAAGTCAAAAAGATATCCATCAAATCAGATGTGGATTTACTGTAGATATGCAGTTTCTGCGATCTCTGGACTATTTGGCTATCATGATCTGCGTCAGTGGCTGTTCTGGTTGGAGGTTGCGGAGTTTGAGGTGAAGGCCTAATGTAACAGAGGCATCTAACACTGTGTGGTACACATGCAGTCCTTGTTGCTCCACATATGTAACAATAGGGTGATAATGAAGCTGCGATCATTTAATAAATAAATACCGTGATTTATACTTTCCAGTGTTGATTTCGTGTCTTGTAAATCGATTCGGGTAAATCACAAATTTGACAGAAAAACTGCAAACAATGAACAACAATATGATTAACTTACAATTCGTGTAAATGGCACTTTCACCATTTCAATTTGATTGTCGCTCCTCAAATGTGTACGTAAAGTGGTGTCGCCGTTTTGGTCCAATTCTAGAACTTCGTGAAATCTTGTTCCCTCGTATGTTCTCACAGGGACGAAAATGACTGGATGTGACAAAATAATCAAATAATATAAAATGTTGACTTAGCCGTTCGACGTAAGGTTGTGGATTGTAACACCAGAGAGGAGTCACATACTCCAAAATGTCCGTCAGTCCGTATAACAAATAACAACATTGGTATTTTGAACACTCAAAGAGGTTATCTACGAACACAATTGTAGGGAAGGATATTTTGCTAGCGAATAATAACGATGATGTGTTTAGCCTATGCATGGTTAGCCTATATTGAAAAGGATTACAACAAATCTTTAGGTCAATTATCCTTGTGTGTAAACAGTTTGGTACCTATACTGTAATTTTGAAGTTGGCGAATGTAATATTGAGGGGTCACTCTAAACCAATAAAAAGAAAATTGAAAGTAAAATGAAAATAACTGAGTAACTTTGTCTTTACTCCTTTCAGTTCTGGGAGGTCATCTCCGATGAGCATGGCGTCGATCCCACTGGCAACTACCATGGTGAATCAGATCTTCAGCTGGAGAGAATCAACGTTTACTACAACGAAGCAACTGGTGGCAAATATGTGCCTCGTGCTGTTCTGGTTGATCTGGAGCCAGGTACAATGGACTCTGTCAGATCAGGACCATTTGGACAAATCTTCAGACCAGACAACTTTGTCTTTGGACAGAGCGGTGCTGGTAACAATTGGGCCAAGGGACATTATACAGAGGGCGCTGAGCTCATTGACTCCGTCATAGATGTTGTTAGGAAAGAAGCAGAAGGTTGTGACTGTCTGCAAGGTTTCCAACTTACACATTCCCTTGGAGGAGGCACCGGGTCAGGTATGGGTACCCTTCTTATAAGCAAGGTCCGCGAAGAGTATCCGGATCGCATGATGAATACGTATAGTGTTGTCCCATCACCAAAAGTATCAGACACTGTTGTTGAACCATACAATGCCACACTCTCTGTACATCAACTTGTTGAAAACACTGATGAAACCTACTGTATTGACAATGAAGCTTTGTACGACATATGCTTTCGTACATTGAAACTCGCAACACCGACATACGGTGATTTAAATCACTTGGTATCACTGACAATGAGTGGTGTCACAACCTGTCTGAGATTCCCTGGCCAGCTAAATGCAGATCTCCGTAAGCTCGCTGTTAACATGGTGCCCTTCCCACGTCTCCACTTCTTCATGCCTGGTTTCGCACCCTTGACAAGCCGTGGGAGCACGCAGTATCGTGCGCTCTCCGTTCCTGAGCTCACCCAACAAATGTTTGATTCGAAGAACATGATGGCTGCCTGTGATCCTCGTCATGGTCGCTACCTGACTGTTGCCTCCATCTTCCGTGGTCGTATGTCCATGAAGGAGGTCGATGAGCAGATGTTGAATGTCCAGAACAAGAATAGCAGTTACTTTGTTGAATGGATACCAAACAATGTGAAGACCGCAGTTTGTGACATCCCGCCCCGTGGACTCAAAATGGCATCCACCTTCATCGGTAACAGTACTGCCATCCAGGAGCTGTTCAAGCGCATCTCAGAGCAGTTCACTGCTATGTTCCGTCGTAAGGCTTTCTTGCATTGGTACACGGGTGAAGGTATGGATGAGATGGAATTTACAGAAGCTGAGAGCAACATGAATGACTTGGTGTCAGAGTACCAACAATACCAGGATGCAACAGCTGAGGAGGAGGAAGACTTTGACGAAGAAGAAGAGGAGGAAGAAGAAGAAGCTGCATAATAATTTACAAATTTCGCTTAGCTGCTCGCTTCGGACAATTGTCATAAACTTATTCAACTTTCATACTTCTCAGTTTATATTTCATACACAGTTTTAATGGCGAATCATATTGTATGACTCGTTACTATAAAAGTACTAAAAGGCTTGATCACGTCCTTATACACGACAGGGATTCACTAAAAAGAGGGATGTGGTGATGGTCTCTCGGAGTCTACGAATGTTAATGGGGCAACGCATGTAACCGCATTCAACAGTAGGTGTTGACCGTGTTGTCCGTACGATTGAGCTAATAGGACCCCCATGGTTGGACTCCATGTTGTGTTGGCTGGTTGTCAATCCTTCAGATGTTGTTCTTAAAGTGGCTACGGTATCCCCAAACATATTTTGGAATAGCCCTATAGCTCTAAATACAATTGGTGACTGCACTTTGATGTCATTAGCTCCACTCTGGTTGGTCAATGATGACTTGTATAGTCAATTGTTGACCCTTGCGTGTCAATTTGCATGGCCTTGAGGAAATGAAGCTCAGTGCAGGCTACTGCGGCTCTGTTTTGGATGAGTACTATGGTGTTTTTGTTTAAATAAGAGGAGGGGGTATAAGTAAAATTAAGTAAGGGGAATTTTTAATGTTTGAGATGAGATGAGATCATAGAGCCTTTAAGTATGTTTTGTGGTTTATATGGTTTTTGAAGTATGATTCCGGGTTTTAATAAGTTTTGAAAAGAATAAAGTAATTGTAGTGCAGTATCTAACAAGTGTTGGATTCGGAAGCTAAAAAAATTCGTGCCATACCTTACCTGTAGACACGCAGAATCGGAGCATTTCATGTTTTCTCCCTATATGTAGCATATAGACTAATGTTCCGAAGTCAAAAGATCCCCTTAGCTTACCCTCGTGATCCACAGTGAAAAACGTCTTAGTTTACAGCTAAAACTGATGCTTTCAAATCATCGCACTATGTACTGATGCATCTGCAAATCTTTCACAAAGGTGAAGTAGATTCCATTTCTCTGCTTAATAAGTATGATGGCTGCTACAAGCAAAATAAAATTAAATACAACTTTATCTTAATGCATTACATTCGACCGAATAAACTTTCAACGAAGGGCAGTGTGAGTCCATTATCGTTTCGTTTGAACTTAAGCCAGGTGTCCTTGTATGTACTTGTTTTTGGACGTTTCACTCATTTCGCATCGTTTTAATTTCAGAGTTGTTACTGCACACGTGCAATCTGTTCATGTTGTTAGTGGTAGGTATGGAACACAATAACAAGCTACACGTGGTGTGTTTGCCCTGCGCTTGCTTACCTTCAAAGAAGACCGTAGAAATATGTACGCCTCTTTTTGGGGTACACACTGGTGTTACGAGTGCAGCCACTATAGGTGCAGGAGTATTACACGTCCGCCGGGCGGGCAAGGCGTTTGTCCTCGCTACGGACGTGTATTACCCCTGCTTATACACTGGCTGCTCCGCAAAACGGATGCGCATTCGACTCCTGCTGCGAAGGCTAGACGTGGGTAGGGTTTGTGTATTGTGCACTACGCGTGCTGTTTAGTATAGCTGTCACGAATGCAGAGACTGGAATATCCTAATGACCTTCAATGCACCACTGTAACTCTGAAACTGCTTAATTAGTCGTTTAGTTTCATCAACAGTATATAGTACAAAGCCAGATAAAAATCAAAAGGTGCATGCACTTGCCTAAGCTGAAATAAGAAATGCCTGCCCATTCCCTCCCCTCCTTCCCCGATAGCCTGAGTGTTCTGATGTTTCTGCAAGTGATCCCCTTCCCAGAAGATCCAAGATCCAATCAGTTGCCACTAGTGGCAACTCCCTGATCCAATCATGTACAGGCCCAGGTCATAAGCTTGGCTAGCCTGGTATGTGCCCATGACAGGGGCCATATAATGGGGCCTCCTACAAATTAGGATATCACATTATTTTAGGGCTGTCGGAGGACACTGTCTAGCTTAAATCTATAGGCCCCTACACTGAGGAACTCCTACAATATAGGTTTTATCATACTTTTGTTTCCCGTCTATTGGGAGACATGGTATCTGCATTCCTATGCCTAGCCTACTCGAAGAAGTATGGTTTTACGCGTACATCTATCATATCATTTTTTTTCGGAAGGGTCCCACAAGGGGTTAAGAGGCCCCAACATAGGTCCATGGCTCAGGGGGGCCTAGGTTGTATATACGGTTCTGATCATGTACTGGTGATAAGAAAAGTAACTAATACGATGTCCATCTTTACAAAATGGAGAGCAGAAACCCTTTCGGGGTGTAAGTTTGGCTCTTAGTAAAAGAGTCGAGGGGACTTTCGTTAAAGTACGGGACCTGTGTTAACCACCAACCTTGAATAAATTCGGTCGTAACGTTTGTCAAGTAACATCTTCCTTACTATCAAACACAACAAAAATAACCGGACTTTAAATTTAGGTTCTTCCGAACGGGCAAAACACAAGTATGGCTATGTGTACAGTAGTGTAAGAATCGGTATTCACCAGCAGTATGGGCTGATATTCCCCCATTTTCATCCTGCATCGGTGCAGGGGTGGCGCCAGAATTTGTCCGACAGGGGGGCCAAGCTCCCCGACGGGGGCAGTAACCCGACGCCTCGACGGGGGCGAAAAAGAGCCGAAACGATGTCTGAAGTAAAATTTTGTCGCGCGAAGGGCGCCGAAACTTTCCGACTCTTATTGGGGAAAATTTGAAAAAAGTTTGGCTTTTACCATGGAAAACTTGAAAAAAATTGGGTTTTTAACCAAGAAAATTGGAAAATTTGGGGGTTTTATTGAAGAATTTTCCCTAATTGAGACCAAACTTAAGTAAATCGTCGGGGCGACTGGCAGTTGTCTGGGACTACATGTTTTATCGTATACATAACAGCTCCCCCGAAGAAACCGGAAAATTTCCTCGACGGGGGGGGGGGGCAGTCTTCCCCGACGGGGGGACCTGCCCACCTGGCGCCACCACTGTATCGGTGGAATTTACCTTAAATGCCGATATTACCTAACCGATATTTATCGTCCCATATGTCATAAAAATTGTACACTATTTGAGTATTTTTCAATGCAAGTTTCGATATCTTACCTCACCAAGATAAAACGACACTTCATTGCGGTGCCCCGTAGCCTATGCCTAGTTGAATTATGCTTATTTCCCAAATATCGGTATCGGTCGGTATCGGCCGATATTGAGAACTGAATTATCGGTATCGGTAATATCGGCTACGTGCAATATCGGTACAACGCTAGTATACAGGTCACTGTGAGCCCTATGACTACACCAATAAATCATTTGCCCCTTTAATGATCTCTGGATGGACAACCAACGATATCGATGTGAAAAACATAACTATATCTTAACAATATGGTCCAAATTAAACGTCAGCGGAAAAACATTTTGCTTGTGGGAAACTTTAAAGAAAAGTTAAGAAGGGGCTTTACCATTGTTTTTGTAAAGTTGGTGAACTTGGTATCACCTTGGTATCATCTCGAGTAAGGTGCTCGCACACTACGGTGGAACGGGAAGGACATTTCTGTTGATAATTTTTCAAGTTAAGGCAAAGCGTGAAACATGATTTGATCACCTTTAGTAGTTTCAGCCTTTATACCAACATGAAAAAGTATAGTAAATCAATGAAAATATCGAAATTTCATTTTTCCTGGGATACAATTGACAGCACAAGGACAACTATCTTAAGACCATAGTTGTCATGTAGCTTCAGAACCACTGTTGTTGATGTTCAGATCCTATCGTGAACTTTTTACCTCAGTCAGGGAATCAAGTTGATCCAGGCCTAAAATGATACACCCTTGCAGACCATTTAACTGGCAACAGGCATCAACTTCAGAGGCACAGACGGACAGCTCCACAAGAGTTTTCGCATATTTTATTCTTACATATTCCGACAGAACGTGTGTTATCAAAAAACATCTATAGTCAATCTCCAGCCTGCGCTAAAGATACCCAATTATATTTTGTCGCACCCATCTGCCCATCAGGAACAAACAGTCTTCCATTTTCCGAAATATCGTGGCTTTTCAGGAGTCATCATCAAAGCAAAATGCGTGAACTTATACATCTTCAAGTTGGAAAATGTGGCAACCAAATTGGACAAAAGGTAGGCGAGAAAGTTTCAAAATTGCAATTATATTTCATCAATACTTTCCGTTTTACTTTAATATGTAGCTTTTTCCTTTATAAGCACCAGGAAGTTGCCTTTAGTGGCACCTCAGCATGCACATTATAAATAAATGTTCTGGTACACTGAATATCGACATTTCATAGAACGAGTCACTCTGCAGTTTAAGGTTTTAGAACATAGCCTCCTACTTACCGCTCAGTATCCAGGACTGGAGGCCCACGATGTCAAATCTCAATAGCCCCGAAGAGAGACCATAAGTGCTAAGCATTCCCAGCCCCCTTATAGCTTGCAGGATATCACACTCTTCAAGAAAAATTTGTCACTGAAGCTTTACTTTTACCGTGCGCCCCCCCCCCCCTCAAGTAAATGTGCCTCTGAATCGTAAAGGCCCCATCCAACTGTCTGTAATTAGATTCACTGCAGCTCCACTTCACACCATGTAGCACTCACTCTGGCCTTCAACTTCTTTTGTAGTTTTAACGAGAACCTTTTTCTGATCACGAAGAAGAAAAAAATCCACCCTAAACCAGCCGAAAATTATACATTATGCTTTAGGAAAAAGTTTGCTTTTTCCTCCTGTTTTCCCTTCATATTAATTTTCCTTCTTTCACTTCCCCTTCGTTTTTACCATTGTTCAGGGCGGGGGACCCCTCTAGCCCCTTCCCCAAATTCGTACCTGAAAATATCCACCACTCACTCGCAATTTGTTTCTCATACATTTTGACTTGTTATCCACTAAGGTAGGGCCTATTGTCTTGCCCACCACTCCCCATAGGCATTATGCATTGACGTCAGGCGACATCATTTTGGAGGCAAAACAATGAAGCACACTGCACGCACAACGTAGACTTCGCACGCGGGTGTAGTAGACTTGCCCGCGTATACGATTGGTTAACAAATCAGCTGTCTGCAATTGTTGGTGTAACTTGCAATGATACGCGCTTGCCTCTGAACGAGGGAGCACTTTCTGCTCTGTTACGTCATATGCATAAGGTCTTTTAGAAGATCATTTCTTGGTACGTTTATGCCTACTTTACCCCTGTTCGCGATACTCCTGCTAATATATCTCAGTGCTAGCCTTTTGCGCCTTGAGATGTAGTATGAAAAAGCGTCATAATATACATGCTTAATCGAAATTTTGTATATAAGTTTCTTCCCATTTCATCGTCTCCTTTCAGATAAGGTGGTTATACGAATTATGCCAAATTCTTTAACTTTAAAGTTTTCTTCCATTAAAATTTCAGGCAATATTGCGAGAGGGTGCGCGTGTGTGTGTTCATGTATGCATAACGTTCTGATTTAAGGTTAAAATGGGTACTATCACGGTAACACATTTTTATTAGAAAAAAGAGACCAAATGGATAAAGTAAAAGTAAACATTTACAGAAAGAGGTGATTGGTAAATGCAGTTGCAACCCTTTTAACAATCTACAATCCCCAACAAAACAAATGAAACAAGTCGCTGACGAAACAGTGACAAGTTGCACTCACAATCTCTCAAAATCGAACTGGAACCCTTTCAATGTTGTGCCCTATCTGATAGTCACAAATTCCGTAGCCAACATTGAAAGGGGGAGCGGGGAGGATGACTTGTTTCATTTACTTTTGTCGGGGAGTGTGACTTTGTACTATACATAAAAACGTTAAAGAGTCCATTATTGTCTTGAGTTTGCTATTCAAAGCCTTGTCATATATGCATGTAGCAAGGCAGGAATTCCCCCATCCATTTGCCTCTTTTCTCTTTTTTCACTACTTTATTTGTATCTTACTGTGTTGTAATGATTGTAAAGCGCCGCTGAGTACTCTTTGGTAGAAGTGAGCGCTATAGAAGTGTTACTAAATAATAAAATAAAATGTCCCATTCTTTTTCAGAACTATTTGTTTGAACTACAGATCCTTTAAACTGGAGACATCCAAATGTCCTCCTAAGAAAACCTTTGCCTCTTCAAATTAAAGGGAAATATTGGGTTTGTGGTACATTAAACTGTCACGTCTTTTAAAAGTATAATATTGCATGCAGAATGAAAGATAATTCAAACTAAGGCAGCATGGTAACTTTATTTACAAGAAAAAAAGGTTCTTACAGAAAAATATACGGCTATTCGTTGCTCAAGAATAATTTTTGGAACAAACTTTCAAAATTTCAAATGATGCATTATTTGTAACTATTATGATGCATTTTATTTTGGGGAAGAAAAAGCTATTGCTTGCGTTTGTTGGTGGGACTGAATGGTTTAATAATATGGATTATAGCTACTTCCTTTGTATGCCATGTTGGTGCATTGTAAACGTAACATTTGCCTTTAACAAACACGGTGTCCCTTTTAAATTGACAAGATGGTTACGGACCCGCCATGCTCATCGGGAGAACGACATAATCAGTGCAAGGAGTTATATAGGATACCCCCTCCCACACACACACACCCACACACCCACACACACACACATACACACACACACTCACAACTGGAACAGCAGACACCGGCATTAGAGAAGATTGTATAAAACTAATATGTAACGTCAGTGCACACTTTAACGTTTGTGGCCTAGCCTAGCTCAGCTGCCTATAGATGATGCTTATAGTTTCTGGAAAATTACATTTTTATGCTTACATCACAGAGGATACTATGCAAATGCACCGCGTGAAACATGTAGGGGAGTATTTTTGATTTATTTTCGTTTGCCTTTTTTTACAGTTCTGGGAAGTCATCTCTGATGAACATGGCATCGACCCCACAGGTACCTACCATGGTGACTCAGATCTTCAGCTGGAGAGAATCAACGTCTACTACAACGAAGCAACTGGTGGCAAATATATACCCCGTGCTGTTCTGGTTGACCTGGAGCCAGGCACTATGGACTCCATCAGATCAGGGCCATTTGGACGACTCTTCAGACCAGATAACTTTGTGTTTGGACAGAGCGGTGCAAGTAACAACTGGGCCAAGGGTTATCACACAGAGGGTGTCGAAATCAAGGATAGTACATTAGACGTCATAAGAAAAGAGGCGGAGGTATGTGACGTGCTTCAAGGTTTCCAAATCACGAATTCACTAGGGGGAGGCACTGGATCAGGTTTGGGGGCACTAATACTTGAGAAACTCCACGATGAGTTTCCAGACTGTGTTGTGAACACGTTTTCTGTTTTTCCATCGATAAAAGTATCTAACGTCGTTCCAGAACCTTACAACGCTGGATTATCTATCAGCAAACTCCTCCAGTATGCTCACGGTGTTTTCTGCATTGACAACGAGGCACTGTATGACATTTGCTTTCAAAACATGAAACTTGCCAAGCCAACTTACAATGACTTAAACCACTTGGTCTCGTCGGCAATGAACGGTGTGACAACCAGTCTTCGATATCCAGGACAGCTGAACGCAGATGTCCGTAAACTTGCCCTTAACTTGGTCCCATTTCCAAGGCTTCATTTCTTCGTACCTGGCTTTGCTCCCCTTGTATGTCGAGGAGAAGAGCAATACCAAGCATCCAGTGTCGAAGAGCTCACCCAACAAATGTTCGACGCCAAAAATGTCATGGTCGCTTGTGATCCTCGTCGTGGTCGCTACCTTACTGTTGCTGCTATCTTCCGTGGTCGTCTTTCCATGAGGGAGATCGACGAGCAGATGTACAGCATGCAAGATGTTAATAGTAGCCAGTTTGTCGATTGGATCCCACACAACGTGAAAACTGCAGTATGTGACGTCCCGCCCCGTGGGCTTAACATGGCATCCACCTTCATTGGCAACAGCACCGCCATCCAGGAGCTGTTCAAGCGTATCTCTGGGCAGTTCACCACCATGTTACACCGTAGGGCTTATTTGCACTGGTACACTGGTGAAGGCATGGATGTGATGGAATTTACTGAAGCTGAGAGCAACATGAATGACTTGGTGTCAGAGTACCAACAGTATCAGGATGCAACGTCGCATACGGTTGGAAAGAGCCAGTCATCTCCCGAGGACGTCGCAGAACACGAAGAAGAAGATTTGCCTGCATAATGTATAACATAATCCATAGCATTCTGACATGTAGCCCCATCTCTTGTTGGTTCTAAAGTTAATGAGCAAAAGTCTTACTTTGATCAGGGACGTGGTGGTATCACTTCCTTGCTTTGTAGATCGGGGAAGCATATGGCGTCAACTTTCCACGTAAATTCGTGGTGCACTAACATGATTTAAAGCTTTTTCCCTAAACCGATAAATCATATATAGTCAATGTAAGTGTATAAAAAAGTGGGGGAGAAACATCCTTTGGGAATGAGGACAATTTACTTAGTAGAGTCCTATTCTCGAGGCCAACTGATTTCAACTTCCTGTCATTTGCAATGGGATTTTTCACTTCTCATCGTTTCATTATCGTGCAAAAAGTATACCGGGGCTCGGGAGAGGGGGGTAGTGGGAGAAGAGACCAATGTACATCACTACATTATGAATGACGATAATTTTTTGACCAAATCCATCATTTTTAAAAGTAAGCACCAAGAAGAGGTATAGGGCATGAAAAAGTACGTTTTGCGTCGTGAAAATGATAGAAAAATGGAAGGCCCCTATGAAGCAAAGTAAAAGATCCATTGAGAAGTCTCATTATCCAAATCCTAGTTCATCTCATGATATGCAGGGCTTGTGCTCAACAGGCCCATACCCATATCAGATTTGGAGCGGCCCAGTTTAGACTATGTAGGCTAAGCACCTGAATGTGTCTTTAATTAGTGTCTATCATCACTGATATCATAAATGTATTCTGGCAGGGGTAACCCCTCAGAATGCCCCATCATAGGCTCGGATCGGGTGTTCAAGTTTGAACTGTTTCATGAATTTTCAGAACAGGCCCACAAGGGAGAATCCTGATTGACGACATGCACAACGAGCGCGAAGCACCAGTTTCTAGCCATTCGATGGAGCCCTCGATAGGATTCCCACAAGCTTCCGGAAGCCCTTGAAATAGATCTTATTTGTTGACGTCTCGCGACGTCATTTTAGAGGGTAGACGAATACTACACGCACGGCGTAGACTTCGCACGCGCGTGTAGTAGACTTGCGCACATATCCCACCGGTAATCAAAGCGACGAAAGAAGTTTTATCATATGACATCACAGAACAGGAAGTGGCCCTTCGATGGAGGCAAGAGGGTATCGTTGCAAATGTAGACAGCTGATTTGTGTATCGGTGAGATACGCTCGTAAGTCTATTACGCGCGCGTGAGAAGTTTACGTTGTGCGTGAAGTGTGGTTCATTAATAACCCTCCAAAATAACGTCGCGTGACGTCAGTGCATAAGGTGTATACTTCATAATTAGAGCCTAGAGAATCAGTTTCAGTCACTCAGTTATAGAGGCTTTATTTCGTTTCTGGTTTAGATTTTTAAGGCTAAGTAGAGAAGATAAATTTGTTAGTAGTTACACGGGCTTACAAAGACACTTATGAAAAAATACTTGTCTTCTTCTGACAAAATGTGTGTACAGAGGAAATGTTGAGGAATCATGATGGAATTTTAACATAGGCCTAACGGATAACTTTCGAAATATCATATGAGGTGCGGAACTGCTAAAAGATTTGAAGAATGCTACTTTTTCGGCGCTCTTCGCGTGTACCCGTCGTAGTTTTATTGTTCCTCCTTGTAGGACAACTTGAGAAGAATGATTGCGTCCAAGTTCCATACTGCCACTACCATCTTTCATCGGCCCACTCACAAGCTCTTTGCACGGCATTATCAAAGGTCAATGAGCTAGGCGGTTATTGAAATGGTCAGAGTATGATTTTGCAATGTACTTTTAAGTGCCCAAATACCATTTGAAAATAGTCAAATTCTTCATGCTAATGCCACAAGTTTGGTAAATACTCCCAGAACTCCCCTACAAGGTCTTTAACCCTGGACCCGACCAGGTTTCCTAACTAATTCCCTGGACTCCACGCCCCCTCTGCGCTTCCCCTCCAAATTAGCGCAGGTTTAGCGCAGATAAGCCCATACCAACCTGTTCCCTGCGAAAAGTCCAATCGACTCTCTGGAGAAGAGCCGAAGGTCGAATCCCAACGTTACTATCGAAGGAGTTCTGCTCCTCAAAGGATCGACGTACCCTGCACGTACCCCGTTGTAGGGACTGCAAGAGAAGTCATATGAGGTCACCAGAGGTCAAAAACCGAAAACAGTGTAAACACGATATTTCAAGATAGGGATGGTAGATACTTTTCATACTTGGTATGAAGATTTGCCACATTAAAAGAGAGCCCTTTGGGTTTCTGGTGGCGGTCAAAGGTCATCGTAAGTCACCACGAGACCTCGTTAACTGAGACAGTGGGCCGTACCTCCAAAAAAATTTTTCCGTGACCACGGAAAGGAGAGGACTGAATTTCTGTACCATTCCAACAAAAGAAAAACATACATTTTTTCTCAATCATAACTCAAGTTAATTATTGGTAATTCTAATTTTAATTACCTAATTATGAACTTGTGTAAAGGGTGCTATGAGACACATATTTAGAAATACCCGCTTATCAAAGTGTATGATGATGGTGTAGTGGAAAGTGTTCGGCCGGTCGGGGTTCGAATCTTATTTAAGGCACTTACTTTTTCAGTATCTGTTATTCATTTTTTGTTTTGGTGGAGGTCAGATGTCATTTTGAGGTCACCAAAAGTCAAAAACTGAAAACCTGTTTTTTACTTGTTTGTTTGTTAAGTTTATTTCCATACCTACAACATAAATAACGTGTAATTACAACATTAATATAAAGAGTAGCAAAAGGAGAAAAAAACAATTTACGATCATACAAAACAGAAACACGAAATGAAAAAGGAGAGGTAAGAAGTTAAGAATAACTTATATGAATCTCTCCCCCAAAACAATTATAATAATGATCAATTTTCAGAGCAACATGTCTCCCTCAAATGAATGTTGCAGTGCTACTAATCGTAAAATCAAAACAGTTGTTTATACTTATCATTGATTTCTAATTTCAACTTTAGTTTGACGACACTTCACATTTTGAGTTCCTAAGGTCAGCATAAAGATTATTCCATATTTTTACATCAAAAACCGAAACACTCATCACTTCCAAGGTTTTACGGACAGAAATTTGATAAAAATCTTCTTTTTGGCGAGTATACGTAATTTACTTTCTTTTTCAATAAATAGCATATAGCCTTTGCATATGTGAAGGTTATGTACCATTTTTAGATGATTTAAACAGTAAAAGGGCTGTCTTAAATTTTACAAGATCTTCGAGCTTCAAAATTTTGATGTCAATGAAAAACGAAATTTGTGTGGTCATTAAATTTAGCTTTATAAGCTAATCTGATAGCTTTCTTCTGCACTACAAAGACTGAGTATTGCTTTTGTACGTATTTCCCACACTTCTAAACAGAAGAAAGGAAAACTAAAGAATTGTAAAGGATCTTCATTGAGCTGGTAGTCAATAATTCGCTTAAATTATGCATAATCACAAGACATTTAGCCAGTTTAGAGTTAACCCTTTTGATCTGTTCCTTTCGATTTAAGTTACAGTCAATAACTACCCCCAGCAAGAAATTTGATAGTGTATACCCATTCTGTAATGTATTTATCAATTTTAAATAGTAATATACTTGTCACATTTCGTTTTAAAAACACCATAACATTGGTTTTATTTACATCTAGAGAGAACTTATTTACCATAAACCATACTCTCAACTCATCTAAGATGTCACATACGTGAATTTAACTACTAAAGATCGTTTCCAGAGCAAAGTATATCTGTATATCTGCAAAAAAAAAAAAAAAAATTAAAATAAATTTAACCACATCCGACACATTACAAATGTCATTAATATATATAATAACTTATTTAGACCCTAAGACAGATCCTTGGGGAACACCGACGTAATACTTGACAAATCTGAAGATCAATCATTGATTTGTGCAGACTGTTGCCTGTTAGAAAGATAGCTAGAAATCCAACTGTTCACAGTTCCTATTATACCAGTTAATACCAGTTAATCCAGTTATTGCAGTAATTAAGTGTAATTGATTGTATCAAAGGTTTTTTGAGATCTATGAAAAAGCCAACAGCATACATCCTTTTTTCGATGGCCGTTGTATAAGTACGATATTTCAAGATAAGAATGATGGACATTCCGCACTGCCTAACACCACACGGCACCGCCTCGCACCGGACGCCCGCCCATACCAGGGAGATGTAACACCTCCCTGCTCATACAGAGAGAAAGGCTCTTTTCGGCAATCAATCATAGTTTGGACGTTCTGGTTACATATAAAGGACTCTTAGCCTATGCTTAGAGTTAACCATTTGCTTCATTGTGTAATTTTCTGAGCCATATTGTTCCGTTTGTCACACTGAAGAAGAATCCATATTAACCTTATTTCACAAGTGTATAACTATGTAAAAACGAGTCAAGAGGCTTTTTGTAATTGTTCAGAGAAAAGGTAATATTTATTCGGTTATTGTAGGCCTCTGTTTTGGCCGTTTCTTCAAGATTCAGCACAGTATAAATTTGTTTATTTATCATGATATAACATAACATAATTTCTTGTATATCGGCTAATATAATCCAGGCCAACTTGTGCAAAAAAACTTACTTCAAATTTGCCCCCCCCCCCCACCAAAATGCTGCACTAGTGACCATCTGGGCAACCCTTGATTATTTAAAAAGTTCTTAATGTAACATCCCCTTAGACAAGACCCACTTCCTACCCCCCTCCCCCGGAAGATGTTCACATTCATAAGATTTTGAGGCCTTTTGAATGTTACAAATTTTAAACCGAATTCCATTCAAATGGAAAAGCAATCCTCACCGTACTAAAACCTGCCAAAGGACGTTTATATCATTCCAGATTCACTTAAGCTATATCCGAACTTTTTAATCTCATTTCCAAAAGACAAAAAGAGTTCTCAGATTCTCTTGAGAGAATGCCTTCCTGTAAGGGCCGTAATCATATCTAAGAGGGAAGAAGGGGAACGGGTCACTTTTCCATTCGAAGGGAACTCGAGGTAGAATATGAAACATTTGAAACACATGTAAATTGTTCTTCTTAATAAAGGGGACGTCTCACCGAGACATTTTTAATAATCAAGGATGCTTAGATGCCATCTGATGCAGAATTTTTATTTGATCGTTATTTCTATTTTTGGAGGGGCTCAGGGAGAAGAAAATCCATATTTGAGAGTTAGTCTGAGCAGAAATATCTGTGAGTAGGAGGCTGGGGGAGGAGCCCGTCCGATCCCTCGACCACCCACTAGTTACGGGCCTGAAATGAAAAGGTAGCAAGAATATGTGTAGTCATTGACTAGAATAGATTACAGCCTTCTGTATTCAATGCTTAAGTAAAACAATCAAGTTTATTATTGAACCGTACACAATTTATTATCATCAAAATAGTATCATGATGAAATGTAATATTGTAACATTTAACTATCTTCAAAGGTACTGAATGCACGTAAAACAGACCACAAAACCACTATTTGGTCATTCTACAGAAACTACAGTGTATATACAGTGTATATATTTCGTGGTCACCAGAAAGGCTATTTTCAGACGGGTTTCACACGCACCTTTCACTGACGGCACATGGCAACCTTTCGACAAGTGGCGTCACCACCAGGATTTCAGAAGTGGGGAAGTGGGGGGGGGGGCAAGTATATGTTCAGTTTATATTCAGTTTATGTCCTTCCTTCTCATCAGTGGCGCACCAAGGGGAGGGGGCCATGGAGGAATTTTCCCCAAGTCAGAAGCTTTTCCCCTAATGCCCCGCACTCAGCTCATGAAGTAAAGTAGCCTGACGGTGAGAATAGCCTAATACATTAAAATTATATGGAATCTTTGCATTGGATGGTGTATTATTCACCAAAATATACCTATCCTGAGGCTTAATTTTTTACCCAGAGATATGCTAAAACCTCGCCAGAGCTTCCGGGGGTTTCGCCCCCTGGGCCCCGACCAGGGGCTCTAAGGCGGGCCCCTTGACCCCACCCGCTTAAAGGTATAATGGTCTGACGTAAGGAATAGACTAATACATTAATAGCATTTGGAATTTTTGCATTTGATGATGCATTATGAACCAAAATATATCCTTCCCTGAGACTTAATATTTCACCCAGAGATATGATAAACCCTCAGAGCTTTCGGGGGGTTTCACCCCCTTGACCCCACCCGCTTAAAGGTAAAGTGGCCTGACCGGAGGAATAGACTAATATTAAAATTATTTGGAAGTTTTGCATTGATGATGCATTATGAACCAAAATATATCCTTCCCTGAGACTTAATTTTTCACCCAGAGATGTACTAAGACCTCAGAGCTTCCGGGGACTTTGCCCCTGGACCCCACCCGCTAACGCTCGTGCTGGATTTCGCACTGCGCGCGAATTTTTGCCCCCAACATTTTCTTTTGCCCTCCATTTGTCCCCCCACTTTTAAATCCTGGTGCCGCCACTGCTCCTCATTAAAAAATATATACAGATTGATCAATATTTAATCAATACGTATGTACAATATACATAGCAACATAACTTCTAACAATGTATTAAAGCAGGGGTCTCCAAACTTTTTTGCTTGGTGGCCCCAACTTTCTACTCCGGAATCTTGGTGGCCCTAAAATTGACGGGTCGGTGAGAGGAGTTTGATTTGACTTGGTTATGCAGTGTTAATAGAGCAGATCACTGGTTCGTAGATTAGAATCACTCCCATTGCTTATTTTTAATGAGGAATTTGGCAATTATTTTTCGCTCAGGAATCTTTCTCGCGACCCTCCGAAATATTTTCGCGACCCTCAAAAGGGTCGAGACCCCCAGTTTGCCGGCCCCTGACTTAGATCGTGTTGAGGCAAAGGGTATCTACCTACTTCAAAGCGCCTCCTATAAAAAGTTCCAATTTCAAAATGGATTTCTAAATTTCATGTTTATGCATCATTTTCGTGAAATATATCTGTTACTTTGGAATAGAAGCCGAGAATGCCCGAGAGGATGCCATTTTTGCCAATAGTCCCCGGCTACTTGTCTCACCTGTCAGACAACGGGTCTGTCCGTTTCCTGTGGAATAGCATATGGGATTGCCGTACTTGGTTATAATTAGTTGTCAAAGGTTTGACAAGAAGTTATGCAAAAAAGAGACGTCCAGATAAAGGTACAAATTCCATTTTGAAAATAGAGCTTGTTCTATCCTGTCCACCCCCCCCCCACCCGGACTGAATTCCCCAACTCCTCGGCCACTGATACCAGCCGCCGGACATACTTATCTACTTTGCTAAGTCGGTACATCCAATTTGTATATACAGTAGTGCAAAATATTCTTTGAAAGTCATGTTTTTTTACGAATGTTAGATCTCCATTGGCCAAAAGTTGCATACACGGTGACCAGGCACTTACCATATTCAGGACTGCTGTTTTAGAAATTTTTAGCCCCCCTCTCCCCCCCCCCATTCGGGGAAACTATAGCCCCTGTCAGGAGAATCCTGGCTGCGCCATTCTCACCAGACCCACTCCGTCAAAGTCTCGGGGGTCAACTCAAAGCCCCGCCGCGGATAACGAAAACAAATTTTGGGTCTTTACTGGACACAGTATGAAAATTTGGGGCTGTAATAAGGAAAATTTGAAAATTTGGGTTTTTTTTTACTGAGCCAAATTCGAAAATTTCAGTTTTTATTGAAAGATTTGCCCTAATTTACAGCAAAATCAAGATAATCGTCCGGGCGACTGCCGGTCCTCGGGGACTTCATATTCTATCGTACCAATTACGGTTCTCCGAAAAAACTGGAAATTTTCCCCGACGGGGAGAACCTCCCACGACGGGGGCATGGCCATCTGCCCCGCTTGGCGCCAACACTGCACCCCACCCCCAATAAAATCTGGATCCGTGCAAGCTAGTCGCATACAGTGCCTAAGATAGCCCATAAACTAAAATCAGAAACCAGTACGTCGGATTTTCAGTCCGTCGCAGTAAAACTTCGCTTCAAAACATATATATATATATAAAGCTAATTAAAACTTGTTTGCGCATATCATCAAAATGAACACCCTTGTTACATCTGTACATTGAGCACAAATTTATCTGCGATCCCTTTCCATCACTTTCACTCTGATCCGCTGATGGCAAGATCTGATTTGAGCCCTGACAACTCCCTGATTTGAATGACATCATCCCTTGTGGGCGGTGACTTAGGCGTGAATTTTCGTCTTTGATGTGATTCGCTCAATTAAAGTAGAGCGATGTTTCTTTTCAGTGCATTAGCTAGCAGATTATGCACTAAACGACGACAACCCCTTGGCTGATAAAAAGTGTTACAGTTAATAAATTAACTCATAACTATAGGGCCTCCTTTATCGTCCCCGTCTGAATTTTGACCAACTTGCTGTAGAATCACGCTGCCCAATTTGGGAACCGCCCAATGCACTGACATAGTACAGTAAAACATATGCGGCGCATGCATTCACCAAATTGTGCAATAATTAGTAATCAAGTTATTTGCATAATTAATATCGTAAAATCGTCCACGCCTTCGAAACCACATTATGGGGAAGACGATTGTGATGTGACACCCTAGCTTATACAGTATAGCATATGAATGGACTGTACGTACGAATGCGGCCGCACTTTACGATATATAAAACTTGTGCACGTGCTTCTCCCATCCGAGACTCCGCGGGCTGTAATCAACGTTTCAGTGCTTGGTGGTGGATCATTTCTCCTTAACCGAAGACAGAGGAAATTCTGTGGGGAAAAAGTTGGTGAAGATTGTTCTTTTTGCCGTACGTTCGTCATCAGATTCACAAGATGCGTGAAATAGTCCATGTCCAGGCTGGTCAGTGCGGCAACCAAATCGGAGCAAAGGTGAGACTGAGAGTTTTCATCGGGGCGGCAGCTTTGTTGCACAAAACTGTAAATTCAAGCTGCAACGGCTAAGCATAGCTGAACAAACTTGAACATAACGTGCAGTTAGCAGGCCTATGTCAACTTTAATCAGTAACGTAAGTCTAAAAAATTTAGTGAACGGACGCCTGCCTTCCATAACTTAGGTATTTTACCAGTTATTGTTGCACTCGGTAACATGACAGAGAGTCCTGGGAATGTGCCGTCAGAGAACCAGTATGGATATGTTAGTCCATAAGTAGTTGCATTTTCGCCCTACAGTTATACTAGTTAAAATACACAACCGGAAGTAGGCTGGTGTAACCGTACTCCTTAGTACCTTTTGATACAAACAGCGTTTATACTCGTTCATAATATTAACGTTTGGCTTTCTTCATTTTCCGTCTGCAACTCCATACTACTAGTAGTATGCGATTAGCATGATATGTTGCTTACGGCAGGGTTGCCCCAAAGGCGCCCCTTAACATTGTATAGTATACCATATACTATGTATTATATAGACGGAAAGGTATGTCACAAATCTCCTAGCTCGAACAAACAACTTACGTTTCTGGCACAATTACTGCACTTTTCTCGCCAAATTTGTCTGTGTCGAGACTTTTGATCATAAGGTACCTCCAGGCAGCTCATTTTCCCGAATAATTTCACTTGGCATTGTCTGAAGGATGAAATTTCGATGGAGTAACAGTATGAGGATGGTAGCTGCTGATAGAGAGCATTCAGCACTTCCACACTATATAATACAATACTCCTAAAATATTCTCTAAAGTTCTCTTAACTTTCTAAATTTCTTCCAAAATTTGTCAGTTATGTTTTGCTTTAATTATTACAAATCTTACAGATACATATTAGCATTAATATGCAAGATTTTTGAACACAGAAATTCATAAAATTTGAAAACCTTTTGAAAAGTGGAAGGGCTTGCATTTACTATGAGCATAATTTGTGGCAGTTGAAGACTGTACAACAGTTACAGTTCAACTGTCACAAGTGCTTGTAGAAAATGCTAGCCCTTCCACTTTTCAAAAGGTTTTCAAATTTTATGAAATTTAATGTTCAAAAATTGTTCATATTGATGCTAATATATATCTGCAAGATTTGCAATAATAAAAAGTGAACCATAATTAAACAAATTTTGGAAGAAATTTAGAAAGTTAAGAGAACTTTAGAGCATATTTTAGGAGTATTTTATTATATAGTGTGGAAGTGCTGAATCAGCCCTCGAAAATAGCCTCGGCATTCGGCAATGCCGAGGTAAATGCCGAGACAAATTGACTTGACTTCGGCAAAAATTTTGCCGAGGCGATAGATTGCAGGACACGCGTACGGGGACTTACTGGTTACGAAAGCTGCACACTGGGCCTACACGGCTCGAAAAGCAGGTTCGAGTAGCGACTTGAAAAGAAATCGTTTTCTGATAAAAATTTCCACCACGATCGTAACATGAGCAAATATATTCAGTATTATTGCTTTATATACAAAACATAGTTGCAATTTTTCAAGTTTTAACGGAAAATCTTGATTTAAGAAGTTTGTTACGATGGGTATTTATATACTGTATGTACAAAACTCACTGTCTGCTGTAAAGAAAGTCATGAGTATGACACGGCAGAGTGTGACCTTTAGATTTCAGTACCAGCCGTTTTATCTTTTGTAATGTGTAATGAAGTGGGAAAAATTCCCAAAGCGGCTGTATTGGTTTTATCAATGGAATTCCGGAGCTTAAACAAACAAATTACGTTAACCTACTGTGGTAGAGGTTTGTAAACAAGTAGCATCGGACAGTTACCTAATGCCGAGGTAAAGTGTATTTTTGCCGAAGTAAATCCTTTTTACTTCAGCAATTTTTTTGCCGTAGCCAATATCTTATTTGGAAGGGCTGTGAATGCTCTCCTATCAGCAGCTACAATCCTCATACTGTTACTCCATCGAAATTTCATCCTTCAGGCAATGCCAAGTGAAATTATTCGGGGAAAAGAGCTGCCTTGAGGTACCTTATGATCAAAAGTCTCGACACAGACAAATTTGGCGAGAAAAGTGCAGTAATTGTGCCAGAAACATAAGTTGTTTGTTCGAGCTAGGAGATTTGTGACATACCTTTCCGTCTATATATACTACTTAGTATATGGTATACTATACAATGTTAAGGGGCGCCTGTGGGTTACCCTATTGACGATCTAAACGCCAGAAAAGCATTTGGCATTTTGCGATGGTGTTGGGCATGTGGAATTTTAAAACATAAACCAAACAGGACTTTGGTGTTTTTACATTTGACAACCAATTTTCCTTACAAACCGTTTTTCCATGGCAAAAACCATAATTTACATCCCAAAATTCACACTAAGAGTAAGAAGAGCATACTGATGTATTATTCACTTCAGTGTTCGTAAGAAGCAGGGTTATTTTGCATATTGATGGATTCTAAGCAGTTGGAGTGTTAATGGCAACTAATTTTCATTTGGCCTTTTTTGACCATATTTAATGCCAGTTTGGCCAGTTGGCCTACAGAAAATCTGGCTGCCCTGGCATATGGGGACTTTGGAAAAAGTAGTCCATGCAGCATACATACAGGCTATGTAAAGATGGCAGCATATTATATAGCAGTAAATACCGTAGCAGTGAGAGAAGCCAGATTTATTGTCGGTGATTGCTGGAGATTAAAATTCAGTGTGGCTGCCGATTTTTGTCAGTGACTAAGTTTATTTAAATAGAATTTCCCATCCATGGAAGTAGTTTGTACCTGTACGGTGCTGTAGATGATGTCGGTGGCTGACAGTGACAGTGACACAATGGATGTGTAGCAAGTCTTAGGCTATGGCATACGTTGTAGGAGATGTTAGTAGACACCATTCCCAAAATCCAATCAGACCTAGGCCTAGGCCTAACTTATAGCCTCAACTACATTACTTGGCTAAGTCATAAGTTTATCAAAGGTTGAGCAGGGGTCAGAATTAAATGTTGTTCCAAACTATTGGACAGATTTGCGCCAGGATTGTCAAGTCTGCAGGTACCCACAGCCTTGGGACTTTTAAAAGTCTCTATGAGTCCTAATGTGACTTTGGAAAAAGATCTGGGCATTGCAACTGATTTGTTGAAGTCTTCTGGGCAGTGTGCACATGCTCCTGTAAGGGCTAATGCCTCATCTATCAATTGAATGACACATCCCACCCAGGGGTGCCCCAGGACTTGCCCGACGGGGGGCCAAGCTTGCGGGGGGAGGGCAGCAACTGGAATTAGCCCAGTCAAAGGCGATGAGTTGCCAAAAGGATGTGGATGGAATGCAAAATGTTTTGGCCTTTTTAACAAGAATTTGAAAGTTTGGAAATTTATTGAAGGAATTTAAAAACTTTGGATTTTTATCACAAAATGAGTGTTGAACAATTTGGGTTTTTTAAAGCAAGTTGGAAAATTTGGGGTCTTTTTTGAAAAATTTGCCATTTGCCATTCCTATGAGTAAAATCCTCGTCAGGGCAATTGACTGAAGGCCATTGTAATTTTATCATATGGACTCGGGCTCCCTGACGAACTTGGATCCCTGACCGGATACCATCCCTCCTGCTGGTGCCACCCCTGATCCGACCCACCACCCCCACTTCCAGCCTTGTCCACAGCATCATTGACAAATGTTGCACAATGACGTACGTACCTCAGTCATTCCTGTGACTGACAACTCATTGTAAAATTACACACCCCTCAGTCATAAAACTGATGCACAATTTTGATGGACACATGGGCCACCAAATTCACTTAACAAAGTGGCATTGTAGTGAAGAACAAGTTCAGAGAAGGGCCACTGAATGAATTAAATAATGCACTTACTGTATCAGTTGAATGAAGCAGCCCACTACCCCCTAGGTACTGTACAGTATGGTCAGGCATTGTCCACAGTGTTGTTGAAAAAACATGTACAATGACATACCCCACAGTAACTTCTGTACCTAGAAGCTTTAACTGTGTAGTAATATGACACACCCCTCTTTCTCAGTTTGTACAGTTTGCAATTTTGAGGGACATGTGGGTCACTATTACCTGTAAAATAAGTACATATTACATAGTACATATTTTAATGTACTGTACCATACTGTACAGTACTGTGCTGTACTGTACTCTACTGTACTGTACTGCACTGCACTGTACTGAACTGTACACATTTACACATGAAGAGTACAGTAGTTTATACACAACATGGGATTTGTGTGGGGCTGATATGTTGGGGTCAAAGGTCACAATTTAGCCTGGAAATGACATTCGCTCACTCATGCACTTTTGTTTTCATTGTAAAAATATGTGTCAGCCATATATCCCATTGATCAATGTTTTTGCATGCACAATGATACATGGTTTGGGGGCTTTTAAACAGATACTGTAGCAGTTGAAAATCTGATATTCAAACCTCCTGACTAAATCAGGCTTAAGACATGTCTAAAGTATAAATTTGTTGTGGAGTCAGAGGCAGTTGCATCCCAGTTGAGTCTGGTCATGGACTGAGGGCACTCTTCTGCTGTCACAACCTCTGCAACACAATGCTTACTACAGCCTTGTGAAATCAAGCTTTTGAGAGTCAGTGTTGGCCCCATGTGAACTGGTGGCTGTTGGAATGTTCATGGACAATCTGTTCCTGGTCTGTACTGTATGTAATAAATATAGGCTATTGCACTGGTGAAGAGAGGTGTGGAACTGAAATATTCTAGGGTAATTCTATACTTAATGCTGACAAGTATAGATTTGCTTTACTTCATTTCATAGTTACCGTAAAACCCACTTCAGGGATTCCGCCAGAAATGCAAAAAAGGGGGGGATTAATTGCTCCTAAGCCCCTAGTCCAAATTGATGGTGTCCCTGGCTAAAGTTACAAGTGGGTTCAGGGGGACAAAAGCTTGCTTCAAGACCCCTATAAGGTGCATTTTGAAGGGTTTTAAAGGCCATTTACTTATGAAAGTCCAAACATTGCTGCAAAGGTGCCCTCTTCTTAAGTAAGAAACCAAGATATGGACAATTTTTTTAATTTTTATGGAAATGAAAAGGGGGGGATTTTACCCACCTTCTTCTGGAAAGGGGGGGACAAATCCCCCCCTTTCCCCCCTTTGGCGGAAACCCTGCACTTATATCCGAATCACATTTATCCCAGACTCTCGTTACCCGAACTGACCTTGCAATTTTACCATACAGTACAGTTACTCAGTTAGTAAATATTTAAGATTGTACTGCATACAACAATCTCTTACTAATCGTGGTTGGGTGAGTCTTATCCAGGGCTCGAAATAAGCTTCAAAAAGGGCACAGCCAAAATGAGCAAATTGGCTGTTGGTCTATGTTACTGTATTTCATAGGACATTGACTGAGGGGCACCACGGCCATCAGTAAGGACCCGACAGCCATGGCTGTCGGTGCTTCCGGTTATTTCTAGCCCTGCTTATCAATTTGGCCATTGCATCGTACGTATACCTGCAGTCAAGATTGTGACTGATGCAGTAATGTTGGTTCAGTGACATGTGTACATGCGTTTTACATTGGCTTTTTTGTCATTGACACACTTGAAAACAACCATGCCCCAGGACTCCTGTAGAATCATGGAAGTACAGTACTACCTCAGAACAAAACTAGTAGTGACAACAAACACCTATTGTAAATTCTCTAAAGAGCTTAAATACAGTTATCATCGTCTGGTTGTCTGTCTGGCTCTGCCTGTCTGTCTGTCTGTGTCTATCAGTCTGTCTGTCTGCCAGTCTGTCTGTCTGTCTCTCTGTCTGTCAGGCTGGCTGGCTGTCTGTCTGTCCATTCGTCTGTCTGTCTATGTCTGTCATACAGAGACATCAAAACACAGAGCAGTCACTGTTATACCTGTACATCTTTCTTGCATAAATTTGGTATGAGCTTCTGCACCTTCTTGGTGCTCTAGTTTTTAAAACATGAGATCAGGAATACAGAAATTTTAGATGCATTTGGCAAGACCTGGGAACTGAAAAGTGTGATTTCTAGCATCCTGGGAAATATTTTCAGTAACAGCTGTGGGTATAGTATTCACCAACAAAGGATGTCACTCGGCATACAGTAGTTACATTGCTGTGATGTTTAAAATTTGTTAAATCAGCTATGGCTCCACTAGAAGTTTCTTTTCATTCTAATTTCATTCAAATACAGTATTAGACCAACTGCATGGTCAAGTGGTAAGAGCGTCCCAACTTGCATCCGGAAGGTCTGGGGTGTGACTCCGAGCCGGGTCATGCTGAAGACTTAAAAAATAGAACCTACAGTCTACTGCCATTGTGCTTGGTGCTCAACGTTAGCAGTGGAGTAGGGAAAACAAGCCAGTGAGCCACAACTGGAAAAAAGGCTGTGGCTGGCCTGATTTAAACCAATTGGCTAGAAACTGAGCCATAAAACCTCATCTAACATTCATTCTAATATTACTGTAGGTAACCCTCCACAAGCACATTTTGTACCTCACCTAAACTTAATGCATGTGAAATAGAACTATTTTGTATTATGTTGGAACTGTAACAAGCCTTTCCTTTGGGGGTGGAAATCAAATTTGCTTCTACTGTACCTACAGTAATCAGGACGATTTAAAATTTCAAATTTCTTGTAAAGTAGGACTCTGCCAATACAGTAGCTGGAAATACTAGACAGACAGGTACTTGCAGGCAAGTTCAAATGGAAGCCTAGCCCCTAAGGATGGTATGCAATGAAGACAAAGAGCTCGGATATTGGTGCCAACTTATTTTTTGGACAAATAAATATTGCGTGAGTTTTGAAAAGGGGTAAATGGTGTGTGGTGCTCACTTCTGTTAGCAACAATGTACTGCTGCCAAATTTTCAAACCAACTTTACACGCTATGTATGGAAGAAACAAATCTTCTAAGCAGGCAACAGGTGGCTGTTTTACGTTTCAACAGTAGTTTCTGTCATTTGCACTTGTGCAGCTAAAGCTACTGCACAGTAAGACATTCAAACGAATTGGTGCAAGAGATCTGCATGTTAAAGGTGGAGATTTTCAAACAGTTGGTTGTATGCCCAATGCCAGAGTAAGCCTGCATCGGGGCATTAAAGTCTGGAACTATTTTAGCCAGATCACAGACCCCTAGCTTGAGTGAAAAGGGGCAGGGGGGAACACAGCTTGGGGCAAAATGTTTGCATGTGAAGCATGCACCATTGATCCAGGGGCCCGCCGCAGGGCACGGTGGGGTCCAGGGGCAAATCCCTCGTGGGGGTCCAGGAGCGAAGCCCCCAGAAGCTCCTGGGTTTTAGCTACCTCGGAACTCAGAATTTGGCATCCTTTTTGCCTTTCAACACCAAAGACTGGAAAGAGTCTGAGGCTGAGCTGTACTGTAGAACAAACAGTTCCAGATGCTAAGTTTTTGTCCACTATCCACGTGCCCTGCAGCATACATTTAAAGTAAGCTGTATTAAAGTAAGTTGTTTTCTGCATTACTGCTTAATACTGAGTACATACTGTGTGAATGGACATGTGGTTTTAAGTATTTTCTGCCTCTTATTATCAAATGATGTACAGTTAAATACAAAGTAGGGTTGGGCATTATGACAAAAGATCATGTCCATATATCTCCAAAATATGGCCAAAAATTTTGCAATGTATCGATATCGTGCCACATACGGGTTAACATATACATAGGCAGGGATGAGTATGGGCCAGTAATATGCAGAAAGAAAATAAATAAGTAAAATTAAGTCCCAGTCCTTCTAAATTTGACCAATATCGATGACTACTGAAATTATCTATGCTATTTCATCTTCTAAAATGCCCAAATTTCAGTTCCAAAAGTCAAGAGCTAAGATCTATCGATCGATCACCTACGCGATCTCTTTCAGTTCCATCTGTTTATGTGCAGGCTAGGCTCGCACGTCATAAGGGTCTCACAAAGATCGTCAGATTCAGGGCTCTCTAAAAATTACCCAGTGGGCAAACAATTCTCAAAATATGCATGTGTAAAAGACTTTTACTAAGCCTTTTACAATATTTTTGAAAGCTCTCCTAGGGTAATTTTTCTGTACCATCTTTTTCTTCAGAGTCACTTTTTTTCCGTACAGCTTGCCAATTCGGTAATACACTTACTGTGTAGGCTAGGCCTACATGTGACAAAGGGTCTCACAATGATCGTCAGATTTAGAGCCCTTCAAAAATTATCCAGTGTGCAAACATTTTGTAAAATATGCATTGGGCATGTGTAAAAGACTTACAGGGGTACTAAACCAGATGCAATATGTTTCACAACTTTTGTTGTGTAGTTTTTCTGTGCGATGTTTTTTTTTCAGACTTATTTTGTACTAGTTCTTAAGGTAGCCTAACGTATAATATATACTAGAAAAGTTGTCGTGCCTGTATGGTGGCCACACCGTGCTTACTAGCAAGATTTATTTTGTGATACTATGTTACTTCTAATACATCTTACCATCGGGGTGACCCTATTGTTAATTTTACAGACCTATTAGCATATTCAACACGATTTGAGTACGTATAATTTGCAGCTCACGTGTTTAAATCAGAACAATTTTCCCATGGATTCCATGTGATAACTTGCTCTTCATATCGTTATCACCAATGTGCAATGTATGCAATGTGTATCTGCACCTGGCTTGATCCTACCTACAAATAGTCTGTGATCACATGTCCCTATGCTAAACCAAGCTAGCTGGCCGCACTCATAGGTTGGATGAAGTTCACAAGTGCGGCTGTATGCATGGACCTTGCAAAGCTTCTTGCAACCTTTGTTTTTCCAAGATAACTGCTAAATACTGTCGTTTATATTCCAGAAACACTTCGTGTTCTTAGATGCAATCTGAATTTGGTGTACGGCGTACAAGGATTTGCGCAGGTACAGTAAGAACTTTGAAGTTGCAAATGTTGGAAACACCTACCCACTGTACATACAGCACGTGAGAAAATTCTCTCACAAGGGGCCGACTTCCCACACTGTATGTACGGGGATTTTTTGTGGAATGGTCGTTGGTTTAGCCTGCATAGTGGATCTCCCTGGCATCTGACATGCAACATTGTAGTAGTGTATTCCGTAGCTAAAAGCTGGACAAAGAACTTCAGGATATCAGATCAATGCACGAAAAACGCACTGGTATTGGAACATTTGAACAGTATGAACATTTGTACAGTATGATTTTCAGACCACAATATAGCTATTCGTGTGCAGCATGCAGGACTCTATCTCTGCCGTAATATGGTTGCATGCAAAACCTTGCAGATAATTTCAAGGGTCGGTTTGAAAAGGGGCAGGGCCGGAGAAGGAAATTAAAAGAGTGAGCAGGGCAGTGTTCGCACTAAGGCGCGGGATTGCGGGAATCCCGCTTTTGTCTTTCAAATCCCGCACATAATTAAATCTAATGCGGGAAAATCCCGCACACCTTCTCCGCTCCCGCACATAAATAAATCATAAGCGGGCAGCTGATGTTCTGAATCCAGCCAAAATTCCAGCGCACTTCGCCGCAGCTGTGATTGTACAGAGAAATTGCAATGATAATACGCACAATAAATTGCAATATAGAATTGTTCCCAAGCAAGCGGATCGCAACTCCCAAGCTGAACACTGATTATGGTAGCAACAAATATCATCGTAATCTAGCCATTCACAGTGCAGCTCTTATATGCTGGCTGCTGGTTGTATAAATAAGAGCGAATCTGATTGGATTGAAATTCAGTCACAGTCCCAGGGTTGCAAATGCAACGTTGCATCGTGTACAGTACGTTTGGTTACACACCTGTAGAGCTGTAGTGCACTAGAGTCTTACATGTGTAGTTGTATTGAATATGTACAGTATGTACTTTCTTCATTTTACGTCGTACATTGCTCTCGTTAATTTCTGATCGTCTGTGTATCTCCAATGAAGTTCACTCATATTCTCCTCTTCAACTTCAAGTTCACGGATTTATACTCACTCATTCTTCAGAAGGAAAACACCCAGTGACGAATTGGAGCTGTATCGGAGGAGGCTTTGAACTTGGAGAAAAGCACTAACGTTAGTGACATGCATTAACTGCCGTTAACAGCAAGTAGCACCTCTTGCGGGGAGTAGTTTTGCGATGGCGACGGAAATCCCGCTCAAGAAGAATTTATGGGAGGGATAAGGTCCCGCCTTGATTTTGAAAATCCCGCACAAAAAAATTTTTAGAGAGGGAATTCCCGCACAGTTTCAATTCCTTAGTGCGAACACTGGAGCAGGGTGAAAGAAAAGAGGGGTGGGGCTGGCCGCCCCTGTAAAACAACGAGGCTAGGGGTCTGGATCACACTGAGTATTTGACAAAATAAAAGTCAATAAAACTGTGTAATGGTTCATCTATCTTGCATTAAAGACTGTCTCATTGCCTCATATAGGCTGTTAATTCATACTGGAACTTGGTTACGTTGGTGAAATCGGAACTGGTCAAAAATTTCTCTTCATGACATATAATAAAAATATTCTGGCTGCGTGGCAAATAAAGAAGTATGCTGGTATGTTTGTTGTGTGTATTAAAATTCATACATACAGTACTGTATCACACTTGACATTTGACAAAATGAGCAATTCCAGCAATCAAAGCTGTATGCTTCCATGTGAGGACCGACTGCATGGTCAAGTGGTTAGAGCATCTGACTTGCAGCCAGAAAATCTGGGGGTTGACTCCTGGCTGGGTCATACCAAAGACTTTAAAAATGGAACCTACTGCCATTGTGCTTGGTGTTCAACATACAGTAAGCAACGGAGTAGGGAAAACAAGCCAGTGAGCCATGA
This sequence comes from Holothuria leucospilota, assembly GCA_029531755.1. Lineage (NCBI taxonomy): Eukaryota > Metazoa > Echinodermata > Holothuroidea > Aspidochirotida > Holothuriidae > Holothuria > Holothuria leucospilota. Next base: position 43,056,348 of record CM055965.1, on the reverse strand, counting down.
CTGGAAAAAAGGCTGTGGCCAGCCAGACTTGAATCAGTTGGGTAGAAACTGAGCCGTAAAACCTCATCTAAATCTAACTCCATTACTGTACAAATGTTGTATTCTTATCATTGATGAGCCCACTGATGGCAGAAAAATGATTGACTTTTAATACACATAGGAAGTTTAGACCAAGCATGCTGATCTGTATGTATATAAAATACACTGTTGCACACATGTTTGTGGACCTAGATGAAGCTTGGAATAAAGATATTAAGTTACACATCACAAACTGGTACTGACTCCTTCAAATCTGTCATTCAAAATTTAAAAATAGACTAGTGAAAGCTGTAAAATATTTACAGGCTGTCATATGATCATCTCTAATGGAAGTATCAGTTTGAACATCATGCATCTCATGCCAAGGTATCACAGTTTATGGCTGAATGTTTAAGTGGCCTGTCACATGGACATTTTTTATAGGGTATAGTTCAGTAAGCACAGATTTCTGTTCTGTATAGGAGATTCAAGTACAGTATTATTGCAAAGAGATTATGGTGAACTTTAACGCTTTAACTCCTGTAGTGTTCAGTTGCAGTTGCTAACACTAAACATTATTACTGTACACCATAAAGAACAATTGTCTTTATACTGTAGTACGGTACTGTACACATTTCTTTCAACATTGAAATGTGTATTTGACACCCTATTTGGTAGTTGAATCATTTCCATGGTCCAGTGAAAAAGTGACATCCCAAACATTAAACTGTTACTTTAAAATTCAACTACAACAACCAGAAGAAGACACAGGAAATACAGTACCCTGGTGTTTTCCTGACCCTTAAAGGGGAAATCTCATCCCAGACAGTTCCAATTCTCCCAACTAAGTTAGTTTTAGCTCCACCCATAACTGGCTATAGCTTTTCCATGTGCAGAATAAACATAGTTTACTGTTTAAAGCCCTATCCTGGTGAGCATAAAAGGCCCTAATGTGTAATCAAAATACTCTCTGTGCATGCTGTGTACTGTAATATGAGCTACTCAGCATCTTTTGAATTTGTAACTTTGATGTCAATCAATGAGCAGTCACCAGTGGAGACTTTTGCTCACCCCCAAGTAAAAGTCATACAGGTACTTGGGGTGACAAGTATCTGTCTTTAAAGGTCTTATTCAGAGGCAAATAAGGGTCATGCAATCGACTCAGAAGCATAATTTTAGGTAAACTAGAATTTTATATTATTTTTCTACAGGAAAAACAAAGCAAAAAATTCGCGTTTTCTATTTTTAATCATTTTCTGAAAACTTTTTTGTTTTTGGCCCATTCTGAAACGATAACATCACGTGATTTCTTCGAAAGGTCAAACTATGACGTCACTGGCCGGAGTCGAGCTGTCAGGTCGTGCTAGCGCGAGCGCACACAGCTATGCCAGCATACACCGTACAGTACTGCAAGCAGTGTATGGTAAAGTTAGTACTAACTGTCAGTCGTAGTAGGATAGTAACATAGGCTACTCTAGTAGCCTAAGTTACACTTGGTAATCGGAAATTGCGAAAATTGCACAGCATAATAGTAAAGATTTCTTCTTGTAATGATCAAATTGAATTTACGTTTTTTAATCAGCGTAGGTAGGAAGGTTTTAGAGTAGGCCTGGAATACGTCCTAGTCCTACTAGTAGTAGTACTAGCCTAGGGCCTAGGCGGAGAGCAGGCTAGTTAGCTATAGGCCAAGGCCTATAGTAACGTTACTCGTTAGCTCTAACTTTTACGGTTTAGTATTAGGTTCGAGTCGACTTGCAAAAAAAGAAAAAACAACTTAACGTTACATTTTAAGCATGTTTGCAGAGGAAAGAAGCCACTCTTTCGGAAGAAATTAGTAGCCCTAAAAAGAGAGCTGTTTGGTGTGTCAGGTTTTCTTTGCAGGCTACACCAGGTCTTCGTCTTGGGCTTTCTGGTGTGCCTCAACTTGTCTTTACCCTTCACGTTCATGAGTGATGACATGGGAAGTTTGTCTAACGGCCTCTCTCCTCCTTCCGAAATCAATTCTTTTCAATGTGTTCCTCAGGCTGACGCCAAACTTTGCAAACCCCCTTGCTCAAAGAATCTCAAAGTTGTAAGTGACGTTGAAACTCGATCAGTGAACTCCTCAAAGCAATTCTGAAAATTCGGAAGTCTGGCCAATGGTTGTGGCTTGAAGATAATTGCTGGGCTATCAACAGCAAGTTGTAGGACCTTGAAATTTTCTTCTTTTAGAAGAATCACCACAAGTTACTATCTCTACTTCAGAGATGTGTGGTGACTTTCGGTAAAACAGGTAGGCCTATACGTAGTATGTATATCCAGTATTAAATCCATTTAGTCTGTGTGTTACGTTACTACGCGCGTACGCAAGTATAACAGTTGACCTCGTGGCTTGTTTACTTTTAATTATATCCAACTATTTGGACGTGAAAGAGAATACCTACAGTTCTAAGTGCTGATTGGCTGAATCTCAAATAGGCAATGTCTTGGTAAATATTACACAGTATCTGTTCTAGATTGTTGTTCTTTTTTACTGTTTTTAGGTGTTTATAATCCATTTTGGGGAGGGGGAGGAGGGGTGAAAGGATGTACGATTTTTTTTCTTTCCATATCGGTCAGCAATTCCTTCCAAAAATCTCAGTCCATCTAACCCAAGTCTCTTTTCAGAAGAAAAGAAGCAAAATAATGTGAAGGGAAGGTCAAGTTGGTGAATCACTCTATGACGTTTACCAACTAGACCATGAACTTGTTTTTAAGGAAGAAAACCCGATCATGTAGTATGTGATCTCCTTCATGATATAGGCAAAACCTTTAAAAACTTCATCGTATCTGTTTCAAGAAATATTTGTCTGTTAATTCTTCACTGGTTTGTGCTGAAAGTATGCTCCTATATGCTCATATGTGCCTATGACTACGTTTGTATATCGTTATTCCTATGCATGTCAACACAACTCCGGCCAGTGATGTCATAGGCTTGACCTTAGCCACGCCCCCGTTTTCATTCAGTCATTTGAAATCACGATTTTTAGCCGTTTTATCGTATTTTTAGAACGTATTTTCTCAGCAGTGCCAAGGGGTACTCTAAAAATTCGAGGTGTGTTGGAATCAGGACAAACAGCAGTTTCTGCTCACTCCTAATGAAACGAAAATGCACTTTGCCTCTGAATAAGACCTTTAAAGTATCCCACTAAATCATTAGCTGCTTGACCATTACTCTTTAAAATGTGCACAGGCAGGGCTCGAAGTAACGTATGGCACTGACGGCTGTGGCCATCGGGCCCTTTCTGATGGCCGTGATGCCCCTCAGTAAATGTCCATTGAAGTAGACTATTGGCCATTTTGCTCATTTTGGCTTTGCCCTTTTTCAAGCTTATTTCAAGCCCTGCACAGGGGTCTAGATATCATGTCCGGGAGTTCCATGTTCAAGTGCCTTGTGTAGTGTGTAGGGGTCTGAGGTGTCCCCCCCCCCCCCATGCCAAAATGTCTAAATATTTTCCCTCCCTAGTTGTAAATTGGTAATTTGGTAATGTGATGCAAAATGTGATGCATGCAATCACTGCAATTTCCCAGAAATAAAGGTTATTGTACTGGAGATTCTGCCTGTCTGATTTGGAGAAAAGGCATGGAAGTTTGGAAAAAAAGAAATGGAAGTGTTAGTGTGGTCATCCAGGTCAGTATAGCTGAACAGTTCTCAGGATAAAGCCTTCAGGGCTGAGATTTAGCACTGGTCCTATCGTTCATGACAGGTAAAAATTGCATAGGACAATGATTTTCTCTTTTTGAGTTTGTCCGATGGGCGAGTTAGATTTTATTTGTAATTGAATAGTTCACTACATCAGCAAGAAAGTATGTCATAAAAATCCCCTTGAGAAGTTTGTGGTATTGAGACAATTGTATGGACTACCATTTATCATTGAACCATAGAAATAAAAATGGAAAAGACAGAATTTAAAATATCCTAAGTGTTTGTTTTTTTATAGCAGAGACATGAAATACAATTGTTCATCTTTTGTTTTTCACTTTCTTTTGGACAACCAAAACATATTTCGGACAACCTAAATATGGCTTCACCTTGTTCGATAGACAACCTGAAAAATTCCTTAAAAATCAGGCGTGGCTTTGTACATGTATACAAAACTCAAAGAGTTACACAAGGAAATAACATCCTTACTGTGCTTTGGGAGAAAGCAGTTGAGATTCCTAAAGACAATTCGTACTATTGTAATATCACTGTTCTGTATTACACTTACCTGTACCCACAGTGGTCACCTTCATTTGCATTTCATTTAGTGTGGTGTGTCTGTAATTCTATATTTGTTTCTACATACAATATTGTTGCAGACACTCCAACATTTATACTACCATTTTTTTAAGCTGTGGTTTACTCTGAAATACTGTATAGTGGGAAATTTACACGCTTTTTGCGACAAGTATCTAGTCGCAAATTTAAGACCCGCGAAAGTACTTTTGTTAGTTTGTACAAGACTACGTACATGTATGTTGGTTGCCTGCAACAGCGAATTTTTCACTCCGAAAATATGTGAACAAGGTACAGATTCGCCAGAACTTGGCCTCGCAGAAATTTCCCGCTATACAGTAACAATTATTCTTGTAAAATCTTTAATTTTCACTTCAAAATTTTGTTGCTTACATACTTTTGAGATATTTACACGTTGTTTCCAAAGATAGTTTTGTTTGTATAAAAATCTTCTGTTGATACAGTACTTGTTCGTTCGGTCATGTTCAGACTGAGATATACCCCATTGTCTGATGCCACTATTGTTTATAGGAGATACTGTAAATTTCACTGTGTAATGTTCACCATCACATAATTTACAAAGAACAGATACATATCCCCAGAAATACTTATTGTTGTGTTCTAATTATAAATCCTTTGATTGTACCTAGTACTTTACCTTTCAATCCTTCCCCCACTTAAACTGTTAGTATAGTAGGAGTTCTGGTTCAAACTTAGTATAGGTAAATGAATGCAACGGCATGGTGTTCATTCAGTGCCTCTTGAGGGAAACACCCTAAAGTAGTGATTAAGCAGGCCAATATTTATGGGACATTGAAGCATAAACAAAACAATGTCCCACAAAAAAATTTTGATGAGAAATTTCTGCACAGGTCTGAATTTCAAAGTAATCGCTTATTGCAATTTTCCCAAGGAGTAATCATAGTTGATTCTTGATTTCAGCCTAGCTGCAATATGCAATAATCCATTCTGTTTAGTTTTTCCAATACCTGTACCTCCTTCCCCTAGACCACCTCACCAATGCCAACCATTCAGAATGTCACATTAGAAAATTGACCTGGCTAAATCACTCCCTTAAAGCTTCATGTTGGTGTTTCCATTTCAGAACTACAGCTATGCCAGAACTCTGGGAGCTTCACCTAATATGAAGAGCCTGAACCATGCATTGCTCAGGATCCCACTAGGGCCCTGTAAGAGGTCCCTGTGCACCCCTGCTCCTTCTGGAGTGAGCATTAGTATGCTACATTGTAATTGAGAGGATTTAGGGAGACAGCTTATTGCAGTGAAGAGGGGGGGGGGGGAAATTTTGGTTCCTCCAATTTGGCTGACATTCATTTGAATTCACGGAAGAATTGAATACAGTATTTCCCATTTCTTTTGTTTTTCAGTTCTGGGAGGTCATCTCTGATGAGCATGGCATCGACCCCACAGGTACCTACCATGGTGACTCAGATCTTCAGCTGGAGAGGATCAATGTCTACTACAACGAAGCAACTGGTGGCAAATATGTGCCCCGTGCAATTCTTGTTGACCTGGAGCCAGGTACTATGGACTCTGTTAGGTCAGGACCATTTGGACAAATCTTCAGACCAGACAACTTTGTGTTTGGACAGAGTGGTGCAGGTAACAACTGGGCTAAGGGACATTACACAGAGGGCGCTGAGCTTATTGACTCTGTTCTAGATGTCGTTAGGAAAGAAGCAGAAAACTGTGATTGCCTCCAAGGATTCCAACTGACACATTCCCTTGGAGGGGGCACAGGGTCAGGTATGGGTACACTACTTATTAGCAAAGTCCGTGAAGAATACCCAGACCGTATCATGAACACTTTCAGTGTAGTCCCCTCACCAAAAGTATCAGACACTGTTGTAGAACCATATAATGCCACACTCTCTGTTCATCAACTTGTAGAAAACACAGATGAAACCTACTGTATTGACAATGAGGCTTTGTATGATATTTGCTTCCGCACCCTGAAACTCACAAATCCCACCTATGGTGACCTGAACCACCTTGTTTCGGCAACCATGAGTGGTGTCACAACCTGTTTGAGATTCCCTGGCCAGCTGAATGCAGATCTCCGTAAACTTGCTGTCAACATGGTGCCATTCCCTCGTCTTCATTTCTTCATGCCTGGTTTTGCACCCCTAACCAGCCGTGGAAGCCAACAGTACCGCGCCCTCACTGTTCCAGAACTTACTCAACAGATGTTTGATGCCAAGAACATGATGGCTGCCTGTGATCCTCGTCATGGACGTTACTTGACAGTTGCTGCCATTTTCCGTGGTCGTATGTCCATGAAGGAGGTCGACGAGCAGATGTTGAATGTACAGAACAAGAACAGCAGTTACTTTGTTGAATGGATCCCCAATAATGTGAAGACAGCTGTTTGTGACATCCCACCCCGAGGACTCAAAATGTCCTCCACCTTCATTGGCAACAGCACTGCCATCCAGGAGCTGTTCAAGCGCATCTCTGAGCAGTTTACTGCTATGTTCCGTCGTAAAGCTTTCTTGCATTGGTACACTGGTGAAGGCATGGATGAGATGGAATTTACAGAAGCTGAGAGCAACATGAATGACTTGGTGTCAGAGTACCAACAATACCAGGATGCAACAGCTGAGGAGGAGGGAGAGTTTGAGGAGGAGGATGAGGAGGAGGAAGAGGAAGCTGCATAGATACATGGCTGTTCTTTTATGTCCCATCTTGCCATGCCTACATCTTGGTTTCTATTTTGCCTCATACAGTGCTTTAGTGGATTATTCCAATCATGTTTATCAACTGATAAGAATGAGGGGAACATACTTTTAGACTTTTGATCGGACACAATATCATGAGCAAACAATTCATTGCATGACATTCTTTCATAACTTTATTTATAGCTTGCATCGTTCTTCCAATCAAAGGACTCCTCTGTAATTACAACTCAGTCACAAAACATATTTTTGCAGTACTTGTTTCTTTTTTTAAATATTTATTTACATAGCTGACCAAAAGTTTTGTAAACAGTTGAAATCTCCACTAGTAATTGCATGTTTATGTGTCAAGAAGAGGATGCTAAAAGAAAATTTGAGAAAGTCTGACATTTCACGATAACTTGTAAAAGAAATAGTCATCATATGCATGGTTTATCTTACAAAGGTGTCCAAGGAAGTGTCTCCTTAGCTTTGCTGTCTGGAACGTTGGTGCTTGTCGTCGTCAATCTTTGATCTTTATAAAATGTAACTGTGCATGATTAATGTGTAAACTACAAAGAAGAGGTATGAATATAGCGATATCTTTAACATAACATTTAATACCCAACTTACCCCCATCTGTAGTACAGACTACAATGTGAAGGTACCTTACTTCATTAGCTCTGTAGAGAAGGAAATAGCTAACCATTGTAACTTAAGAAGTTTTTTTCATGAAGCAAGTTGTATGTAACTGAAAGGTGCAATTAAAGAGATTTTGTCTCCTAAAGTTTTTATATCTCCAAGTCGTGTTGGATCAATGATCAGTATTTGATACAATTTCTCATGTGCTGCTATATCCATGCCAGATTGGTACAGGCCACCATACGTTGAGAGTTGTAGTTGGGGTAGCAGTCAAATGGGTTGTTATATTGGTTTAACACTCTTACAACATACGCTGTGAATCTGTTCTTGTCATTTGAAAATTTCTGCCTGAACCTCTCTCATTTTCTGCAAATGATTCCAGTAGTCCATTATTAGAGGTCGAAGGATAATCACTGTAGTGGAGCTGTCATGCAGTGGGGATGGGATGATGGCTACCTCGAAGTACCTCTCAGCTGGCTCACGAGTGAAGCTATTGAAATTATTTCACAGTGTCTTTCTTCTTCTCCTTCCCCCTTCCTCTGATGGAGCCCCCCCCCCCCCTGGCTCCACAACCAGTTAGATTTCATTGATAAGTAAATAGCTTCTTGTGGCAAAGAAGAAAGATTTAACCTAAAATTTTGGAAACATTCCATAAAAGAGAAAATGAATAATTCAAGTGCTCTGTTAAATTTTTTGAAGTCTTCGGTATGACCCGGCCAGGAATCGAACCCCAGACCTTGCAGCCAGAAGGTCTGGGGTTGACTCTTTGCCAGGTCATACCGAAGACTTTAAAAATGGAACCTACTGCCATTGTGCTTGGTGCTTAGTATAAGCAATGGAGTAGGGAAAACAAGGCAGTGAGCCACAACTGGAAAAAGGCCGTGGACGGCCTGGCTTAAACCAATTGGTTAGAAACTGAGTCGTAAAACGTCATTTAACTCTAACCCTGTTAAAATTCACATTTAATTCCAGTGTGTTGTTCTTAAGATAGTACGGGATAACAATACATTTTCTACTCAAAGTGAACTTGAGCTCGAGTTTGTCATTGTGAGGAGATGACATCACTTCTGCTTAACTTAAAGTTCACTTTGGGTATCAAGTGTGGTATTAAACGTTATAGTTGCTAACACCTCGAGAACTACACATAGTAACTGAATGCAAGTTTCCTAAAAGTGGGTTACATTTACTGACCTTTTTAAACATTAAGAAGTTTTAAGGGTAAATCCTTCCTTTTCAGATAACGATATCAGCCACCTCAATGTCACCTTATGTGACTGCATTAATGCCATGGAAGGTAGGGATCAATTACCAATAGAGCCATTATTTCCTCTCACTACGGGCTACGGAAGAAAGAAAATTAGCATATTTGCACGCCTTTTTCCTGTTTTTAGGTTGTGGACAGTGGATTGTTTTATTACTTGGCAAATCATTTCACATGTACGTCCACAACGAGGACAAAAGTCATAATTTTCTGCTTGTCTCATTATGACCAATCCACAGATTTGAAATAGGGGTTAACCTGGTGCATATTTATCAAGGGACTTTATGATAATGCAAGTTAAAAGACGTATGCAGTTACCCTAAGGTAATGCCTCTTCGCGTCAGTAGACGTTCTTACTACCAGTAGCCTAACCATTTTTTCGGAGAATGTGTGAAACATTAATCACTGCTTCATGAACTAAACCGTTCAGAGGGGCCCTGCCAAAATAAGCCCTCAAATTCTTGGCTCTAGGGCTGAGCTTGCTACTCAGATTTGGAGGGGCAGAACTAATGTTAAAGAAGAACAAGCATTCACACTGCATGAACATTACGGACCTTTTGAAGTGGGGGTGCAGGGGTACGGAATTATCGCCTGTAACGTCAGTGTGATCAGTGAGGCGCATTTCAAATTACAGTTGGAAAGTAATGACAGCCTTAATCCCAGCCCCACCTCTCCCCCTGAAGAGTGAGGAACCTGGAAAATGAGGTCATCCGTATTGTTGCAGCATACATTCCGTCAACCCTGCTCAGTAGATGTGGGTGAATGAATAAGACAGTCAGAACCTCTTTCGACAGTTGCCCGCTCGGCGGACGTGTATTACTTCTGCAACTATACTGGCTGCACTCGTTAGAGTATGTACGTCAAAAGAGGAGTACATATTCGACACCTGCTATGGAGGTAATTTCGACAGCTGTTCAAAGCAAAGCTTGATGACCAGAAGTGGACCCAGTATCTTAGAGGGAAAATGTCTTCCCAGACAGTTCCAATTCTCCCAACTAAGTTACTTCTAGTCTCTCCCAAAACACAACTGTAGTTCATCGTAGGCGTAGGAAGCAGAAGGCGGGCTAACCCCTCAGTCAAAAATGTGGGACGGAAGTATGCCTGCGCCCCTCGGGACAAAAAGCTAAAACACCATATTTCTTCCCTCTAAAAAAGTCAATTTTGCAGTAATTTTCCTTAAAATTTGCCCAATATGTTGCACCAAATTGTATCTAAGATTCCTCAAATATTTAAAAATTGTCTAAACTGCTAAAGGGGAGGGGACACCCCTCTCCCCCAGGACGGCGGTCCGAAGCAGCGTCCATCCCCCAGTCGAGAGGACAGCTTCCCATGTAGTTTATTACTCAAGGCCATATCCTGGTCAGCATATACAAGCCCCTCATGTATATTCCGAACACTGATGTGTATGATGTGTAATCGGACCTACTGTGCAACTTTTGAATTTTCCGACTCGTATGTCAACCAAAGAGGAGCACAAATTAAGAAGTTTGGTTTCCCCCAACCAAAAATGTACTTGGGCTGAAGGGAAGTTGTATTTAACGGGAAATAGCATTGGCCCCAAGTTTATTTTCAAAAATTTGCTAAAATTTACAAATCTCTCGTATCGCTGACTAGTATCTTTCATTATGTGTGTGTATAAAAAACATTGAATATTGAAGGTAAACCAAGGAGTTATTCTGCATGAATTTAACAAAAAAGTAACAAAAATATTGTCACATGACTGATAGGAACCATTCCTGAATTAGGATGACGAGGTACACTCACTCAAATTGGGGAGGGATGCTGCATTATCCCCTTAATCTTAACCACGTAGCCCTAACGAACCAAAATTCGGAACGCTCAACATGAGCATGGGTGTCCGCAGAAAAAAATTGGGGGGGGGGGGGGGGGCAAAACTTTTAATTGATCAAATCACGAGAAATTTTTACTCCCAGAAAAGAGCTTACTTGCTAAATGATGGCACCTCTTACAGAGGTGTAAACGCCCGAAATGCCTCCCATATCGCTGAAAATGGCACTTTCCAGGCCTTGTGAGTTGCATCTAATCATTTTCAATTTTAAAAGCTCATGGTCTGGAAATTTTCTAGCGATATCATAAAAAAAAATGTTTTTTCCTTCAATTTTTTTTTCAAGTTTTTGATTTTCCAGGGGGCAAGTGCCCCCCTTCCCCCTCCGGACGCCCATGCATATGAGGGCTTTCTTGAGCTTTCATATTCGAAGTTAGAATTTTGCGTTTCGGCTGGTAAAAGGATAGTGAAAAGTGGACTCTCCAAAACTTATGGGCTGTAGTAAGATTCTAAATTTTGGCAGGGCCCGGTAAACTTCTCGAAAAAGAAGGGGTATGACAACATCTATTAGCATAGCAAGGGGTGGCAATGTGAACGGAAATGCCTGCTGCGATTGAAAAGGCGTTCTCGTTGTATAAGAGGGCGACAATCCCAAGGACCGCCTAGGCGGAATATAGGCCTTCTCTACCTTCATTAATGGGTATGACACAGCTTATTTTTACGGGACGGTATGAGAAAACTTGAAAAACAGGTAGCCTACGCCCAGGGGTAGCACCAGATGGGAGAGGGGCCATGCCCGTCATGGAAGGATTCCCTCCCCCTCCCTTACCATCGGGGAAATTTTCCAATTTCGTCGGGGAGCCTTGATGAGTACGATAAAGCATGGAATCCTATTTACATGAATTTGCCAAGGCATAGGGAAGGCAGATTCTTCAATAAAAACCGAAGGTTTACAAATATTTCTAATAGAAACCCCAAATTTTCTTCAATAAACCCTAAATTTGTCAAAGTTTCATCAAAAACCCAAACTAATACAATATTTCTACAGTGAATCCCAAAATTTTCGCGCCGAAAAAAATTTGCTTTCGCAATCCTTCTGGCAACATGTCACCTTCGTCGGGGCTTCGGGTGGCTTCCCCCGCCACCTTGTCGGGCAAATCCTGACGGCACCCCTGCTTACATTTCATGTACTAGCGGGTTTTCCCAAAAATCCTGATCCAATTAATGAAAGGCATGGGCAGTAACCTTTAACCGTGACCATGCAGCTACACTGCATGCATAGATACTTTCAGGTGTTTTCGTCTCCTATTGAAATGTAGCCTACCAGTGGCGTAGATAGGATTCTTTCTCTGCGGGGCCCTGTGAGCTGGAGATTTTTGTGGGGGCTCCCGTTTACTCTCTAAGCGGAGCGCCACCATAAGTTGGCGAGGAGCGTACCAAGAAAATTTGAGATTTTAATACATCCCAGATCTCCGGAAATGGCACTTGCCAGACTTGATAGCAATCATCAAGATGTGCAATTTTGGTGAAAAAAAAATGTATTAAGTTTGGTTTTATTTTATTCTCATACACATTAAGTTTGTCACAACCTATCCGACTTTATTCAAAATTATTCAGAGTGGAGTTATCCTGATGGATTTCATGGATTGATTGGAAAGGAGATTTTCCATAGCCAGAGTCTATATTATCAAGTTGAGTAGCCCAGTCGAGTGATTTTTTTTTCCCAGATCGCCAGTGGGGCGCTTGGGGGCGAAGATTTTGTGGGGGCTGGGGCCCCCTTTGCATTGTTTTAATGCTTTGTTTCAATATATCTTATACCCCTACGAATCGATGGATCCATGTCAAATCCCCCCCCCCCCCCACACCTGAGTGCTCAACTTAAGATTTGACTGTTTTAAGTCTACAATTGAGAAAAGGGACCGTGTGTTTGCATGCCTATTTTGTAATACATAGGCGAAGAAGGCAGTATCTGGGGACGTTCCCTAGCGTCCCTCCACTCCCCAGGGAAAATGTCGACTTCCCAGGGCACTGACACTATTATCATGACGAAAGTCTTCAGCCAATCAGGAAGAATTTCACGGTTGACACCCTCCCGTCCCCCTGTCTCCAGCCCTCTTAAGTGTCCTACCATACCCCTATGCTAACGCAATAATGCACTGTTGCTTGGAATTTTGCCAGTATGAAAGAAGGAAAAGGTGTTTCACAATTTCGGTTTTCCTATTTTCATTAATGAACATCTCGTTATCATTAAAATGTAATCATTGTTGACAACAACAGGGACGAAGTGAACGGAGGTAGATTCTCTTGCTAAACACAGTTGACTAACACTTACCGATATTTACCAGACTACGCATGCCAAAAGGCTTATTGCAACTGACAGCAAGGGTGAAGTGAGTTCATGAGACACATCCCCTCCATTAATAGGTCTGATAGGGCGCTTCAGACTGATTTAATTAAATCACTGACAGAAATGACCGAATGTAAGTGGTATTACAAGAATAATAAGCATGCGTTTTACGAACTACGGTATATGCTATGTTTATGACAGATCCAGTGCTTCTAGTTCGTTCCGATTGAAGACTTAGATCTGTTCCGGTATATTGGACATGATACCTGTCACAGATGCAGATTATATGTCCTGGAATGATATACGTTTTATGGGGCATGCCTCCGGAATTTGATACAATGCAATACATAAAAATATAGGTCGACCTGGAAGTACGGAAGCTTTTATGGTCAACAATAAAATCTTAAGTCGGTGCTTTAGCATATTAAAGGTGTCATCAAGGAAGATAAATGTGTACTATGCATTATAAGTGCGAGTCGAATGAGTGAAGAATCGTGGGCAAAAATCCTCTTTACTACATTGCTAAATATCGATCTCTAAATAACAAAACATTTTATACACGCCCATCGAGAGTCGCGTTGAATTTGAAGCTTGGTTTAAAACAGCCTGCGTCTTACTGCTTAAACCGGCCAATATTCCATCTGCCTTATCCTTGTGGCCAGGCGCTGTCTCCTTTTACAGATGCCAAGTGCAGGGGCGGATCTAGGGGGGGCCGACCCGGCCCCGGCCCCCCTTTTTGAAAATGCAAAAAAAAAAAGAAAAAAATGAAAGGGAAAAAAGAGAGAAAAAAACGGAAAGGAGAAGAGATAGAGAGAAAGACAGAGAGTGGAGTGATAGAGAATGAAGCTGCAATTAGCAACCTCGAAGCATGGGAGTCATAGCGCACAGCAGATCAGTTTGAACGTCACTTGGGACTGTTCACACGCATGCTATTTTACTACACATGATTGGATACAATCAATAAGATACAATACCGATACAATACCATCAGCCAATCGAAAAATACCTTACGAGACAGTGCGCATCAGTTGAGATGGGCTGTTATCAAGCCTGGCAAGTGCCATTTCCGGGCATCTGGAATGTATTAAAACCTCAAGTTTTCTTGGAACGCTCCGCGCCAACCTATGGTGGCGCTCCGCTAAGATAGTAAACGCAGTGGCGTACACAGGGGGAGGCCATTGGGCCATCCCCCCCCCCACTGATGCCGATTTATTTTTTTAGTTCCTAAAAATGCATTAATATTTAAACACAAATTTTACTTCAAAAAGTAGCATTTTTGGCACCAGATTGCATGTAAGGACACCTAATTTTTCAAAAATTTTCAAAGGGGAGGGGGACACCCCCTCCCCTTATACCCCTCCCCACGCCGGCGATCACACAACATACTGCATGCCCCCTGTGAGAAAAATCCTGGGTACGCCACTAAGTAAAACGGGATTCAAACTTGGACAAAAAAGTCCCACCAGCTAAGCTAATCCGTCCTCACAGAAATGTGTATCAAACTTTACATCTTGTTCACAAAAATCGCACTTCTTGATGGCTGCTATCAAGCTTGGCAAGTGCCATTTCCGGCGATCTGGCATGTATTAAAACCTCAAATTTTCTTGGTACGCTCCGCGCCAACTCATGGTGGCGCTCCACTTAGATAGTAAACAGAGCCATCCTAATATACGGCTCTGATAGTAAACGGGAGCCCCCACAAAAATCTTCAGCCCCCAGAGCCCAGAAACAGAAAATCCTAGCTACGCCACTGCGAGAGAATTAAGATGGAAAATCATGCGAGTAACAAGGCCAATTAGAAGTATCTTTTCCGGCTATCCGGGATGTGTTTTTACCCAAATTTTGGGGTATGCTACGCATAGGCGGCGGAAGCGGGGAAACGGGGGAGGACACGATTGGCCTACAGTGCAGTTTTAATACTATGTAAGGCCCACAATAATACCATGATTACACTGTCTGGACGTACCCCCAAGACAATGATAGGGCTGCCGAGTCTCGTGCATTTTGGGTCATTTTCACTTTCTCACTGTGTCCACGCAGAACAAGAAAATAGGCAGAGGGGAACATGCACGTGATAATACGTGCATTTACACCCACATGTCAATGCAAGGTACCTGGGTCCTGGCATCAAGTCGAACTAAGATATGGGTCACAAATTTCTGAAGGAAGTCCGTCAATATTCACCAAATTAGAACATGAACTACTAAAGATCTGATTAGACGCCTTAAACAGGATGCATTGTAGTAAGGCACTGTACCTGTTATAACTGTCTTCTGTTAATGAATTGTGGGAAAATTAATGTGTTGAGAGTTGAGACATGAAATTATATGAAGCAGAAAATACAAAAATAAGACATGGGAAGTGCTATTTTCGGCGATCTGGGAGGTCTATTTTGTCAAAAATTTTCTTGGACGCTCCGCGCCAACCGATGGTGGCGCTCCGCTTAGATGGTATGGTGCCATCAATCACAGGTCGAACAACTTCGGCCCCTCCCCTTTTCAGAAATCCTGGATCCGCCCCTGCAAGTGTATCCTTCTTGGCCCAGTATTCGGGTCGTACAACTAGGCTATGTCAGCGGGAGTCGGTCTCCAAGAAATGTAGCTGATCCAAAAATAGTTCGCACCCCCCCCCCCCGCGAATTCATGTATATACGCCCCTGGTTATACCGATACTAGTGTAGTCGAGGATCTCCCTTGTACTGAACAGCTGAAATAGGCTTGCTACAGCCCACAGTATGCACAATGTCTAAATGTAGAACTGTAGAATGAACCGTATGCAGCGTGTCTTTAGATGCAGAACCGTAGATCAATACTCCGCAGAGTACAACGTTTCAGCTTTGATCAGGTATGCATGCACTGACAGGCATCTGTCTGTAGAAGAATACCTTAGGTTTGTCTGTAGAAGAAAACTTGATGGGCAACATTTTTATGAGGGAACTGTGCTAGTTCCGGTGGATTCCAGGGGTCAGAACCCCTCCCCCGTAAAGCAAAGTTTAGGCATTAATAATAAAATGCCTTTACAAAAGGTATTTCCGGGCGCTTCGCGCGCAATTTTCACTCAGCTGTCCATTATTACTCCGTACATCGTCAAATTGACCTGCCGTTAGTCCGAGCTAGGATTTATTAATACAAATGGTCAAGTTGTGCTGCTTGTGATCTGTTCAGCCTCGCACACCCAGTGTCATCTAAAGATAAGTTATTTAACCCTCACAAGTTGGAAGATATTCTAAAGCTTCCGCGTGTTACCCAGTGACTCCGAAAGGCCCGCCGAGTGGCGACTGGGCCCACGTTTTAGACGAGATGGGCTTAGCGTCCCTCGAAACGCGTGACGGAGTTGGCCGGAGTTGTATTATGGCTATCAGTACGGCCCTTCAAAGGGAAACGGTTCTTCACCCCTGACTTAGGTGATCACTTTCCATACAGTATAATTTTATTAACAAGTATAAGAAAAGGTGATGATGCGGGGGAGGGCGCTCACGGCCTCGACCATTCTCTAGAAAACAAAACAAATTAATCACCTGATCAATCAATTAGCACACCTTTCTGTTTCCGCATAGCAACAGTTGAATAACGAGTCTTTTCGACTCACCTGGCTGCTGATATAAACGTCTAACTTAAAAGACATTTTAGAAACGTTTCATTCCTAACGCAAAACTTGTAGCAAAATAAAATATGCATCATGGCTTGAAATTCCAACTCTTTCATTCGTCCCAGTGTGTCTCCATGGATTTTGTTAAAAAAAAAGAAAAAATAAGATGAAACATTTTTAGAGAAAAGTAGTAATTACTCTACTGCTTTCTTTATTCACTAATCTCTTAACACAATGAAACAAAGAAAAAATCAGTTAAAGTTGGAACATTTGCGCTCCGAATAACACTCAAATGATAATACTTGTAAAGACATAACAGAGGTTGGCATTTCGGTCTTTTTGGGTTGATACCCTTTAACCAGTCATTCATTGGTAATACCCGAGTTATTACCGCTTATAGTCTCTTTCGCCATTTGACCGTATCGGAAGATCAGAGAGAATTGAGGCCAATTAGAATTACAGCCTCCGTACTGCCGTAAGCCAGGACGGAAGGCGTCGAGGTTTACGTAATTTATTGATTTTTTTATTTGTCAGATACCATACTTCACTGTTTTAACTTTAAGAAATAATAAAAAACTGGCTTCATGGTATCTGTACTTTCCAGTAAAGTAGAGACCGGAAGTTTAGATTACACAATTAGATTGTACGTCTGTATAATAAAAACTTATCTGAGACCTACATTTACATACACTGTTGCCTATACGTACCAGGTCGTATGGTATATTCCTATCAGTGAAATTCATAACAGTTGGTTTGGGAAGCAGTGATAATGGCCTGAGCAGGGAGTTGAACTCCCTGGCCTGAGCAAACAGAGTCCGCTCCGCGGTGTACTCCGCGGACTGTAAATGACAGTGATGTAAAGATGGTATCAAAATCAATCGGTTAGGGAAGGGAAGCAAACGTATCTAGTACACTTAATGTGTAAAATCATATGGTGGTCCATGCAGGACGTGAAGATTATATGCATTGCAGAGAGGGTTTTTGGGGGTAAAAATTCTAGTGCATGCAACGTAGCCATCGACACTTCAGTTCCATTTTCATTCTAGTTGCATGGCAATCAAACCACGGACATAAGGAAGTTAATCTAGAATGTATGTACTTTAAATATAAGAATAGACAATACTATTTTACCCATGAAACCGTACCACCGACACGTGTAGAAGCGCCAGAATGGTTCATTAGAGATTCTTGGTGTGATATAATATTGATTTTCCCAAGGTTATAATGATAAAACGAACACACAAATAAAAATACCACATGTTCTTCCAACTATCCTTGAGAGATTAAGAAATGGGCAGATGGTGTTCAACGACCACTGACCTTCTTGAATAGAACACAGTACTATTACTGTAAGAGAATGAAGGGAAACATAAAACATGAGGTCACTAGTCATTCAATTTAAAGACAAGCTTAGGGTGATCCAGAAAATATGGTTCTTAAGACGGGGAGGGTTATCCCAGCATGCCCATCACCAGTCATTTCCAAAACCCGTCTGCAGTGGCCAAGTGGTTGGAGCATCCGACTTGCAGCCGGAAGGTCTAGGGTTCAAATCCTGGCCGGGTCATACCAAAGACTTTAAAAATGGAACCTACTACCTTTGTGATTGATGCTCAGCATAAGCAATGGAGTAGGGAAAACAAGCCAGTGAGCCACAACTGGAAAAAACTGAGGCCGTGGTCGTCTCGACTTGAACCAATTGGTTGGAAACTGGGACGTTAAACCTCATCTAACTAACTCCTAAACCCGTCACCCTGTCCTTTCCATATAGGTGTTTCAGTGTCATGGATCTTTCTGATCTGATGGAGGTTAATGACATCAAATAAAGTCTTGAACGGAACTTTGATAGTAATAGTTGGTGCACTCCCTGGTATGTGATCAGAAGGTAAAGGGAACTTCCTTGTATACTGATTTCTTTACATACTCCTGTTAATAAAGATGACAGTGATTTATCAAATTTTGGGCAGCCTACGGAAGAGGAAGAGGTGGGGTAGATGGATCATACATACAGGACAAACAACCAACAGTTGTTGTGACACGTAATTCTATTGGAACATATCTCTTGCCCATGGCAAAAACTACGCCCCCCAGGCCCCTTACCCACTGTAGATTGCTGTCTCATCACTAGCTCCTGTAACCTACAGGAATATTTTTAAGAGCTACCCTCCCCCACAACCACCACCATCATTCGCTCTCCTTACATAACTATTGCCACCCATGTTTCAAGTTAACTGGCCCGTAGCCCATGTTAGGCCATTCCAAAAAGTAAAATTATGTTTTTGTGGTCAACGGCATCTCCGGGGGCTGCATGTCGGCCCTATATACCCTACGTATGCCCTCAGAAGATCCACTTTGCTTCCCCGCTGCGCTTATGCGTCATTTAACCTGAACCCCTCTCCTCACCCCTTCTGGACAAAATCCTGACTACCGACGAGCCTGATACCCGTCAAGACTGGGTGCATGTCATGTGTACGAACGAGTCAATATCGTGTTTACGGATAACCTAGACCTTCCGCCTCCTAATGCCTATCCTATCTTTTCCTATCTCCTGGGGGTTTACGAAGAATCTTTTAATGGGTTTGGGGACTATTCCTATTACTCTCCGTTTTGTTTTATTTTTCTTACAGCTTTTATCTCCTTTGTGTCTTTTATATTTTTTGCTGCCTTTGTTGTTTTTACATAAGACTGTATACCAAATCAATCAATCAACCATTCCCAAAGCTAAGATTCGTCCGTTCGTCACTTCGGAAGAATATTGTTTTGTTTCCCTTACCTATTGCAGAAAAGTTAAAAGAAGCATAAAGAAAGGAAACTAGATCAACCTTTTACCATTTTTATTAATATATTTCACGACAGGTTGGTACATAGCTCAAACACTATACACCCACATTTTTGCAGTTTGAAGACGTACCGTAACACAATATAGAACGGTATCATTATATGTAAGTGTACTCAAAGAAAGTGTTGCCATTCCCCAGAGAAATTATTTAAATTTCAAAATGCCAGAACCATAGTTATTCCATTCCAGACAGTTATGTACTTAGCGGACAAATATCTCTCCTAAACGAAAAGGTTGCTGGCACATAGTGACACACTATACATTTGAAAGTTACGAACAAATCTCGTTAGGCCTATCTTCTGAAGATGAGTCACAACAAACAACGAAAACTCCGCTGAATAAAGCAAACCCTGGGTGCCGCCCGACCTATCCAAGCCTGCTCACTTTCTTTCATGAGGAAAGCTGTAATTTTAAATTGTCTGCAACAATTCAGCTGTCATCCCCGCCAGTGTAACTCGAAGCTTCATCGACCGTGAATACATTGGTTAATGTCCCAACACACTTCAAACTCTGTCGAGAAAGAGACACTTGAAGTGGGATTTGTAATGCTTGCATAATGTTCACGATGACCAATCAGAGAAGAGTCTCTGAAATGAACAGGAAAAGTTGGGGCGTTGTCCATCGTGAATTTTCAGTGCGATATCAATAAGAGAGAAAAGGTCTACGACACTCTTCTGTACCCCCTTAATAGACAACTATATCTTACTCTAAATAAATCGATTATCACAGATTAAGCCTACTTATTTTACATAAAAAATATAAACTAAGAACCACGGCGAACCTCCTGTAAAACAGTGTATGGATAAATCGATAGTACATAAGTCTGTCTTTTAAAATAATTTTATACAGGTTGTTGCAACGGTACCTACTTTGGGTCGTAGCATTACCGGCGAAGGCAGAAGCTGCGGCAAGTCGTTGGTAGAATCATTACATTCTAGGATTGCCATTAGGGTCAGGTAGTTAGCTCATCCAACAACAGCAGACATCATCATGCGGGAAATCGTCCATATTCAGGCCGGGCAGTGCGGCAATCAAATCGGAGCCAAGGTAATAATCGAACAAACATTTTTGAAAAGCTGAAGTATGTATATTGTGTAAATAAGGCAAAGCGTTAGCTCACATGATTCACTGTATTTGTTCTTAAACATTGCTAGTATTCGGCAGAAATCATATCTATTTGGCACCAGAGAAAAACATCGCTTGATGTTGATACAATTATCGATAATACAAGTGTTAACAATTCACCTGAAAATTTGTAAAAGATCATAGACTGTTTAAAGGAGTGCATAGTGCATATGCAGCTCTTGAGTTACAAATAGGGCTAGTATACGGTATGTAAAGGAATTTGTAGAAATTTGCAGCTATAATACAGACTGTGTAAATGCTATTAAGTTTTAAGGTGTGTCCTCGCAAAAAGTAATAAAATTAAAAGGGGTGAGAGGGGATTCATCGACCTGAATTGAAGATATCACACATGTAGGTTATTTGTATTTTTTTTTCTCGGCCGTGATTTGACTGAATTTTGTAGCAGCTAAGCAAATATTAAACAGTATGTTGTTAGCGGAAGGATGAAGCACATATTGGTAATGTCAATCGTCATGTAGCCTATAGGCCTACAGTTCTGAGCGAGGAAGTACCACTGATGACTGACTGATAACGTCTGAAAGTTATACATTGCCGCAACGGGAGTGTGTGTGTGTGTGGATGTGGGAGTATGTGTGTGTGTGTGTGTGTGTGTGTGTGGGACCTTGATAACAACCGGTGCTGAGGCCGAGTGACATTTGAAGGGATGAAGCTTGGTCACCGGTAGGTTCAGGGTTCGATCCCCGGCCGGGTCAAAGTAAGGTGGGTTTTCCTTCAAGATTACAAGAGTAATCTACGGTTTCCCACCTGAACTGACTTTTCAAATTCAAAAGAAACCAAATTTGACCTAAATTGTTGAGTTGGTTAGTCACCCGACGTGAGGTTGTAATTTATAAGCCATTTGAGCTGTTTCCACATTTGTGGTCGCTTAGCGTCGTAAAACAACTGCCCTTCAAGGCCTCAAAGTTCAAAACTAAATTAAACACAAATCAATGAGAGATCCGGGGCCCGCTTGAGAGTTCGAGGGAAAGTTGGATTAAATGGCTGTTCCACAGTTTTCGAGTTTGAATTCATTGAATCATTGAAAGCTATGGAACCAAACATGTGTCTTCTATTTTCGTTAGGGTTCTGGAAAAAAGTGGAACGGGTACTGAATGATACGACATCCATCACTTGTTAATGTGGGGATAATGTCTCCCCCCGTCCCACACTTGATAACGCCCATGGTCAGTCATGAGTAATGATATTATCTTTTGGAACTAATGCCAACCATTGCGCCAAACAGGCAAAAAGCCGAGGTATACATGAGGAAATATCACTAAAATTACATAGTATCCGTAGACTTGTTGTGGATTTGTTGTGGGTTGCTGCGTGTCCCCTTATTCAGTAAGTCCGGGAAGAGAAATGAGTGTATCTTCTTTACTAACAACAGAAGTATTTACTGTGCTTAACTGCATGCAAGACTAATTTTCGTCTATGTTGTTGTTACACAGTTCAACTTGACATTTGTCTAACGTTATATTTCGCCTGTGTGTTTACTTAGTGTGGTTATGTAGATTTTCATGCGACACTCTTCAAAACATTTGGGTAAAAAGGTCTGGGCCAACACTGGAAGCCTTTATGAGAAGAGGGTTGTATCCTAGGTCACCCAACCCGATTTTGAGTCGTTTCAGATTCCAGTGGTCACCATTTCAGGTCAATCATAGTCCAGTTTCCAATCGCAGCCAATTTCGATTCTATGTCCCGAATTTCGGGCCAATTCCGAGTCGGGTCATTAAACAATGAAGCCTAGCATACAAATAGTTTTCATAACATTAAAAAGATAGCACCATTCAAAAGATAATTGAAAAGGTCTTTTTTAGGAGTAAGTTTCACAGCCTGGACCATCTTGTAGGGGGCGTAAATACGGGGATGTGGGGGTGTGACACTCCCCGTGAAAATCAAAAGTTTGTCTCTGAGCGCCAAAAAGTCGGTCTCAAATCCCGGTTACTTTAAAAGTTAACTGATCTTTTACCTGCCCTAGAATTATCTAGAAAATTCGGATCGTACAACTATGTCAATGAGAGTCGGTCTATAGTTGGTCTCAGAATAGTTCACCCCCCCCCCCTGCAAATTCATGTATATACGCCCCTTTGTATGACCATTCACGAAAAACAATGCAGCCTTACGAAACATTTATGAATCTCTCATATTTGTGGGACTCAGCTGGATTAGGCTCGGAGTGCGAGTTTAGCTGCAACCCATTTCAGGCCAAGTCCGATTACAGGACCTCCCATTCTAGGCCAATTTCCAGTAACAAACGAACTCGACTCCGGAACTGAATCCGAGTCCGAACTCAGGCGTTGTAGCCTTGGTGAAAATATTGAGATTGGGTAAATTTGGATCAAAAGCTTAAAGGGAGCATGTAGTCACCCCAATAAAGAATTGCATAGTAGACTATATTCAGGAAATAGGATATATCCCATTTCCTGAATGGCTCTTGAGAATCATGTGACAGTATTTTTCTCACTCAGTTGTAAAATTTACAAGGAGCAACTGCTTGGCTAACCTTGAATATGCAATATTTATGTCCTAAAATATTATGAAAGATACTTGGAAGAGAAATAATAAGAAATTTGTGACATTTAGCAATTGTTTCAAAATAAGTTTGGGCGACTGCTTTTGAAAAATTATTCGACAATATATTTTCCACTTAATTGGGTAGGCCTACACAAACCCTCTATTTACACGTTAATGAACAGTTTTGGCGCAAACTCCTTTACATTTTCTGTATTTTTTGCGTAAGCACACAGTGTCTGTGAAATGTTTACCCAACTGTGTTTAGAGTGCGGTATACGGAGAAAAGACATCACAGTGACTTATTTATAACGTGCAGTATGCAGAATGCCCGGAGGCGTCCATGACTCAGTGCTACAATGTGTCAGTAAATATGAGTAATGTTGTTAAAGGTATAGGTGTATGATGTTAAGTGCAGCACACTTTTTTGTACAAACTTGTATTTGTAATACTCAACGAAGAACGTCACACCTGAACAACCTACTACTTTCATGTGAAGAGTTGCCAAAGTAGCAGGCTGTACGGCACATTTCTTGTTCAGTCATATCCCTTTGTTCAGAAAGCCTGAAAGAGGGTTGAACAATCAGATTTCGCTTCGCGGGATAGGTAAAGAGGGGAAGTCCATGCATGGTGTATAATGATCTGTAACTTCCAGTAAAATGCATGAGGTCGATATTTTGTTCTGCACAGGAACAAAAAGGAATGTAATGAGGGTAAAAGTAAAAGACAAAAACAAAACAAACAAACATCCCCTCCCCCACCTCCCCAAATGCATTTGAGTAAGTGTGTGAAGAACGGTACGGTACAATAAGGGAAAGCATTGTGCATTTCACACTGAAAAATTAGAGAAAAAGTAATTAAAGAAAAAATAAGTACCCAATTTGATTTTTACAAAATGAAATCTGAAAAGTTGCCAACACAAATTACAACAGCAGGGAGGGAAGAGGTTAAAAAATCTGTCCTGTAAATATTTTTGTGAAAAGTAAGAATAAAGAAATCAGGTAAAGCATATTTCATAAGTTTATTTATGAAGTTAGTATCACCTAAATGTGAGTTTTTCTTATGAAAGTAAACGAATTCTTGAAAGCTACGAAATTGCCTAAGTGGTGTATATACATATAGGTGTGCGAGGTAAGGGTGCTGGAGCTGCAGTACCCCAGAATAAGGCGGATTAAACCTATTTTTCGGGGAGGTTTTGGAATTTAAAAAAAAATATCTAACAATTTTCTCTAGCAGCACAGCTTTCTGAGGCAAAAACGTCTCAGCCCCTTTGAAAAAATATCTCGTGCGCGTTTGAGTGTACAAACAAGGTATAATTTACACCTTAACTATTTATCTAATTAAGTGTTACTGAAATCGTTATAAACACTTTTCTCAAACACTGTAAAATAGAAACTCAGCAGTCATTTCAATTTTACTGCCGCTTCTATCTCGGTCAATAATTATACCAGCAGATATTACAAAAGTCACACGCACGTTATTTTGCTTCGTCATGATGGACGGAGTATCTGGTTTATGGATATTATTT
Organism: Holothuria leucospilota; assembly: GCA_029531755.1. Taxonomy (NCBI): domain Eukaryota; kingdom Metazoa; phylum Echinodermata; class Holothuroidea; order Aspidochirotida; family Holothuriidae; genus Holothuria; species Holothuria leucospilota. The sequence continues at coordinate 43,031,791 of CM055965.1, read as the reverse complement.
TGTTGTGTTGATATTTTAATTATACAGAGGTTTCATAAAATACCAAGAAAATGGAACGTCAAAAACTGTGGAAAGTGGGTAAACACTGTTAGGTGTTTGAAATCCTGGCTTTTATTCGCAGAACTACTACCTTAGCTTTTTGGTTGAACCGCCACTGCGACTGATATTTTTTAAGGAATGATTCATGTAGTTCGTGAACTAAATAGGACATTTTTGCCTGCCCAGAACGGTGGCAGCATTGTGCGTTTTTCACTAGCAACAAAATTCAAAATGGCCCCCAATTTACTGTTATAATTTAACAAAGAAAACATTAATTGAAATATTTTTTACACAACTGCTCTTATTGTCTGTTCCTAATAAATATTTAAAACTTGTTTTTCTTAAGTTTTTCTGTCGGGATCCAGGTCAAAAAAGATGGCTGAAAACTAATACTTCTGCCACTATGATAGTAGTATCTTATAATAATAAAACATATAATCATTCAAATATTTTTTACAGGAGTTCTCCTAATATTTGTCCATATTTTATGATAAATATTCAGAGCTCATTTCTCTGAACTTTTTCTGTCAGGATCCAAATTAACCAAGATGGCCGAAAACAAAAATGGCCGCGATTTTAGCAATAATCGTTTAGTGTAATAAATAAGAGACTACGCATTAAAACTATTTTGACACAATTGCTCATAATATCTGTTTCCTTTTTTTTATGATAAATGCTTAAAAAGTGTTTCTGTTAACTTCTGTAAGGATCCAGGTCCAACCAAAATGACCGAGAATACAAAATTAAAACAACAATAAATAGAAAATGTCATTTTCCTCAATATTCTTGTATATTATGATAATACTGGAATCGAGTTTATTTTTCAACCACCTTGGTTGACCTGGATCCTTACAGAGAAGTTCAAAGTTTAAGAGGAATTATGTCAAAAATATTTTTAATGGTTATTTTCTTTATTATAATATCTTTTTATAGTAATTAAAAAACCAAAACACACTTTCAGTGCTACGTCAGATACTTCAAAACCATTTGGGGGCATACCAAGAGGCAACCAGGGGGAATTTCTCCATGTAAGAGGCCTTGGGTTCCCTGCTGCCCCCTTCCCTACCCCAAATCATATGACAGAATATAGTGTAATTGTTAACGATTACAGTTTTCACTGCTTATCCCACCACCGCATAATGTAATCCTGTCCAATTCTTGCCACCTTACCCCATCTCCACCCCCTAAATGCCAGCGTCTGGCCTCGCTGCTTGCTGCTATCACCATAACTTCAAAGGCAAGTACCTACCTAGAATAACGTACTGCTTATGAAATTTTTGCAGAGCAAAACGTCATTAGGCCCAAAATTATGATTCTATTTAACTTACATTCATACACATTTTTTCTATATAGTTCTGGGAGGTCATCTCTGATGAACATGGCATCGACCCCACTGGTACCTACCATGGTGACTCAGATCTTCAGCTGGAGAGGATCAATGTCTACTACAACGAAGCAAGTGGGGGAAAATATGTGCCTCGTGCTATTCTGGTTGACCTTGAGCCAGGTACAATGGACTCTGTCAGATCGGGTGCATTCGGACAAATCTTTAGACCAGACAACTTTGTGTTCGGACAGAGTGGTGCAGGTAACAACTGGGCAAAGGGACATTACACAGAGGGCGCTGAGCTCATTGACTCAGTTCTGGAAGTTGTGAGGAGGGAGGCCGAAAATTGTGATTGTCTTCAGGGATTCCAGCTAACACATTCCCTTGGAGGAGGTACCGGGTCAGGTATGGGTACCCTTCTTGTCAGCAAAATCCGAGAGGAGTACCCAGACCGTGTCATGAATACCTTCAGTGTTGTCCCATCACCAAAGGTATCAGACACTGTTGTAGAGCCGTACAATGCAACTCTCTCCGTCCATCAACTCGTCGAAAACACAGATGAAACCTTCTGCATTGACAACGAGGCTTTGTACGACATATGCTTTCGTACCTTGAAACTAAGCACTCCAACGTATAGTGATCTGAATCATTTGGTGTCCATGACAATGAGTGGTGTAACAACCTGTCTAAGATTCCCTGGCCAGCTGAATGCAGATCTCCGTAAACTTGCTGTTAACATGGTGCCATTCCCACGTCTTCACTTCTTCATGCCTGGTTTCGCACCCTTGACCAGTCGTGGAAGCCAACAATACCGTGCTCTCACTGTTCCAGAACTGACGACACAAATGTTTGATGCCAAGAACATGATGGCTGCCTGCGATCCTCGTCATGGTCGTTACTTGACAGTTGCTGCCATTTTCCGTGGTCGTATGTCCATGAAGGAGGTCGACGAACAGATGTTGAATGTCCAGAACAAGAATAGCAGTTACTTCGTTGAATGGATCCCCAATAACGTGAAGACGGCTGTCTGTGACATACCACCCCGAGGACTCAAAATGTCGGCAACTTTCATCGGCAACAGCACTGCCATCCAGGAGCTGTTCAAGCGCATCTCTGAGCAGTTCACCGCTATGTTCCGTCGTAAGGCTTTCTTGCATTGGTACACTGGCGAAGGCATGGACGAGATGGAATTTACTGAAGCTGAGAGCAACATGAATGACTTGGTGTCAGAGTACCAGCAATACCAAGATGCAACAGCTGAGGAGGAGGGAGAGTTTGAGGAGGAGGAAGAGGAGGAGGAAGGTGAAGCTGCATAAGTACAAAGCTCTCCGTCAACTTAACCACCCACCATATGTTGGATGTGCGGTCAAAGTGAAATAACCTAATTGTGTAAAACCAGATAAATATTTGGCTAAACTTACTTTGTCAGGGGGTGGATTATGCTATTTTTGTCAACTAGTTTGAAATGACATAGGGTGTACATCGCCTTACCACCGATGCGGCAAATCCTCCTTCCTTTTCTTAGAAATTTATCAATATAGGTGTTAATCCACACAAGGTTGATTGAAAAGATATATCCAGTGCTGCACAAGAGGTCATTTATGATTACAGCTTAGCGAAGCAAAGTTTAATGTGATCAGAATAACCTAAATGGTAATACCCAGAGATTGTTAGGTGACAGGCAAACACGGGTTACGCACACAGATGCAATAGTACTCGGTCAGCTCATTTGTGAAATTAGTGGTGTGCGCAATCACAAGTGTTCGAGAAAATCCTTACCCGCCTTGTTCAATATATAACCATGGAAGTATTATTTTCGAGGTAGTACTTCCAAGATACAGCTAGGATTAGGCGTGTGCTGTTAAGTGGTAAGGACGATGTACACACTAGGAGCGTTATGTCAATATGTTATTTACTGCATGTGCTTTTGACAAATATGGGAGAAGTTAATTACGGTGAGAAATTGAGAACCACTGACGAAGTTTATTTAAAACGTCTGAGGGGCATTACTCATTTGGCTTTCCTTTGGAAGAGTCTTCGGAATGATACTTTATTAATTGCCCGTCCTCTTGTGTAACTCGAACAGTCTCTACGGTCAGTGAGAACTGTAACCAAGTAATTGCTGCGTGTGCTGTATTAAGTAAATTTGAAATTGAAAGCAAGTGTGAGCATCGACAGAGAAGATGCAGTGCTATGGCATGATCTGGCGAAAATATCAAACATGCAAAAAAGCTTAGTGTATTCAAGCAAGGTGTAATTGAGATCGCATTCAAAATAGCTTTAATGTTAATTTTTCATCTTCGGTAACTGTTGTTTATTTTTAAGGTTGATACTTCATATAATTTATTTTGTTAATCCATTTATATATATTGCAAGTCAAAGTGTAATCATTTATGTTCACTTAACACAAACGCGTTACTCATATTTACCTTGTATTACTTAATTCTGCCCTGACGGTCATCCCGCATCCTACCTCTCGCCAAGCACAAGTCTGTCTTTAACATTTTCAGCATATATCTGGGAACAAGCTCTCGAATGCACATGCGCATATCCTTAAAATCTGTGGACAAACAATGTAACAGCCGAACCTACAACACATGCATCTGTAACACCCGAGTCCGGACTCGAGGTGGCACCAGCGTTTGTCCGACATGGGGGCAAGCGCTCCCCGACGGAGGGGGCAGCAACCTGAAGCCCCGACAGGGGCGATGGGATGCCGGGAGGATGTCGAGAGAAATATTTTAGGCGCAAATCTTGGGCTATTAAGGAAAATTTGAAAAAGTTAGGCTTTTATTTTAAAAAATGTGAGAAATGTGGGCTTTTAGTAAAGAAAATTTCAAATTCTGAGGATTTTATTGAAGGATTTGCCTCAATTTAGAGCAAGAATAAATCAATTATCGAGGCGACTGGCAGTCGCCGAGACTACAAACTTTATAGTATACCCATGACGGCTCCCCGACGAAACTGGAAAATTTCCCCGAAGGCCTACCAGTCTTCCTCGACGGGGTCATGGCCCCCTGTCCCCACCTGGCGGCACCATTGTATGGACTCCGACTCAATTCCGGACTCAAGCCCGCTTTTTACTGAACTCAGAATTGGCCCGGAATGGGATGTCCCGGAGTCAGAATTGGCCAGGAATGAGCTCAGCTGGACTCAGAGCCGAGTCCACAAAAATGGCAGCCTTACACAAATGTTTCTTCAGGCTACATTGTTAGTGGTGAACAGTTTAATACATGAATGGTCATATACAGTCAAATAAATTACAGGATGGGGCAAACAATGAAAATGACTCATAAAATGAACTTTTGATTAAATGTACTTAAAAAATTACTAAACAATCATTTCGGCATGATATGCTATAATGTCAAATGGCCGTAGTCGGAACTGACCGGAATTAGGGACGCTGGAATAGAAACTGGCTCGGAATCGGATGGTACTGGACTCGGAATTAACCCGGAATGGTGTCCAATGGAATCGGAATTGGGTTAGGTTGACTAGGATTCAGCCCTGCCGCATCCTGATTTTTTTACAAGATACTCATCCCTTTTCAGATCGAACGAAAGTGTACGGATGATCCTTACCTGTGGGTTTGTGTATTGAACAACATGTGCACCGTATTCGTTGTTTAAAAAAATTGTCTTAGTATCTGTCACAAATTACGTTTATTTTTCAACTCTCTACGTGCTGAGCGCGACTTACATATCTTCCATACATTCCACAATTTCTTGCGCAATCGAGATTGCAAAACAGTTTGTTTATTCTTCAATAAGTGGGCGGAGGGAGGGGCTCTCTATTTGACTGCCGCCCTGCCACTCTCTCACCTTTATAATCTGGGTAACGAGAGCTTCGCCCGTTCCACGGACCAGACGTATCATGATATGGGCTTAATAAGAGGAATGGTAGTTCAGGAAATTAAAAGTGTATACGAGCTTACGTTGCGATGTTTTATGCTGAAACTTAGCCCCTCAGGAGGTCTAATAAAAGCAGGGGTGGAGCAAGCGGTGGGAGGGGGCCATGACCCCCCTCCGTCGGGGAAGGCTGCCCCCGGGGGGGGGAATTTTCCAGTTTCGTCGAGGAGCCTTAATCTGTACGATAAAATATGAAGTCCCAACGACCTTCAGTCGCCCCGACGATCTGCTTCATTTTGCTCATAGGAAGGGCAGATTCTTCAATAAAGGCACCAAATTTTCCAATTTTCCTTACAAAAAAACCCAAATTTTTCAATTTTCTTCCATAAAAATCCAAATTTTTTAAAATTTTCTTCAATAAAACTCCCAAATTTTCATTTTTTTGTAAAAAAAGCCAACAATTTTTCGGCGTTCTTTGCGCGCCAAAAATTGTGCGTTTTTAGTCCTTTTGGCCTTTGTCTGCTGGCCCCCCTGTCGGGAAAATCATGGCGCCACCCCTGAATAAAAGGAAGTTTGTCCATCGTCACGTAACCGCCACTTGACATCATTTGAAAAAGTCTGCAGTACCAGTGGCGTCGCCAGGATTTGGTGATGGGGTGGGCACCACAGATGACGTCGTAATGCCACCTTATAGTTAACCCCAAAGTCAAAGTCTACGTAAATTGTACCTTTTTTATGCGCCCCTGCGATTGTATACACCAGTGGGGGTATCCTTCTTTTGTCACTATATAAAGGTGCCGTCCTGGGGGAGTGGTCTAAGGGAAATTTTTGTTAGTTTAAAGTTGCTTAGATGCAAAATGGTGCTATCTTTGGGATATTTTTGGAACTGATCATATGTGGCTGGAAAATGTCCATAAAGTAGTGAATTCTAATTTTTGGTTACTAGGTAAAAGAGGAGAGTATGTTGTCTAAGAGAAGGTTATGTTGTCAACAAACTCCTGAAGCCCCCCCCCCCCGGCTTCTTTACTGCCTTCTATTCGGGGAAAGTTTCTACCCAAAAATACCAGCGCAGAGTCCACAGAAACATTCTTGGACTATTACGAAAATTTCCTCTGCATCATTTTGCATTACAAAAGAGGCTATCTATTTCGGTAATGGCTGCGCGCGAGGCGCTTGTTAAGAATTTTTGAAAAATGTATAACGACAAATACGTACTTTCAACCTTTCACATCTTGCTACAAATTAGATTGAAAGATTCCATTTCGATGCGAGGCCCCTACAGAGGTTAGAGATGTTTTGTGGAAAATTGTTGTGATCAGAATAGTTGCATGTCTTATTACCTTAATAATGGTCATGAGACGGAGTGCAAACTTGACGAATGCGAGCAAAGAGCGCCGAAATTTTTCATTTAATAAGATTTCCATGACAAAACCTGCATTCATACTCTGCATCGATACACTTTCAATTCCCCAACAAACCTATATGCCAGTCACAAAACCAGTCTTTCACCTGAGTATTCGTAAACAGCTTTCAATTTTTGCTGCTGTGTTTCTTCTGGAGTTGCCACCGGAAGATATTGATAATAAGAACAATATTGAGGTAAGGTTTGAAGCGTGCGGGGCTCGAAGATTTTGATACGGTAGTTTGCGAAAATTCTGATAGTTTGAGAACCATTTGTGATAGAAAATGATTACAATAGATCCATCACTCCGTCGACAACCCGAAAAAATACCTCACACCCTGACCCCCTACAGAAATCTAGATTCTCCCAAAAGAGGGAGTTTCCCGAATTGTATAGTCTCTCTGTACCTGCTGTAGGCTACAAGGTTAACGCGAAAACACCCACAAAGACTATTTACGGTCAAAATTCGTCTGCTCATGACCTTACTAGAATGTCCACGGCAGGGTGGGAAAGTTGCCCCTCTCCACTTTAATCAAAAAGTTTTTCACAAATTTTCTTTGCTAGCTTATTTGCAGGATAACAGTTACAAAATTGTCAGCGTTTCCAGTTTCGCAATTGCAAATATGATGTAAGATGCGTGCTAAAACAAAGTGAAGAGCGTATCCCAACCATTTCCTCTAGACCCCTTATTTTGACACCCTTCTCCTTATTTTCTCTGCCAGGTCCCTGCACCAACGGTTCACAACAGGACTTGAAAATTCTCATAAGACTTTAAATCCACAGACTCCTTCTCATCTCTTATTGTCAACGAAAACTGCCATTGTCACGAAGCCTGATCGCCCAAACTGTGGATATTAATGCCCGCTTCTTCTATGGGACCAGAAGAGCAGTGGCGTAGCCAGGATTTCTCTCACGGGGGATGCAATATGTTGTGTGATCGCCGGTCTTAGGGAGGGGTTTAAGGGGCTCCTTTGAAATTTTTTTGAAAATCAGGGTCCTTACATGCAATCTGGTGACACAAATACTACCTTTTCAAGTTAAATTAGTGTTCAAACATTTACGAACTTTAGGTATACTAAAAAAAAAATGGCATCAGTGAGGGGGGGGGTGGCCCAATCCCCCGAAATACACCACTGCAGAAGAGTGACCTACTGCACATATTTTTATACAACATAATAGAGTGATAGGGCGATAATATACTGAGTATAAACAGCATATGCGTCACAATTATATCTGGTAAAGGGAAAATTCTTGAAAATTATGCACCTTTCCGAATCCCTGGTGACTTAACTCTTACCATATGACGCTTTAGTTACCAGCGTGAATGTTATATGATCACTACTTCGACCACGACAAACAAAATTGTCACGACTTTCATTATATGCCAGAACATAATCATGTTATCCATCAAAGAAAATACAAAGGCATATGAAGAAACCAAGAATACTCGGTTTATAAGAGGACCTTTATCAGCGACCATTGACACCCACGAGGATGAAAAACAAAACGCATTGTAAGTATTCTGAACATTTGACTGAAAGTTATTAAACATCTTATGTGTTTTTGTCAAGCTCACGGTAGAATTTTACACTTTTTTTTGTGAATTTTTCATACTTGTGTTAGACCTTAAATCAGTAAAATTGTATTACTAGCTCACTTCGGTTTCCCTCGGTTTCGAAAAAATATGTATGAGGACATTGCTATTTATAAAAATGATGGCGCCTCTAATCCTCGATCTACTCAAAGTGAAGGTCACCGTTTTTTACCTTATAAATCACGCAACGAACGCAAAAACGGTAATATACCAGGGAATTGCAAATATACCAGACGGAATGTAGCTATATGTCAACCTCGTGATAATTATTTTTATGAAGAACTAATGAATAATAAATAATTTTTACTTAATTATTAACTCAAATTTCGGTTCAGCGCTACTCTCCTAAAAATGAAATGCATACATTTGGTCTTGTGGTAAGTTACAGTCACGCAAGGAAACAATTATTACGAAGTTTGCAGGAGCGTAGATGAGTCATGATTAAATGCTTATTACGCTTTTATCATTAAGAAAAACTTTAGACATTGGCTGCTAAGCCTTCTCTTGAACGGGTTGAGGATAAATGAGACTTTTCATTAATTTCTTTTTTATGTTAGTATGGTACTCTGCAAATAGACAACGTAAATGTTCTTTGGTTATGAGTATGAGGTTATAATGTCACAACAGCATCACAATAAAGCTACTTTACCGTTTCTTTCTTTCTTTCTTTCTTTCTTTCTTTCTTTCTTTCTTTCTTTCTTTCTTTCTTTCTTTCTTTCTTTCTTTCTTTCTTTCTTTCTTTCTTTCTTTCTTTCTTTCTTTCTTTCTTTCTTTCTTTCTTTCTTTCTTTCTTTCTTTCTTTCTTTCTTTCTTTCTTTCTTTCTTTCTTTCTTTCTTTCTTTCTTTCTTTCTTTCTTTCTTTCTTTCTTTCTTTCTTTCTTTCTTTCTTTCTTTCTTTCTTTCTTTCTTTCTTTCTTTCTTTCTTTCTTTCTTTCTTTCTTTCTTTGAGCAACTTATACATTTCTTTAAAACGTATGGGTTTCTTCATCATTTCCCATTATTTACAACTTGGAAAATAAAAGTCTTCCCATTTTCGACTGTATAAAAATTAGACAGGTTGTAGGCATCATAACAGACTAAAGGCCATTATTCTTGCAAATGGCTAAAGCAGTTGTCGCAAAAAAGAAGACATGTCTCGAATGCAGAAATAATGGGGGCGATGATAGTGATGATGCTTGTTGAAAATTGGGTAAAAACTGATTGTTTTATAATCTACATCTATTTGGAGAAGTTAGGTTTTGCTTCTTATTCAAAGTGTTTCAAACAAAACCATTCACATTCCCGTATAAAGCAAGCGCCGTTATATTCTCTTCGTAATCCTACTCATCACTTCTACCGCTGTGCTACAGTGCTAGCGATTCGCAGACTTCCGCTTCTGCTCATAAGAAATGCAAACAACTCAAGTAGTCAAGTGCATCCGAAAAGCAGAATGCACATAATAATTGTAAGTCAACAGTAAATAACCGGACAGAATAGACAATTACAGCAATACAGAGGCACTAGCATGCAGAAGTATACATGCTGTTGCATACAGCAGGCCTCAGTTATGGACAGCCGTCGTAATCAAGAAATGACTTATGGGTATTCGTTTATAACTAGTTCGTCTGATCAAACATTACTTGGCTGAAAGTTCTGAAGGCACACCTAGCCAGTGTTCAATTTAATACAGTAGAGGTAGTGCATAGAAGAACTTGGAAGGGCCAAAGTCGAGTTTTGCAAGAACTTTATCAGAGTTGCGAGAATGCTTTAAGCCAGGGGTGGAGGGCTTCCGGCCCTCGAGAACATTTGGTCCGGCTAGCGAGGCAATTCATGAACGTAATTTTATTAACACTTGTAATTCAATTTGTATAATAATTTTATCTATACCATTTATCCGGTGTAGGCTAAATACGCTGCGTGATGCCCCTATTGATGTAGCACCACACCTTACACTGATTGCACAATGTAGCATGCATTGTAAAGCGTCTCTTTACACATAAACCAAACACATGGGAAACTATGCGAAATGTATTTCGTTCTGTCATTCTCACCGTATCAGTCCCGGTGAATTCCATGGGTCAGACCCCCTCCCCCCTTCTTTGAGTGGCTTTAAAATTAAAGAAGTTAATAACTTTTCAATGTAATGCAAAATTAAACATTAATAAAATGCCTTCAAAATGACATTTTTTCTGCGCGCTTTGCGCGATTTTTCTTGCCTGTTTGCTATTATATAAAGTTCAGACGTCACAAATGGACCTGCCAATAGTGTGAGCTAAGATATTAATTAAAAAAACAAATGATCACGTTGTGATGTTTGTAATCTGACTAGCTTCGCGCATCATAATGTCATTTACAGAGTGTAACGGTAATGCTGGAGTTAATTACCCACAATTTTGCAGACACCAGAGCTTTCGGGGTCATTAGGTCCACAATCCATTGCCTTGCTGATTATCATACACGATTAAAAGCTGCAGTTTTACTCGGGTGTCGCTCGGTCAGATTAGCAAAGGTGCTTGTCTACAAAAAGGTGTAACGGGCATGTAGCCTAAATGTATTGTGTTTCTCTTAGAAGGAGAGGTTTGCCTTCCTCTTCCCTTGTCCAAATTTACGGCACAACGGCGCCCCCGCCGTTGGCCCACGAGGGGTCTTACGACTGTTAAATGACCCGTTATAAGCAAAAGGTTCTCTTACTCTGTTATTAAGTCTCAGTTGATCTAAAATGAACGCACCAAACAGTCAATCAAAGCTGTAGTGAGACTTCTGACCTATTTGTATAGCAGATGAACTGTCGTTCTGAGTTTGGAGAATTCCCCTGCCCCCTTTGAAAAATTTTGTCGGAACGGTACTGAGATCCAAAAGAGTGCTGTCATTTCATGGTTTTCAAGTGTCTTCATGCTCGAAATTTTCGTTATTTTAAGAAAACCAACATTTTAGGGCTTCTTGGCAAAGCTGAAACATATTGTGACACAATAAAAGAAACAACAAAACATTTATAGGTAGAGTTCATTTTATACAAATTGATCAAGCCGGCGCTTAGCCTGTTTCCCCTAGTGTTGTAACGAGTCACTCAATTTTGAAGTCGAGTCGAGTCATTTACTACTTTCACTGTGACTCGAGTCATTGTGTTATTTCAACAGTTCAATGAGGAAAATTATGGTGCAATTGCTCGAGTCATTTCCCTTTGAAAATTAATGACTCGAGTCAATAGTCATGACTAGTTACAACACTGGTTTCCCCTACCTCTTACTCCGCCCTTATGAAGTAGCGATTGGCTGATATGGTTGTTTATTTTAAAGATAGTCAGCTCATGACTGACTACCTGAGACCATTTTTGAAGAGCTTTTGAAAACTTTATGGGGCTTCACGTTAATAACGTACATAATAATCATACCTCCTACTATACTATCCGGAGCGGACACGTGATATTGCCGAGGGGGCGGGGGTGTCGTCGGAACTCCCTGAATACGGGCTGATTCCCCCCAACCAAAAACAAACTTTCTTATAGCCGCCCATGAGTGATCTACAATGAAGTTCCATCTCACAAGGCTATAGGCTGCCAAAATATTAAAAACAATTATCACATTTCATAATAGGTGAAACGATTGAGTCATTTTTGAGGTCAATGTGAATGTCATTAAATCCACCTTAGTTTCTCCTTTTAAAGTTGCGATGTCTCTGTATAAATTAAGTGTACTCTAATCCAACTAAAATTCTAAATATGCACAAGGCAAAGGGTGAAGTTCGAAAGTGTATTAGATAGGCAAAGTCAAGGATTTGTGTAAACTTAATCTTCCTTAAAGCTCCTCCCGCCGCTTCTGAAAGCAGCGTTATCCTCTTTACTACTAAGTACTTATTCATACTCCCCCACCCCCTAAAATTTTCTCAACCCCCAAATAATCAGTTTTTCCATTTCTGATGCTGAGTAACCGTCCAGTAATGCCCAATGCCCATAAAACTATCACTTAAACAGTTTGACATGCCATCATTTCTTCATTAGGGACGCACCACAAAAATATTCCACCAGCAAACCTAATGGTAATTCTTCATATTGCGGTGTACATACTCAAGCCACGTAGAACAGTAGAAGCGAATTCGCATTAACGTGGTAAAAATCCTTTGAATGTGGCTGAGGAAGTTATTTCCACGGCTGAGGCCGAACAGATCGGAGCGTCTGGATTCTCGTTGTAGAGGTAGTTGAAGAAGTCACATCAATATGCGTGAAATCGTTCACATTCAAGCTGGTCAATGTGGCAACCAAATAGGAGCCAAGGTAAGACATATTTTATTTTATTTCATTTCATTTCCGTTGTGAAATGGTTTTGTCACATTTCTTTCTAAGATGTCTGGTCACGATTTAATACAACGATGTTACTCCCCTCGAAAAATTGAAATCGGCAAACAGGATGGCAGCTATTTAATTCTGATTATTTTGTTACATTATTTACCTGATATATACATGTTTACTTCACTGGTGACAACGTAAACCAAATCCATTTTTGAAAATTGTGATTCTTCACAGAAATTAAACAAAGAGAAACAGAAATTTCTGAAGAATATCGACATAATGTAATGAGTTGCTGCTGTCAGCCACGCCTAGAAGGTGCTAGACATATCACTGTGGCTTATCTTACCAGCTGATATCACAATTTCGTCCGCTTTCGAGTTATTTTTAATGCAAATGTAAATTATCACTCAGTAGTCAGATAGTAAAAATAAGCACGTTTGATTTTTTTAAAAGAGATTAAGATTTGCCAGGGAGCTATATAGACAACACCCTGCAAGGCTTAGGTGAAGTTAATTGCTTTCGGTGAAAGTTCGGGCTTGCAACTGACGGACAGGCATCTCTCAGTGTGTAGCCTTGTGATTTGGCAATTCCGATAAAGTAGGAGGAATAACAACGGGTCTCTGCTTAGAGCAGAACATATGTGGAGCAATGTCGTTGTGATGGCTGTTGGGCGTACTGACTGATGAGGGTCAGGTTTAGTCTATGCCTGGGTCAGCTTGTATCTGCATCTATAAGCGTACTCAAAAAGATTACTTTCAATTTAAGGGAGGGGCTGAGCATCGAGGCCCGAAATATTTGTGATTCTTAATCACTTGTTTGTCCGGAAAAGAGCATATTTACCTGAGAAAAGGTTGGGGACTGCAGCCCCTTACTACCCCTGCCTCGTGCGCCTTTGTCTACATCCATGAGGCCTATCGCTGTGACGGTAGAAGAATACAATGAGAATTCGGAATGGATTATGTGTTGCATATTCACTATATGTAACCTGGGAGTTGTCACTAGAGTGGCAACTCCCAATGCAATGTAATCGCACGCGGCGATACGAGCATGGGAAATCGAGTTCTCCAGGCCTATTTCCAAGTTCAACTCCCATCATCAGCAGCTGCGGTTGCACATATACTTTTACGTAAGCTCGGAGCAATAAGTTGAACACGCCCATTCTTTTCCCTATAGAATTCCTCAGATCACTGAAATAAGGCATTTCGTTCACACCCACCCACCCATCCTCTTCACGAGCGTCATTTTGGAAGCCATGTGTTGTCTGGCTTCTATTGAAACTTAAGGCTCTGTCGATCTGGTTGCCTTCCACAGTCTGCGTAGGCAGGCTGCTTTGCATAGACCTAGTATCACGTATCTGTGCTCCTCCCACTGGACCCTCGGCTTTGCAGGACACCAAATAAACCAAATAAAGATGTTTGTGCAAGAAGTTGTTATTTTTTTCAAAACCAGTGTTAGGGCTGAAGTATTTGGTTCTGGTTTCGTGTCCAAGGAGAATCAAAGATCATGAAAGATGGTCATTCATAATATATGAGGTGAAACGAGGGCGAATGATTTAGAACATGGTTATTCGTTGTTATAATCGATCTACAAAAAAGACGCCCGGGCCAGGTAACCAACTTCTGATGCTGTCTTCTTAAACACCCAGCGCGCCCTTGCCATCTTACAACGTATTTATTATCGGTAAATCACTTTAGCTTGGAACCTCTCGAGCCCCCCCCCCCCTCCCCCGTCTCCTCTCAAAGTTCCCGTGTTTGAATGAATGTGCTTCAAACTCTATAAGAACTCCTAACTTGAGCCAGTTTTGCCACATATTTCTGCCTAAAATCGTCGTAATTATTCGATCACTCGGCATGTTATGGGTTGGTTAAAGGCTCTGTAATCTCAACCCAGACAGTTACTATTCTCCCTACTAAGTTTACTTCAAGCCCCTCCTCCAATTTAAACAAAACACCTGTAAAGCCTGAACAGAGAGTTTAAAGTCCTTGAGGCAATATTGTCACAGAAGTGTGCGCGCGCTTAATTGGGTTAGTTAGCTAGTTAGTTAGATATAATTTAACGACACACCAACACGAATGTGTTATATGGTGTCAACTAGATAAAAAGGTAAAGTTTAAATACGGTTCAAGATCAAGTTTGGTTTCAAATACAGCTCAAATACGGTGTAAGTCCTTCCCTTTAGTCGCCTCTTACGACAGGCGGGAAATACCGTGGGCATATATTCTACAACCCCCAGCAACACAACTGACCGTGGCAGTGACTGTTCAAGTCATTGTTGACCAACCAGAGTGGAGCTACATTGTTTGAATGAATGTCAATCAAAGTGCAGTCATCAACTGTATTAAAGACTCTAGGGCTATTCCTAAATATGTTTGGACTGGGAGTTGATAGCAACTCTCTGCTTTGCCATATCCCATTTTATGTTAGTATTAGGTTGGGGTTAAGTTTCTGTAATAATAAACAGACGATTGAAACAGCAAGGTACTGAAACTCCGACGCACTCATTACTTCCTAGACTTGCCGTTCAAATAAGCCCCTCCCCTTGAAGCATAGGCGCAAGATTATTGACCTTTCTGATCAACATTGCCCGTGCACGTGATTATGACCTATTTATGTGGCACGATACGTGTCAAGTACTTTAGTAACAGTTTGTAATACTTAACTAATCGGTCTGAATAAAGACGTCTTAAATTTTTTCAGTTGGTTTTCCCATTGACTTCAAAAAGAAAAAGAAACCACAGTCGCAATAATTCTTTAAAACAACAGGAATGTTAAACGCGACCATACAACAGTTTGACATCATCAGGTCATAGGCCAGGTTGAATCGAAGTAATAGGAAATTCATACTGGTAATATTGGTCTTTAGATGGCCATCAACGACCGTTCAGTTCATAACACAGAAACAATTTGCTTGTTGCATCAAAACTCAATATTTTCATGCGTGCATGTGTGGGTGAAGAGGTGCTTACCCAGACTTATCAACTCATGGCTCACTATAATTTATTTACTGGGGCTATAGGCCTACTTCCAGGTACAGATCCAGGATTTTTTTTTTTAAAAAGGATGTTTGAGGGCAAAGCCGGAACCTGCAAGGATTAAAGGCGCGAAGTCTCGACGGAGTCGGGGTCTCCCCCTCACAAAAATTTTCGAGAGTAAAACTGTTACATGCAATTTTCTGGCATCGGAAAATTAAGCTGAGTGTACTAAACATGGGAATATGTTTTAATGAAATGTGAATTATTATGAAGCGTAACCTTTCTACAATTTCTGTCCGAATATAGACATAGCCAGCAAAGGTCATGCATTCTTCAAAATGGCCGAGACAGGAGGTCTGAGGCCCGGGGCCCTCAAACAGGAAAATTTTTAACATTTAACACTGTTAGATAAAATTTCCTGTCACCTGGTAATGAGGACGCGATTTTGTTATGCAGCGCATGAGGGATTGTCCTAAAGAGACAGAAGAGGCGAAAGGGCAGAAGGCGAAAGGCGGAAGTAGATAATTGCACATCTAGTTCTTTCATAGAAACTGAAAAAATTAACCAACTCCGTCAACCACAAATCATTTAGGCAGGGGTGCAGGTTTTCCGGACGAGGGGACCAAGTTCTCTGACGAGCGGGAGGAGCAGCAATCCGCAGACCGGCCAAAGAAGGTGGGTTGCCGGAAGGTTGGCTAGCACAAGATTTTCGGTGCTCTTTGCTCCGCGAAATTTGAGCTTTCATTGAAGATAATTTGAAAATTTTGGGAATACAATTTCAAAAGTTGTCGGTTTTATTGTAGAATTTGTCCTCTTTGAAAGCAAACTTAAGGAAACTGTGTTGGGGTGACCTGCAGGCTTCGACAATCCCCCCTCCCAAGGCCCGGGGCAAGAGAAAAGTCATTCTGGCAAGTGCACCGCTCAATATCGTGTACCCCAGCGAAGTCTTTTCCACAAACGAGTTCAAAGGCTACTAGGCAGATTAGAAATGGACAAGTAGACATTTATTCAGCCAAGTAGATTTAGAGAACAGCTAGCCTGACGGACAATAAATGAAAAAAAAAAACAGGTTGTGGAAGCCTGGCGACCTGTCGCCGTAGGGGTACATACTTAATCGTACCCAATGAGGTTACCACCATAGCAGGTGTCGAATATGTACTCCAATTCTGACGTACTTACTCCAACGTTGCGGTGACGTTGGTATTACGAGTGCAGCCAGTGTAGGTGCAGGAGTAATAAGCGTCTGCCAAGCGGGCAACCAATAAGACTACCCCACAAAACTGAAAAAAAATCCCTAACGGAGGACGTCCCAGACAGGGGGCATGGCCCCCCTTCCCCCACCTGGCACAAACTGTGTAAAAAGCTTTCATTTTTCAAATATAGGTGGGAGAAGGGTTGAAAAGCAGTACCTGAAGACATCATGCGAGAAAGCCCCTTCCCAGTCTTGGCCTTGGTATCCTGTTATGTAGTGAACAAAATGAAGTACATGCACTTTAGTAAGGGGAATAATTCTTGACTGGTAAATGAACTGACCCTCCCCCCTCACCTAGATTGCTAGGATTAGTGTCGCCGCTGTGGATAAAATATGTCAAACCGTGGCTGGGTTATACGAAACGCCCCACCCCTGCTGGGGCGTAGACAAAGCGCTGTTAAGTAGCATTTTAAGGCATTTTAGTAATGTTTTGCTTAATATTATATTGCAGAAGGTATCCGTTACGTTTAAATTCCTTCCTATATTCTTTCTAGTTTCGTGTAAAAGAGTCTTTCCAACTGTTTTCGTCAATTAATTTTTGTAACATTTCATTTTTATGCCTTTCATATCTTTATGAGGCTAGCAGGCAGGGGCGTAAATACGGGTGTGTGTCAGGCGCGGATCCAAGGGGGGGGACTTTCCGGGCTTAGCCCCCCTTTCTCGCCACATCAACAATAACAAATACGCGAAAATTAGCATAATGTTAATCTAGGAGAATATTCAAGGGGGTTTCAGCCCCCCCACTTTTCGAAATGTCTGGATCCGCGCCTGTGTGTGACACCCCCCTGTGAAAATCAAACGTCGGTCTCTGGGCACCAAAAAGTCGGTCTCAAATCCAGTTCAGTGTGCCTTTGTAACAGTAGACCAGAAACGAACAACGTTTGAAGTGCAAAAAAACAAAAAAAAAAAGGTCCTCTGATGTCTGAAAATTCGGGTCGCACAACTATGTCAGCGGGAATCGGTCTCCAAGAAATGTAGTTGGTCCAGAAATAGTTCACACCCCCCCCCCCTGCGAATTCATGTATATACGCCCCTGCCAGCAGGTGGTACAAAAGTAGCCGTACCTGTTGTAGCTGTCCCGACGGACATAAAAATATGTAACGTTGGTGAAAAGAGAGTAATGGATACACGAGTAAGGATGGACCACGCCCATTGACTTGTGAATTCATGAATGTTACTGCTGTTCAACAAAATGTCTGATACATTTTGCTTGGCACGTGTAGTCACAGGGAGGGGTTTCGCCTTGTATATCGCTCAGGTGTGAAAAAAGCCCCCAAACTGCCAAATCACTTTTTTATTTGGAAAATATTCCGATATGACTACCTTCCTTAATCTTCATTAGGAAGGAACGTCGAGGTGTATCCCTGGACCCAAAGCCAATAGGGAGGGCTTTGCAGGCTGATATTGCCCTTGAAGGTCATTGGTTTTGTGTGGTCTGAAATCTCTCCCCGGACCAGATCTTGGCTATGTAGGTAGCACCTGCCTTTGAAAATATTGTCATCCTTTAGAACTTAATAGAAAGGGTAATATCCTTTTAATTAAACTTCTGATTGTATTTTTGTAAATTCGCAGTTCTGGGAGGTCATCTCCGATGAACATGGCATCGATCCCACTGGTACCTACCATGGTGACTCAGATCTTCAGCTGGAGAGAATCAATGTCTACTACAACGAAGCAACTGGTGGCAAATATGTGCCTCGTGCTGTTCTGGTTGATCTGGAGCCAGGCACAATGGACTCCGTCAGATCAGGACCATTTGGACAAATTTTCAGACCAGACAACTTTGTGTTCGGACAGAGTGGTGCTGGTAACAACTGGGCAAAGGGGCATTACACAGAGGGTGCTGAGCTCATTGACTCCGTTCTGGAAGTAGTGAGGAGGGAAGCCGAAAATTGCGACTGTCTTCAAGGATTCCAACTGACACATTCCCTTGGAGGGGGTACCGGATCAGGGATGGGTACCCTTCTTATCAGCAAAATCCGGGAGGAATACCCTGACCGTATCATGAACAGTTTTAGTGTTGTCCCATCACCAAAAGTATCAGACACTGTTGTAGAGCCTTACAATGCTACTCTCTCCGTCCATCAACTTGTTGAAAACACAGATGAAACCTACTGTATTGATAATGAGGCTTTGTATGACATTTGCTTCCGTACCCTGAAACTTACAAATCCAACATACGGTGATCTAAATCATCTAGTATCAGCAACCATGAGTGGTGTCACAACCTGTTTGAGATTCCCTGGCCAGCTGAATGCAGATCTCCGTAAGCTCGCTGTTAACATGGTGCCATTCCCTCGTCTTCACTTCTTTATGCCTGGTTTCGCACCCTTGACCAGCCGTGGAAGCCAACAGTACCGTGCTCTTACTGTTCCAGAACTGACGACACAAATGTTCGATGCCAAGAATATGATGGCTGCCTGTGATCCTCGTCACGGTCGCTACCTGACAGTAGCTGCAGTGTTCCGTGGTCGTATGTCCATGAAGGAGGTCGATGAACAGATGTTGAATGTCCAGAACAAGAACAGCAGTTACTTCGTTGAATGGATCCCCAACAACGTGAAGACTGCCGTGTGTGACATCCCACCCCGAGGACTCAAGATGGCATCCACCTTCATCGGCAACAGCACTGCCATCCAGGAGCTGTTCAAGCGCATCTCAGAGCAGTTCACTGCTATGTTCCGTCGTAAGGCTTTCTTGCATTGGTACACTGGTGAAGGTATGGATGAGATGGAATTTACTGAAGCTGAGAGCAACATGAATGACTTGGTGTCAGAGTACCAACAATACCAGGATGCAACAGCTGAGGAGGAGGGAGAGTTTGACGAAGAAGAGGAAGAAGAGGGGGACAACGCCGATTATGAGGAGGATGCGGCGTAGACTGCTAGATGACACACTAAGGTCAAACATCAAGGCCATTAATAATTATTTATGCATCATGTTCATCCAGGGTGGCACGTATAAAAGAGTAAAGAATGAAACATACATGTACGTGATGCCGCCAGTAATTGTAAAAAGTCTGAATGTTGTTGTTGGGAAAACGCTATTAAGTCGTTCGGTGTTTGTTTACAATATGCTTTCTTTTCATGAAAGTTCACGGGAGAACTCCATGGGTTTGATTAAGGCTTGCATTTTTAGGGCCCACAAGCGATGGTGAAGTTGCAAAGCTACTGGTCAGGCAAAAAAAAAACCAAAACAAACCAAAAAAGAACGAAAAAAAAAACAAACAAACAAAGAACAAAGACAAAAAACTTATAAGCTTGTGCCGATGTATGTTGTCTTTCCTAAAGCATCGACTGACTGAAGGCCTGTTTCCTTGCATTCTGCGTGGCACGGCGTGAAACTTACAGGCCGCGGGCTTCCGGCTACTAAACTGAACCTTGGATAGCTCACAAAATTCGTCACACTGGAATGTATCAGGTAGTTTCAGATGACATAAACCTCTTCATTTATAGGAATGGCACGCCTATCAGCCATGCAGTTTTTTTCCAAATGATTGGCTTACAGTAAAAGGAGCAGTTATTGTTGTCCCAATATAATGTAAGATAAACCCAACAGACATTTAAACATTTGTCTAGTGCACCTCCAGGACAAAGCCACAGTAGCCTGCACTGAGTTTAAATTGCTCAAGGTCACATTGACACACAGCTAGGTGTGAGCTTATTGGGGAACACACCTTTCTGTACAAGTCATTGGCCAACCAGAGTGGAGTTATTTTTGAAGGAATGTCAAAGTGCAGTCGCCAGTTGTATTTAGAACTATAGGGGTTTTCTTAGATATATTAAGGAGGTGCCACAGACCCTTTAAAATACCAGAGTACAATTTTAACCGCGTTGAATTTTTAAATGACTAAGTTGTTCATGGAGAGTAACAAAAGTGTCAGTTTTTACTCATCGGCAAAGCTACCTACACTTAACTTGAAACGATGCGGGATGTGGCTTTCAGACCACTTCCATTGTGCGTTCATCAATGTCTCTCGTCCCGGGTATCCTATTTCATGAATGGCTCTTTTTAATCATGTGACAAATTTTTGTTACCGAATTGTTAAATTCATGCCGAATAACTCCTTATCTCCTTAAATATTCAGTGTTAATGTTAGGGAGCATCATCAAGCGTATATTGAGTCGATAGTGGCCGAGTGGAGAAAGGCTGTGGAATTTAAAGCGATGGAGTTTAGCAACTGGGAGTTTTGGGGTCTGATTCCCGGTCTACAGTCAAAGTAAGGTGGGTTGTCCATCCAAGTGCAATCAACAGTTCCCACGTGAAATGACATTTCAAAAGAAACCCATTGTGATCTTGTGTAGTTGGTCTCTCGCCTGGCGTGGAGTTGTATTTAAAAGGCACAAGCTTTCCCCACATTTGAGGTCGCTTAGTGTCGTTAAACAACTGGACTTGAAGGCCTGAACTGTAACTATTACTGAAATTATTTGTCCTCAAGGGTATGTCAAATTCCCGGAATAGATTAGAATCGTACATCACAAACTAGGTGATACTACCACATTATCCAACCCAACTGCACTCCGAACTGTCTCAGACTTCTTAATTAATTCGTAGGTTATGAAAATTTCAACTAACCAATATTTTATGAGTTTAGTGTTATAAATCAGACTTGAGATGACTGCATCTGACCGTAAGAGATAAAAGAACTCCTTCTCAAGAAGTCAAATTGGGATACTTGTTGTAGGCCCGTAGCCAGACAAGCAGCTGAAGGGGTGAGATGGCATGTGGCAAAGTACATTTTCAGGGGCAAGATGTATTGAAATTTGTGAAGGCAATGGTAACTTGAAATTTCTCGGGGGGGGGGGTCGCCTCTGGCCCTCTTGGCTACGGGCTTAATTAACTTGCAGTTCAGAAAAATTCCTGTTTTTATTTGGTCATCTGAAGTTGAAGTATGAAATGGCACAACAGTGATAAAACCATCAGAGGATATGGGTGACATTTTTTGGAGATAGATACAAATTTTGCTAAAATCTAATACAAAACTGAGTTTAGAACAGCCTACACCCTTCCACCGTGAAGCTAATGCTCCCTCAATTGTAAGTGACACTACACATCCAATGGCATGTGTAAAGTTGTGTAGTATAAGACAGATTGCAAAACACAAAACACAATTGTGTTCCATAGAGTACTTTCAACTTTGAAATGAGATCCTTTTGCAATCGTCATTCAAAGCCAAGGAGCATCCATTTATTTTTCATCTTTTTCACAAGAGTACAAAACTAACATTATGGGAAGGGGTGAAAAAATCTATGAACATTTTGTAATGAACAATAAATGAGGATTTTTGTCCCCACCCCCAAAATAATAATTTGCGCTATTTTTCAAAGTACCCTTTGGGAAGAGTGGAAGGTGGTCCAAATAAAGAGTAAGGTTTGTATACTTATGAAAATGATGACAGAATAGATGACTGCTAACAAGAATCAATCAATGGAAGAAATAGACATCTATTTCAGGGAACAATTTTATGTAACTCAGTTCTGCAATTGAATTTAAACTACGTATTTGTAATACTGGTGTTATAATTGCCTTCCGATGAAAGCTGATGATGCTAACTTCCAACTGAAGCTAACCATGCAATATTCTGGGGCATTTTTCTTCATTTCATTGAATTTTGTATTACAATCACACCTATGAAACTGATACCACGTGACACTTTTGCCTTGCAAGCCAACACTATGAAGTGAATTAATTTGTTTAATGTTCATGAATGAAATCTGTGTGCTTTCATGAAGAATAAAAGACCGTTGGAGGTGAATACTCTCAAGCATGAAGTATTTTCATTCTACAGGGTCTTGAACTCTCAGGAATATGCTACTCATCACTATGAAAAGAATGTACCACCTCATGCTCACAGTAGTGAGTAAAATACTACATACCTCTTAGAATACAGAGAGGATGCCAAACTGAATTGTAGAACATTCCTTACCACTAAATGGGGCAATTCTGAGGTGGTGCCCCCTCTCCCTTTGAAAATTTGGGAACTTCTTTGTTCAGAAACTTGATTGTATGGTAGGAATCTGTTCAAATTGAAGGGAAGTTTGGCTTTTTGTACATGAAAACATGTAAAAAACTTGTGGGAAATTTGACTTGCTTTCCAAGAAATAAACATTTTCCAGCTGTGTACCCCTTCCCCAATTTTGTAATATGCCCCACAATATTTTTGCACAGATCGGCAGGAACTTTGCCCTCCAAGATCTGAGCAACTGCCTACCAGCTCTGATTTGTAGGAGATGGACAGGCGGAGGACAGATCTATGGAAAGGGAACCCCCATACAAAGCAAATATTTCTAGCTTAATTTCCTTTCCATTTCTTCAGAATTACTCTACTATTGTACTGATTAAGTTAGACTCCAGAGATGAGGGATATTAAAAGCACCCATCTTCCCTGCATAAGAAAGTGAACCAACTGCTGCAAATTATCCTCCTATGGTTTAGTAATACCCTTTCCAAGTAAACAAGTTTTGCTCTTGCCTGAGGTGTTTTCATTAGCCAGAAATTCTTTTGCACCAAAATATTGTTTCAGTTGAATAGCACATCTTCTTCTGATGAGTAAAGAAAATTATCTATCATTTAATTGGTTCTTCTCAGCAGATGCTATAGGTCAACCAATGACATTATTGAAGTACTTTCAATTTCAATGCATATTAATATGCAACAAAATCAATATGCAATGTAGATTTGTCATAAAGTCTCCCACATTTATACTCTTAACGTTTGTGCTAACAATTGAATACCACATGTTTCAAGAAAACAGAAACACTGATTTCATAAGCTCACTTTGACAGATGCTATTAAGTGCAGAAATGAAACTTCATCTTTGATACCCCACCAAAGATTTAATTAAAAACAACAGACTGAGTGATGTTTGCATTAGCTTTGACAATAAAGATCATTTGTTCAGGTATAAGCAAGTCATGCCAACAAATGGAAATATGATTTAACTGGGCAATAATAAAAATGTGTAAACCAAACTGAAACATACAATGACCACCAAAAGATGACATGAAGAGTTTCTTTTTTTTCTTTTGTTCAGTTTGGTTGTAATTGCTTTTCCACACTACAATGTATTTTGCCAGTTACAAAAGATTCTGTTTTCTAACTGTTCATTCACTTCATGTCAAATGTTTACACAGGGAATTTTTAGTTTTTTGATAATAAGTGTTCAAAAGGATAGAACCATCATTTCTCATCCCATCCTCCTCTGGGTGTGATCCAACATTCATTCTTCTTTAAGATTATTGCCTCATCTTCTACTGATGATAACAGTCATTTGGTAGATAAGCCCACTGGTAAACTTCACCTACGGAGAGCCATCATATCTGACTGATAACCTGTACCTTGGAGAGACTACATCATACAAAGTAGACAGAGGGCTGCTTCAGGGGTATTCAATTATAACCAAACTGTTGTTCATCTTAACTGCATCTTGCACTCTATAAATGTTTATGTTCATGAGTCTAGTTTTTCCACATCAAAACTTAATTCTTCAAAAACGCTCAGTGGCCATAACTGGGTTTTGGGATGGCACATCATGAAGTAACAGCACAGGCTCCTTCAAGGCTGGTGGGATGATCATTAATTACCTGAAAATAAGGGAAATTAAAGATATTTTCATTAATTACCTCAAAATAAGGAAAATGAAATATAGGTGACAAAATGGAAAGAAGAGAGAAAATGGCAGGTAAAAGAAAATCAACTTTCAACAAAATTAACAACATCTACCTCGCTTTTAAATAAAGCAAGGCACTTGATATACAATACCTGAGGTCATGTGTGAACTTCTCATATTACTAATAAATACAGCAATATGACCATCCATTCTTTAAGGGATTTTTATGTGCTGCATGTCTCTGAAAGAAAATTGTTCACTAGGGACTTAAAGTACTGACGTCAAAGCGAGGGTGTACTAAATATAGAATACACAAGTCAATTGATGTTTGTGACAACTGATGAATCCTGATACTAATGCCTTCTGAAGATACAATTTGAGCATTCCAGCAAACAATGCATTTTATTAGTTAAGCATAATGATAATATTGTGGACAGACACAAACAGCAATGTATCATCCTCAATGTCTGCTGTTAGTGATACAGCAGGGGCTATTGTTAATTTGTAATCAGGTGAGGACAGCAGGACCTTGAGACAGTATGCCAGCTTCCCACCTCCTTTTTAAGCAATCCTGTTTGTGATGGTGAGCCATTTTTTTTTCTACAATTTCCTGATTACTTAGAGAGATTTATTTCTAAAATTTGTAGTTTTTCACACTTTTGTAAATTTGTACTCTTGTGAACAATATAGAACCTTGATAAGCATATGTTTCCAGAGGAGTTATACTAAGGACTGCAATTTCCTCATTTTCTGTCCAAGACTAAAAATAATACAAGTTTTCATGACTTTGCTACCATTTTATGGTATTTCATACCCTTTTTGTTAAATTTGTTGATTTTTCTTGACTTTGTCATTTCTGTGCCACAGTAGGAGACATGAACTACTGTTCAGTCACCTTGGTTACTTGTATCACAGCATGGAAGTACTACTGTACCTCATTAGTACTTCCATGATCACAGAAGGCAACATTGACCACATACAGAACTCTATTGTGAGTGCCAGTTCATATCAACTGCCAAATTAATTTACAATAATACCTTACTCCTGGACAATGCATGGAATACAGTAGTTTCCATTATGACAGATAAAATGGGAGGATAATAACAAATAACCCAAAAGATCATCAATGACCATAACCAAATGATTAATATGTACTTGAAAGTTATGAACACTGAGAATTTCCACTCTACATTCTGTTACATGAGATTTGCATCAATTCTGGAAAATGTAAAGCCACGTTTGTCATTAATACCGTATCTTATTTTAACAACATGCATAGTGTACAGCAGTAGGAATCCACACTTAAAATATATTCCTAGGCAAAAACTGTAATTGTTAATCTTAAACTAATGAAACAATACTATTGGTCACAGAAAAAAGTACTGAAACCTTCTGTACAGCAGATGTGCATATAGGTTTGGTGAATGTTTCTCAGCAGTTGACCATAGATAAACTTCTTAACTTCTATAAAACAACTTTCTTAATCATCGGGATTAAACCTTTCAAAACACTTTGTCATTTGGAGATGATCCTGAAATGAAAATATTAAAGCATTTGGGATAGCATCCTTATCACAGGCATGCTGTGCTGGACATCCTTTTGCAGAGGAAACCTGGAGAAAATCTAGGAAATTGCCTGATTTCTGCCAATAATTTGCATAAGACATTGGATATGGCCCAACTCTCTGGGTGCTACTGTACAAACTCCCCATCTTGTACCCCAAATTATGGGTTTGTTATGATTTTACAGAAATCACAGATACCTGCAAGTTATTATGCAAAGACAGTCTTCATGTATAGGCAGACAAGACCAGTAATCCTCCCTCCAAAGGACCTCTAGATTTACACATCATTATGCTGTCTTAACAATGAAACAAATGGACCATCAGATATCTTTAGACACAAGCCTCTCATCAAGCTCACTAAAATTCACCACGATGAAACACAACATATAAATCGTGTAACGAATTTTGACAAGAGGGGAATGCATGCATCTGAGACAAGCGGCATAGCTTCATTATCTGCAGCCTCGCAGACCGTCCTGTCTGGCATAACACGTCATGACAAGAGTGATGACTCATCTAATGAATGGGATGAGGATGAAGAGAAAAGACGAGTCATCTGTTTCCTCCTTCGAGAGACCTTCATCCTCATTAAAAGAGCTTGAGGCCATGCACGTTCATGAACATTTGTAATAACCTTAGAATGTTTACACTCAAGTATAGGCTACAGTACTGTTTCAAACAGAACTCTATGCGCAAGTAACAAATTGAAAACTATTACAGCTATTACAGTTTTGTTCCTCCATTTTACAGGTTTAGTATACAAAAACACAAATACTGAAGAGACTGCAAACTGCAATTTAATTTAGGGTCTGCAAGACCAGAGGCAGCTGTCATAACTATCAAATACCAGCCAAACCTGTTTCCATCACAATTAAAATACTTTATCTTTATAATGATATTCCTGAACAAAAATTTTGAAATCCTGGTACCCTGTTAATTTCTAAAATTTATTTTGAATTTGACAATTCACTCAAGGGAAATAAATTGTTTGTGATACCCAAGCTTTTCACACAATCAAAGGGAAATATTACATTTAAATGCACAAACAAGTCATAACAAAGAAAACAGCTATAATCACTATTTAATAAACCATTCAGTGTCATCAATAAATGCCAGCAATAGCTTTATCTCCTAAAAATACAGTATTATGCACTACAAGAGTTACTTATCTTGCATCATTTGAAATTTTGAAATTTGAGAAGTTTGTGCCAATGAATTACTCTTGGGCAACAAATACCCAAATTTCTTTCAGTGAGAACCTTGTTTCTTATAAAGAAAGCTACTGTTCTGCCTAAGTTTGAGTTATCTATAACTATATCTATAAATATTGGTTTTTACAATATGACGAACATTTTCTGTACAACAAATGCTTTAAACAACAAACCTTTTACTAAGCCTTGATTTATTAATGGGAAATATTGTGTTACTGTTCTTGAACATCTGGCAGTTTGTAAAGATCTATTTACTTAGAACCTAAGATCTTTAAATTAATGCTCAAAGTTTATGCAAGGATCACTGCACTGCTGAAAACAAATAATTATAGTAGAATATACATGATCCTATTTAAGGGATTTGCCTAAATTCAATGATTTCAAAGAATGAAGAAAATACTTCTGTTGCAGCAGGTGAAATCCCTGTCTCAACAGCATGTAGCATTTGGAAGATACTAATTTTGAAAGAATTGTAATTTATTCCAGAGACACAGTGCATGATGGGAAATCTGTGATGTCATCACGGCACCTTCATTAGACATAGAAATGTAGTTCATAATGATATTTATCATATTGGCACTGCTGTATGGAATATTTAATAACTTGTTTGCTACAGCCTAAAAACAACAAAAGTTAATATGCTAATGGTACATGGAAAGATACTCAAATATTCTTAAAGTATCAAATTTCAAGGGGCAAATAGGGCAGTAAATTATAGAGAATAACAAAAGTATTACAAGGCAATGTGCCCACTTTAGGTAACATTCTGTGACATTGAGGAGAACTCAAGGTTCATGCATTTCTTGACAAAAGTAACCAGTCTTTAAAATGAGATATCTTGAGTTACAAATGGAGTACACTACAGGGTTTGGAGGACATGAGCTGAAATATTTTTCTCTTTCACTAAGTAAGGGCCCTTATGAAATGCCACTGGAAAGTATCGTTAACAGATGAATGATGATTTCTCATTCTGCAGACTGTGAAAAATGTCTTCACTAAGCCCCTTTACATGATTTAATAATGTAACCTCATATTTTTCCTTGCTTTCCTCACCCAACATTTTTAATGTTTAGTTCTAAGATTCTGCAACACCCCACCCCCTTCCATTGAGCAGAGGTTCTCAATTAATTTGGCCCAAGGGCCAATTTTATGTAAGCTTTTACATGTAACAATTATGGACCCAGGACTGAATTGCATAGTTTTGCTTTCTCATTTAAATTTTCGGCCCCTAGAATCTTCACACGCCATTCTGGAGCTTGTAAGCAGTGAATGGCCTGTGGGCCGCCACATGAGATCTTAGGCCATGAAGATTTGTAAATTATAGATACAGTCTGTGAAGTCAGTACCTATAAACACAAGTTTCTTGCATGTTAACCATCTTAAATCTTGAAAAATGTCAATACAATCATACACCAACTCCAGGTCTTGCGGAACATTGGTGCCGAGGCCATTATGCTATGATGAATTTTACAGACTTCATATTTAGGTTTTAAATAGCTTTCTGCTGCTACCCTAGTATTACACTGTGACTAGCTGAATTTTTGTCAGCAGAGTAATTTGTAAATGGGAATACAAATATGGCAAATGGATTTTTAGTTGATATCATTTTTTACCAAGTGGCTGAAAAAAATTTGGTACATCCTAAACCTTGAAATTTACCAAAAACACTGAAAAGAAAAAAAAAAGGACTGTACAGTATGGTACTATTGATACATCAAGGGCCACAAGACAGCTTGGCTTATTTAAGCTTTCATAAGGTACTGTATGATCATTGAGTAGCACTGGTGCAGCTTTGTAAAGGCATAATTTACCGATCATTCTGAGAATTTTCATGATAATCGTGCCGTGTGCCATGGATGGCCAGCTACTAATGAGCAAACAGTCTCATAACAGGTTGATTTCAAATCAATACAAGTATACACCCATTTTGCACATAGTCACACCCTTTACAGAATCACAGCACTAGCATACAAAGTGTTAATAACCCTAAACAGAGGCCTCAAACCACCCTGCTCACATATACACTTGACAAGTTAATGCATAATAATACAAAACAGAAAACTTCCCTGATTCTGCCTACAGCTTGACAAAAATATGATGATATACCTGACAGATATGCAGTTTGCCTGCAGGAGGTACTGATATATTACTGTATAACCCATTAATAACACCGTACTGCAGACTTTTAAATCTGGACGGTTTTAGACAGCAGTCATAGCAGCACAGACTGCTAATTGTCGGCGTGTGTAGATATGCAGAACTTGTTTGTCCACTATAAGTAATGCACAAATTTACAGCATAATACTTTACTTTAAAACAAGAAGTTTTAAATGAATGTGGCTTTTAATAACATACTAGTGATGTAATCTGGATGCAAAAGTTTATCGTTTCCTCCATAGAACGTATGTTCAACAGTTTTGGAGGAAAAAGCTAGCCCCCTATAATTATTTACAGTCTGGGATATTTGGGGGTTCACATGCATAGGGGCTACTTTTATTGGTTTTGTTTACAATTACTAGGAGGGGAGGGAGTTAATAACCAAACATTAGAAAAATTATTTTGCCACCCTAACATCTTTGTGAGGGTCATTTTGGTAGCTGGTGTGGGAAGGGGGGGGAGGGGGGAGTGGGAAATCATCCATCAACTCCTTGTATTTTTTAGCATAGATGTCATAAACAGAGGACCTGAATGAAACTGCTGAATATGCACTGAAAAGTCCAAGCTAATATTTCTGTGTGTTATGTTAGTGGCATGACCCCTCTCCTACTGCTTTGAGTCACACCTGCCTCCTAGTTATGACTACAGTTAAAAGGGAAAGAAAGGTTACTTGGGGTATGTGGTAGCAATGAAAGATTACAAATGTATAATACATGAATCATACAAACTTGCACCACTTCAATAACAACCCTGACCAATTACATATGCGGAAAATACTCAGTGACCACTGCTGACCAGTGCCATATAGGCAACAACAGGTACAGCACACAACTTCAAGAACTGATGATCCTGACAACAGACAGAACTGCTCTACAAGTTGGTCAATTTTTCAAATATTCTGAAGAGACAAAAATGATACGTGCTCAACTTCCAGTTTAATTATAGTATTGTACTCTGGACTACTCAGACATGGGATAACAGGTTTGGTACTATTACAGTAACTCTTTGTCATACCATGTATAATTTTTAATGTTCAGTGGTACTATACTTCCAAGGAGAGGGCATAGCATGCCTCATTGCCATCTGCCAAACATGATTGCCACAGTAGCATTTCTAATGATATAAAACATCTTGGTGCTCTATCTGGATTGTAGTATTATTAATATGCATGGTACTGCCCCACCCCCTCTACAACTGTGGTCACTGAAGTACATCATGTAACAAAAGTGCAAACAAGAGTTCTGTGGGATGCCCCTTCCAGTTTGAGTATTCAGTCACATGTATCTGTATTCTACACTAGCTCACACACTCTCCAATCCCCTCTCCCTCCCAACCCCTTTACCCCCTCCCCCACCACTATGTGCAAAACCAAGAATTCTCTTTGGATCTATGGTTTGCAACAATGCCTCATTAAATATTACTGTACTGTCCATCATTATATCAATCAGGATTTCCTCAGGTTCAGCCTTCAGTACCAATATCGATTGCTACCACATTCGACAAAGTTGACAGCAGTGTTATATCCCCAGTATTTAAAATAGACTGCATCAAGACAGTACACCCTGAAACAAATAATGTTAGGGACACCAAGGTCAAGGGAGACTCTAATAATGATTTACAGATGAAAGCAACGCCACATAGTGAGTCACGACCAGCTACGTCAGGAGGATGCCTAGAATGACAGACAGGTAGAAAATGCCATCAAACAACACCAACATCCCGGTGAGTATTCTAAATGTGACGTGTACAATGCACAGAATGGTGTCACAGACTTCGTCAGCAAGGATGTTCGGAGTGGTATTTAGATCCATCATGCCCGTAGGGGATGAAAACATGTCAGGTATGAGCAGATCCATGAACATGCCAGATGCATAGTGCAGAGGAGCATATGTGATACAGCACTACTACACTATACGCACACACACACACTGAGGTATTTAGTTTGTATAATAATGGTATTAAAATCGTGGCAATAACTTGCAGGAATAAATGTCTATGCAATTCATGTTGTACATGTATACTTCAACAAAATAAAGGCCCCTATGAAAAAGCTGTGTTTTACTTGCACTGTTTTACGCACAAACCCCTTACCCCATTCACTGGAAAGATTTTACGTAAGCATACTGTGTCACAAAACGTTGAACATGCTGCTATATTTCACCTCCATGGTACCCTATACACACCAATCTTTTGTATATATATAAGCTGAATATAAAAAAGCCCTTAGAACTCTAGTTCAAGAATTTCTGCTCTAAAAAATGTCACACCTGTCTACTTGATGTAAAAAGCATTCAAAATAGCTGCAATTTCAATCAAAATCCATTAAATATTGACCATTTTACTAGACAGTTACTGGTTTTGCACTTATATCATGAATAAATATGTGCTTCATATGCAAATTTGTAACACAGAAAGAGTGACCCCTGAGGTATGTGTTATGTTATCCTTTGCTTGTTTAACCTTCATTCCAAGGACAGCTGTAATATGTTAGCATGCCCTGGGGAGTTTATTTTGGAAGAAGTTTATTACTACTTTGAAAATATCCACATTTAAAACCAACCTAGAAACTAGCTGTCAGTATTAAAAAAACAGATAAAGAATGAACAAAAGAAATACACACTGGGCAACACTCCACATCGTGAATACACAGAACTAATGAGAAATCTCAGCAATGGTCAAACTTTGAAGATCTTGAGAAGGTTGAAATATATATTCAAGTAATTCCACTGCATTTTTCATCACGGTATCTTAATCTAACATTGTTGAGAAACACAACTGTTTTTGTTACATGTCCACAAACCTTTAATGTACAAAAATTGTAAAGAAGGTGTATTTGCACTACCTCCAAGGAAATCAAGGACTGTACATGTTTTTCTTGGCA
The DNA here is from genome assembly GCA_029531755.1 of Holothuria leucospilota. Classification (NCBI taxonomy): domain Eukaryota; kingdom Metazoa; phylum Echinodermata; class Holothuroidea; order Aspidochirotida; family Holothuriidae; genus Holothuria; species Holothuria leucospilota. Next base: position 42,999,671 of record CM055965.1, on the reverse strand, counting down.
GTGATCTAAGTTTATACTGCTGAGATATACCATCATACAATGATGCAATTATGATCAGGGAAACCTTTCAGTTCCCCTGGGGCCACACTAGACCGACCTTAATTGACCTGAGATTAGTCACACTGAATATGCTATTTGTTGAGAAAACAGAATACAGAAGTAACCCATCTATCCCCAGAGCACACAAGTTTAATTACACAGCAGTGTGCTGACCTAACACCTTTGAAAAGACTTGCCATTATGTATGGAAGTCCTGAAGTAGAGCTAATGCACAGGCTCTGACTTCGGACATTGTACATGCATGCAAAATGCAGTACTTACTAATATGCTTCTTCTCAAAGTTCTTGAGGTTTGTTCAGCATCATGTCTTGAGGGCTATTTGTAAAATCACTAAAATGGCATTTGACTGTCAACAACACATCAATTATTTGTAATTAAGTTTCTCAAAATTACCAAACTTACACAATTACAGGATTAATTTGATCTTCAGGCAAAACGAGGACTGAATCTTACAGCTGTAGGTTACTTAAATATTTACTATAGCACTACATACTGTTGCTGTAAAAAACACAAACAAACAAACAAAAAAAAACACTTCGTAAGTTCTAATGAAATAGAAAATGCTAAACAGTACAAGGGAGTCTATGACTTCTCTCTCTTTTTTATATCCCTGTGACGGAAATTGATGGTTAGAGACGTGTTTATAAGGCTTACCATGTGCAGTTAATGAAGCAAAACTAGTATCTCTTGCACTGGTGCACCTCAATGAACATAGCTTAATCAAATTGTGGAGGAAGGAAGGACAAACTATCTAATCGTTTGTAGAAAAACAGACCTGGCAAAATAATTCTAATAATATCTGACAAGATGATAAAGACAAATATTTTGCCAGTACCTCAAGAAGTGCTGGAAAACAAACCAAAAAGCCAAAAGGCGGAAGAGTGATTCCTTCCCAAAAGGAAATAAAGGTATCAATCCTGCATCTTGAGCTTATGCATTAACTAGCAATTTTCAAGGTTTTTGCTGTTTCACCTATGGAGACCTCATGCAACCTTTGAGTTTGACCTAGAGTGTCAAAAAAATGGGTTTCATCTTCTGATTATAACATATCCAAAAGCCAAGTATGAAATGTATACATGCTTCCTACACTGGGAAATTGTGTTTAAAAAGGATTCTGTTTTTGACCTCTGGTGAACTCACATGACCTCTAACTTCCACAAAAACTATAGTACTCTACAACTTAATATGATAAATTTATATGCCAAGTATGAAAGTATCCACAATTCCTAACTTGAGATACTGTGTTTACAAGGGTTTCAGTTTTTGTCCTCTGGTAACTTCACATGGCCTTTGACCTCTACAAAATGCAACAGGGGTCATCTTCTAGTTATAAAGCATCCACATGCCGAGTATTAAGAGTATCCATACTTCGTAACTTATACATATCCTGTCTACAGGGTTATTGATTTTGCCCTCTGGTGACCTTACTTGACCTCTGATCTCCACCAAAAACAATAGCATTCTTCCTCTTAATATGATAATTCTTGTGCAAAAAGTAATATAATTCCTCTCTTGAGATACTGTGTTTACAAGCAATTTATAAGGCTTTTGAAGTTTTACCAACCCTGACCTCAGATAACCTATTACCTCTACTAAAAACAATAGACTTCATCTTCTGACTATAAAGCATGTACGTGCTAAGTATGGAAAGTATCCATGCTTTCTACCTTGAGATATCGTGTTTACAAGGTTTCTGGTTTTTTACCTCTCCTGACCTGACATGACCTCCAACCGCCACGAAAAACAATACGATTCTTCCTCTCAATATGATAAATCCACAAACTACATATGAAAAGTATCCATATCTCCTACCTTGAGATATCGTCTTTACAAGCCAAGCATCACGAACCCACACACACATACAAATATGCTTACACACAAATACACACACCATTATGACTGCATTGATTCCTTTTGCCTTCAGCAAGGAATCAATAATGATGTTATCTTTACAGCTTAATTATTTTTAAAAATTTTTTTGGAACAGACATTCACAAAGAACAACTCTACATTTGTTATGACAGTTCAGTATGGTGTTCACAGGAATTTCAAAATTTTCCAAGAGTGGGATATCAAAGTTCTTATTCTCCCCTGACTGACATAAACTGTCATAAGGTGTGGGCGGATGGTTCCCTAGCTTTCCCCACTCCCTCTTGCAAACACCCATGAGTTAAGCCTCATCCCACCTTTTCCTTAGATGTTCACCTACATGTTTAAGGTATGGGAACATGTAACCAAACAGCTGGTAAATGTTAGATTAAGATCCCTTAATGAAAACTCTGTTGGAAATAACTGAACATCTTTTAACATTCTCAAGATACACCTTTCCAACAAATCTGACCATTTCTATATTTCACATAATTAACTGTGCAAAAGCTATGATGTGAAGTGTTGCACAGGGTCTGTATTGCTTTTGTTCATCCTACAAAAATTATCTGTTAATTACTAGCTACTTTCTAGTCTGGTGTACAGTACAATGTGGACATTTTCAGAGAAGTCAACAACTGCCCTTACCTTCACAGAATATGTACTCCTCTTTGGCGTTCATACTCTAACACCTGCAATCAATGGCAGAGATCATCCAATTTCGTTATATTCATGAGCCCAATATGATTTAACTCTCTCCACTGTTGACTGGTTTCAATATATGAATATTCATATCGCACGAAAGGGCTCCAGCTGCAACGTTCACTTTTACACAGTGAGTCAATGGGACTTTATTGTGTGAGCTTGAAGTGGGCAAAATCACACACTTAAACCCATTGACATTTTTCGTTCAAAACAGCATGTTAATCAAGACTTGCTTTAGTCATTTTTTCGTTGAATATTTGTAATTCTGTTTGTTGTGATCGTATAAATGAATAGTTAATAGCTAAACAGTTTTTATGCAGTTTGACTAAGAATTCTTGCGTAAGTTCGCGGACGGTGGTGTTACGAGTAGAGCCAGTATAGGTGCAGGAGTAATACTCGTCTGTCAGGCGGGCAAACAACTACCCTCAAAACAAACCCCTCAGGGCATGCACACTACAACTGTCCTTGGAATGAATGTTAAACAAACAAAGATTACCATATCACACATTTCATAAGTTCATCTTTCTAACTCACAATTTGTGAATGTTGCTTATGTTTATTCATGATGCAAGCAAGCCTTACGTTTAACTTTTATTGTTACCTAACCACCAACTAATACCCACTTCTTCTGTGCTTACCCATTTTTAAAGTCCCTTACCCACAATATTCATTTCCAGCAATAGGGTAATGTTTGAACTTGAAGTTGGATGATTGTGAAAAATACATGTTTATTGTTCTCAGCAATCAGAGGTGCAATCATTCTGTAACTTCATAATGTAACGAGGTTGACTCCTGTGTCCCACAATCTTCTCCTTTTGCATTTTATTTCTTTTGGTATAAAATTATTTGAACACAATGTTAAGGGCAACACTAATTATGTGTGTCTCACACTCTTACTAACCCACCTACCAACATTTACAGTATGTCACTTGCCTGTCACTTACTGCAAGAAAAATTAACCAACGTGTACTTCCAGAAAGTGGCTTTAGCATAACTGTGAGCCTTAAATCTAAGTACAAAACCAGTTACTGCCTTGTAAAATGATCACTATTTGATGGATTTTGATGGGAATTGCATCTCTTTTTGATGTTTCACTATAATGCTTTTTGCATCATATAGACGGTATGACATTTACATGTCTATAGACCTTAAAAGTTATCAACTTATCACTGATGATAACAATGAAAGAGATGGATCAAAGATGATGAAGTAAATTATATTAATTTGGTACATTAAATGTAGCAATGTAGAGTTTGTGGTTACCTCAAAGGATGACTTTACTCTTGTCAACTTAGCTCATGCATGGATTTTTCATCTCATGCAACAATGAATGTGCAGTATGACTTATTATATCCCACAAAGGAAGTATCACTCAATTTTGTCTCTTCCTAGATTCAAATGACCATTTGACACCTCACAGCAAGCATCTTTCATGAACCATTTTGAACTTATTTGTCCGTCCATCTTCAGTGTTACAGTGTGTTATTTTTATGAGGCAACCAATCTAGGGAGTGGGAATCCTCCTGAGTAAGAAAAATGTCCATTTCAGAGGGGGGGATGTAGTCCTTCAGGACAAAATTTATGTCATGATTCTTTGCCAGTAAGGGAAAAATTTCATAGCAAAAACCTTCTGCCTTCCATGTGCTATACCTTTATATCAAATAATGCTTCAACCTTTTCACTATGACAAACTTCAGATTTTCTTGTTGGACCTTTCAGCAATGATATCACTGCTCAGCCAGGGAAGTTTGAATGAGGGGGTCCACCAGTTCATGAGGGGCCTCAAATGTGGACTCCTTATATATTAACATACTGCACATTTTCTCAGTCTTGGGGCTTCTGGGGGCTCGAACCCCCAAGCCCCCTCCAGCTTAGCTACGCCATGTCACTGAGCTACACTTGCAAATTACAGTATTCTATCATGTAGTCCAATGATTAATTTTTCGTATCACTGTATAATCTTCCTTCAAGATTGCTGTGTATTTTGTATCCACATAAGAAGGCAAAATTAACTCTCCCTGAAACTGCTGAGTTCAGATTCCTAACAAATTTTCCCAGAATTCATGACAACATGGAGGTTCATTTCCTCCAATAATTTAAGTAATCAATCAGTCAATTAAATTTGACTCATCAAAATATGCAGACAGAAATTTCTGGTTGCATGCAACATTGCATTTTTTATGAGTCACACAAACTACCACCACTGGCGATTAAGACTGAAAGAACTTAGGTTATTGTTCTGAAACCTTTTACTTATAGACAAGCATATCTTACCACACAGTATTTCATATCTTAACAAACAGTATTTCATATCCATGACTGCTACTGAATTTCAGATCTCCCTGCCAGTGTGCATGTTACACTCAATCCAGTTGGTGTTATGTAATACTGTAAATTAATGGTTCGTTCTTTTCATTGATATTTTATGATCATAGTCAGGGTTCCATTAGCTAGGCCAAATTAAGTGTCAGCTAATTTGGCATACAAAAAGAAAGATTTTCTAACAGTAGGAGACTATGGGAGACAGGGTAACGGACTTCTATGGAGTCCCTTCTCAACTAGGCTGGGGCAGCTCCAGGTAGTTTTGTAGTCTGGCTCCCTTAGTCATATTAGTCATGAATCCTACTGATGATGTCATAACTGACATCATAGGAATATATACTGTATACAAGCCAGTATATATTGTCAATAACTAACCTACCAATAAGTACTCACGACCTGGCTTGCAGTATGAGCCTCTCAACAGAAGAGGTGCCCAACTGCCATGCCAGGGAGTCAAACTGAACAGGAATCTTGCCATTTGCATACAGAAAAAAGTCAAATCCCCCCCCCCCCACCTTCCTGGTGGGCGTATTCACGAGCGACTATACTTACCCCTTGCTACATCTAATTTGCATTATTCTCGCACGCTGCGCGCTGCTCGGGACAGTTCTGACACCGCACCCTCTATGTCTGCCATCTTGGCCGATGGCTCGTCCTCATTCTCCATCCACTGCAAAGCTGTTGCCTCGGAGGTTTTTGGGTCTTCAAAGTCTTGAAGCTTTTTCAGTCTTCCGACCGCGGATTCACGCTAAGTGTTTTACTATTATTATATCTAGCGTTCTTAACTCCCTTTAAGCCCTTTTCCAGCTCCTTGTGAGGTTTGGTTATCGGTTTTTCAGGGGAGCAGCGCGCAGCACGCGAGAATAATGCAAATTAGATGTAGCAAGGGGTAAGTATATGTCTGCGACGTGAATACAGCCAGTTTTGTTACAATATATATATATATATATATATATATATATATATATATATATATATATATATATATATATATATATATATATATATATATATATATATATATATATATATATATATATATATATATATATATATATATATATATATATATATATATATATATATATATATATATATATATAATATATATATATATATATATATATATATATATATATATATATATATATATATATATATATATATATATATATATATATATATATATATATATATATATATATATATATAGTAGGTCGAGGTTGGTAGATCGAAGTTAGAATGTGTAGGTCGAAAGGTAAATAGTAGTACATTCGATCTTGGAATTCCAAGATCGAATGTACTACTATTTACCTTTCGACCTATATATATATATACTACATATATATATATATACATATATATATATATATAATACTACAAGAAAATCTGCAAAACAACAAACATGCACACTCAGAGCCTAATTGATTTTATTCTTTTTAGCAATAGTGAAAGTTTCCAGGTAAAGTGGAGTGACTGGAGTCATTATTTGACTACCAGGCAAGAGTCCTGACTCTGAAGCAGAGTCGGGTAACCTGCCCAAGCATATTCTGAACCTTCTTGGATGTCTAGAAGTGTATATTTTGGGAGAAACCAACCACTGCTCTCATTTCTATCCCATGTCAGTTACTGCACATCTATACAATTAGGGCTTTTATTCTACACCGGGCAAGATGGCAAACTACAAAAATTTCCACTGAGCACTAGTTGCTCCCAACCAGTACCAACCAGCCTACTGTAGCAAGAACCCTAATCCTATAATACAGATTTCATGACTTTCTTATTACAGCAACTCTGAGACAGAGAAAAGTAACAATAATGGGCATCTATAAAAGAGATGGCATCACTTCCCAAAACATCTTGATTTTTTCCAAACAAAACTGTCACAATGTTTGCATGTTTCAGAATACTGTAGCTTCTCTACAGAACTGTAGCATCTGGTTGAATACCTACCACAATAATGGGAACTTTTCAAATACTGCTCAAAATCCAGTCATGATTATTTACAAAGTGCTACCATTTACAAAGTGCTACCATTTAAGAGAGTTCAATTTCTACTGCCTTAACCAAAAATATCTAAGAGCTCTACCCTACAGTAGTGTGCACCAAATTCTCTAGTGTGCTATCAGCTATGTAACCCCTTCCTACTACCAAGCAGATTCCTCAATAAATATCAGGTAAGAATGCAAATACTCCCCAATTTTTTAAGTTGCACCCATCTCAGGGAATTGCTTGAGATTACCTTAACTAGCACTGACTACAAGCAGCATCACAGGCACTTTGCCCCAATGTCTAAGTCTAAATGTTTGTTCACTGAAAATCCACAAACAGCTGCCTGGAATTAAGCTGAATTCAACCCCTTATCTTTACCACATATAATATTTTGAAGTGCAATATATGCTAGTGACAGCTAACCCTGCTTGCTCTGTAATATTAATATTGTAAAAATTAGTAGCAAACAACAGTATTCTATAGCTACACAACACTAACTTTCACTATGCTGTTTTTTATCCCAACTGATATACTGCACTAACAAACAGTTCTCCATGCATCACTACCAGTTATTTTTATCCATTTGATTCATAACATTCTCACTTTCCCTTTCTCCTCTGAGTTGATGACATTCAACTGACACAGTGAGATCCTTGCTGAGTTTAACAAGATGTGGTACATTTCAAGAGACTCTTGAAAACAACTTGCTTTTGCTACACTAGTTTAGCTTTTCATTTGTAAATCATTTACTCAGAAACCTTGCCGGTAAATGTCAGTCGGATTTATAAACCATATATAGACAGAGCTGTAACAGATACCCTGTAAGTCTGTACACTACTACTACAAACAACAGTTATCCATGTTTCTTCACTTTTGAAAACGTTTTCTTTTACTTGCATTTGTAATAGTGCAATTCTGTACTGTCAAAGACAAATTCATCAATAGCTGCAGCTTTATGCATTTTGTATCCTGTTTAGTGCTACAGTATTTATATTGCAGTACTGTGGCTATGTACAGCAAAGCAACACAATACTGAAGCATTGGTCCTTCTCCCCAAGAACACAGGTGACAAACACATTAAAACCAATGTTCAAAATAGCCAGTATTGCATCAGTCTTAATATGCTGGAAACTTTAGTACAAACAGGAAGCAATTCTTCAAATGGACAGTATGAGCCCATAGGCTTGTGGTACAAATGACACGTACTGTGAATGCCTATTTAGGCTATTTATACTAAAATTAAAATGAAAAAGAAAATTCCAAGGGAATGAAATAAACACACACAATGAGGAAAGACTTGGTATGTTTACCAAACTGAAAAATTGCTATCAACAATCACTTTTGTAGCATTCTGAGCTGAAAAAAAAAACCGTTTATTCAAACCCTGACCAAAACTAAAGTATATTGCAAATTGCAAACTTGGCAAGTTGGCACTTTGTAGAAATTATGGAAGAGGAAAGTACTGTTTTGGAGGACTTCACCTGGAAAGCAAAGGGTATTGTACATGGAAATATAATTTCCCTTTCCTCACAAACCCTATTTCAAAATATTCAATTTTTACCCTAGCACCCAATGAGACATACACTTGGCTTCTCTTTTTCACGATTCACCGTTTATACTCAAGATGAGTCATAGCCTCATTCATAAAGCCGCAACGTGTCTGGACAAGAGAGTTCTTACAAAATCCTCATCCCCCTTTGATTTGATCATTGCTTCTTAATATGGGACGCAGTATTCATTTCAAACATTAACACCTCTGGCGTGAAAACTGATGATACAGACAGGCTTGTTCGACAAAACCCAAAAGTGGGGTAGGAATTAGCGTTGTTTACATACACCACTTCCTTCTGTCGGGGTATATCTGGCCTATAATTCATGGTAAGGACTATAGTGTAAACATTGGACAAACTGTACCAATTACATCACAGACATCATGACTGTCTGCTGGTGTCAACAGTGTTAGAGCAAGACTTTCACAATATTGTAGTATGAAATTTGCATAAAATGTCTTGCATATAATTAAATTGGATATGTTGTAAAATTTATTACAGAATGACCACGTGAAACCTTAGCATTTGGAATGTGAGCTAGTGATGTGCCTTTTACTTACTGATGGTGGCTTCTGACTACCACTACTAGTACTCTCATGGATTACTACGTAGGTGAAGTTGGGGACCTACCAACTTTGCAACAGAAATGATGTCAAAATCTAATGCATTTCTCAGAAATTTCAAACTGAGATGGTGTTACTTTACTTCTCAACAGGCCAGCTGCATAGACGTATGAGGCAGGGGGAGGGAATGAGGGAAGGGAGCACTGTGCCCCCCCCCACCCAAAAAAAAAAAAAAAAATCTGGAAAATGCCACAGTTCAGGCAGAATCTGCAGAGATTTTAAAAAAAGGCTATGAGATTTGGGCAAAAACATTGTGCCCTACCCAATCAAAATGGTTCCAATTATGCTTATGGCCAGCCAGAAGGTTTTAGAGTTCCCAAACACAAAGCCAGCACTTCCATGGACCAAAGCCTTGTTTTGAGAGAAGTAGGAGCAAGTTCTGTGAGTCCTTCCAAAAACTAATTAGCTCTGATGTTGAGATGTATTTCAGCTCAGTGCAAACAACACAAATTAGGTACAAGTGGGGCAACATACTGTGAACACACACTCCCCACCTCATGTGTCTCTCTGACTACTACTATATGCAGCACTTTACCCTCATTCCATACCAGGGTATAAGGCAGACTTTACCACAGGCCTGAAATCAAGTAGGGGGCATAGAACTCCTTTTCTTTTTGCCCCCCAGATAATTTGAGATCAAACCTTACTAATGCCTTAATACACCTTTATACACTGTATCTGGCCCCCAACCAAAAAAGTGCCCAGGAAAAATATTCTCTACTCCCAGTTGCTTTTTTTGCCCACTTCTACACCTTGTCTGGCAACTGGCTTGCTTTATTATTGTGCACAGAATCCCCATCCTATCTACAGGTCTGTCTTTCTACACAACACAATACATGAACTCCCCCAGTCAATATACAGAATGCTAGCTAAGGTGTAATTTTTTCATTTCATGCCCTGTTCTGTCAGTGATATACTACTTTTAAAAATTAATTATCCCAGATGTCAAAGTTATGCTGAGTCTATGTGAAATATTGTTGTTGCTGTCAATTGAAATATTTTGTCCCCAGATGACTGTGCAATGCTTTTAAATTAAGATAACACACCATCTGTCACATGACTCCTCCCACAATCATGGCAATGCTAACACCTAACAAGCTGCACAGGTGCCTGGAGGGATGTTAGACAACTGTCCGTATGTCAGAGTCTTTAACCCAGTTGAACAGTTGTTCATCAAATAATTTTTACACTACTATACAATTAACCAAGATCTGTACATGATACAATTGTGTTAAATGCAATTCATACTCCAGAGAGATGATTCAAGACCATAAGAATGACACACTGAGCTTTCATTTTTGAATATGGTACTGAACATTTAGGCCAGCAGTACCGTAGTGTACCATAGACTTTGCCAAGTCTTTCCCAGCTATCTCTGTGAGGAGGACACTCAGTAGGGGGAGTAAAAAATTTCATGGAAGAGCAGCAACTTAGAACTCTCTTACAGACTCTGCAGACTGTAAACATCAGAATACTGTGAATATTCATGGTAATAAATGCATTTGAAAGTAAACTAAAATTTGTTTTACTGAACCAATATGATAACATCTCTTTTCCTTTACCATAAATCTTAACCCAAACCACAGCACACAACGTATGTGTAACTAAGTAATCTTTCATGTTTTGTTTCCAAATGTATGGTAATCAGTGTTCATATGGTAATCGTGTAGTTTTGTATGATGTCTTTCCACAAAGTGTTGTCTCATTTCTTGCCATACAGTAAGTTCTGGTAAAATTAGTACAGTACTGCCATAAATTATAGTAGGAAGAGGGAGTTCAATGTCTGACCTTGAGGAGGGACCATGACATGGTGGGGTACTCTTTCTGTAAATTCCCTCTTTATCAATTTACTCCATAGTGTGTTCATCACCCATATGACTTTACAGCAAATAGAAGATGCCAGTAAAGTATGGACACTTGAGGGTTGCAACTTTTCCAACTTTAGTAATTGCTTAAGTCACCAATTCACCAATGTTATGCTCAGGCTGGCCAAGAACTTGAGTCCAGATGTTAGGTAGCACACTTTGAAAGCAACTGTGAGTAACCTCCCCACCCCCCGGCCATTCAAACTTCTTGGCCCACCTGAGTTGTGATCAAATTGAATAGACAGCTTGGTGGAATAGGAAATAGCTGCTTGACCAGACAGAGATTAACTCCTCTGGGATATTTCTTTCAGATGAGTAATATCCCATTTCTACTGTAACAGTGGCAGGGGGATTGTACACACTATGCAAATAGAAGTAATAACTGACAAGTGCATGTACAATAGGCCAGCTGTCATTCTGTTTACACCAACTCAACTACACAATTGGAATTACTATTATGCCTGCTAATACTGTAATACATCATAATGAAACTCTGGATGAATAATTTAAAGGGACAAAACTGCCATACTTTTACCAATTTAAACTGCTTTACATACCATGGGTACATGCCTGTTTATAGCAGTTTGCAGGTCAGGGAAAAGTCAAAAGAGTAATTATTTAAGTTCAATACATGCCTAATTACCAGCTCTGAATGCCCAATGTTAAGGAAGTCTAAAACAAATTTACAATGTACATTTTAAATACTTTCTATAGAGCTTGCTTTGCACAAGTAGTATACATGGCATTCTACATGGCATGCATGGCATCCTGGTAAACTACATGCAACTCTACATATTACTGATGGCATTCAGTCAGTTATTCCAGTTTACAAACAGGCAGGTACAGAACTGTTCTGCATACTTAACTTATCAGCTCAAAACCATCACTTTCAAGTTTAATTCATTGCAGCTGGATCCAATATCACAAATTTGTGGTGGTCAAAATTAACTGTACTAGTGTGAGTAGTGACAAAAAACAGCACTGCAGTAGCATTTACAGTAGCAATTAACACGTAGCTTCTACATGACGAATAAGCAGCAAACACAGCCGTTATGTGTGGTGACTGCAGGGTACAGAAGATGAAAATTATGCAATCAGCATAAAAAATTATACTGTATAGTTGTTGTTCACTCATATGTATGTGTACAGACTGCCTTGGGAACAGAGTCCACATGTAGGGCCACCGATTTTCCGCGATCACGGAAATTGTCACAGAATCGCGGAATTTTAATTTTTTCACGGAAAATCACGGAACTTCAAAAATCTCTCAGAATGCTAAAAAAAGTCTGCAATTAAGAGGAAAAAATGTAAAAAAAAGGTTTAATAATCTGTAGGTAACACTGGATGGCTCTAGCAGACTACAATCTGGTAGAAAACTGTTGAAATTCACCCCTTCCGATGCTTACTGTATGTGGGACCTGGTGCTAGTTGCGCATTTACTAGCCTTCGGTAGGTCTAATGTTGCTCAGTCTTCCAAAGTTTTCCCGCGATCCCGTTGCCTGTAGCTGATTCTTGTTTATACTGTATCATGTACTGTATGTACGGTATACAATGCATGAGTGCGTCATAACAAACTGTTGCGCACATTACTCAAGTTTCATGCTTTGCTCTGTTGTTACGTTCATGATCGAACGATCATAATGTTCTGACTGACAAGTTACACTTTCAATTGTGGAATAATTATCGGATTTAGTACCTGCATATCATTTGGATATAATTTTATAGGGATCTTTTACTATGTAAGAAGAAGAAGGGACCCACACTCAAACAATCGTAAGTCAAGTTGTTTTGGGGTTTTTTGTCCATTACGTAGGCCCCTATATGTGTAGACGTTAGCCTGGTGAATGGATTTTAGTCTGGTTAGGCTGCACTGGCCTAACACACTAATCAATGCAAAACAGAAAGTCACGGATTTGGCAAATTGCTTGCACGGATTTTCACGGAATTTGAAATTGCTGTAACGGAAATTGACTCTTTTTTTCACGGAAAATCAGTGGCCCTACACATGTACTGTATGTACTTGGGCAACAGAAATAATAAACAGATAAACAGGGGCAGCAGAATAAGTAAAACAGGGAGATAAAATTCTTCAGTCCTCCTTAGTATGTAAACATGTTATTTCCTAGGGGAGCTTGATCTTAAACTTTCATAAATTTTGCTAGATATGATTGACACATTAACCTTTGAACTCTTCCACCAAAAGTTATGATCAAGTGACATGGCTATTTTTATATACTGGGCATAATTTTCATACTGTAATTTTCAACATGACATCATAGCCAATTTAAGACACTACAGTATAAAAGCTCTGTTTGACTGGAAAAAAAAAATACTAGTTGCAGAAATTGGTTTTCTACACTAACTACTAATTACAGATCATACTGGACAGAATAAGATCAGCACACTTTGATGTTTGGTAAGGGGGTCCTTTCTTGATCACTGCTGGCATGCTCTTCTCTGAAACAAGCTAATATTTAAAGTTCAACTACAGTATAGGCTGGCATGGAAAATGTACAGGAAATTAGCCACTGTACTAATAGCTGCACTGTGCAGGATGATACAGTGTAGGACAGTTTAGTACCAGTACTATCTCTGTAAAAATCTTGTCTCTTGAACCTTGCCTTCAGTATCTATATAATTACAAGAGAAATGAGTAAGTATTACAAAATATTGTCTGTGATATTAGAGATAGCAGATAAGCCTAGAAACCTAGTTAACATCCTGTCACAGGAAATAGAGGGAAGCCATACAAGTAAATTAACCACAGCACAGTACATCTGGTACACATGTACACTGGTGCTTCACAATGTGGGTATGAACATACAGTAAGATGGGGAAATTCATATATTGCTTAGCCTTTAATACAAGTTACAGTGTTTTATGTAATATATGCTAATTAGTCAGGCTGTACTATCTACAGGTCACAACTCAAAAGACAGACATCTACAGACCGATTTAAACAGATTATGGGAAAATTGCAGAGTGTTCTGGCTTTTACTGACTAGTTGGGAATGATGGGATTAATGATCAAATGTCAAAGGTAGAATTTTGCAAATTTAACTAAATGCACCTGGACTGGAAATAAACAAGCATCCCCCTCAAATAAAGCAAAATGAACAAATTTTTCTCAGGTGTAAGATATCCATGAAAATTGAATGATATACTGTATACTAAGTACAGTAAGCTTTCATAAAATGATAGATGCTAGCATTTAGTACGAATATTAATGTAGTACTGACAGAGTCTTTAAGAGAGGGGCATACCTGAGACTGAAGCCTACATGGCTGGATATACCTTCCCTCTTTAACAGTGATATCCCCTTACAGCAAGATTAGTTAAATATAAAAGTAAAGATGTGTGTTCACTGTACTGTACATAGCCCCCTTGACACAGGTTTCACTGTAAATGCCTGTTTTGGCATGTATCTATTAGCAAACAAGTTACATGTATACTTAATTATCTGCAAATAAACACAATCATTCCAACTTAGTATTCCCCTTTTCTGAGTGTATGAACAGAAGGTATAGGTACTCTGTACCATACAAGCCCAGTTGGAAGGATAGGGTGAAATAAAAAAAAAAAAAAAGCAGAGAGTGGCTCTCTATATAGCTTCAAATCTTCCTATCATCTTACAGAACATACTTGGGAACTTTCTACAGTACTTCATGAGAGTAAAGTAGATCTGATTACAGGACAGAAAACAACCAAATGTAAAATAGTTTTCCATCCTGATATTTAACCCTTTCGCAGCCATCCCAGATTTCCCTATTGTGCTTGTAAAGCCAGCTAAGTAAACACAGCGCTTGTCATTATTGGCCATCTATTTGAAATACAACATAACTATTTACCTAAGTAGAATTCATAGTTGATATGAACATGAAAGATGTAGAAAGTGCATGCCTCTATCAACTAGAGTTGTTTAAAATTCAATTCCGGACAAACAGAACCAAAATGGACACCATCTGCCTTGATTCGGGGAAGTGCATGGTCCCTGTACTGATGCAAGATCTTGATCCACCTCAAGATTACAGATTTTGCCATGGAACAGCATCCTAACTACTGACAGAGCCCTAATCACCATCCAATATGTTGCGAGAACATTTCATCTGAATCAATTTCACGGTCTCTTTCTTTGGGGCCAATTTTAGTGCTTCCTGCGGTGTTTCATAAGTACACGTTGCTGGTTTTGACTTGCTTTAAAATGCTGCCATTTTGTTTGCTCTGTATATCATCACTAGTTCAAGGTATAAAAATACTTCAATTGCACCCCTTACAAATTATCCTACAAGTACAAGCTATTCAGAAAGCCACATCATGTAATACTTAACAATGTATCTGGCTGTGAAAGGGATAAGCAGTTTTGAACTGCAGATAACAGTGTGACAGAACTACATTAAAAAACAACGACTTCAAGTTTAAAAATTATTGTGCTAGGCTGACTATGGGTGCTTAATATTGGCATTAGCTGACATTCCACTTTTAGTTCAGTAGCAGTAAAAGTCATCTCAAATGCTGATACTACTCAACTGATATTTCTTGACCTGAATCTCGATCATAATGTTATGCTTGATAATGATCATTCTGAAAACCAACACAATAGAGCAGTCTTAAAGTTATGGTGACATGTCACCAAAAAGAGCTGTTTTCAGTTGGCAGTTAAAGAATAAAATCTGCCAGTGAAAGATCTGTTGGAATTACTTCAATATCATTTATCATTCTCCAGACATACCTCTAAAAAGTTTGATGGTTTCTGGAGTCGTATGCAAAAATAATGATATCGAGTGTTGCAGTGTTAAGATTTCTTTCGTTAACCTTACATAAATTATCTCTTAATTACTGATCAGATAGTTTACAGTTTGGTGAATGATATCAATGTTTTTCAAGGAAACAATTTTAAGTTCCATAATAAACCCCTCAGGGAATACCATGCAATCCTAAAAGTGTCCTTGAAATGAAGGTTGCAAAAACAAAGGCTAACATTTGCCACATTTGGTATGTCCATATTTTGACATCACAGATTTGCATATTTAGCTCAGGTTTACTCATGACACAAGTGTGAAATAAAAATTACCCTGTAAAATGGATAATATTTGATGGATTTTGATGGAAATTGCACCTACATTCTGGATTTTTAATGCTTTTGATATCAAATATTTAACTGTAATCTGCATGTTACCAGACCTTTAAGTTACATGCACTTATATACTGAAGTTGTTTTATTCTACCACCTGTCCTACTGATCTACAATCCTGAAATCAAAAGCTTTGTATTAGGCTTGGCAGATTACCAGACTCTTCTTCAGAGTTGTGACTACTGGCCGGGAGTCACCTAGCAACTCCATTTTCCATGGAACCATGACTCTGGGGTTCCCATACTTTCAATACTTAAAATATGTGCCAAAATCATATCTTGGAATTTACATTATTATGTTATGACACAGATTTTAATTTTTTCTCTGTATTCAGTTGCAAGTTCTACTTTCAGTTGGATACTACTGTATGAGTATCCAACATTGTCAGTAAGACACCTTGGTAGGGCTATGAAGGAATAGCAAAATAATTAAATGTTTAACCGCAAAAATTTGCTATCATGTAGGGATTAATTGCGATTAATATCACAACAGAAAGACTGGCTGTGTGTTGATTGACATGATAAATAGGCCTATTCAAAATGAATAGCCGTGAACCCCAAACACAATTCCTGTTTAGGCTTGTTCGTAGTCGAAACAGTAATCACAACATGATGACATATATATATACTACACATACTACACAGGGGCCAGGCAATATAAATGCACTCTGCATTTCAGAGTATTCAGATGGATAGAAAATGGACGAAAAACTGGTTTTGCGATTAATCCCTTAGTAGCTTGTACTTAACGTTTATTCCACATGCGATTGTTTACCAACTAATCGCTACATGGTCACAGCCCTACACCTTGGCCTTTCAGTAGCCTGTAGTGTAAGCCCACTGGCGTATTAATACATTTGGTACATAGGATAGTCGACAGGTTATGGCTGCCGAAGTACTATGTCCCTGTGTGTGTTATGACGTCACTGCAGGAGTCCAAAAATATGAGTCTCTCAAGCCTACAGGTATTCTGCATAATGTGCAAAAACAAGTTAACTTCAGTCTCCAGCACCATGTGTGAAATTTGTATTCATCTTTATCAGAAGCTCATCTCAACCTTATCATACTTTGCATTTTTCATTACTGTACAGTAGGCCATGTTCCCAGATCTTTACAATGTTCCTGAGATATCAGGAATCAAATGTCTTGAATCAGGTACAGCATTTAGATTTAAATTTCACATTTTTAAAACCAACTTGTACTGTTGTTTTTTGCAAATTTAAATACGAAAGTTTGATGCCTGCACAGTCTTGTCTTTTCTTTGTCAGACTTAATCTCACTAGACAAAGCTCATAAAAACAACAGCATTTAAAAAAGTCAAAAGAACCTTATTTGTCATCCTTGACAATCTCAGTGGATAGGCTAATAGCCTACTGTACATTTTAGGAGTGGAACTGTCCTGTCAAACTACAATTCTCATTCCTCACCATCATCAATAATGCAAGCACCAATTTATGAAAGTGGCAATAATGACGAAAATAAGGCAAAGTTCACACCATCTCTAGGTCTGTATGTGTTCATTCATCACATGAACTTCATCTGGGGTTGCATTTTACTATCATGACTCATAATAAATTTTAAAGAGCAGTTAGTACTGTTCGGAAATATTTGTTACACATTGAACATAGTACTGAACAAAGGAGACTGTAGACGTTGACACAAATGAGTCTTAATTATTAGTGTAGTTACCATAAAATCATCCTTTCCCCTTCCTTTCAAGCCAGTACAAAAAATTCACATCGCTGACTAAAATTCTTCTTCAAGAATTGGTTGTTAACTCAAAGTCCTGTCTTTACCATGGCATATAACTTTAAACTTTCTAATCAAAGGTTGTACTTAACATTTTTTATTAGATACACAGGTTTTTTCAAACTTTCTTCATACAAAAATATTGGTTCATTATGAAATTATTTAGCCTTTAAGAACCTTACTACTTCATTTAAATACAGTACTGGTAGTGTGCTTTTACACAGCAAGTTTGCAGAATGTGAGAATAAAAAATAACAAAGAAAAAAGTAGTAAGATAACAAATGCTTTGTAACCTAGGGCAACTCTAATTGATTCCCTACAACTTGCTTCTAAAATGTTTACTCAAGAATACTGTATGCACAGCAGGCCTATATGATCAAAGGCAAGCAGAGCACACATGAGTCACTGGCAAGTCTGCCCCTTTGAAGGAAAAAGTATTCAGGTACACAAGGTATTGTCCTGGGATTATATCATTCTGACAGACTGACACAGCATCAGCAATATTCTGTATTGCACAATAATTCTTGACATCTCCTTATAGCGCCTGGAACTCTAATACACATGCCACACCCTACATCATGCTTTCAGGGAAATGTAGATCCGGCAATTATGCATTTAAGTGGTGGCGCTATTTCAGAGTCACTACTTGGAAGGTTGACTCTGGAACAGGAAAAGGCTCAGCACTCAACATGTAAACAGACAACTGCAATCAGTAATGACGGGCTTAAAAATTACAGCATATAGGCCTACTATATGTCCTTGTACAGGAAGAATGAAACACACTTTGCTACAGACAGTTTACAGTAGGCCTACCACATCCAAGCAGAGAGCTGAGTATGGCAACTTTCTGATCTATGGTACAATAGTACAGTTCCATGCAATATTCTTCAGTAAGTAAGCATGCATTCACCAGCAATAAATATTGCCACTACTTCCTGAAAGCATTACTGCATTAATTGCCAACAGATGTGGGAATGAAAATCCCTTCCATTAATCTGTCAATGAGTGACACAAGGTTGTACTTGGGAGTTTGTACAGCTACAGTACTGCACAGTGATAAGTTGAAACCTTGTGTACAGAAAGTTGTCATGTCTATTAATTAATGAAGCCTTGCAATTTAACATCTACAAAATAACCTTTATGCCTTTTGTCCTTCAGCAGCAGATTTTTATCATAATTTACAAAGGACTGGACAGTAAATTTATGTATGCAGTCTTTAAAATTTGATACTAATGACACAATTTTAATAATTTTTTATACTATATCATACAATATACAGTACACAGTACATGTACATGTTTCAAACTGTTCATATACAAGCAGTTTGAATTTATTCCTTACACACATTTTCTGATTGCTAAGAGCTCAAAAAATAAATTTCGAGAACTTGCAGTGCTACAATTCAGTTCAAGCCAACTACAATGTTGCCATTGTACAGTATTTTTTCTTTTGAAATGAAACTGAAACTAAAGACAGGGGAATATTGTATTGTGTTTATATTAAAGCACATACTCACATGAACAAGCATTATGGTTCACTCAGCATGTAAGCCTAGCACTCAGTTATTTAAAAAAATAACAGATATATTGTATACCTTTATGAGATGGTACAGTAAAGTAAGTCTACAGCTACATACATGGAGACTTTGGAGAACTTTGTGTAGTTCAGCAGCAGGGTGCAGGGTTCGCCTCAAAAGGTTCTCAGTCACACTCACAAAAAAAAAAAAAATATATATACAGCATTCTTGCACTTATTCCAGAAAGTACAGAATATCTATCAAGTTCCAATATTTGTCCAAATTTGCACTATTATCCATTCTTATCTATTGTTAGGAGGAGCATAAAGTAGAGCATGAAAGAGGTGTAGTCATTTATTAAACCCTACTGCCCTACAGTAGCTGTCCTGTCTCACGTTAATCAGTAAAAAAAAAAGACTCTCTCTCATCAAAATTAACCCACCGTGCACTACACCCATACTTGAGTCACATCCCTGAATTTTGCAAAGTAAGGAAATGAAAAGAACTGTCCACTTGTGTGGCATACAGGTACTATCCATCACAAAATATTTGACCAGTTACCTCTAATTTCAAGATTGCTATCATAATATGGCTGACAGTGACACATGAAAACTTAATGTACAACTATCAATTTCATGCATGTCATTATAAAGCAATGCTGCTGAACTCATAGAAACTCAACTGTACTGTATCTTAAGTCATGCTAACCACACAGTGCTGTAGTGTGCACTATCATCAAATCACTGTTAACTGGAAAACACCACCCCTTTAATATCCTTGGTCATATGGCTGTCTGTTGACTGTATACACTGCCGATAGGGCTCCTTCTATACAGTAGTAATACAGACTAACCTACATAATCAACAGGCTCAGATTATCCCCATGATAAACACCAACTTGCCTAATATGAAGGCATTTTAAGTGTCCCTACAGCATGCAGAGTGCTGTAATACTGCTATACACACCCTGCAGGCTACAGTACAGTAGCATAGCACTGCAGTTGTTCCGCCATTGATTATGTTAATGAGAAACATAGGCTGGCATTCCAAATGGTGGCGCCAGACCAGAAACAAACTTAAAAACCTGCCAGACAAATTGAGCAGGTTACTTGGTATGCTGTGATTACTGAACTTGATCACCAATGGTGGAAACTTCAACTTTGCAGTGAAATGTACATTAAATTGGAAGGCGACTGGACAACATCTGGACAATTTGAACTTGGTGACATTCGGAAGGATTATTTAGCTAGGACAATTCTCACTGGGGAAACATTCACTTAGACAATTCACCCCACTAGTTTTAATTATTTGCCGAAACATTACTTTGATTGTTGACAATCATTTACTGCCTCTTGCATCTCTTTGATTTTTTTTAAGAAGAAAAGGGTTGACTTTTGTTTCATATTTATTCAGTGTGGTCAAAAACAATTCAAGGATCATTAAAAACAACAGGAGTATCTTTCATAATTTGTGATTCAGTTGCTTAAATTATAGTCAGACAATTACAAGCAAAAGTCATAGGAATCCAGTTAATACTTTAAATTTATAAAATATTCTATGCAAATTTATAGCAATATAACTAAAAATTCCCATCCATACTATTGTCAAGGTTCTGATTATCAATTTAAATTATTCCTGAACAAAGTCTGGGCATGACAACCAACGAATGACTGTGCAACGTTTTGGGCACCAACACTGTCAAAGTCTCTAGAAGAAGAACGGATTTATGGCCAAACATCGGAAAGGTAGCATAGCGACTCCAAATAACTATCAATCAACACAACATTTTAGATGTGAAATTTCTGTGACACGTTTCACATCCTCTGTAAATTTTGCATCCTTAGCTTTTAAAACAGCTGAGAAAACACAATCGAAAAGCAAAAGTTTCTGAACACCTTGCAAAAACTGCTGGAGTGATCGTATTACTTACCTGGCACAGGAGTACCCCTGGTCACGACGGCGAAGCTCCCAGGTGGGACCTGTTCTATTCAGCCAGTCTAGAACAGGACCACTGTCAGGTGGTGTCAGTTAAGTCAAAGTTTGTCCCTTGGGGACGTTGTCACTCCTTCGGGGAGCAGAACTCCTTCGGGAGTATTGTTTGGTTTTCGCCCCTGGCTCTTCGCCAGAGAGTCAGGGGACTTTTGGAAAAAAAGTGATCGTATTACTTTGAGCAGTCTTCTAGTCACAGTAAAAATGGAAGTATGTTTAAAACAGGCTATCAAAAAAATTTGAGAGAATGCTTTACATATCAAATGATTCTGGTGATAAGATAGACAATGCAAGGTTACACAAAAAGGTTTGCGACGAAAAACTGCACATGGCTTTTGCTACAGTAATACTGACAAACTGCAGCCGAGGGTATGAGGAAAGGAGAGGATGCAGTTAGATTTTGTTTACACTTAAACAGGCAAGTTGTTTCCAACAATGTAGTCCTTTCCTATGAGCCATAATTCTTTCCTGGAACCCTCATGCTAGCCTCTTTTTAAACCTAAGCTTGCACAGACCTGTGATGATTAAACTTTTAAGCCTGCTTCAATTTGAAAAACATCACATTGTATGTATGTTTAATACAGTGTTCAAAACACAAGAAGCAAGTTTAGAAAGGGTCTTGAAACAGGAATAGAACAGGGAAAAAAATTACCTATAAAAAGTTGTGCAGGGGCTACGTAGTTTAGGTTCCCCTCTACCAGGGGCTGTTTTTGTTTTGTTGACAATTATACAGCTAGGGAGGAGGACAATTTCTATGACTTTTGCACCTTTTTTTTTCCACTCCTACCTCCTCAACATCTTTCCGGGGCATATTTTTGCTGCTACATCTGCAAGCTGCCCATCACCCCACTTGTGTTTGGAATGCTGGTCAAACCCACTTTTAAAAGAGGCTTAAACCATCTTGGGACATTGTTGATCATGTGTGCCATTTGGGATTACAATTTAAAAGCTCTAAAAGATTGAACATTTTCTAATTTAAGGTGAATTGAACTATTTTAACCTCTGAGACTCAAATGGTTTGAATTGCACAATTTGCATTGGTGAAAATTCATTTTGGGATGAAATAAATTTCAGAAAAGACATTGTATCATTAAATTCTTAAGCTGAATCATCTGAGTAGATTTCAATGCCATCTGTTATTCACAGATTGTGTCTGGTCTTTTCAGTTCTTCTATTCCCAATTCCTCAAGCACTATACATATTCTATTTTGCTCAATTTGATGGAACAAACAGTGTGCCAAATTTTAGCACATAACAATGGAACCACAACAAAGAATGCAGGGTTTAAGTTAAATGAACATTTTTCATTGCTCTGCTTGCTGGATAGAGCCCAGAAGCAGAGATGTGCCTTTCTGAGTAGCTAGAACATTTATATGAAATGTGCCTGGGGTATTCATGACTTTCAATTAGGCTATTTCAAACCTACGTTTTGCAATGGTTACTCTTCCATACCTAGGCAACTGAATATCAGCCTGGAAAACCCTCCTCTGTGGATGTCAAAATGTGATAGCAATGGAACCTCCTTTTTTATGAAAGAAAACATAAATGCCAACCAACACCACCCCACTACTACCCAACCCCCATAACTCAAACCCCCAGCCCCCCAAAAAGTCAATGTCTGTTAATACTAACTTGTGAAATGAATGGGGTAGAAACAGTAAGGCTGATTGAATTCAGGGTCAGGAAGTCACTCATAGAGTTCTACACCATTCTGAGCATGGACAAACACCAGTAAGAATCACCACCCCAGTTTTCAGTTAGTGATCAGAGCCAATGAGACAACCTAGGTGTACTAATGGCTCCCAATCTTTCTCCAGGACAACAGTCTGCCCTGTCTTACAATAGGACACTCTCTAAGAGGCTGTGAGGGCTGAAGGACCTTGATTTGTACTTGTAACTGCTCAACAGCTGAACTAAGAAAAGACCTAAAGTGGAAAATTTCCTGATCGAACCAGACACCCTTTTTTTTTTAAAGTAGAGTAATAGTTTACTCCAAACTTACCTGGTTTGAGTCTACTTCCAATCATCACCTGAGGAGATAATAGTGGGGATGGGGGAGGGGGGAGAGAGGGGTGAGGAATCCATTTGGTAAGTCTAGGGGATGATCCATACCTGAGCAGATTGTGTGATGATCTACTTGAGATTGTAACAATTTAGATGATCACCCCATGTGTACATTATCTGGGGAATGATCTGAGTATGATCTGTTTCAGCATTAAGCTGATTGGTGCTATATGTAGTGAGCACATCCCGTTACTAGAGGGGATATATATTCAAAATTCTTAAATAAAACCCATTAATACATTAACATTGCATATATATGACAAACCAATGTGAAGCTGCAACAAACAGCAACACTGTGGCTTGTTCAGTTGTCCACGTTGTATGCACAGCGCCTTACTGCAACAAGACTAGAGGATGCCATTTTTCAAACTTATGATTTGTGAATCTGCTACTGTAATGGTGTCACAGGGCAACAAGCAACAACACACAGCTTCAATTTTTTCTGAAGTTCCTTAACATATCTCAATTATTTTACTTAATGCCAAGTTTCTTTTCATACTAATCAATATTAGTTGTAATACTAAATTTTGAGAAAAAATGGGCCAGTCCACATTATTTGACTGTACAAAATTTACAACTGATCAAACTAAACAAAACAAGGAAATTCATGGCAACTCGGCACTGTGGTGGCTCTGTCATGTAATTTGCTTCAAGTATTTCGCAAGTAACCTGTATAGGCCAGTGCAAACAATTTTCATATATTCTGCACCGAACCAACTGCGTCTGACTGAAAACCAGTCAGTCACAGCTGGGTTGGTGCAGAATGTGCAAAAATTGTTCCTAACCTCTCTGTAATCCAACAGTCAGTCCTGGTAGGACCAAATAGGGCCTATCAAACATTTAAATATCTGTCTTGGGAGTCAAGAGGAGTTGCTTCACAGTGGAGTTGGCAGTGTGCAGCTGTCACTGACCCAACTGCAACCTAATTCTTTGGGATAACAAATAGAAAGGTTCTGTGGATTCAACTGACGGTTGTAGACAGTTAAAATGGCAGCCCCCATGTAGACACAGTAGCCAAAGTGAGTGAAGTGTTTCAGAGTAGGGTCTGCACAGTGTGCCGCAAACCTAAAATCTGGAAGCGACACAACTGATAGTCCTCAACTATCAACTACCAACAACTCAGAAGTCAAGGTGCGTTGCATCGGGTCCCAAGCAGGTCAGTGGAGTTTGCGCCAGCCTTAATACCAAGGTCTTAATAGCCAAAGGTGCATGCTGTCAAGACAAGGGTGTTTGCCATGGTGCTACCTAAAATGAAATCTGTTAAAAAGTGCAAAGTTGCTAAATAACTTTTGCCCATCCATGTCTACCTCCCAAACAAGTCACACCCAAGGTTAAGTTTGGCTTTGTTCATTTGAAACTTATTCTATGCCATGCCCTACAAAGGCAACTGTGTTGCCAGTCATCTTCTGCACTTAAACATACTGTACATAGCTTCTCCCACCCACACAACAGAAAGGAAGGACCTATCTAGAATTATCTCAGCAAATTCTTATGCATGTCACTTTGATCAGCTAATTTCTTACGTGCACCTGAGAGGTTTTGTGACATTCACATGGTTGTTGATTCAATTATCCAGAATGTTTTATTTTCAAATTGAGTTGCACTTATCTGAATGTATGCCACGTCTGAGCATTTGGCTGATATCTCTTTAAATCATTTTATGTGCAGCAGGCTGAAACACCAGAGAAATTAGCTGTGCAATCAACACAACAGAGTGGTATTTTGCTGAGTTTCTCTGGATACAGTATGTTGCATGATATACATTATGCACAGTGGTAACAAAGATGTGAGCTCCATGCTCAAGTCAAACAGAAATGAAAAGAAATTTGCAACTCCCATTAAAATACTTGAAACATGTTGAACACCCATATCTTCTGCCTTGAAAGGCTAAAGTTTTACTAAGACTCACACTCACATGCCTGAAAAAATTAGCTGAGCAAAGTGACATGAGTGGCATTTTGCTAAGTGAATTTCCCTACCTCAAGGTTCCTGCACCACCAGAGCAATAACATTCCATGAATTTAATACATTTGGTTTGGCATGAAATCCAAGATATAAACATGCTGTATACATGCACATACAAGAAGTTAGTCATCACAGGATTCCACAACTATCCAAAGGCTTCCGTCAATTTTAACAAAATTCTGATAGCTTTCCAGTCCTGAAAAGTGAAAATTATTTCATGACTTTGTTGGGCTGCAGGAACCCTGCCTTCTGTGTAGTACAGTACCATAGGTTTCACCTACCTTCTGCCTTGACTGGTTTTCCACTTTCCCACTTGGTCAATTTAGAAGTAGTCTCTGGCTTTTTAAGTGCCCCTGTCTGAAACTCTGACCTAACTGCTTGCCTGACTAGTCTTGCACAGATGGAAGAATACTGAATGTAGCTGTAAAGGAAGTACAACACACATTTAATGATTTTGACAATCTGGACACCATAAGGGACAGTGGTTCCAAAGAGTTGACACTGTCTCTGCATCCTAGAGGCTGGTGTTTTAGAATAAAAGAGAAGCTTGTTGGCTGGGAACTACTGTAAGTAGCTGCCACTGCATGGGACTGGGGTTAATGTACTCTTTAAAGGCTCTCTAATCTCACCTCAAACAGTAACAAATACTCCCTACATTAAGTTTACCTCTAGCCCCTCCTCCAATTTAAATGATTTCAACAAAAAAAAACCAGAAAGCCAAAAGGCTTAGTGATTCCTTGCCATATTGATATATTGTAACAAACATGAATCACCCACATGACAAGCATGAGATCTCTCACAGTTATCCTACTTGAGATATGATGTTAATACGGTCAAACGCTTTTGAAATCTTGCGACCCAAAATGACCTACATGCTAAATATTAACAATCCACAGGCCAAGTATGTGATCCCTCATAGTTATCCTCCTTGAAATATGTTTACTAGCTCTTGACTTTTGTGACCTTAAATAACCTTCGACCTGCACGAAAAATAGTAGGGATCATCCACATGTCAAGTGTGAGATCCCTCACAGTTATCCTTCTTGAGTTATCGTATTTACAAGGTTTTGACCTTTTGACCTCTGGTGACCCAAAATGACCTTTGACCTCCACCAAAAATAATAGGGATCATCTACTCAATATGGGCAATCCACGTGCTAACTATGAGATCCCTTACAGTTACCCTTCTTGACATATAGTATTTACAAGGTTTTGACCTTTTGACCACTAGTGACCCCAAATGACCTTTGACCGCCACCAAAAACAATGGGTATCATCTACTCAATATGGACAATCCACATGGTGAGTACGAGATCCCTCACACTTATCCTTCTGGAGATATCATGTTTGCAAGGTTTTTATGTTTTAACCTCTGATGACCCCAAATGACCTTTGACCTCCATCCAAAAACAACAGAGATTATCTACTCAATGTGGGCAATCCACATGCTAAATATGAGATCCATCACAGTTACCCTTCTTGAGATATCATGTTTACAAGGTTTTGATCTTTTGACCACTAGGGATCCCAAATGACCTTTGACCTCCACCAAAAACAATAGGGATCATCTACTCAATACAGACAGTCCACATGGTAAGTATGAGATCCCTCACACTTATCCTTCTGGAGATATCGTGTTTACAAGGTTCTGATGTTTTGACCTCTGATGACCCCAAATGACCTTTGACCTCCACCAAAAATGATAGGCATCATCTACTCAATATGGGCAATCCACGTGCTAACTATGAGATCCCTCACAGTTATCCTCCTTGAGAAATGGTGTTTACAATGTTTTGACCTTTTGACCTCTGGTGACCCCAAATGACCTTTGACCTCCACCAAAAATAATAGGGATCATCTACTCAATATGGACAATCCACATGCTAAGTATGAGATCCCTCACAGTTACCCTTCTTGAGATATCATGTTTACAAGGTTTTAATGTTTTGACCTCTGATGACCCCAAATGACCTTTGACCTCCACCAAAAACAATAGGGATCATCTACTCAATATGGACAATCCACATGCTAAGTATGAGATCCCTCACAGTTACCCTTCTTGAGATATCATGTTTACAAGGTTTTGACCTTTTGACCTCTGATGACCCCAGATGACCTTTGACCTCCACCAAAAATAATAGAAATCATTTACTTAATATGGGTAATCCACATGCTAAGTATGAGATCCCTCAAAGTTACCCTTCTTGAGATATAGTGTTTACAAGGTTTTGACCTTTTGACCACTGGTGACCCCACATGACCTTTGACCTCCACCAAAAACAATAGGGATCATCTACTCAATATGGGCAATGAACATGGTAAGTATGAGATCCCTCACATTTATCCTTCTGGAGATACCGTGTTTACAAGCAATTTCCAGGGTATTTACTATTTGACCTCTGGTGACCCCAAATGACCTTTGACGTCCACCAAAAAGAATAGGGATCATCTACTTAATATGGGCAACCTACCTGCCAAGTATGAGATCCCTCGGAGTTACCCATCTTGAGATATCGCGTTTACAAGGTTTTGACCTTTTGACCTCCTGTGACCCCAAATGACCTTTGACCTCCATCAAAAACAATAGGGATCATCTACTCAATATGACCAACCCACACACCAAGTATGAGCTCAGTCATAGTTACCCTTCTTGAGATATCGTGTTTACAAGCAAAGCGTCACACACACACACACATACATACATACACACACACATACACACACGACATCACCATCGCATAGATTCCTTCTGCCTTTGGCAAGGAATCAAAAACAAAACAAAACAAACAAACAAACACACACAAAAAAAAAACACCTGTCTAGACCACCTCCAAGAAAGTGCCACAGTAGCATGCATCAAATTTCCATTGCTCAAGGCACAACTGTGTGTAAGCTTTAATAATTGGGAATACAACTTATTGTACAAGTCATTGTTGACCAACCAGAGTGGTGCTATATTGTTTGAATGAATGTCAAAGTGCAGTCATCAACTTTATCCAGAACTCTAGGGCTAATCCTATTAAATATGTTTGGGCAAGGAGTTACTAGTAACTCCCTGATTTGGGGGATGCCATGTCCCCTCTAAAGCACAACTATATGGCATACACACAAATGCAAGGAAAGGAAAGAGAGCATATGCCTTCAACCAGCACTTTTGGTCAGCAGTCATCCTTAGCCTAACCAACTGCAGTGGCCAAGTGGTTAGAGCATCCGACTTGCAGCTGGAAGGTCTAGGGTTCAAATCCTGGTCAGATCATGCCAAAGACTTTAAAAATGGAACCTACTGCCTTTGTGCTTGGTGCTCAGCATAAGCAATGGAGTAGGACAAACAAGCCAGTGAGCCACAACTGGAAAAAAGGCCGTGGTCGTCTCGACTTGAACCAATTGGATGGAAACTGGGATGTTAAACCTCATCTAACTAACCTTAGCCTAACATATATTATACCTGGTAAAAGGTCACACAACTCAAAGCTTAAATACTGTCAAGTTGAAGTCACAATTTCAATTAAATTCTGGCTTCCTTAAACTTTCCACAACCTACATTAAATTTCAAATTAATGCATCTTACTGAGAATCCATATGTTCTTGCTTTGGTCCTTGGCCCTATACCAGGAGTTCTTCTTTTGTGTGGATGCCACACTCTTCATCAAGAAAATTTGCAGACTGGCGAAGTTTTGCAAAGCCAGGATTTTGTCCTGGTGGGTTTTCAGGTTTGAACAAACTAGTGGCCCCAAAGTGAGAGTGCTAAAATGCTCACCTTCCCCAAGGTATGGGGTCAGGGGGTCCACTTT
Source organism: Holothuria leucospilota (assembly GCA_029531755.1). Classification (NCBI taxonomy): domain Eukaryota; kingdom Metazoa; phylum Echinodermata; class Holothuroidea; order Aspidochirotida; family Holothuriidae; genus Holothuria; species Holothuria leucospilota. The sequence goes on along the minus strand of CM055965.1, from coordinate 42,970,485 downwards.
GGACCAGGAGCAATGGCAGGTGAGGGAACTACAGTAGGAGAGAAGGTTCCAGAAGTCCTAGGGAATTAACAACAAAATTGTGGGAACCAGAAGGGTTGTTTTACAATCAGGGTACGTCGACCAGAAATTCACTTTATTGCCCCCATACTAAAAATATGTACACTTGACATTAAGACCAACTACACTAAGTAAAAGTTCAGTATATGTCCTGTCTACAATAGTAAATTAAATGTATTTAAAGCACAATTTGGGGTAAAATAATTCTGCATAGTGTCATTTCTGGCAAATTCTACCGTCTCATTTGAATTTTGCAAACATTTGACCAGATGAATCACTAATACAGAAAAGAGTTTGACAGAAAGTACTGATTTGGAAGTTACAACTACAACAAAGTTGTTCAAAGGCCTACACCTTTCAATGATTGAAACAAATTTAATAAATGAAAAACTGCATGAAAAGGAGGTGGTATTTTCCGTCAAAATATGTCCTCTCCGAAATCAGGCAAGTTAAGCTGACAGATATATGGCCCAGTAAAAAAAAAATGTTGCCTCACAAATCAGTAATTTGTATCCTACAAACATGTAGTATTGATGTTATGTTCACTCCTTCAGTTGAGATATGGAACCAGTTTCAACACTGAGACTTTCAATTCCGTCAAAAAGTGTCCTCTCCGACAAAAATGGTATTTCTATGTTTCTGTTTAAGAAACAGGAGCACTTGAGCTCCCACTTATGGTACTTAAAGTACTAACATTGTTCCATCATAAATGCATAATTACATCTCCTTCACTCAAGTATACTCAATACATTATGTATGTCAAAAAGTATGTCCTCTCCGAAAATCAGAGATGACGTTTTCCAGGGGATACATATTTGCAGATTTATATCAAAATTAACCTTTGTATGATTGGGAATCTCCATTTATAACAATATGGTGTAGTAATTTAAACTAGAACATGGTTAATTAGGTAGGCTTTGGGGGATATGTCCAAGAGACAGTCATGTTTCTAGGTATTCTTATGTACATCATCTTCGAACTAACAGAAAAGTGTATGGTATTAAAGACTAAGTTTACCCTGTTTTTGTTTTACTTAGTTTATGTAGCCTAGCTGTGCAGATTTTGGCAACCATTGATATCAGCAGTGATCCTTCTTGCTTTCTTAGTTGATAGATTCAATGCCATGAGTACCTTTTGCTTAAATGTCGGAGAGGACAAGTATTTTGACACATTCAGATATTTCCATCAATATTGTCCTACAGTAGGTTAACATTCTGAACCTAATTCTCTAACAAAAATGGACAAACCAACTCAATTGAACTCCTAGGAACTACAGTACCTGAGAGCTGTGAATGTCACCCACAACAACTATGAGGCACATACAGATATGAATCCATATTTTTCAGATGTCTGAAAAATGGCAGTTTTTGCATTCCTGTCTGGCAATTAATCCATCCAGATAATGAAACTTAAAACAATGGAAAGGTCAACTCAAAGGGATCCTGCCCTACTGCTTTGTACAGTATGGCCTAAACAAAGATGAGATTGATTGCTTACCCAAGGATGAGATTTCGACTGTCATTGGTGAACCCCTCAACCCCCCCCCACACACACACACACACACACCCATTACCCAGGGACACTATATTGCTTTAGTAACACTGCTTTCCAGGCAGTTTAGGAAGATTTTCACGACCTGCAGTTAAACATTATGACATTTTTCATAGAGGTCAAAAGGGTGGTCCAGCCACAAATTTAGCCTTGATACGTTTTTAGGACTGTTAATTCCTAGCATTTTGGTAAAAGGTCTATCCAATGTACTGCATGGTTCTTGAGTTAGAGTTAGAGTTAGGTGAGGTTCAGGGGTCGAAATTTAATTTTTTTGCTGCTGTTCCACGGAACAGCGCTTTTTCCAAAATTACTGTTCCGGATCAGATTTTACTGTTCCAGAGCACAGTATCTCGGCATACGTACAGTTCGTGCACACGTGCAAACTGCAAAGGTACAAATTGCTATCTACTTTATTCGAGTGGTATGACTGCATGACTTGACCGTAACGTGGGGAGGGTGAATTTTCGCCTGCAGCGGGGATTAGGCAGTGGGATATCCTGATTTTCCTTTGGTTCTTATTTTTTAAGCACAAATTTATCGCCAATGAATCTTGCATTGTTCTGAGATCTAGCGTTGCAGTGTCCCAAAACCTACTGCAGGATGAAATACACTCAAAACTAATGAGTGAGAGCAAAAAAGTTCCACGGTAAAGGAATATTTTTGCTTGATTCAGCCTTTGCATTGCAGTCTATTGCTATAGCAAAGCAATGAGTTCTCCAGCATATGAGTGCACATACTGCTGTTATTTTCTCGCAGCAAATTTACGTGAAATCGTTCTAGTCGTATCCTTCGCCATAACCTTGATTCAAGTATCATTCCACACAGTAAGTCAATGGGAACATCTTGGGAGGAAAAGCAAACACTTTATTAGGACCCATTGACTTTGGTTGTGAGATATCAGCAGTTAGAAGAGCTTTTAGTCGTTTCAAGTTTCGGTGCTTAGTTGCTAGCTTGGAGGGAATATTAATACAAAACCCCCTAAAAACACAATAAAGTGGAGGGAATATCAGTGAATAGTTAAGGGGTCATTTGGAACATACCACGCAAGACAAGGGGTGATGCAAGATGACATTCGCTTGCAAGGCAATAAATGACATACTGTACTAAGAGTTTTTCTGCGTTTGATAGTAAAACTTCAGTGCATTTACACAGTACTGTACCATGCAGCATAGGGAATAACACGTGCAAGTGTAACCGACTTTAACTGATAACCGTGGAACGAGATTGCATTTCATACTTAAGCCAAAATTTACAGGGATTTTTTATATTCACAGTGTCATTACTTTATCACAGATTAGCATGTACATATATTTATATGCACTTTGCTTCATGTGGAAAACACTGTTCCACGGAACAGTGGCTTTTGAAAAGTTACTGTTCCGGCACTAAAAGCACTGTTCTCGGAATAGCGGAACAGTGGGAATTTCGACCCCTGAGGTTTTACGGTTTAGTTTCTTACCAATTGAGATATTGACACTGGCAGGCTAACTTAATACAATGAGTGACATCTCCTCACATTGGTGAAAAGTTTTTTAGTTTTCTTTGTTTATAATGGATACCGGAATGGTTTTTTACCTTGAAATCAGTAGAGGTCAGCCCAACAACAGGGTATGTGAAAGTTTCAAAATATTACCCCCCCCCCCCCATGCATTTAACGATGGAATTAAATTTTGAAGTACTGAACTGAGAGTGTGCATTACAGAATTAAGCAAAAACTGCTTTATCGATGTGCAGGGATGATGTCAATCCTGCTTGCTTCAAGTTCAGTTGCGAGAGGAAAATGGGGTATCTTTAACTGGAAGTATCTCAAAATCAACAAACTGAAATTTTATTGAAGTTTCACTAGAATGATTGGATAACTCACTCTAAAACATATCACAGGTACTGTAAATGTGTGGTTGGACCACCCTTTTAATAACATGGTCTCTCAAATGTTTGTACCTCAGCCAAACCAAAGTGTTTTGATTGCTTTTAGAAGTATATTGTCATATGGCAAGCATACTTGTTAGAACATGTTTCCATATAGTTGCTTTCCAAGTTGTTATTAAGGTTGAATCAGAAACATTTTTAAAAAATCTAAAATAATAATTGGTCAAATTTTACGTCAAAAAAAAAAAAAAGCCTCTCCAAAAATTCACAACAGGGGATCTTGGAGTAACAAACCAAAACTTCAAAACACTTTATTTTCTCAATCTGTATTTATAATCAGTTGTGTTATTTCCTACTGCATGTACTGACTTACCTATCACAATTCTGTGTAGTGTATGTACTGAGTGAATCAGTCTGCTGTACCATTGTTGACTTCAAATGATTTTTTTCACACACTGTAATGTTACAGAAAATATGATGAGAAACTTTCCCTTGTTCTGTATATTGCACTATTGCAGGTACTATGAAATAATACAGTAAATCAAAGGCAGTTACTGATTTACTGTGAGCATGTCAAAAAAGTGTCCTCTCCGACAATGAGGAATCTTCTCTGACTGATTACAGTATATTGACATCATACAGCTGGCTTTTAGGTATAGTGTTTTGCAAAAAAGGGCACTCAGAAGCAACCAATTTCAGTGTGTTTATTGAAGTAATTGGAATAAAACTTCTAGCAATTATCATGATGTTTCAGAACCTTCTTATGGTACCACCTGTTATCAGTCACTTATACATTAAATGAAAACATTTATGGAAAAGGCTATGTACTGGTACTTTATCCAGAAATTTGAATTGCACAAGTTTCATTTGTCATCTTCCACTTATCAAACATGCCATTAATTTCTATGAAATAATTCAGCTCAAGAATCCTGTTAACACACTCCCTTCTCTGTGTCAAACAAATTGTCCTCTCCGAAAACCACATGTCCTCTCCGACTGATAATTTTGACATCAAGTATCTAGACTGTTGCTGAACATAGTGTTTTGAAAATTGGTGTGTACAAGTAGACTGACTATGGTTATCAGCACATTGAAACAGAACTACTGTTACCACTACTAATGTTTCAGAATTGAAAACTTCGTAAAACCATTTCACCCCTATCATGTACAGACAAACAGAAACTTCTGTGTAGGCAAATAGATATGCCACACACTTCAGAATACTGAGTTGTATTTTCATTACACATCATTTTTACTTAAAACAATGTCATCTAGACTCACTCTAAGCAAGAGAATAATGTGATATGTGTAGTTAGATAATTTCATGTCCCAGGAGCCAAATTTTAGATCATAGATACTTAAAGTTGTATAAAATAAAATTGTGGATACTTGATGCCTCTATACTTTTAAAATCTTGAATTTGACCTGTCTGCAACACAATAAAATACATACTAAAGAAAAATAAACAACTTTATTTTTTGCCTTCTGTACCTGATGTACCCTGATTGTAAAACAACCCAGAATGAAACTTTTCAACAATCTTAAAATGGAATGGCACTATGTGTTGTGTTGAGTGATTGTAGATCACTTAATATTTTTCAATAAACCCCTTTCCTCTTTCATAGCTGTTTGTTGCTTGTTCCAATGTGATAGCAACTGCAATCAAAATGAATGACTTTATTAACATGCTGTAGATTCAGTGACACTTAGCCTAAAGGTTTATACAAGTTCAGCTGGTGTTGCACCTTCATGATCAATGAAATTTCATATAGTGTAGCTGTCATTTCCATAGTGTGTAGATTTTGGGCAAAAATCCAAGATTGTTCAACCCCCTCTGCTAGGATACCCTGGGCGTGTAGTTGACAACATAACACGAAGGTAAAAGGCTGTTGTCATCTGCAGTGTCTATACTGGAAAGTTTGTATGCTATAGACCACAGATTTATGACATTCACACTACTGTACACTAAACAGCATGCATTACTGTTCAATTGTGACATAGGCCCTATCACTAAGTTAAGCTACACCTTAACATCACCAGGCCTAAATTAACAAACAGTAACATTAGGCTTAAAGTAGGCCTTATGTTAGTCCTTACGCTGGCATAAGAAAAAGGTGGGGTGGTTCTAGCCTAGCATACCTAACGTTAGGCCAACTTCTCATGTAGGCTGGGGATATCATCTTGTGTCACACCGGTTTGGTGAAGTCCACTGAATTTTGGGGTAAGCACTTTGCTAACTGTGCGTGGAATTTAATTGTTAAAGTTCTAAATTGCACACCGACGAATGCTTTGCACCTTGGTATGGGGTGCAGGGGCCCGCAGGGTCCCGGGGCATCATCTGCTATGAAAGATGGTGATAATTTGGTTCTTTCTGAATAGTGTACTGGACGTAAATTTTTGAGTGAGTCTTGAGCATAGGGATTTTGCTTGCACCGCGCCGATCTTTTGCTCAATTTTTTGCCTGCAGGCTGCACGCCGCATACCGATTATTAAACAAACTGAGTTATTGAGCGCCAAATCATCGTAAAATCGGTAAATACATTGAATATGTGCATGGAAGACAAAATATGCAATCCGGGTCTAGCCTATGCCATACACCAAAAAGTACAGCACACATTTTCATATACCACAGATCTGTGTGAAGAGAGTTGAACTTTCCAGTAGGGTCTTATACCTCATGTAACCTAGGCCTTACGCCAGACCTGGCCTAACAACTCCGTTACTTGTTACTGGTAAAGGTCTGGTGACATGAAAATAACATTTAGGCCTATGCCCTAGAAGGATATTTGGTGTAAAAAGCAATCCAGAAAACAGCTGCAATTTCCATTAAAATCCATCAAACGTTGACCATTTCACTAGGTAATTTCTGTTTCACACTTGTACCATGAAGGCTATAACATTAGCTTAATACGCATTGCAAGTAGCCTATGGGACATCAAAAGAGGGTCATAGGCCTACCCCAAAAAGTAAATGTCAGCTATGTTTTGCAACCTTTATTTCAAGGGGTACTGGTAGCATTGTCATCCCCCAGAGTGTTTATTATGAAAGTTAAAATTGTTTCCTTGGGAAATATTGATATCACTCACCAAAGTGTAAACTAGGCTATCTCATCAGCAATTATGAGATTATTTATATAGACCTTGAGTTAACAAAAGAAATTTTAACACTGTGCAACACTCCACATCATTTTTTTTTGCACAGGCCTTGCCTAACGTTAGACCTAACGTAGGCTAGGAAATGAATGAGTTAGTCTGCAGTCTGCTGACCTAGTATTTGGGAAGCTGTGGGGCTTATCATACTTGGTCAGCAATATACCCATTGTCAAAATTGGGCTACCGCACCTTCGAAGATTTTGATTGGTCTCGAACTTTCTCAAATTCACGTGTACTCCTATATAATTGACCTCTACGGGTCCTTTATATGTTTAAGACCCTTCATTCTAAGATTATTTGCACTTAGTGTCCAAAAAGAGACCAAAAAATTTGATTTACACAAACGATCCTGGAATTCAGTTATTTTCCGCCCCTGTTACTTTCCGCCCCTAAAAAAAGTTATTTACCCTAAAAATTAGGGGCGGGAAACACCGGATCGAGGGGCGGAAAGTAATGGCATAGAATGGAATACCTGCACGAGTTGAAGGCTTTACAAACTAAGACTAAATTTTCTTATCATTGAACATCTCTCCATATACATGTCTTTTACACAACAATCCATAGTACGTCCACATACTTAACATAACATAACATAACAGGTTAAAGGGCAAAGGAGGGCTAAGGCCCCATAAGATGCCCTGAAGTCCATACAGCCTTAACTGAAAACAAACAACCAACCAACACCAAACGAGCCCAGCACAATTAGATTCTACCACACTTATGGAAGAACTTGTCAATGTTAACCTTAAAGCAGTGCACAGATGTGGAGTTAACTACCCACTCAGGCAGACTATTCCACTCGTTAACAACTCTATGAGAAAAACTGAACTTCCTAATGTCGAGCTTTGCAAAATTCTTAACTACTGTAGCTTCTTACAATGGCCTCGAACCCGAGAATTACATTGAACCTTTAAATAATTGCAAGAGGACAAAGGATTCCTTTCAGAGAGAAATTTGTACACCTGAAGCATGTCCCCCCTAATCCTTCTCAACTCCAGGGTGGTAAGCCCAAGATGCTTAAGTCTAACATGATAAGGTAGGTGTCTCACCTCGGGTATAAGGCGAGTGGCTCTCCTCTGAACCTGCTCTAAAAGAAGCTTGTCCTTTTCATAGAAGGGACTCCAAGCCTGGGCTGCATAGTCGAGGTGGGGTCTTACCAACTGCTTATACAGATTTAGTACAATTTCTTTACTAAAACTACTGAAATTCCTCTTGATCAATCCAAGCACCCTATTAGCCCTAGCAGCAGCAGCTGCACACTGTCTAGATGGCTTTAAATCACCTGTAATAACGACACCCAGATCCTTCTCAAAAGTCACATCACTCAGATTACTACCATTCATGTTATAATCATAGCTGAAATTTTTAGGACCAAAGTGAAGGACTTTGCACTTATCTGCATTAAAAGACATTTGCCAAGTCTGAGACCATGAAAATAACCTATCCAAGTCTTTTTGCAGTAATGAGGCATCATCCTTATCACTAACCTTCCTATAGAGCTTAGTATCATCAGCGAACTTACTAATACTAGATGTGAGAGAGCTATCAATATCATTGATGAAAATTAAGAAAAGAAGCAGGCCAAGAACAGAACCCTGTGGAACTCCACTTGTAACTTCTTTCCAAGAAGAGAAATTACCATTAACAACAACTCTCTGAGATCTACCATTGAGCCATGAATTTATCCAGTCAGCACAACTGCCCTTGATGCCTAACCTATGCAGTTTAACCATAAGTCTACCTAATGGAACTTTATCAAAGGCTTTTGAAAAATCAAGGTAAATGACATCAACACTGTGACCACAGTCAAGAGATAAGGAAACATCCTCAAGAAAGCTTAGTAAATTAGTAACACAAGATCTACTCTGTAAAAAACCATGCTGTGACAGATTGAGTAACCCATTATCTAAAAGATATTTAAGTAAACAATCCTTGATTACAGATTCCATAACTTTGCACACAACACTGGTTAAACTGACCGGCCTATAATTGCAAGGCAAGCTCCGATCCCCCTTTTTGAAAACTGGAGTAACATTAGCAATCCGCCAGTCAGCAGGTACAAAGTTTGAATCCAGAAACTTCTGAAAAATAATGCAAAGAGGAACTGACAAAATCTCGGAGCATTCAAGAAGTAGATACCCTACAATTGTGAGTAAATCTTTGATTCCGAATGTTATTTTCAGCCCCAGAAATTTTAGGGGCGGAAAGTCTGGGGCGGAAACTACCGGTACCCACGATCCTGTTTTGTTTTTTAAACATTCTATGAAACTGCTAAATCGTGTAACTAGGATGTTTACACTATTGTATGCTAAATAGCACGCACTGCTGTTCAATTGTGACAGTCCATAGCTATGGTTATGTAGACATGCACATACGCGTATGTAGCAACAATCATTGCAGAAACACACGCACACGATGGTACTCTCACAGTAACATGCGGTCAAAAGTTTGTGTTGCAATAGCCTAGGCCTAGTTCAGGGAACAAAGTGTACATGAGAACTAGGCCTAGGTACCCTAGGCTATGAATGAGTTAGCCTAGGCCTAGGCCTAAGCTACTTCAGAAATCATTAACCTTTGATTGGACATAGCCTTTAGGCTATCTTGACAACTGTAAACGATACTGAAGTATTTCCAAGGGTTCTTTCATTGGGGGAGTTTATTCTTTAACTGACAAGTGAAATAGCTCTTTCTGGTGGCAAGTCATCAGAACTTCTAAGGCCTAGGCTAGCCTAAGTTAGGCCTAACGGTAAGCCTAACGTTAAGGCTAAGTGTAACGCATAGAATTAAGTTCTATGGTGTAACGTTACTTAGGCTGTTGACTTCGAATGTAGCCTCTGTTTTTTAATCGCACAGTACTTACGTCATGCCTACTTGTCGCCACGCCGAAACCATTTTGTTAAATAAATGATCCTAAGTGAGAGCCTAAGTCTTTCCCAAGGTGTTAAACAGGATAAATTAGGATGAGCGAGAGCTGATTGTCTGTAAAAGTTGCCCAACTTGTAGTAGCCTAACACAGTGTAGCCTAATCACATCCTAAGTTAGCTAGCCTAGGCTAGCTAACCTAGTTGCAAGCATGCTGTATGGAACGCCGGATGAAAGAAAAAGGTTTGTGGAATGAATCGAGAAATGGAGAAATGACAGTGATAACAAGAATTACTAAGTTATGCCTACACTGTCTTCAAAAATGCCTTTACATATTTTTTGTAGAAGAAAAAGATGAAATATGAAGCATTTTTTCGTATTTAAAGTTTTAATTAAAGTTTCCAACTTACAGTGGCTTGTCTGGAACATACAGGGGTGTAGCTAGGAAACGGGAAAGGGGGTCGGGACATACAGGGGTGTAGCCAGGGCCGGCTTAGCGTTGTGTGGGGCCCCCGGCACTTTCTATAGGGGGCCCCTTTTACAAGTTTAACCTCCTTCCCCCTCGCCCACCCGCTTAAACAAAATTAATAACACTCAACAGATTAAATTTAAGCTAATAACTAATAGTTGCCTTTACACATTATACAGTGATACTGATACATTATATGCCAGATAGTGTTAAGGCATGGCAAAAGTGCACACACATGAAAACGTAAGCCCGACAACCAGTAAATCAAAATAATGTGGGTCTCAATTCCCGCGGGGGCCCCAAAAGCGCGGGGCCCCCGGCATATGCCGGTTCTGCCATGGGGTTAATCCGGCACTGGGTGTAGCTAGGAACAGGGGGAGGGAGCACTAGGGACACTCCCCCACTTTTCCGAACATAGTAAAATGTGTTCCTTTTTGAAAAAATAAAAATGCCCTCGCCTGCTCCTTTTTTCGATTACGAAATTACCAAATCCAGTCAGAATCTTCAGATTGTCCTCTAAACTTAAAGGGGCTGTGGCATCCCGCAAATATATCATGTAATAGCCTTATAGTACTAAATTCAATTGGTTACTGCAACTTGATTGACATTCATGCAAGCAATAGCTCCACTCTGGTTGTCCATAATGACTTATACATGCAGTTGTTTTCAGCGAAGTTTCAATTAAGTAGTTAAGTTGGCTTCGAACAACATTAAACCAGCGTCTGATCGAGTGGCATCACTATGAACAGGACTGGATTGTTGAAGTAAACACAAACTCACAGCGTAAAAATTATAGGATATTTAAAACAAAGCTGATACTGAACCCTACTTAATAACCCTTGACCACTTTAGTCTACCATTTTCAGTAAATTTAGATGTGGTAATAGTAAGCTACCGGTGATTACCGGTAAATTCGACTTAAGGGGTGGTTTATCATGACAGGACGTGTGAAATTTGTGGGGAGGGAGCCTAGGGGATAAATGCCACTATGTTTTTCAGTGTCGTCACTTTTATACAAGAAAGAATTTTTTACTTAAACCTTAGTTTAGGAGGAGACCATCTACTACTCAAATGGAAGAGCTTTTTCAAGGTAAAAATATAAAGAACCTTTCGAAATTGATTAAATTTTGTAACATTATCAAATTGATGTTATGACCTTTAATTCAAGTTTAGTAACCACCAGTGGCTGGTGTCAGTTTTTGTGATATGCAATGCCAGTAGTGTGTCGTTTACATTTTTATTTTCCTTTTAATTCGTTCTTTTTGTACTTTGATGCTTTTTGCCATATAATTAGTATTTGTATGTATCAATACTTTGTTAGCCTCTTGTGCCCCTTGAGGCGATATAGAGAATAAACTAAACTGAACTGTCGGCTTGGAGGTGTACAGTACTTGGACAAGTGCAGTTTTAGTTTAAATTGGAGGAGGAGATTGAAGTTAACTGAGTAGGGAGATTTTTACTGTGAGGGTTGAGATTATAGAGACTTTTTAACAGACCATAAAAGATGCAGTACTTTTTTCAAACTAAATGCACATACCCCAAGGGTATTGTGCCATGCTGCGTTTGCTGATAGTTGAAGGAAAAGGTGCAAAGAGTAACTACATGGGACACTGTCATGTTGAAGAAGTGACTGGCAGGGGCGCAAATCTCTGTTTGAGAGTGGGGGGGCGAAAACGAATATGGTGTACGCGTGGATTTGAAACTGTGCACGCGTAGCGTGCACCGCGAGAGCGAAGCGCGAAGCCCTCGTGGGGGTGGGTCCAGGGGGCGAAGCCCCCGGAAGCTCCTGGGTTTTAGTATTTCAGAAGCTGCAGAAAGATTATTTCGAAGGGAAGTTTATTAGTGTAAAGGCTCCTGGGTTTTAGAACATTTACACTTGTCAAAAGGGTTAGTTAGGGCACAAAGTTAATTAATACTACTGATGTGCAGTGCTTCATGAACCGAAATGCAGAGATAGATCACTCTGGCCTAGATTAGGAAACGAAGTGAAGGTATAACTAAGACATGTCTTAAGTGTTTTCGACTGAAAATTGATTCGTCTGCGCCGGGTTTCAGCTTCAGATGATATTCCATACGGCCTTGGTCAACAGACATTCAAATACTATGTCAGTTATAGCCTATAATTGAATTGTTGTCATGTGTTGTTATCAAAGGGATGTCAAAAGAGACCAAGCGGCGAAAAAAATGAGTATTGCTATTTACATTTGGGGGGGGGGGATTAGGGTTTGTCCCCCACTTTTTCACTTGAGGGGGCAAAGGCCCCCTTGCACCCCCGGGATTTGCGCCCCTGGTGACTGGAAGTTAACACTTTTTGATTTCCCATAAAAAATTGTATATACCCTCAGAGCCAATTTCCGCAGTTTTCCCAGTGTTATGCAAACTAGCTGTCGGCATATTTTCTATCTCTTATTGAATTTTGGAGATGGGGAGCAAAAACCAATCAGGTAAAATGCAGGTATTTTAATTAGTTTTTAGTATACGTAATGAAATGGACACGATTCCTATCATCTCTAACTCCTTCTCCTAGGTCAACTATCAGTACTCCACTTTTATCAAATTTTAAGCCTTTAAATGAGGATGACGTCAGAGCTATTATAATGTCCAGCTCAAATGCCTCCTGCCATCTCGACCCCATCCCTACTTCATTACTTAAGAACGGATTGGATGTTTTGGTTCCTGTTATTACTAAGATTGTAAATCTCTCCCTCATGGCTCATGATTTTCCCGATCCGCCTTGGAAGTGTGTTATTGTCCGTCCTCTTTTAAAGAAAGCTGGCCGGACTTGATACAGCATTTGCCAACTATAGGCCAATAAGCAATCTTTCATTCCTTTCTAAAATAACAGAAAAAGCTGTTGTAACCCAGATTATGTCTCATATTACCAAAAATGGTCTTCTACCTATGTGGCAGTCTGCCTACCGTCCATTTCATAGTACTGAAACTGCACTTATAAAAGTTTCTTCCGACATTTTGCAGAATATGGACCAAAAAAGAGTTACACTACTTGTTATGCTTGATTTAAGTGCCGCTTTCGATACGGTGGATCACTCGTTACTTCTTGAGATCCTAGAGTCTGATTTTGGTATTGGCGGGGAGGTTGCATCTTGGTTTCATTCGTATTTATCTAAACGCACACAACGTATATCGGTTGGGGAGTTTCTATCTTGTGATTTTGGTTTAAAGTATGGAGTTCCACAGGGGTCCTGTCTTGGTCCAGTTCTTTTTGTACTTTATGCCAGTAAGATTTTTGATATCCTGTCTTCGCATCTCCCTGATGCTCACCCCTATGCCGACGATACACAACTTTACTTATCCTTTAAACCTAAGAATACTATTTCTGAATTAGAGGCAATTGATGCCATGCAAAGTTGCATTTCTGATGTTAGAAACTGGATGGTTAAAAGTAAGCTAAAGTTAAATGACACAAAGACTGAGTTTCTAATAGTTGGTTCTAAGAGAATCCTTACTAATATTCATATCAGTTCTATAAAAGTTGGAAATGAAGCAATTAAAGCTGTGACTGAAGTTCGTAATCTTGGAGTTTGGTTTGACAAAAATTTCCAGCTTGATTTTCATATTAGCAAAGTTTGCAGCAAATCGTTTTCTCAATTATTTAGAATAAAACAGGTCAGGAAAATGCTCTCTGATGATGCTTGTAAAACCCTTGTGCATGCTTTTGTAACTTGTAATCTTGATTACTGCAATGCCTTACTGTATGGGCTTCCAGATTGCCTTATTAACAAATTACAAATGGTTCAAAACGCTGCTGCTCTACTAGTTACTGTTAATCCCAAATTCTGTCATATAACTCCAATTTTATTAAACTTACATTGGATACCTATCTCATATAGAATACGTTTCAAAATTATTCTCTTAGTGTATAAGGCGCTTAATGGCATGGCTCCAGAGTATTTGTCGTGTCTACTCTCTAGGAGAGAGGAAGCAGCGTATCAACTGCGATCTAACTCATCTCATATTTTGGTTGTTCCTCGCTTTTTCACAAAATTCGGTGAGCGGTCGTTCGCTGTTGCTGGACCCCGTTTGTGGAACCCACTGCCACTTGAAATTAAGGAATGTTCATCTCTCACTAATTTTAAATGTAAACTTAAAACCTATTTCTTTAAACAAGCTTTTAATGTTTAATGTTATTGTTTTTACAGTTTTTAAGCATTTTATTATTTGATTATGTATTCTTTTGTACAGCGCAACAGATTATTTTTATAGTTGAGGCGCTTTATAAATTTTGTTAATAATAATAATAGTTTTTATGAAGTGCAGGACATTTCCAGTGCCAGGTGTGATGCAACACTGCCGCCCAGGCTCCTAATCCTTTGTCCTCTTGCAATTATTTAAAGGTTCAATGTAATTCTCGGGTTCGAGGCCATAGTAAGAAGCTAGTTAAGAATTTTGCAAGGCTCGACATTAGGAAGTTCAGCTTTTCTCATAGAGTTGTTAACGAGTGGAATAGTCTGCCTGAGTGGGTAGTTAACTCCACATCTGTGCACTGCTTTAAGGTTAACATTGACAAGTTCTTCCATAAGTGTGGTAGAATCTAATTGTGCTGGGCTCGTTTGGTGTTGGTTGGTTCTTTGTTTTCAGTTAAGGTTGTATGGACTTCAGGGCATCTTATGGGGCCTTAGCCCTCCTTTGCCCTTTAACCTGTTATGTTATGTTATACTACCTCCGAGGTATTACGTCCATGGTCATATACCAATTTGCCCCTGAGTCCGTGGATGCAGTGGCTCTAGCTATAAGCATTTCACATCGACTTATAATTCCTCGGATGGAAGTAAGATGGATGATATAAATTAGCATCAGATAACCGCAAAAGTGAGGGGCATGTGCACTCGCACTATATTAACACCATAAGTGCCAACATTTTGTGACATTCTGAGGTATCGCATAACAGTGTATCGCCAATCATTCCTCCATCTGTACGGTACTCTGACAAACTTATCATCTGTCTGTCTGAAGGAGGCTCTGAAACCTTGTAGCCGATACAAGTTTTCCCATACATGGTGATTGGATTTTAAAGCCATTTTTATGTATTTTATTAAGGCTTTTAGCCTTTTACAAGCCCTGAGTCCTTAACTGTGTTTTCAAATAATGTAACATGGCAACTGAAATGTTGAGCCACGGCAAGAGCTACAAAAGGGTGACGGTACGGTGCTCCTTTTTACCCTTTACTCAGATTGCAGTCTTGCATATTTGGCGGATAACTTATCAGACACAAAAACACAAGAGTACTACAGTTTTTAAAATTAATAATTTGGGAAGAAGAAGAAGAAGAAGAAGAAGAAGAAGAAGAAGAAGAAGAAGAAGAAGAAGAAGAAGAAGAAGAAGAAGAAGAAGAAGAAGAAGAAGAAGAAGAAGAAGAAGAAGAAGAAGAAAAGTCATATATATATTTATTCAGGGGGCTGAACAAAAAAGTTCGCTCCGCGGTGGTACTGTCCCATATCCTGCTCTAATGGTCCTCTAAAAATGGAACCTACTGCCGTTGTGCGTGATGCTCCGCATAAACAATGGAGGAGGGAAAACAAGCCAGTGAGCCACAACTGGAAAAAGGCCGTGGTCGTCTCGACTTGAACCAATAGGTTGGAAACTGGGACGTAAAACTCCATCTAACTAACTAACTAACCCATACGAGCATGGAGATACCAAACTTTGCAAGTTGATGACGCAACGTTACAAGATTTGCAACACCGGCGATATCTTGTGCGTGTACGTATAGAACGTATGTCAGTTACAGTGTGTAGTATTTACGTATTTCACCCAGTTGCCTGTACACGTACACTGCAACTATATGATACATAATATTGCACTAGCACTGAGCACTAACGTTAGCACTGCGCTCATCGTCATGGCATTCAACGTTGGCTAGATTACAGTTCTGCCGCGCCGGTTTCTTTCACACTTCAGAGAAAACCGTTCAGATTTTGCGACGCAAGTGACACACAGCTTATGAAGAGGTGGCTGGGAAAAACTCTGTGTATTTTTTTAAGAATCAGTGTATTATTATTATGATACAAGTGCCTAGGGGTACCGTGCTTAGGGTATTCCCGAAACGATGGAGTTACCATAACGTTAGGTTATTATACTAAGTTCAGAATCAGAGTTACTCAACGCAAACAGCCTACAGACACCTTAGCCTAGGCCTAATAGTAATACATCTTTACGTGATGAAACAAGTATTGGTCAAGAGTATGCCAATGCAATAGACTATAAGCCGCAATCCTGGACAAAATTATTGGGACACTTTTAGACTTGCCACATATTTTCAAGGGGGCCGTGCCATTCCGCCTTAGGCCTAACGTTAGGTACTTTCCGCCATTGAAAATGTGTTCATTCCACCATAGAAAACATGTCTTTCCGCCATGGCAGTAAATTTTAATTATGTTTATTTTATTAGGAATGATGCGTCATTCTCAAAATAACCCTTGGAAAATATTTTTGCAAGGAAAACAAGTCCTTTTGTTTCTCAGATTTTAAGAACGTGCCTTTCCCCCATAGGCCTAGGCTAGGTTTCGCACCTTTCTGCCATGTTTTTGCACCTTTCCGCCTCCGCCATGGCAGAAAGGTGCAAAACCCATGGCGGAATGTACCAATGGCGGAAAGACACTAGGTTCTATTTTCAATATGTCTTCCCCTCCACCCCTTACCAGCATTGAGGTGGGGTGTGGAGATTTATCCTGGATAATTTTGTCCAGGTTTGTAGGTCAGTTGTTGAATGTCGTACAATAAACAAAAGGTACAACTATAGAATACCCCGCCTCAGTGATATTTACTGGTCATCCGGATTCCTAGTCCTAGTCCCACTTGGACTAGGACTAGGAATCCAGCTGAAAATGGATTCCTAGTCAGGCAGCCACTTCCACTAAGACTAGGAATCCAGATGAAAATGGATTCCTACTCCTAGTCAGGCTGCCACTTCGACTAGGACTAGGAATCCAGCTGAAAATGGATTCCAGGATAGGCAGCCACTTCGACTAGGACTAGGAATCCAGATGAAAATGGATTCCTAGACAGGCAGCCACTTGGACTAGGACTAGGAATCCAGCTGAAAATGCATTCCTAGTCAGACAGCCACTTGGACTAGGACTAGGAATCCAGCTGAAAATAGATTCCTAGTGAGGCTGCCACTTGGACTAGGACTAGGAATCCAGCTGAAAGTGGATTCCTAGACAGGCAGCCACTTCCACTAAGACTAGGAATCCAGATGAAAATGCATTCAGTTTGGCATGCTGGCTGTCACAGCTCATGCCCAGAAGGTGTATTATGACTGATGGATATGTCACAGTGCATTCCATGCCAGGCCCACACCAAAGTTACGCCAAGGAAAACAATAGCAAACATAAGGAAAATGCCAACACCACACAGAAGATCTTCAGATTGAAGTGCATGGAATGCAGACTGGTGGATGTGTGAGCACAACAGGACCCTAGGCCTAGGGAGTAACTGTACTGTACAATAGGTTGAAGTTTTACATTTGAGGGTCAGAAAGCCAATTGGCTCATAGAGGACCCTATACAAGAGTCAGACTGGAAAGTTTGCATTTTGCATGGGCAAGTAACTCCTCATTAGTTATTTCTCATCCACTGTGCGGCCATGGGCCAGATTCACAGACCTCTGCGCTGTCAGATGTTGGTCAGGTCTTGCCGCCATACGGGCACTGTCGGGCAGTGAGTTTTGCATTAGCTTTGCATTAGCTTTCAAGCAGCCTAGGCTTAGGCCAACCTTTTGCCTTGTAAGTTGTAGTGTCGCCGCTGCAGTCAATTTGCATCGCATGTGCGGCCAGATCTATGACCAGCAATGTTTTGCACGACCAGGTGCCAAACTGCTCTGTGCAGACCAGGGTAGCACTTTTTTGTAGTGTTCGACCGATTACGCCATAATCGGTAATCACCGATTACCGATTATTCAATTACACAATCGGGCCGATGCCGATTACGGATCACCGATTATGTATAGGAAGGTCCTGGAAAGTCATAGGAAGGTCATGTTTTCTCGCCGTCTGTCGCATATTTCTAACTTTGTACACACACCATAACATAACCTTCACACTGGAGATGAACGATTAAGAACAGTTCCCTACGTTCCACGAATAGAATATTAAATGTTTTTGAAGGATTTTCTCTCCAAATACTAAGATAAAAATCAACCATAAATACATGCTTTTGTACGATGTCACAGGCTTAACGTTAGCCAAAGAGTGTCGGCTTACATACTGCTCTGCCTACAGTAGTTCTATCCACCGTTCATGTCGGAAGATTCCGTGCAAAGGTGTGTACTGGACTGTAGTAGTGCTATATAGTAGCCTATCCACCCAGTTTTACAAAAATATCTAACTACCTTGGCACTTCGGGGCCACGAAACATTCCACTCAATTTGCCTGATTTACTCATCCCATGTTCCCTTTACAATATGGATATATTTTTTGTAAAGCGTCTTGCCCAAAACTTACGTCTTATGTAAAAGATTCTTCAAATGAAACGTAAAACTAATTCCTGATAAAGTCCCGTAATGGAAAAACTGTTGCCGTTCCAGCGTAAATTTAACATGGGGCCCATTTCCCTTCCTTCATCAGTTAGGGGCACGGACGGAGTTCATGACCAACATGCTACGTAAATGCGCAGGCAATGCACTTAGCCTTGCATACGTATTACACACTGCACTGGTGTGCTTTCATAGGTGAACTTCAACTTCGCAAGAACTGTACGGCAGTTGTGTGTGCGCATGTGCGTGTCATAGGTAATTAAAAACTTAACGAAAAGAATGTGGGAAGTGGCATAATTTATGCAGGATAATAAGCCTCGGGTTTCCAAAGTTGCTACAGTACAGTACGTGCACCAAATGTGTACAGATGATGTGGTTTGCACTGAAACTTGAAAAAACGTAGCGCGAAGTCATTTCTTCATGTAGTACAATTTGTATGCAGATGTGCGGCATGGTCCATGGCATGCACACCTTCTAGGTAATACTGTGTGCCCTTTCACGCACCTGAACTGTGCTACACTGAGAGTTACGGCAACAATTACGATGATTGCTATGATTTGGAGAGCTTAAAATGTTGCAAGTTTTGTGAGTATCAGTGCTGATATTTTCGGCGGGAACTTAAAGAAATGCGTGTTTTGGAGAATTATAAAGATTTTTGCAGAAACTTTGAAGTGTATTTTAGCCCTGTTCCCAGTTTTCAAATAATCGGTGGTGGTAATCGGTTGAAGGACAAAATTTTACCGATGCCGATTATTTACCGATTGTGCGATAATCTGCCCGATGCCGATTATCTAACAGATGATCGGTCGAACACTACTTTTTTGTGTGCATAACCACAGAGTTTTCAGTGATTTTACACTACAGAAGGAAAAATGCTCAAAGCTGCTATGCAAAATGTTAATACTAAATTATTCCCTGTCCATGAGATTTCCAAGTGGTTCCATTGGTATTTGATCTGGGGACCTCTAGTATGCAAGGCAGTGCACTCAAGCCATGGTACTGTAGAATACCACAGCCAATTTTCAAAGAACACTTTGAAAAAATCACAGTCACAGTGGACAACTTTTGTAATGATTTTTATGGCACAGTCTTCTTTAAAGCCATAAGACTAACTACTGTATGCGTATATACAATAGCCCTAGTAACCGTAACTGTCACATCATTGTGAACAAGGGAAAGACCTGTTTGTGTGACTTTGGTGTGGCAGCTTCACTGGTATCCATGCCCTGAATGGAGTAGTGGTGGTGGTCCTCAGTGGTAAGAACATGTGGATGTGAGGTCATCGTGTATGGTGAAAGGGTCATTTGTGTGACTTTGGTATGGTAGCTTTGTCAGTATCCAGGTCCTGAGTGGATTCATGGTCATTTTCCTAGAGGGAGAACATGTGAATATGGCATTATTGTTTACACCATAAGGCTCATTTGTGTGACTTTGGTATGGCAGCTTTGCTGGTTTCCACATCCTGAGTTAGAGTCTGTCATTGCAGTCCTCATTGGAGAGAACACGTGAAAGTGATGTCATCGTGTCTGCCTTAATTATATTGAGAACCACAGTACATGTATAGTTAATACATTTTGAGAATGACAATGCTCAGAGACTGCAACCATGACTCCAGGTGTCTCGGTAGGAAAGCTTATTGGGCAGCAGTGGGTCATCCCACTGACAGGAGTCGTGATTGTGGTCCTCAGTATGACATAGGCCAAATCATTTTCGGAATGATAATACACATACATTGGGATGTACAGTAGTATTGCTACCAAGACTGAGGGTGTCTCAGTGGGAAAGCTTTTGGAGCATGGTACTCTGCAGTTGTATCGGCAACAATTGTGATACAATAAAGGCCTGGCCGTCAAAATGTTGAACAAACATAGAGACGTGCAGTGCAGTAACGTCAGTGAAAGCCCTCCATAGATCAGTGTAGCACACAGGCAAGACAGTTGTCAAGGTACAGCTGACCTTGTGACCCGACTTAAGTACAGCATTTCCCAACTTTGAATATGAGTGCCACAAAAGTATGCATAGTCACATGCATATTAGTATCTCAAAATCTATTTTGCTCCTACTTACCTCCCCTATTACTACTATTAGACAGTCCATATACCGTGGAATGATCACTGGCAATGAAAATGCTACCCTATCTCAAATTACATTTTCGCTGTAGCCATACATAATCCAGAGCTTACATGTGTGGGGTATTCAGCAGTTACTCTCAATAGTGTACATCAGTGGTGTAGGCTGTGTAGAAAGGCATTTTTTGTAGAGGAATAAATACCAAAATTTCCCAACAAATTACTCTCCAGATAACTGCTCTGTTGCTAGGTCCTGTTGTTACATGGTCTCAGATTTGGCAGGTACAGTGGGACCAGATGACCGGTAAGGCCTAGGCTAACACAGGACACCAGACTGGAAGTTTGTCATGCAGGTGCAAGATTTGGTCCGCACAGCTGTCTTGCGTGGTTTGATATCTGGATGCACAAACATCAATAAAATCCCTATGCATGTGGAGTAAGTAATCACCACTATGGAAGGAACTCTCAAATTTTGTGCTAGCCTAGGCCTCTATCCATACACTTACCTTTATCACAGTATGTCTACCTTTAACCAGTTAATCCATAGTGCATCACCCCACTTTGTTTAAGGCACAAAGGAGACAAGCTTTTGCAGGCCTTTGAAGAGATAAATATTTCAGGCAAAGCAAGCACAGTGCCATAGACTGGAACCCTCCCTGGGCACCACTTTAGATGCAGTGCCAGCAGTGATCATCCATTGCTGCTCTGCTGGACATTGCAGCATGACACAGAATCAATAAACTCCGCAACTCTTGGTTCTCAAGTATATTTCTGTAGATCTTCACCTCATTCCTTTGTGTTTTAGTGTAGTGGCAATATGTATATGCAATGGGTGAAATATAAGATGTTATGAGAGTAGAATTAGAGGCCATTGCTCATTGCATATAGTAAAATCTTGTTGAAAGTCATGCATATAATTATTGTGTATGCAGTAGCATTCTTTCTGTTTGAGAATTGAAATAGTGCATTGTAACAGACCTGTGATTGGTATATTCTTGGAGTAGAAACTACAGCATGTCTAAAATAATCTTGTGAGTACTGTTGCTGTAAAATTTTTGAAGATTGTTCATCAAGTAAGGCAATATGTGGAACAAAATAAACACAGCAAACCTAATCTATCAAAGATTATGGCCTCTCCAGAACTAGCCTTCTCTGCACTAAGACTGATTAATGCATAAAGCTGTAGGCAGAGATTTCAATTAGTTTCTTAAGTGTCTTCAAGCCAGAATGGATAATAGAACCATTTAAAAAGATTCCTGTAATACCATTACCTTACGACAAATTATTCAACAAAGCCTCTGAAATGTTTCTCCTGATGGGGATTAGTCAGTATTTCAAAATTTCCAACTATTTCTATTAAATGATTTCCATGGCATATGAGATCTTGCATTAGTGGGAATACAATTTTTTGATATTCCTTTTCTGGAGAGGGCATTCATTTTTGACAATTTCAGTTACCCATTTTAACATAATTTTTTCATTTGGAAATTTTAAAAACTCACCTAATGGATTTGATTTATCAGAAAGAGCATACTGAAATGACCAAAGGATTCCATAAAATTAATGTACAATTTTTGTAACAATATGTGCTTTGTTCCGGAGAGGACGTGGTTTTGACCAAAACCTTCCTCACATTTTTGTGATTGCCATAATTTCAAAAGTACAGCATGTAGTCAAATTTCCTTTTCTGGGTGTATGGGGTGTCCAGTGCAAACTACCCAACAGCAATTCAGTTTGTTCTCCTATTGAGTTTATACCATTAGGTGACATAGTTACGTCCACGTTCTGGTGAGGACATTTTGATGGAAGTAGTTTGGATATATTGTAGCACGTATTTTAAAAATTGAATTTTGAAGATGAAAACATTGATGGACTGTTTCTGTTGAAGAAGGTTGTAAGTAACAAGAGAGCATTATTGATTGCTTTCTACTTAGTTTGGTGAATACGCTATATGCGAGTACAAGTTGGTGATTTCAATTTGACATCGCAGTTTGTAAAACATTATCTCTTCAAATGGAAAAACTTTTTTGCTGTGGATCAGATTTTTCCCATATTTATACCCAAGCATGTCTGAGCAGACTTCCAAGTGACAAACATTACTTTGGTACAGTGCCAATGCTTTTTATGATACAATCAAGTGGCAATACCAAAATATGTACCCTGATTGTGAAATTGCCCTTGCTTGGCAGCAACCCTCCTCCACCCCAGCTATGCCTTAGGCCAGTAGCCTAATCTAGATTCAGAATAAAAGCTTGTGGGAAATTTTTTTAAAACTATTATATTGTATTAAATTTTTGCTTTGCTCAACAATCCAGTATTAATTTAGAGGATTCATAAATTGATAATATTTCATTATGAAAACATTTGAAATGAAAATACTTTGAAATAGTTTGAGAGTACTGGGAGGTAGGGGAGAGGTGATGATGGTAGGATTCCCCCAACCCCTCTCCATGTTTGATACTCTCTTCAGGAAGATGTAAATAGTACAGAGTCTAGCCATAAGGTAATGTATCAAAGAAGCTATGATGATAGTTAGAAGTCCTGCTTTTTCATTGTAGAGGCTACATGGGTACACAGACAAAAATAAAATTCGAGGTACAACTATAGAATACAGGTCCACTGTTAAGGTCTCCCTATCCTCTGGATTCACAGAATTGATTTCATTATAGCTTACAATCTACTGTGGATCATTTTCCTTGCCATTGACATCATTCGAAAAGATAACCTTTAACTGTTTAATGTGTCAACATCATCCTGATGCATGGGTGGGTGCAATGTTACTGTGAGAGGTGCAAGGGTATATTCTCAAATTTAGAAGGATGATTGCATGTTATTTTCAAGAAAACTTGTCTTTCTTTAGGTTACAGGGATAGACGGTCGGCATTTGAGTTGTCAATTGTAGATTTCAGGGATACACCGTCAAAATTCAGTTTATCTTTAAGAGTCTTCAGGGAGATATAATCAGACTCAAGGTGGGTTGCAGAGAGGTAACACAGATATGTGCAGTCAGAATTCAAGTTTTGCTTTAGAAAGGGTATGGGGATCCACACTGACTGTGTAGCCCATTAATATAAAAACAGAGCTCAATTCTCAGGGTATCCTTTATATAATCCTACAATTATGCCGTGCTTTTTATATGCTACCTTTCAGTCTGGTTTTTGTTTTCTCATCATAACTCTATACTTTCTAGCATACTTTTAACTCAGAATGATCTAAAAACTATGAAGTTATTCATTCTTACTTTTCTGGCAGCAGTGTTTAGTCCTCAGGGCTCAACATCAACACTTGCCAGATTACCCTTGGCAAGAAAAAATTTTGCAGGGCAAGCTATTTCTAATTCCAAATTGCCTGAATTGGCAAGTTGTGACTCCTACCTCAAACTTTTAACAAGGAAAAAAAACTATTTTCCTACAGCAACAGACAAAAAGGTCAAAGCCACAGTTCACAAATCACCCTGAAATTGATATGGCAGTGGATGAAACAGATCAACACAGTTCTCCTTAAATATTACACATGGTTGTACCTGACTTCACTGAAGAAAAGTAAAATCTAAGACTATTATACACTGTAAATGTGTAAATACTTTATCTGAGTATGTTAAAGAAGGGTACAACTCAAAAATTGGGAAGAATAATTTCAGGGATTGTTGTCACTAGTGTGGTTGATGGTACCAACTGAGAAATCAGTATTTTGTCTGCTTTGTGAGAAGGGTAAGAGAAAAAGTGCCTGGGCAGACAAATTTCAGAGGCTGCTTTCCCAACTTTGCAAGTGAGTTTGAAAGTAAATGTAGAGCCCTAATCCTAAAGTAAGCAATACATGTATACACTGAGCTGCATGCCGTAGTGCTATTAAAGGTTTGTATTCCATATTTTATAACAAATGGACAAAGTCCAGACACTACTGCATTAGGTACATTGCACAAGTTGTAGGCTACAGTGGAGTCCCTTATGTAAAGTGAAACTAATCACTTTTATCACACATGCCAGTTTGTGTTGTTATTATTACAGGACATTTTTCCTTGCATAAGGATATGAATGCACAGAAGCCACATTTTGGGATTCAGTTGGTTCAGGATGTTACCAGATACTACCTCTGGTGGTACCAGATTTTTCAGTTTCAAAAAGAAAACATTAGTATTTGACCATTGGTCTCTTGGAAGGGGGGGGGGGGTGGAGGTGGTGATTTGATTGGCAGTTGACAGTGAGGTATTTTGAGGTTGCTGAATTGCTTTTATTTCTTAGGGTTACAGAATGATTGAGAATGTTCATGATAGAACACTTAATCTACAGTAGAATACCTTGGCCTCTGAATAGACCTTTTGAGCAGATGTGTCTTAAAAATGGAACTATAACTTTCTTTTAATAGGTCATTTTGGCCAGAATGTCAGGGTTATCTAGCCAGGTTTCTGTAAAGATGAGACCTGCTTACGATTTGATGCAAAGCAAAAACTGGGTTTTGTCACTTATTCAACAACTTCCAGTGTTTCCAACCTAGCAGTGGTATTTCCTGAGGGCTCTACCAAATTGTATGGTTCACAGTCAGGGTAATGCCTACACCAGTTTTAGTGGTGGGCTCCATGTAAAGCAGGGGTGGGAACCTCCAGCACGCTGGCCATATGTGGCCCGTGAGACCATTTCATCCGGCCCGCGAGGGAATTCATACAAGGAAATACAAAATCACTTGAAAAGTGAATGATTATAGTCTTTTCCCCCACAGTGCCCACCGTTTATCCTGCTAATATCACTTTCTGGATATTTCACGCGAAACACTACCAGTATATTATGTTGCATTCTAATGGCAACACCCTGATATCAGGGAGTCTTTATATTACTTAAACCCTAGTATGCACAATGTAACGTGCCCACCATTTAGTGAGACATAAATGGAATGCAGAATCCTTTTACCTCTAGTGGTAACCTGATAACGGAAGCTTGCGTAGGAGGCTACATATTATTAAACAAAAGTGCACTATCACATGTACAGGTCGATCTCTTACAGTGTGAACCTCAGTGCGCATTATACGTATTCCCAGAGGTAGATCTGGGAAGGGGTAGTGCTGCCCCTCTGAGGAGTGAATAAATGTTAAAAAGTGGTTAAGTTTGCAATGTACACTGAAGAAAAAATAAAAGTTGGTTTTTAAAATACAGAGTTTTTCAGCGGGCTTAGCGCGCACTTTTCATATGTGCTCATTTATTATTACTTACATACAGTATAAATAAAAAAGACAAATGATCATAATGTGATACTTCTATGCAGCCTCGCAAATTTATGTCATTTAAAAACAGTGGATTAATATTCTATTGCATACAAATCTGTATGCACTCCAGAGCCTCCTGGGGCTTCACCTCAGTTCCTTCCCTGGCATTTCACTAGACCCCAGAAGGACCTGTATGGGGCCCCTTGGCCTGCTCCTTATGAGGAAAGCTTTTTGCGCCGCTGCTGTAAAGATTACAATAGAGAGTATTAAGTAAATCATCCAAAAGTTGTAAGATGGTGATGTATACTCTTGATATATTGACCCTACATTTGTGTATAATGTCAGCCAAACTTCAAAAGTACTGTACTGAAAAGTTCACTTTCCTTACAAATCCATAAAATTTTCATTTTAAACATTTAACAGTGAGATAAACACTGGGAAGTATGTGTACCCAAGAGTGCATCCTTGGCATACAACTTGTTTCAATAGTGAGTGCTGGGTGCTAGTTAGCATTTCTGGGTGTAACTGCTCAGCTCTGCCAACTGTAGCTACTATTCTGTTCAAAATGCATCATAAACCAGACAGTGCCAAGCTTTATGTTCGACAGAAAATGAAACCAGGGAGGTGTGGGGTGTGTACAGTAAGAGGATCATCTCATGAGCCTGGCCATGCTTGTGTTGTGCAGGTTTGTCTTTTCCATTTGTGTTTGTCTTATTAAGATACAAGAAAACATTGGCCACTAGTAGGACAAAGTGAACTGAATGTGGGAGGAAAGACGCAAGGAGAATTGTGTAAACTCACTTTTTATGAAAAAGTCATTCAATTTTTCTATTTTTCTCTTTTCAGAATTATTTCCTATGAAAATTCAAAGCTTCTCAATGTAAACACATCCTGATCCACACTTAAGGAAAACCTCCACATGTCTCTTCACTGTCGCAATCCTCCAGAAGCTCAAACCTTCCAGTCATCAGCAGCCCTTGTTAAACTGACAGGGGTGTGTGACACCTTCTCAGACTCCACAGATGAGGAGGAGGATGTACAGGATGTAGCTCCCACTGCCACAGAAAGTTCTCCTTCTGAGAACAAGGGGGAGATTGATTCTCCAACATGGATCACAACCAGTTGGAAAAGTGATTCAGGATTTAATAGTGATGCAGGGACAGGTATACACTTAGAGCAAGAAGATCAAGATAATGCCCCTGTAGACTGGCAATACCAGAACTCACTTTCACATACTTGTGTGTCATCTGCCTCGACAGATCCAGACTCAGTGGTTGTGAAAAGAGAGAGGGATCATGTTTTGACAGACAGTGCCATAAAAGACAGTCTGTCATGCAATATTGGTGACAGTATTAAACCTTTAGAAAAGGAAACGGAGGAAAGGACTTCTGCTTCTAATGGTGAAAATGATGAGAACTTAAACAGAAATGTGGTATCGGGTACAGTATGCAATAGTGAAGGGTATAATTTACCCCATCTGGACAGTGGAGGTAATAGAGTAGGAGAGACTACAACAGATAATTTCAATGAACAGGATACCTTAACAGATTCTTCCAGAATATCAAATCTTGTCAGACATCCACTACCTAATGGAGTGGCTCCTGCCCATGAGAGACATAATCCATTTAATAAAATTCCTCTGATTGAAGAGAATCACTTTGATGACACACAAGTAGTAAGAGTAAAGAAGGTACATCAGGATCTCTCGCCACCAGAAGAGAGTGCTATGTCCACTGCAAGTATCCAAAATGGTAAGCATCAACAGTAAATTGCCGGTCAATCAATAATGGTTAAAATGTGTACATGAAGTATGTAGTAAAATGCACACAGGAAAGTGCAGCATTTTAGTTTACAAGGAAATTATTTTGTATTTGTGAAGATTACAGTACATGCTGAGTTCACCAATTGGATCCTTTTATATTTATATGGATTTTTATTATATTAAAATTCTTCTCATTGTTTTTAAGTCACTGAATGATCTCCCACCTGGTTATATTGCTTGTCTCCTCCAACCATACAATCCATCTCGCACTCTCTGTTCCAGCAATAAGACACTCCTTAGTGAACCCCCCCCTAAACATTCTTGGGGGGATAGAGTTTGTTCAATCGCAGCGCCCCGTCTTTGGAATTCACTACCATTTCAAGTCAGATCTTCCCCATCTTTAGCTCATTTCAAAACAGCTTTAAGACTGGCATGTTTAATGAAGCTTTTTCATAATTCTGGTTTGTGACTACTATTGCCAATTTGCATTGATTGCGGTTTATGTGTGTATTTTTTATGTGTAGATTAAGTTGTAATGTAAGTGTAATTTTGTAAAGTATGTTTTCATTGTTACGTGCCTTGAGCACCTTTTTAGGTGGATTTGTGCGCATAATAAATCCACATTATTGTACTGTCCATGAGTCATGGACAGTACCTTAGGCACGCTTCTCAATTTGGAGAAGCAGTTCTTTCGTTCAATGTTTCTTGATTCTCATTGAGTGCTTTGTTCTACCATTGAGCTCATTACGTAGAGTGAATCATGTAGATGGGAACGAGACTTCTTGGTCACTTTTGGTTGGAATGGGGCTGAGCATGACTGGTTTGTATTTCGGCAGTTTTGTATTTTATTGTTCTGTTAGGAATGGCTTGAGTAAGTCAAACTACCTAAATAGTAGTACAGTATATTGTGGCACATGGTCGTACTGTCGTATTTCGCCCAGTACTCTACGCACGCTTCTTATGTCGTAAAACACACACACTGTACGGCTATAAGTGCTGTCGCGTTTGCTGATTGGTCGATTGCTTAGAGTATACATAGGCAAGGTCAATCACGAAAAGTGAGATTTCTTGAAGCATGTTGAAGCAAGAAATGAAGCTTGCAGTCTACTATAAGTCCATTGTGATGATATCTGCGGAGAAGTACAGCTAGGCTCATTGGCAGCTCTCTACGGTACACTAACACTAACGCCCAGCTGCGTCGCGGCCATGCACTGGACTATTAGGCCTACAGTGCTCAGTGCATAGGTGGTCCCTCGTTATTAAGAACGGATGAAGTATACTGTATGCACGTGTACGTGGTAAAAATGTCTCAACAAGGGACGATTTGTTAAGACACGAAATATTTTTGAATACTTCCCACAAGACCAGGAGAGTACTATTTTCTGCATGCAAAACCAAAAATTTGTGCTTCTCAAAGTCAAACAGTAAAAGCAAAGTGATCTGTCACTCAAACTTCGGTACATGAAGAGGATTAAATTATCTTCAAGTACATGTAGGCCTATTGTCTGACGGATTTGGTCGAGCTTTCTCACATCTTCACTGTGCCAACACTGAAAATTGAAAGGGCGATATTCTAAAGCTAGCATAACCACTGAGGATGTTTCCAAATACCAGCACAGAAACAATCATGGACAGCAAGTGGTTACGATTTTCGTAACCACATTTTCTAGTTATTATTGTTATTTATATTTGTACATCTTCCCTTAAATTTAGAATGTTTTCAGGGGGGTCTACTATTCAAGGTGTCTTACGACAAGGTTTCCACAGCCCACAAAAGGTGTGGAATTGTATTTTAAATGTTTAATTTGTTCATAAAATAAAACCCATTGTTACTACCTTTATCAATAGTTTGTGGTCAGTGACTTATTCAGTGATCATGGTTAAGATTGATGCTAGTGTAACTGATAATGGTGAGAGGAATTTGAAGCACATTTATGCCCATGTCATCTACTGTAGTGGATTTAACAAGTAAGAGAGAGAAAAATGGCAGATGATGGTTATAAGTGTTCCAAGGTATTTGTAACTAGCTTTGGTTGAATTGTTGCTTTTCAGTATCAGTACTGGCCGATGTTCATCATGAAGGCTTATGCAATAGCAGTAAATGTACTAGAATTTAAATATTAAGCAACTGCTCACTGCTTCTGCACAGAAAGGCTTTATGTTTGTGTGACATGAAGAGGAGAAAAAAGAGGTACAGTATATGGTATCCTAGAATCAGTGCCAATGAGCAATGCACAGGATAATTTTTTTACCTCAGAAATTTTATACAAATGTACATCAGACCTTGAATTTTGAGGCACTTGAGTGCAATTGCACACCATTACTCGTCTCAAATCACTGTGAGAAGTGTTATTTTTTGCACGCCTAGGTAAAGAATGGAAACTCAAGTAAATGTATTAAAGTTTAATAAAGCAGCACACCTACCACACTCCTTAATTTCCTGAGGAGTGTGATTTGTAGCACACCTGGAAAATCTAAAACTCAAGGCCTGGTACATAGCAAACAACCAGGCCATATCAAGTAGTTTGTGTATCAAGTTTTTTGTTTTTATTTGCTCCCTGAGAAAAACATCAGTAGAAAAATGAGACCACAGTATAAAGTATTCAATGATATTATGGTATGGATAACATTTGTGCAAGGTAGCAACATGCGTGGCTTGGCTAACATGTGACCTTAAACAGGGTATAAGATTGGTTATAGTTTCTATTGGGATATGAATATTGGATCACTATAAGTTAATATTGGGAACTTGTTGTCCGTCTCTGATTGTAAACCACGTAGTACAGTAGCAACAGGGACATACCCTCACACCTCCTGTGTCCACACATCTCTATATTAAGACACATTGTGCATATCTACACCTGTGTTTGTATGACAGATTCACAATGTTTTCCTTTCATGGCAATGTTGAGATAATGGCTAAGATGTTTTAACCCTATTCCTGACCATGACCCTAACCTATCCCTTAACCCTAATCTCCTTACCCTAACCCGTAAGGTGTCAGAACACATGGAAGCAAAGAGATGTTGGAACATATATAGTAGTTAGCAACTGTCAAGTAAAGTGGAGAACGACAGTCTTCTGTAATAACTACAATAAAGTCTCAGAATAGGCAAAGTGGGTGATACTTATAAATGATAGCTTCTACGATAAGTCAACATTTTATTGTGGATTTGTTTATCTTCAAAGTTGAAGTACTGTAGATGGCGCTTAGTCTGCAGACTGAACATTGTACAATTAGCCATAAAGTGGGGCTTTGCATCTAGATGCACAAAATCTGGCAAAATTGTTTATGTATAAAAGTGACATTGCACTCATTGCCAGTCAGTTTTGGTCTCAGTATACTTGGGCTTGATATATTCTGTTTTCATATTTTGTCAAACAACTCTCTTGAAAGGTTCTAGATTCTGTAACACTCATCTAGTTCATCGCAGATATTATTTGATGTGGTATTTTATTGCAGTGAATTGTACTTTTGAGTACCATTGTCTTTTATCACTCATTCCATCAGCTCCAAATTTTTCTTTATCACTCTGATCTTTATCTCTATCTCCTGGTAGGCTCTCATGTTAAGAAGAGTGAAGTTGATATGGATGATGAATTCGACCTTTGGGAGCAAAACATCCTTGAAATGATAACAGACACACTCAACGTTGAGGAAGATTACTTTGCTCAACCTGAGGTAAGTATACAAAAAATTAAACTAACTGAGGATTTCCCCTTGTTTGAAGAAATTTGGAAGGGAATTTTGAAAAGAATTTTAAGTTGTCAATCCTGATGTGGATGTAGACTTTAAATAAAGATTCACCTGTTTATGTTGGAATCTCAGGAAACTACCTTGGATATATTTTTAAAGTACAGGATTCTTTAAAATATTCTACATAAATGCTTTATTCAAGTAATGTAGGTTGATTTTTCCTTGAGAAATGAGTGAAAGTAGATTAAATTACATTATCATGTCAGTAGGTCTATGGGTGGACAATGTGGCATTGACATTTTAAACTCACACTTACATAGACATGTCTGGCAGCTTAAAAAGAGAATGTTCATAGTATGAATTCATTTGAACCCTTTCATTTTAATTTCACAATTAGAGAGTCCTCAATTACTACACCTTTAGGCTGACAGACCACAGACATTACACGGCAGTACTCTGGTATTTGGTGCCTTTAATAATGCTTTGGTCAAGTGGTTAAAGTTCTGTAGTTCAAAGCGATGACACTCAACTGCTGGGGTTTGATCCCCTGCTGGTGCATCAAAGTCAACCATTTGTTTTTTCCTTTTGAACTTTCTTAACTAGAAGTAAACTAGATTTGAGCTACAGTGTCAAATTGGAATCCAACCCACACCCATTGTTGGGGGTCTCTTAGCATTTTGAAATAAATGCTCTTAAAGACCCTAGTAAAATGTTCAGCTTCTTTGACCCTTTAATATACTGTAATAGGGTGGAACATATACCTCTGGTGGTCTAAGGGCAAACCTTTTGTGTACAAAGAATCATTTGTGCTATCCTTATATCATTAAAGGGCCACTTGTCTACATGAGGACACAATTGAGTTAATATATAGTTCCAGTACAATTGAAGGATAATTCAGTGATTTTGTGGTATTGGCACAAAAAGCGAAGTGAGCTAGTGTCCTGTGTAAATCAAAAGATGGTCTAGCAAGGCCTTTGTTCTGGTTACATCAGCCAGTGTTACACTGTAGCAATGTTACCTTTCCCAAGATATGTTCCACTGATGCTTTTTGGCATGGGGGCTGATTTGGAGTCTAGGGGGTGCCAAACCTTGATGAGGCATAGTGCAGTGTAAACAGAAAACAAATATGTGTACAAGTGTGACGGTCCTTCAGTGCATTGATCCTACAGGCATAGCCACAGTCAGTGAGATTTTGCATGATTGTTTTCTGTCTGACAAGTGGACCATTGTACTACTGGTATGTTGAACTATGGCACCAATGGGCTGTAGGATCAATGGGTTGCCACTTTGTTTTAAAGCAGCAGCCCCCCCCCCCTCCCGTGCCAGGATGTGGAATTACAAAATCTGGTGTTATCCTATCATGGTTTATATAGTAAACCTTGATATTATGTACCTTAGGGAATTTTACTTCAAAAACTCCCCCTCCCCTTCCCAACAAATACTCTTTAGAAAATTGGACTCAAAGAGGAGAAAGTCTTAATTATGAAAGCTTTGGGAACAGGGAATTCCCCTTTAGTTTGTTCTCTGTGTTTGAGCGCTGTTAGTCTGCTAAAAACAGTGAAAATTTTGCAACATTTAGTTTGTGTAATGGCATGACTACCAGCACAATTCTTTGAAAATCTATATCTGTTGTTCATTTTATGATGTTTTCAAAAGCACTATGATCCTTTCATAGCTCTTGCCAAGTATTGGTTCAATGTTTATCACAGATATAATATGTATCAACCAGATTTCTCTGTAAGATTCTTTTGTGTATTTTAAAGGAGCGTATTTTGGATGTATATAATATATTGTATCAACATGATCCAAGCCAAAAATGTCTATTAATGGTCGGTCATTAAGTCATGTAGTTTCACCAACAAACTTAGGCAGTAGCTTAACGGAATTCCTAAAAATATTTCACATTTAGTCAGGAATGTGTGCAGTCTGGGCCAGCAGATTGAGCTACTGACAGTGCCTTTCATAAATTTGTTTTCATTGAGTGAGAATCTTATAATTTGTTTAACCTAAAAATTCTCCAACTATGTAATTTAGATTACGTCTCATTCTGCACCAAAAAAATCATTGTATTAATTCTCTGTATCACAAATTTGAAAACTACCTTTTCACAGGTGTTCAGTCATTTTTTTTTTTTTTTTTTTGGTTTATTTAGAAAGAACCCATTGTAACCTCAAGGGCAATTGGAGACCGGTTCATGCGCTTGTGAGGTTTATGGCTCTTGGAATTTACTTTTTGCTCTTGGAATTTACTTTTCAAATGTGTAAAGACATGCATAAGTGTGGTACCCATGACCCCTCAAAAAAATTTATGCCTACAGGACTACCAAGAGGAACTGAAAACTTAAAAGTATAAGGCAAAATGGCTTTTGGCTATTTAGCTGTAACTAGGGCATCAAGGTCAGTCAATGGGCATCAAGGCCAAAATTTATTTGAGGGGTTACAAAATTTCAACCCAAATTTATATAATACAGAAGGGCATATGAAGGTAACTTATGTATTTAGCTTAGTCATTAGGGGGAGTGGAAAAAATTGAAGGCAGCCTACAGACTACATACAGTCTTAAACCGGTTCCTGTGGTAATTACTGATTTATACTTATAGTGAAAGAGGACTTACAGAGAAGCCTGTCATATAGTTAAATTTGACCTGGCAGCTTGATGTGATGTGACTTTGTACTTCATACTGTAACTAGTCTGGGTGTTCAAATTAATATCTTTCTGTGTAATATACTGTAGTTGTACTTTGGTAGGTCAGATTTATATGGTAAGAAGTATTTCAGTATATCAGATTCTATTGTGATTCTAGCAGTTTGACCTTCTTTTGAAAATATACTAGACTTGTATAAATATACAGTACATCAGTGATAAAATGTACCAGCAAGACTTACTGCATGTCAAGTTGAGCTACAAGTTCTGTTGTAGGTCTATTTGTGAGAAGTACTTCAAGTGTGTATTGTTATGCAGGGTAAGGTATTTTTCAACATGTGCCATTATGCTTCCACTGTTTCAGACAGTAAATATGTTACTTTTAAGTCAGTGACATTGTATTCAGACAATGTTTGTCAACTTGTTTGGATTTTCAATCATCCAAGGCAGCTAGGCTAATGCTGCCGTAGAGAACCACTGTTAGACACACAGTATGACAGATGATGAGTTCGGTTTCATGATTCAAATCTTTGGAAGGTGAGTAGTAAATAACTGCAATTGTATTTAAGAGAAGTCTAGAGTTACTGCAGAATTATTTTTTTTTTATCTATTTTTTACTATTGTATAAATATACTGTAACACAATGAGGATGTAACTATATGGTGGTCAGACTACCAGATATACAGTATTTGCCTTAATAAGCAACATGATGTAGGCATAAATCTAAATTGAATCGTCATTTATGTTACATTTTGTTACTTGTGTCCCACATGGGCCAAACATGGAGATTTATATTGTACAGGTTACAATAATAATTATAATTTCTAATAGCTGTTTTATAAATTTGTGCATTTTCATTAGGATCAGTAAACAGAAACTGTTAACATCATTTTATGAACTTTGTCTAAACATTAATGGCTTCATACTTCAACATAAAAGGATCGAGGTGAAATTGTAAAGAGGAAAGAGGTAAACGAGTGACCATTTTCAGTTTTCCTTTGTAACATTTTTGTAGTCAATATCACATCTGAGACAGAAACCGCCGCTGCAAAAGAAAGCAGTACATGAAAGCTTTACTGTGTAGTGAATGGTCGATTGAAAGTAAAATTAGTGTTAATTTGGAACTGGTGGTGATACTGTAAGTTGAACTTACTGTACAGCTTCAAATATTAAAGGAATTGGTCAGAGATCAGAGAACAGTGTGCAGTAAGTTGTGTTTGTTTATACTTGTTTATTAAAAAGTAATTTACTATAATAATGCAAGTTGTATTTGATTCAAACAGGACCCAGTACTTTAGTGTGTTCTTTGAATAGAAGTGTTTCTGTAAGTCTGAAGACAATGTGGCTTAATACATAATAATACTACAAATATGCATGATTAGATTTTTGCTAAGATCATATGCCAGATTTCTTATCTGTTGAGATTAGGTGCCATTAGGGTCTACTACCAGTCTAGGACTTGCCCATTTGTTGTAAAAATCTGTTTTTTCACTCCTACTGAAATCATCTTTTCACAAAAAGACAGTTACATTACAATACACCCTGTATGTAACACTTGCAGTGCATAAGTGGATGATGTCCTCTTTGCCTAGAACAGGTGTTTGTGTGTTTTGTTCTTTTTTTTTTGGTTCTTTTTTTTTTTTTTTTAGATACTGCTACTTGTACAGATTCTCAGTTTGATGTTCTTTGTCTTTATAACTGCATACATGTACTGTATATCCCAAGTAAAAATTCACATTTTATTTTATTGAAGGAATTTCATCTTATCTTGAATTAATTGGAGTTTAAAATTTAAAGGTAAAGTGTGTAGTAAGTTACTAACTTTGTAAATGTTCACTATTTACAAACATCAAAGCTACATTATATTCCCTGTCAGAGAGTGGTTCTACAATGAAAGCTAAATCAGCTTTCATCCGATATGTAAAGGAAGTATATTATGCAGAATTTGCATTGTTAGTGTATGGGCAAGTCCAAGCTATTCTGCGTGTTTCGTATGGGACAATCAGAGATTTCAAAACTCTGTAACTTTGGTTTAGGAGCTTTTTATTACAGTTTTATGAGCTAGTATGGTGAGTATTATAACTAAGTCTATCATGGAAAAAATTCAGCTTAATCAACTTAATTACCACAAGTGAGGGCTCATTAATGTACCGTGTTTCGTATGGGACCAGAGAAAATGCAAGTTTTTGACCCAAAGTAGTTATTCTCAAATTTCTCTGAAAGTATTTGTCAGAATTTAGTTTTAGGAACACATGTTATAGATACAACAGTTATAGACATATAAATAAAAGTTTCCAACAAAAATTTTGCGTGATGGCGGTGAACCATGGATATGTATGAAAAATGTAGTGTTTCGTATGGGACAGTTTCGTATGGGACATTTTGTCCCTAGTACACTACAATGTATTTAAGGATTTAACTGAATAACATCCCACCACCAGAACACCAATGTTGTCTAAAAACAATGAGTTGAAGTTCAAAATAGCATTGTTACATAAGATTTCATGCAAAAAAATAGCATTTTTGAAACCAAAAGTTCGTTTTTACGCTAGTTGCTACAGCACACATACTAAGAATGTACTACGAACTAGTTCACAAACATTAACTAAATTCTGCAATCTAGTTCTGGAAGTTCAACAGTCTTTGTCTCTCACTGTCTTGTCTACAAAATAATTCCAACTGCCAGGTGTGTAATTCTCTATTGGTCAAAGTGACATACACAAATGCAATTTAACTGACCATTATGGCAGAAATTTAGCAGATTTCAAGAAAAAGATGAAAACCTGTTAACTGGGACATTTCCAGTCATCAACTCATCATAAAGATAGTAAACACTTTACACAAATAAGAATATGGTAACTATTACAGTATCAGTTAGACAACCATCACGGTTCAAATCCCTGTGTTTACAACTGTGATTTGTGTCTGGGTACAGTAGTTTGCTGCAGGATGGCTTAATGCATTAAATGTGGGGGATGGGGAGGGGCTATTATGTGAGTGGGGCAGGAAAAAAGACCACCCCAAGTTTGATTTCAGTTTCCAAATTCCCATGCACCTACTGTATTCATAGCCATAACTATGGGGATATATGAATGCCTCCATTGTTCAATTAGAATCCCACACAGTGAAATTGTCCCATACAA
Source organism: Holothuria leucospilota (assembly GCA_029531755.1). Classification (NCBI taxonomy): domain Eukaryota; kingdom Metazoa; phylum Echinodermata; class Holothuroidea; order Aspidochirotida; family Holothuriidae; genus Holothuria; species Holothuria leucospilota. Next base: position 42,933,521 of record CM055965.1, on the reverse strand, counting down.
AATGCAAATGTCCCATACGAAACAAATAATTAATTAGCCATTAATCAAAAGCAAAGAATATTTATGAAACACAAAGTGATTTAATAAGATGACTGTCTTGTAAATTAGAGGTTTTGAGAAAATTTTGAAAAAAAAAATCTCAACTCTTCGTGTGGGGTCAAACATATCGTGTGAAAATGTTTCGTATGGGACAAATGACCTTAGGCAATAGCCTAATTAGCATATTAATTAATTTTTTCTAACTTTTCAGCTTTATTTGAAACTTTGTATTGAGTTACACATGTCCATGGAAAATATTAAATGTACTTCTTCAGTAAGTTACATCAATTAATAAGTGTCCATACGAAATGCCAATTATGCTAATTATGCAAATTAGGTGGTATTATTCCCCTGAATTTTGGATTTTTTTTAGCAAAAAAGGTGTCATGATTTAATATGAACTTTTAGCTTTACAATGATACCAAATATGGATTCATATTATTAGTTTCATGTGTACTCTTGACACTAAACAGTAGCTATTGCATTGTCCAATGAGTGAGATGTGTCTGCTAATCCTTTAACAAAAGGGTGTTCCCCACTACTCAGTGATAGTTTATCCAGGAGGTGGTCCAATAAGTTGCAGCCAGGCATGCACATGCATGGCTACATGGAACCTATTGTAGTCTGGGGCTTGTATTTTGGCAAACAGTCAGTGATAGTTTATCCAACTGAATAACTATTCTAGACTAAATGTCCATTCAACACAACAGCTACCTACAGAACAATGTTGATTGAAGACCATGTGTCTGCTAAAAGTCCAGGTTCATGAGTGCTTGTGTGTGTAAGATGGGGGGTGGGGGTGGGTGGGGGGTGGCGATGTAAAGGTATAGTTTGATTGTGGGAATAGGTGTTGATTTGACTTTCATGGTACATTCTGGGAGTAACAAAGTGAAATTGACCCTGTGTTTACAACTGTGATTTGTGTGTTTGCTGCAGGTTGGCTTAATGCATTAAATGTGGGGGATGGGGAGGGGCTATTATGTGAGTGGGGCAGGAAAACAACCACCCCAAGTTTAATTTCAGTTTCCAAATCCCCATGCACCTATTCATAGCCATAACTATGGGGATATATAAACGCCTCCATTGTTCAATTAGAATCCAACACAGTGAAATTGTCCCATACGAAACGCAAATGTCCCATACGAAACAAATAATTAATTAGCCATTAATCAAAAGCAAAGAATATTTATGAAACACAAAGTGATTTAATAAGATGACTGTCTTGTAAATTAGAGGTTTTGAGAAAATTTTGAAAAAAAAATCTCAACTCTTCGTGTGGGGTCAAAAATATCGTGTGAAAATGTTTCGTATGGGACAAATGACCTTAGTCAATAGCCTAATTAGCATATTAATTAATTTTTTTTCTAACTTTTCAGCTTTATTTGAAACTTTGTGCTGAGTTACATATGTCCATGGAAAAAAAATATATTAAATGTACTTCTTCAGTAAGTTACATCAATTAATAAATGTCCCATACGAAACGCCAATTATGCTAATTATGCAAATTCGGTGGTATTATTCACCTGAATAATGGATTTTTTTAACAAAAAAAAAGTGTCATGATTTAATGTGAACTTTTAGCTTTACAACGATACCAAATATGGATTCATATTATTAGTTTCATATTTTGCTATTTGAGGGGACCTTAGCTTGGACTTGCCCGTATGCATTCATGTATAGTATCCATTACAATAGATACTTATTTCTAGACAACCATGAAGAATAAAATGTGCGGTCAGCAATATATGCATAAGTGAGAAGCTCCTTCAAAAGGTTTGTATACACTGCATATCTTTTGGAGAGAACCTGTCCAATATGCATGAACAAACTGGGTCTGAGCATGGAGCTGTTGCCTGACAGAAGGAAGCTATGTATTTGGAACATAATGTTTTGAGCAGTTGAGAGTCCTGCTATCATCACTTAAAGCATATTATATTAATTCCTCTACATCTGATTGGAGGACTGGTGGTCACATGCCATGGGCGATTCTGCACTATCATCACGGTCGTGTGGTATCCATGGTGTGATACACACAGTAATGTGTTATACTAGTATTACACACGGCGGTGAGTCAGCTATCACTGCGGTACGTACAAGCAGCAGCTATGCATGCTTGACTCAAATCATTGCAGCATTGGGGATCGTACATTGCATGTCGTACGTAATTGGTACATAAACGCACAGCTGGCAGACGACAAACCATGGAGCTACCACACGGACAAACGCAAATCCATAGTGACCGTCATACCACAAATTTAACCAACGACTAGATCAAAGTTATAAGGTGTCATATAAAACAAGTAATGAATGTTTTTCGTTCATATGATAGTGTGAATAATTTCAGTTGTTGAAAGATTGAACATTCTATTCAACTTGGCTTTGCCTCGTTGAATAGATCAGTCTTTCAGCTCATGAAATTATTCATACTATCACACTCATAAACATTCATTATTTGTATATCAGCAACTTGTACAAATTTCTTCTTTGCATTTAAGCAGCTAATTTTAAAGCAGGACTTTGGAGGGGGTGTATCATCTATAATTATGAAGGAAATTAGAAGTTTCCCCAAATATATGTTGAAACATCAGTTAGGCCTCACATACTTCCTCTTATTTCCTTTAGAAGTTCTTTCATGATATTTTCAGACAAAACTATTTATATTGTAAGGTAAATCGAGGAGTTATCCTATGTGAATTTAACAACGCAATGATAAAAATATTACATGACGTAACAGAGTCTTTATGAATTAGGATACCCAGAGATGCCAACAATTACGATTTTGCCGTAATGATTACGATTTTTACACTGGTATTACGCCATTACGATGATGTGCCAAAATCTTCCGATTTGCGTAACATAAGGTGTGTTAATATCCTTACTGGCCTTCATTAATAATCCTTTTTCATGTATTTACGTTTTGCAAGTAAAACAAGGAGTGTTTAAAATGTATAATTAAAAACCTGGTTGGAGATCAAAAAAGAAAGATTAAAAAGACAGAAATCCACACGTTGATTCGCGTTATGTGATGGTAGGAGTTGCCGTATGGACATATTTTTGAATCGCATGCGTACAATGCGTCATTCATGTGCGTAAAAGTTAGCAAAACGAAACACGTGTGCAGCATAGGCTGTAGAATACATACACAACATATGTTAGGATATGTAGTGCAACTGTGCAGTGTCCGTTTCCATGTACTGCAGTTTGGTGTCTTTGGTCTTTGGCTGGCGTACGTAAAATCGCCATTCTACTGTACAATCATTTTTCATGCACTATACTGTACAGTGTGTGCTATGTTATGCCATATCAAATCATACATGGACATGTGTATGGAGTGAGCTCTGTTGCAATAAGATGAGTAGCCTGGGTTTAGGTATCGTAACTTTTTGATGTCATAGACACAGAACAGCATTCTGTGTGTATTATGGATATTTTTCAGAAGAGTTGTATGAAAGAAATTAAGGGAGATTGAAACACATCATTGCGGTTACTTTTGCGCAAGGCCGTGGTAACGATCGGCCGAGAAAATTGTCAAGACCCAGAAAGAGTTACGTACAGCCTAGACAATCGTTGCAAGTAAGGGCTGTTACATTATAGTTTGTTAAGGACTGGATTACCGTACCGCACGGCTCAGAGTTTGAGCTAGGATTGAAGTACAGGCTGACTTATTTATTCCCGATTTTAACGATGGTTTTGTTTGACATTTTTATGTGAACAATAAGTCATAAAATCAGTTTGTATCAAAATATGACTACGTAACCATAAATAAATTTTTAATATGTACCACAGACTTCTGAATTTGCATTTTGGGATATAAGCTGTGGGACTTGTATTGTCACAGCGTTAGGCTGCTAAACGTTACACAGACTGATTGTGCAATTCTGGGGAATTCCCATACGGGGAACAAAAGTGTTAACACATCTGTGTGAGCAACTGTATTACAAACACTGTAAAAAATGTCTGCAGATGTCCGTTGGATTACAGAACAAAAAATAAAGAAATACAAAGAGGAAACGGAAAAAGTGCTGTCACTTTGTTGCAACAAATTGACAGCACTTTTTCTGTTTTCTTTATATATTTCTCTGTTTTCTTTATATATTCTCTGTTTTTTGTTCTGTAAATCTACAGAAATTTTTTACAGTGAAGGATCACTTTGGGCAACACATCCATATACCCATAAGGGTAGGGTCTGCAGGGGATTTCCCTTTAAGAATTTTGAAGCGCCATAAATAGGGCAAGCCTGTCCAAATAATCTGCCCAAATTTGGCCTAAGTGACTGCCAAACTTAACTTGAAAATGGAAATTCTTCAACACAAAACTAAGTGCAAAATGTGCAAAAGATTGCACCATTTTGCATCTAAGCCCCCTTCATATTAGCAAAATTTTCCCCTCCCCCAGGACGGCAATCATTAATCATCAATGGAGTACGTCATTTAAAAAACATTACTATTTCTCTATGACAAATGTCGGCATCTCTGGATACCAGTGTTTGTGAATACTTAAAATTGGGATGACTGCATTTTCCCTGCCAGCATTCTGTGATGAAAATTTAGGTTCACTTCAGCAGATCTGAACTGCGGGATGACTTTTTCAACTTTTTATTGTCTCATCAGGAATATTGTACAGAATGAACTAATTGTTATTCCCCAGCTGTCTCTAATAGTCCTGCATTCCAGGAAAACATTCTTGTAAATGAATTTCCATGTGCACATAGCAACGTTATGACATTTTAGACTCATCAAGGTTTGGCAGGTACTGATCGTTATGTTAAGAGTGAACTCAGAGTGAAGCAGTGAGAAAAATTACCATTCCTGTCATATTGATGTAATGAAATAAATAAAGTGCACAGAAGTATTGTTTCTGAAAAAAGACAGTGCATTACTTAGATTTTCATCTGAAACAGTAACCCACCAAGCACTATTGTGTAACTGATAGTTGGTTGTAGTGTTGGAATGATTATCGGTATTCACCATCAGTATCGACACATATTCTCCATTTTCATCTTATGTTGGTATTGGTGCAACTTACCTTAAATGCCGATATTACCATCCTGACTGATATTAATCATTTTAAATGTCATGAAAATGGGACACTATTTTGAGTAAGTTCCAATATGTTACCTCATCAAGATGAAACAACATTTCATTGTGGTGTCCTGTAGCCTAAGGTTAGTTGCGGAATGCTTATATTCCATATATCAGTATCGGATCGGTATCAGCCGATATTGAGAACTGATGTATCGGTATCGGTAATATCAACTACTTGCAATATCAGTACAACACTAGTTAATAGTGTTATGAAAATGTTTATGAACATTTTTCTATATAGCCAGCCTACTATGTAGCTTCCTAATGCAAAGTGAAACTGACACATTAGCCTGGTACAATATCTCCCTGCTAAACATGTGACTGACCTTTGATGCTTGCAAAAAAGAGAAAATTATCAAGTCTGTAATACTGCTGTATGTGATAGGATGCAGAAGAGTAAACAGAAAGAACTTTTTTAAGTTCAGCGCACTGTGTAGTACGTGATTAGTGTTATGTATGCATGTTGTGAACTTATGGGAAATTGAGTGTAAAAGGAAGTGGCCCATTTATTGTTCAAGGATTACTGTATTCATTATATGTGAGGGACAGTTGTTTTACTATCCTGAGTCACTAAAAATCTTTGAAGGCAGTGGTGACATGAAAATGAAAAAGCAGCAGAAAAGTGAAAAGTAGGCACAAGTGTCATTAAGATCAATCAAAAATTAACCAATTAGAAGATATTTTCAAATTGCATCTCCACAGCATGAACAAACATGATTAGTTTGCATTCTATGAACAACATTAGCAACAACGTATTTATTAAAACCCCAAAATGTAGGCATACCATAAAAACATTACACAAACAGTGTTAACCTTGTTTAAAGCAGTTTAAACCTACCTTAGAGACACATACTCTCTAGTCTCTAGTCTAGAAGTCGCAGTAGTCTGGAGAGTTTTAGTTGACAGTCTTGATATAGAGTATTGACAGTACTGTAGGCCCAGCCTTTCCCCCTCCCCTTCAGTTGTTGTCATTTTTCTGCCCACTGTCCCTGCATTAACTCCCAGCCCCCCCCCCCCCATAAATTATTTACAGCAAGTGCTGGGGCTATAATTTTCTGGACTGTTACTTTGGAAGGTTGCACTGTCATCTCAAGCTGTGGGTTGTGTCACTTTGTGAATTAAATATATGTTTGTGTATTCTCTTCATTGCAGGGTTTCTTTGGATACTCCAGAGATGAAGAACTTGAACAAGCAATACAGAAGTGTAAAGAGAGAGTCATGAATACTCCTGAAGATTCAGAGAAGAGACATAGCCTTGTCCAGAAGCTGGTACAGCTCCGTCTGAAACGTCAAGAACTTAAAGTAAGGTTCCATCTGTTGCTAGTGCAAACCATTGCAAATTCAGTTGAGTTTGGTTCTAAACCTCAGTTTTTACAAGGTGACCATACATACACATTGCAGGCTGCTAGCACACATGGCAAAAGGAGGATGGGCTGCATTTTCAAAACTAAACCTACGTTATATAAGGGTTTTCCAGAAATTCAGCTTTAAGTACTTTTGTCAATTAGCGTGCACTGATGGCCGTCACTGTCTGTCCATAAACCAGTTATAAGTCTTGTGAAGTCTGGAAGTTGTTTTGCCATGTTTAATGCATTACTGGATAATACCTCTGCTAGTGACAGGTACTGTTTGTCCTTTGAAAATGCTGGGATTCTGTCATAGAGCTAAAAGAGAGGGCAGGTCATTTCTCCCAGAATATGATTCCAAGTGTATGCTGTCCTGGGCCAAAGGAGCGTGGCTAGTTTTAAAGACAGATTTGCATCACCCCAAGTATGACTTTTAGTTGGGGGTAAGCAAAAGTCTCAATTGGTGACTACTCTTTGATTGACATCAGCATTACAAAATTCAAAAGATGCAGAGCAGCTCATATTACACAGCATGCACAGAGAATGTTTTGATTACACATGGGGTCTTTTATACTCACCAGGATGTGGCCTTGAGCAGTGAACTATATTTGTGTCTGCACAAGGAGAAGCAGTAAAGACAATTATGGGCGGGACTTACCACCAAGTAAAAGTCATACTTGGGATGATGCAAATCCCTCTTTAAGTCCACTTCTCAACATAAGTGCAACTCATAACCACAATTTAAAATAAGCCATGGTAGTGGCAGTTATATTTGTCACGGAAATGGGGGGGGGGGGGAGGGGGTATTTATTCTCTTCTAAAAAGGGACCAATCCTCACCTTAACCCCCTCAACTCCTGCCTTGGTGGGAACTCTGTATTTCTCATGATTGACTGTTGTTGCAGACATGTAAATTATTACATGCCATGCCTGGATGGAGTCTGAAGGTAGGTCAGTCTTCATGGTTTTTTTAAGCCCTGCTTTCAGGAGACAAGTGGGCTGAAGTTCAATTATGCACAGCAAGGTCAATAATTGGGGTAGTGGGAAGAAGACTGACATTCTTCTTAATTCACACATGTCGGTGTGAGGCTGTGGTGGTTCATAATGGTATTTTTTTTGTTCAGTAGAGAAGTTTTAAAATATTTCTCAAGGTGCTGGCATGAACCTGACGGCATTGCTGAGACCAGTGGGATTGTCATGCAAATGGAAAGTTAGAAGGAAATTGGTAATTTTGGGTTGTAAGAAGGTGTGTTTCTATGTATGACAGAGAAGGTAAATCGATTGCTCACAAAAACACAAATTCTTATAGCAGCACTGGTTAAAGAGACAAATCCTTTGACATAACATGGTACACTTCAGTAGATATCCAGTCATGTATGATCAATAGTGATTTCACCTTTTTATGCCAAATTGAGGCCAGAATACTGTAGGCCCCAAAGACATGGCTATACATCATTTACTACAGATTTGATTTCATAGGTTTCCCTTGTAGACAAAAATCTCATAATAGTGTTGGGTGACACTACTTGCAACTACTGGATCAAGTTACTGGTAACAGCTGCCTAAGTAATACAATCTCACAGCATATAATGCTGCATATAATGCTGCACATTATTGCCATAATACAACACACACTTGTTGTAATTGGATAATTCTTTGTTTTATTGTGTGTGTATGTGTGTATCCATGTAGGTTTGTATTTGTGTTACCATAGCTTGAAACATGTATACCCTACCCATTAGCCCTTGATAAGATCAGGTGGGCACCTGTCAGTAGAGAAGACTGTCACAGTCTTTCAAGTTATATATTTTTGATATTGGTATCATGCACAGTAACCCTGTTACCCTTTACTGGGACAGCACACCCAATGTTTCTACTTTCTATGACATAAATTCTTGTCTTTTATGAAGTTTAAGTCCCCAAATAAATTTAGGTAATTTGGCAAAGTTTGAAGATCAGTGTGAGCATCATTGCATGATCAGTTTAATTCATCTCTAGGTTCCTAGTTTTGCATTAAAACCACTGTAATGATTATGCCTTGCAGGCTGCCATA